>PVKB01000538.1:0-576593 GCA_004027205.1 Ctenodactylus gundi | reverse complement strand
AGTGCGCCGCCCGTAGCCCCCTCAGGAGCAGCCCTGCCCGGACACACACCGCCGCCTGAACGCTCAGCCACGCGCGGGCACGATCCCATACACGCGCTCAACCCACACAGGCGCAGTCCCACCCACGCAGTCCCACTACCCCCCATAAACAATCGCACGCAAACACCCCACAGCGGCACCGCGTCACTCAGCCATGCTGAGACCCAAAAGCACATTCACAAGCTCGTATCCAGACCCCCCCACCCCCACTCCCGGTGACATTCACACGTAGGGCAGGCCAGAAATACAGTCACGCTGATATGCCGGCCTAAACGCGCAGCCGAAAGCTCACCCGCGGGCTCGTAAGTCACTGGGAAAATATTAAAGCATTCCCTCCCTCCCCTTCTAGCTTTGATTCGTGCGCGCGCACAGGCGAGTGCGCGCGCGCACACACGCGCGCACACACACACACACGCACACACGCACACACACTCACTCCCCCTCCCCCCAATTTCGAAGCGCCTTGGAGCCACGCAGCCGGTGACCCCGCGTCCCAGCGGGGAGAGCCGCGGGAGCGTCTCCCCGCGCCCCCTCCTCCCCGCGCCCCCGGGCGCACCGCTCCTCCCCCGCCGCCCTCCCCGCCCCCACCGCCGCCCCTCCCCCGCGTCTGGGGCGCGGGCTGCGCGCAGCCAAGCCCCCTCGTCGCGCGCCCCTCCCCGCGCGCGCCCCGCGCCCGCATCGCGCTCGCCGAGTGGATGCGGCCACCCGGCCGTCTCTAATTACCTCCTGTCCCCCGGCGGCCCGTGAATAATGGCTACTGAGGGCGCTCGAAGGGGCTGCTGAGAGGGAAGCGCGGGGTGCGAGAGGCGCGGTGCGCGCGGGAGCGCGGGGAAGAAGAGCGAGCCCCGGCCGCCGCGAGCAGCAGGCGCAGAGAAAGGAATCGTGCGAGCGCTCACATTTTTTTCTTCCAAGGATCTCTTCTGGTCGCCGCGTTCTGGAAGAGACCAGGGGGAGAGCTTGCGGGAGAGGCCCGACACTGCTGGGGGAACAGGAGCCGGCGAGACGCGCAGTGCCAGCGCCCGGGAGACCCAGGAGCAGCCCGCAGGTATTGTTGGCGGTGGAGCTTTTTGTCCTCGGCGGGCCGTTCGGGCGCGAGGGTTCCCGGAGTCCCCGGCCCGCCGCCGTGGCTAGACCTGCCCCCGAAGCCGAGGTTGCCGGCGGGGGTCTCCGCCTGCTGCGGGTACCCCTCTTGTGGCGCCGCAATCTTGGCTGGAGTTGCAGATTTGCCTGTTTGGGGGGTTCCCACTCCAGTGGAGGGCATCAGTATCTGGAGAAGAATTTTTAAGAATTTTTCCCCTGGCTGCAGTTTGGTTGTGCTGGGGATTTCCCCTCCCTTTTCTTCCATAATGCCTTCGTGAGCGGTGTTAGCGACAGTGGCGCTGGCGGAAGGCTTGGGGCTGAGATGGCGGTTGAGGGATGCCGAGGAAGGAGTTCGGTTCAAGTTCGCCATCTGTGCCCCAGAGCTGGTCTGGCTGGGGTGGGCAGGCTGGGCACCCCGTCCTGCTCTGGGTAATGGGTGGGAAACTTCCCAGGAGGGCAGTCTTTTCGGGGACTGGACACCCCGATGCCTCTGGCGCTGCCTCAGGCTACTGGTGACCCCTCCTCACCACCCTGGAACGCTTAAGGTCGCACTCTCCCTACTCCAGCCTCCCTCCCTCCTCTGTGGCTTCCGGATCTGGATGGAGCAGCTTCAAACACTTCCCTGGAGACCCCTCCTCACTCCCAGCACAGAGCCTGCCCGGGAGCCCCCTGGCCTGTGCCCCGTCTCAAGCGCAGCGATGGCCAGGCTGACAATGAAATCTCATGCCTTTGCCGGAAGGGGGTGGGAGTTGTAGGTCAGCCTCTCCTAAGGCTGCTAACCCTGGACTCTTGGCTGGCTGGGGGGGACCTCTTCAAAGGAGGGTCTTCTTTGAGTTGGAAACGTTGACTACTAGTGTTGGGGCAGCAGAGGGGCGTTGAGCAGAGGAGGGTAGGGGTTAGAGTTAGCGTCAGAGGGTCGTGGACTCTAGCACTGCTTGGGTTTGGCGACTGGCTGCCTTCTGGGCATGAGGGCCCTTCTCATCTCAGTCTCATCCCTGCCTCTATAATGCAGGCTGAGGGTGATCCCGAGGGTGATGTGCTTGTGTGACGAAGTGTTTGTCTCCTGCGATCTACAGCAGACGCTGCTGCTCTGGTGACCTGAAGAACCGGAGGCCTCGGCCCCTGGGGAAAAGGGATGAAGGGGAGGGGAGTGATGGGTATGTCTCTTTTTCTCACTGAGGCCATAGGAGGCGGGCTAACCAGAGATTTTCTGGGGCTACAGTTTGAAAGGGCGGGGGCCTCAGTCCTAAGGGGTCTTAGAGCCTTTCTAGCACTCAAAGCTCCCAATTCTTTTGCTCCTTTGGGGGTGGGAAGGAAAGGGAGGTGTAGAAGAGGGAGGTAGGGCTAGCTGGTGGGGAGGGTGGGGAGCCCATGAACGGCAGCCTTAATTGGGTTCTTAGGCCAGTGGCCCAGGGGTTTTGTAAAGGTGCCTCTTTCACTTTCTCTTCCTAGGTAGAGAGCCAGTCCCAGGGAACCCGAGTTGGCAACCCAGACAGATAAAGTCCATTTCTCTCCCTATCCAAAGGCAAGATTCCTGGGGGAGGCCCCTTTAGGGGCAAGAGACCAGACTGTTTTCAAACTGTTCTGTAGCTGGGTCCAGGAATAGAAAGAGTTAAGCCTCCCCCAGAAATCTGTCAGTCCCCTCCACCTACCCTGCACAGCTGGGGACAAGTTGTCAGGCCCTCTGACATGCTAACAACATGACCCTGGCTGACAGGGGTGAGCAGATTACACACCCTGTACCACCCCCTTTCCCCCCCCTCCAGCCCCCCCCCCCCCCCCCCCGCCTTTGTAGCAGGACAAGACCTGGGTGGGTGTTGACTTATTCTGGGATCTTGAGGGAGGTGGAGATCAGAGCCCAGAGAGGGTCCCACAGTCAGGTGTGGCCCTGAGACCCAGAGGGAAAAGGGGTTATAGCCAGGGCTCCCTGGAACTGGAGGACTGTTGCCATGGGGGCTAGAGTAGAGGAAAAGAAAGGACCCTACTACTGTTTGCCCAGAGAGGGGAGGCCCCGGAAGGGACATTCCTCCCCAACATTGGCTTGCTCTCCCCCACCACTCACATCCAGACATCATGCCCTTAAGGGGGTGATTTTCTGACTCCAGGTTAGACTCTGAGACCTCAGTGGCTGCGAATGGCCTGGGTGAGGACACCTGGAGGCCGGGCCAAACCTGGCTGGATCATGGCTGCTCTGCTAGCTCTACCTCCCTATGGCGCAAGCCCTTGTGTAGTTATATGTGGGGCTGCCATCCCTGCCCCTGGATTCTGACTGCTGTTTTTTGCAATCAAGAAGCGTTCCCGGAGAGCCCCCAGGGCCAGGCACACTGCGGACACGCAATGTCCTGTTTAGCTGGACAAACATAGGAGTGAATGGATCAGCAATGAATGAGTGAATGAATCATTGAGTGGAAAGGGAAAGTTTCTCAATTGGACGCAGCTAGTCATTGTTTTAAAGCCTTTTTGCTATATACATTTTAAAATAGGTTCACAGAAAATCTGAAGAACAGAGAAAAATAAAAAGGGTTATTGACAGTCCTCACGGCTTCAACAATGCTAAGGTTTTGATGGAGTTCTTCCCAGGCCTGTGCAGCTTGGTGGTTGGTCGGTTTTTTAAAGGCTTTGTCGTCATCCCCTATATTCAGATGTATATCCTGCTTTTTTTTTCTTTTTACTGGCAACAACGACAGCCTTTTCCTGTTTTGTAACCAGCGCTTCATAAACACCATGGTTAATGTCTTCAGGCTTTTCCAGTCAAGTGGATGTACCATAATTTACTTAATATTCCTCTATTGTTCAATGTTCTGAATGCTCCTGATGAGTGATGTAGTGGGTATATTTTTGCAGAGAGCTCTTTCTGATGTTTAAGATGATTTCCTCAAAATGACGCTGCTGGTGCTGAAAGCACCAACCTGCCTGCAGTAGAAGGAAAGGGCTCCTGTAGTTCTCTCTGGATAAGTGGGACACTGTTCTTCGTTCCTCACCGTCTAGAAACTTCCACCTGACCTGAAAGCCTTGGTGATGAATCACCTGTCTGAACTCCCTCCTTTGACAGAGGAGAACTCTAGAGCTCAGAGAGGGAAAGTGAGTGCCAAGGTCACAAAGCAGTCACTGGCTTCGCAGTTGCCATGAATGCTCTGCTGATCTTCCCTCCTGGTTGTCACCTCTGGGAAAGGTCCCTGCAGGTGCTGTGGCCAGCCTTACACTTCCACAGACGGGAACCAAGACTCCAAGATGAGGAGAAGCACCCAGCCTGCTCCTGGTGTCGTTTGCTGGAGCATCAGGCAGGCTCCTACAGTCAGTCATCTGTGTCACGTACGCCACCATGTTCCTCGATCCAGGCACTCAAGACACCAGCGCATGGTGTCTGGCCCTGGGCTCCCTAGTGCCTCTCTCACAACTCCTCTTTCTACTTTGGCATCCTATTTTTCAGAAGGAAAAGCTGAGGATCCAAAGCATATGAGAGGGGTGGGACAGCAGCTTTTAAGGGACTCCGGGGGTAGCTGTGGCCTTGGCCCCTGCCGTTTGTCTTGTCCAGAGGCCTACCTGTAGATCTGTTCAGGAACCAGAGGCAGAGGTTGGCACAGGTCTGGTACGGGGTATAGGGAGAGTGGGAAGGACAGGGAACATCTTAACCTGTCCCTCTGGCCCTGTGATTGACCTTGGAGGCCCCTGGGGAGGAGGAGATGGCAGGAGAGAATAAGGCAGTCATGAACAAGGTGGACAGATGAGTTGGAAAATGGAGCTAGGAAGGAAGAAAATGAGAGAAGGAAAAAGCAGGAAAAGGAAGAAGAAAGGACTTAGTCAAAGAAAGAAAGAGAAGGATCCCACCCCCACCTCAGGCATCATTCTGTAGCCCTGGAAGCCAGAGGACATTCCTTCTAGTGGGGTATCTGACCTGGCCGGTGCTGGACACCCTGGCCGAGCTCTGCAGATCTCAGTCCAGTAGCCATTTGGTGGCCAGAGGTGGGATGCATCTGAGGTCAGGAGGGCCCAGACTAAATGGGTTTCAGGCAAGACCTGGGATGGTGGCTTCCATGCTTACTGAATCCACAGTAAGACAAAAGTGGCAGAAAACCTCCAGTTCAAGGATTAGAGGACACTTCTTGGAGGCAAGATGATCGTGACTCTGACTCCCCAGTCAAGCACAGCTTTCTGTCCCCTCCGCTATTGCACACCACCTCTTGAGGTCAGGAATCCTGCTGTAGGTGTTCCTGTGGTGCGCGTCTGTGTGGGCAAGTGCTCATCCGTGCATGCATACATGGGTTGTATCTATGGGTGTTCCTGTCAGTGGGGTGTGTCCTTGTGTGTGCAACATCTTTGTATCTCTGGTCCTGTCTGTATATTCCTTAGGGGGCAGAGTACCTTCTGGCTTGGGCATGTGCGTTCATATATGCCTTTGTGTGTGTGTGTGTGTGTGTGTCTGGACAAGTTTATGTGTCCCTGTGTGGGGGTGCATGCACGTGTCTTTGAACCTCTGATCCCATTGTGCTTTTAGGGAGGTGTGCTCTGAGGTTGGGTACATGTGTATGTCAGTAAGAGCATACACTTCCCTCCTAGTGGCCCCAGGGGGGATCCAGGCATTGAGCTTTTGTGCTGTTCTCAAGGTTGCTGGGTAGATAGGTGAAGGGGAGTCAGCCTTTGACTGGGGGTGGTGGGGGAGGGAAAAAAATTCTTAAAAGACCATCTTCCCTGTGGTCTCCAAGGAGATCAGCCTGTGAAATGATCCACACATTAATTAAAAACGATTATATCCCAATTGAGCCAATCCTTCTCACATGCCCAGCCAGGGAGAGGATGAGCTGGGACTGGAGGATGCAAGGTGCATGGGGTCTGCCCATGGGCACAGCCGGGTCGGACACTCATGGATGGAATAGAGGCCCAGATGGGTATGCAGGCCATGCAGAGTCATGTGTTGGTCACATTTAAATTCTCGTTAGAATTTTAGGGACTCTCCCTAGGTGTGTCTCTGAGGTCCGAGGAACTGGGAGCAGCCACCCTGACCCATGGTTCTGCATCCTGTGTCTGGCATGGGCCTATAGTTTGTATTATTCCTGCATGTTGGTGTCTGAGGTTCCAGCATTACAGGGAAGTGGCACACTTGAGGTCATGGCAGGCAGAAGTTGGGGACCCCAGACTAGTCCTGGTCATGTGAACTCAAGTTCCAGACTCCCTTTTTAACTACCAGTTGCCCCCCAGAGTTCTGCCCTGAGCCTCTGCTTCTCTCAGGCCACTAGGAAGCTGGGTGCTCTAATGCCAGGGCTCCTTGTCTTCCACAGCACCCCTGAGATCATTCTTTCTGAGGTCCAAAACCGCATGGAGCAGAGAGCTGTGATGGCCGTTTGTGTGGGGAGCTGGGTGAGGGCCCCCCATCCCTGAGTAGCCTTGATCTGACAGGGGTCATCTTTGCCAATGTCGTCCATGCTGCCTTGAAATAGACTGATGATTCTGTATCAGCCCAGCCACAGTTGTCCACTGGGGTCTGTTGGGTCCCATCTGTCTACCTCCAGGGGCCTTTTGTTGTACCTGGTCTGGTTAGCTCCCTGAATCAGCCCTGTAAGGACTGTGGTAGTAAGGAGTTGTAATACCACTTATGCCCAAGTAACCCTGACCTGTGCCCAGCACTTGCTGCCAGAGACCCCCAGAGTGGAAGATGCTTGGGAACCGGCTCACCTGAGCGTTTGTGGAGCCCTGGCTGCTAATGTGTTCCAGCCCACTCCTGCACAGCTAATAGCCACCTCATTGTGCCCAGCCCACCAAGCTGCTCTGAGTGGAGGGGAGCTACTGTAGGTCAGCTGTGCCCAGAAGCAAGCAGGAGCCCTGGCCACAGGCAAAGGCTTTTACTGCTTCTTTGAGCCTTACTTTCCCCTTTTCACAATGGCATCACTGGTTTTTTTTCCAGTAGGATTGTCATGGGAATTAGGAAAAAGTGGTAGCTAGAGAAATAGCTCAGCAGTTAAAATGCTTGCCTTGCAAGCTCAAGTTCCTGAGTTCAATTCCCCAGCACCACATAAAGCTGCGTTTGGTGGCGTATGCCTGTAATCCCAGCACTCCGGAGGCTGAGGCAGAAGAATTGTCCTGAGTTCAAGGCCAGCCTGGGCTACGTAGTGAGTTCAGGACCAACCTGGGCTTCAGAGCGAGACCCTGCCTCAAAAATAAATAAAGAAAAACTGTAAAATTAGGAAAAGGTTCTTGGCAGCACTTACATCAAAGGGGCTCATTTGAACATCTGTCTGTCCATTTAGAGCTTCTGGATGTTGCCACGAAGGGGCCTTGGGTTTTCCAACTTTTGGAGAGGAGACATGCTATAATCCTTCAGTGCTTTCTAGGAGACAGTCTGGGGTTCAGGTAACTAATCTCAATATGAGCCTCTGTGGGCAGTAATATGATCGCTGGACACATCTAAGGTTAGGTTACCAAAGGTATAGTGTTGGGGAAAGAGAGGATGTTCCTGTTGGACTGGGTTCCAGTAAGGCTTGTTGGATCTAATCCCACATTCGTAGGAGGAGCCCGATGGACAAGACAATTTGGCAACCAGAAATCATATCATGAAGAATCATAGAACAGCTTAGGGTGGGAAGAGCACCATCCACCTGAAGGGCAGAACTGGGAGAGAGGTTGACGATACCCACTCACTCAGAAGCCTTTGGCACTGAAGCCACCAAGGCCCTGGCCTGCCCCTACGCATTCCTGCAAGGTACTACTCAGGAACAGTTTTTGTGACCTTGGTGCCCGCCATCCCTCTCAAGAGACCTCTCCCGCATTCCCCTAGAGCCTGAAATGCTTCTGTTTGTCACTTCCCGGAGCCAGAGCATTGAAGGCACTACTTAAAATGCTAACTCAAGGCAGCTATGGTGGCACATTTGTAATCCTAGCCCTCTGCGAGGCTGAGACAGGAGATTTGCAAGTTTGAGCCAGTCTGGGCAATTTAGTGATTTAGTGAGGCGAGGACCTGTCTCAAAAATTTAGAAAAATACCAGCATGTTGTTTGGAGGAGATAAACTCATATATGTATTTGTATGATACAGGGGCCACTGATTCCAGGCCCATGGGGCCAGGCAGTGATGCTGATGCAGACTGGTGGCATTTGGCCATTTGGCTCAGCCAAGGTATCTGGGATGTGGTCAAGGGGCCTGTCATCCACTCTTCAAGGAGTCCAGAGTCAGATGTTTCTGTGACATGGTTTGGTTTGTGCCAGTCATCTTCTGACTCAGCAACCCTCCTGCAGGTTAGATCTGGACCCTGGGTTACCATCCTCTTGCTCACTAGTAGTTCCTGTAACAGTACTGCAGCACAGGTCGGCAGGGATGAGGATTCTAGGACTCTTTCTTCATGAGGGCTCCCTTGCCTAGTTTAGCCTCTGGAGGCCTCGGCCGGGGTTGGACGGTGGAATCCTGTGAGGTGCCCTCACCAGGATGAGGGGTGGAAGTGCAGGACGAAGGAAGCAGAGCTGCCAGAAGGCCGTCCAGAGGAGAGAGGCAAAAGGAGGTGCTACCCTGCCACCCGTGCCCCAGTCTGGTCTTGGGGCTGGCTCACAGACCAGTACTTTGGGCTGAATCCCCGAGTAGCTAGAGGTCATCGGAAGTGAGCACTGTTGTGGTGGTGCTGGGCACGCTTGCTCACAGGCTCATGTACATCTCATACCCACTGGCCCTTAGAGGTGGAAATGTGTATCCTGACTGTGCTGAACTGTGCCGTGGCTCTTCGAGTGACTCAGTACTTCTGCTCATCATCCCATACTTCATCTCACAGTTATATCATGTTGCCTCTGTTTATGGTTAATCTCTTGGACTGCTAGGAGACACTGCCAGGGAGAGCCCGGCAGGCATCCTGGAGGAAGTGGCACGGGCCTGTGAGCATCTTCCTCTGAAGGAAAAGTGTAACTGCCCCATGCAGCTGTGTCTGGAGGGCCTGATGTGGGTGTGGACCATTGAAGCTCTAGAAGGTCAAGGTTGGAGCAAGGAGGCTGAGAAGGACTCTCTGGCCTTGACTGCACTGAAGGGTTTGTGTTTGAAACCACGGGATAGCCCCTCAATGGGCAGCTGGGTCCAGATCCTCAAAACGAGACTTCCCAAGGCCAGGAGAGTAGAATGCAGAGGACCAGAGAGGCCCTGGGGTGGCTGCGTAATTTGGGCCACCAGTGCTCTTGTCTAGTCCTCCCTTTCCTTCGTGGCACTCCTGAGTCCTCATTCTGACCTGGGATGGGGACAGGATGGGAAGCGTCACCCCCTGACTTCCCTCCTGATGGAGCTGCTGTGCAGGCCTGGGGCCCTGGCCTGACCACACTCCCCAAGCTCCCGCCAGTGCCCAGGCCAGCTTGGCCTGGCCCGGCCCCATGCCCACTGGGCCCGGGAGAGATGGTTAAAACTCAGCTGGGAAAGGAGATGGCATTCCTTAGGGAGTAGTAATTGGAGCCCAGAAGATTACAATTCCCTCAAATAAAGCTCAGAGCAGGGAGGAGAGATAGTACCCAGGCTGGAAGAGGCTGAGAGAGGGCCAGGGTCTGCTGACGATAGGCCCAGTACTTCTAGCCCTCAAGCCCCCTCCCAGTGAATACTTCCTGCTATTTCCACTTGCAGAAGAAGAAACTGCTTACACCCAGGGTCTAGCCCTGCTACCCTGGCAATGCTGGTTCCAGAAGCCAAAGACCAGGACTCGTGTTGGAGCACAGCCCTACTGATTTTGGGAAGGGGAAGGTCTTACCGCCAAGGCCCAGGCAGCCAGCAGCCTGGAACAGGAGTGGGTTTGGGCAGTATACCTGGTGA
Organism: Ctenodactylus gundi; assembly: GCA_004027205.1. Lineage (NCBI taxonomy): Eukaryota > Metazoa > Chordata > Mammalia > Rodentia > Ctenodactylidae > Ctenodactylus > Ctenodactylus gundi. The sequence goes on along the minus strand of PVKB01000538.1, from coordinate 566,712 downwards.
CACTGCCCTTGTTTGAGGATTTGTGTCTGCTGGATGGGGGCTGGGATCACAAGTCACATGAGAAGGACAGGTTCCCAGGGCTTGGGCTGGGCTGCCCTCCATGAAGTCACTGCTTAAGGCCAGCAGTGTGCTACTTTGGGCACCTCCTTATCTGTGAAGGGCCCCGTTTCTGTTGTGGTTCTTTGTAACCTTACTGTGATTGACCTACAGTCCCCAAGGAGTGAGAGACCCAAGTTTTGTGAGTCCCTCCCTTCCCCGTCTTTTCCTTCCCCTCTCTTCATGATTCTACAGATGTCTACCAATCCTGTTTTGGTGCCAGGGGCTTCAGTACTTCTGTTTCCCTTTGTTGTAGGTAGGCTGATTTTGTTCCCATTTGGCAGACAAGCATACTAAGGCTGGAAAAGACCAAAACAGCTCAGTGGCTGGCCAGCCCCTTCCTTGCCAGGGAAGCATGCTCTGTGTCTGCCCAGAAGGTTTTTGCTCTCCACGCTGCACCCAGACCAGTCCTACCTCTGACCGGTGTGCTAAAGAGAGGCAAGGCAGGAGCTTGAGAAGTGGCATCCTCAGATGGGTACTGTTTGGCCTGCACAGGGTTTTAAAAATAACATTAGATTTCACATTTAAAAAAAAAAAAAACCCTGCTTTTTACTTTTCTTTCAAGTGCCAGTAGGTCGGCCTTGTTGACCCACATGCTCACAAGGCACTGTAGACCGAGCTGGCGTGGGGCTGCCACTTTGTCACAGGGCCCAAGCCACCCAGCCCCCTGCCTACCAGCTTTTGCTGATCTCAGGCAGATGCAATCTTTGAAGCTTATCTATAAGTGTCACCGCTGGGGAACTGGTTCAGACTGGGATTTGAAGGTGTTTTCCAAGTACTCTCTCCCCAGCCCCCCAAAAAGGAAAGAGTACACCAGGTGGGGAGACCAGGCCCCGGCAACAAGGTAGAAGGATATTTGGGGAATGATACCATGTTCTTCTTGACTGATAAGTGTGTGGTAAGCAAAGCCTAAATACTGACACCAATGGGATTCTGCTTGTTCTAGAACGTGATTCATTCATTGAAGTCATTCATGTGTCCCTCCCAGCCAACCAGGCAGGGCACCACTGTTGGGGCTTCCTGTTTTTAGCAGTCCAGGCAGCTGAATCTCAAGAGAGATCAAGTGACCACCGGGGTCCCTGACAAGGGACCCTGACAAGGACTCCTACCCCTGACTCCCAGTCCAGTCCTCGGCCTGATCTAAGACACTGCGAAAATCAGCTCTTAGGTGAGCTTTTTTCTTGTGCATTTTTAAGAACGCTCTTTTAGTTAATATGCAGGAGGGATTTCGATGTTCTCGTACATAACCTTTTGCTGAAGCGACAACGTGCGATAAAAGGGTCCCAGGAGAGTCAATGTAATTTGGGCTGTGAGGGACAGAGAATACCAATGCAGCAGCTTCTCCACCAGGCCTGGATGCTCCAGAGCCAGACCTGAGGGCCTGTTGCCCCTGGCTCCCTGCTGTGTTGGACCCTGGGACCACGTGTTTGTTCAGATCATGGTCAGTCATCTTTTTTCATTCCATTTTTGGGCAAGGAGCTCAGTTCCAAGAGGCGGGAGGTCAGGCTTAGAGATAATGAGTCTTGGACTGGGAGGGATCGAAAAGAGTGGATAGGGACAGGTAACAAAGCCCTGTTTCTAGGTGAGAGCTGGCTAGTTGTGGGTGTCAGACAAAGGGGCCTATGCTGAGGGCACATTGGAGGGCACATTGGGCTCTATTCATCCCTGCCCTTGGCCTCAAAGCATCAGAAAAGGGGATTTGGGAGGTTCCAGGTAAGTGAGGCTGATTCTAAATTGGGAAGCTTAACAAATGATAATTATCTTCCCCTGGGAACGGACCAGAACTAAGTGATGTCAGTGGGAATGGAGGTCAGGGAGGCAGAGCCCTCGTATGAGCCCTCGTATTCCACCCACCTAGGGCCTCTGAGAATTTCCTCCTGCAGAGGGGTCAGGAGTAGTCCTGGTATAGGCCAGGGGCTTGTCACTATGCTCCCAGGCGTGGGTTTCATGTGCATATGTGTGTGGCATGCTTACTGTGTGTCTGTGGTGAGCTCCTTAGACCTGCTGGGGGCACATCTGTGTGCATGGCTGAGTACATGTTTCTAGGTTTGCTGAGACAGACCCACACTGAACTCAGTTACCTTCGTATCCCTTTTCCTGAGAATATATGTTCCCTTACCACTTGCATCGGACATGGAGCCGAGAAGAGAGAGTCTCAGTTTGACATCTCAGCAGGACATCTGAGCTCATGCCTGGCTGTGTAGACAAAGGTAATATAGCCAGGTTTCAGTTCCACCCAAAGGAGAACCTTCTAGAGTTCAGAAGTAGCCCAGGTGAGAGAGCATGTAGGCAAGTGCTCCTTCCTCTCTTTTGTCCCTCATAGGCCTACAATGCTGGGACCATGAATTCCCCAGTTGGCACAGAAATGGTTACTAGGCAACCCTGTCTTGACAACCCAGGTTGGTTGGAGTACTGACAGAGGGCCTGTGCTCATTGGTATCCCTGGAACTTGACCTCTAAGAGACCTGGGAAATGTAGGTGAGGTTCATCCACGTATAGGTGTGGAAGGTACAACAGTAGGCTTCTGTGTGTACCTGTGTGGACAGCAGTGGGGTTGCAGTTGCATGTGGGGTATGGGTTTCCATATAGTGTGTATTGTGTGCAGCCCTGAGGGGTGGGTGGACATTTCTGTGCACTATGTAGGTGTTAATGTGAAACACAAGTATGTGTGCTTTGGCAGGTGGAGGTGCTTGTGATGAGGATGTGACTTGTGGAAGGAGGATGTGCCAAGACCCCTACCAACTCCATTTTGGTCCGTTCCTTCCTACCCAGGCCCCAGTCACCATCCCTGCCTCCAGATCAGACCTGGAAGGTTGCCTGTCATCCCAGAACCCTGACCATTCATGCTCCCCTACTCAGGGACCTTGGCACCTGTCAGCCAAGCTCTTGGCTTTATCCTTGCTCCTCTGACAAGAACAGGCCCAGCAGATGGCCAAGAAGTCCTAAGGGACCAAAGGAAAAGGGAAGAGGAGCCTGGTCATTGTGTGCCTCTCCCCTGAGATGCCAAAGGACATGGTCTCCGAGTTCCTCCAGCATCTGGGCCAGACAGGTAGACCTTTGTAGAGTTGCCATGGCATTTGCAGACAGGAGCCTGGACTGTTTCCAGAAATGTGATGTTTGTAGAAACGAGAGATGGCACTTCTGGAGACATTTCTAGAAATGAGAAGGAAAATGTTTCTGAAGGAGGGGCACTTTTGAAGATGAAATGGGGGCATGTTTGAAGATGAAATGAAAATACTTCTGGAGAGGGCATTTTTTTTTTTTTAAGTAAAGATGAGGCCTTTCTGAATCCTTGAACACTGCCAGAGCCAGAACATTTCTGAGAATGGAATCTTTCTAGAGATAAACTAGTGCCTCTGCAAGTAGAATGTTTTTGAAGATGATGCTGGAGTATTTCTGGAAATAAAATAGGGCACTTCTGGAGATGAGATATTTTCAGATCTGAAATGCAACCTCTCTGGAGATCGGATATGGCATTTCTGGAAGTGGAACATTCCTGGAGCTTTTATGGAGAACACTGGTGATTCTGGAGATGGATTATATTTGAAGATAAGAGGGAATGTTTCTGGAGATAAAATGCAACATTTATGGCTGTGGAACATTCCGGAGCTGAGGAATTTCTGGATTAAAGGGAACTCTTTCTGGGAGGAAATGGATTGTTCTCAGAGACAGGGGACATTTTTGGGTTGAACATTTCTGGAGAGGATAGGGCTGAGGCTGGCTGGCTGAAAACTTCTTAAGCAGAGAAGGGAGGGTGTCCTGGAGCCCAGAGACTGCCCTACTATGCCTTTGTTTTGTAGTTGATAGGCCCAAGATAGACCCAGGCCCTGGCTTTTGCCTGGCCTTCTTCCCTGAGTGACATAGCACCTTCTGGAGCCTTTGCAGAAGTCAGCCAATGCTCAGTTTCTTCCCCCAGGTCTGTGTAGGACCACCTCGGTGGGAACCCTAAGCCTTTCTGGTTCTGTTATTTGGGTTCCCTCCCGCTTCTTGTTGAGTCCTGACAGTCTTCAGCCTTACCATGGGGACCTACAGAAACTGAATAGTTAAATTTAATTTAATTCAATTTTGTCAGAGCCAGCTGAGCCTCCTCTCCCCCTCCCCCCAGCCCTCCTACCCTCACTCAGCCTTCTGTACCAGGAGTTCCTGCCTTTTCCCAAACTCCTTAACATCCCCTGCCTTGGGGTACCCTGGAGGCTGAAAGAGGGATGGGAACTACAAAGGGGTTGGTAGGCCAAAGCCTGGGTCCCTGCCCAGACCCAGCCTAAATGCCAGTACCCAGCTACCTCCTCCAAGGCCAGGGAAGCAGACACTTGAGCTGGCTGGGAGACTTGGCTTAATTATTTCTTTTCCTTAATTGAAATTTCAGCCTCAGTGATCCTGCTTTGGAAGTGTGAGGTGGCAGAGACCCTGCCCATGGTCAGGGTGCACTCCTTCCCCCAGAAAGAGGGAAGCAGCACAGCTACTGTTCCCCGGGGCAGCTGACTTCCAACCTCCCAGATGCTGGAGTGGCCGGAGGCAGAGAGGCAGCTAGGGGAAGTATCCCTGGCGGGATGGGGCTCAGGCTGCTGATGGCACACTGCCATGGAAAAGCTACCCCACCCAGCACAGTTTGGGGAAGCCAGGAGGAGGGGCAGGGTCTGAGACAAGCAAGGAGCGGGAGTGGCCCTGTGGGGGCATCTGATCTAGGGGAGCATGAGGAAGTGGGGCCCCAGGAGAACGACTGCCTCCTCCCTAGCAATCTGGCAGGCTGGGGTGGGAGTCGAGGTGGGCGTGGGGGCAGGGCCAGTGAGAGTGGATGGCAACAGGCCGAGTTCCTGGTTCAGAGCTGGGTGAAGTGGGCTGGACTAGACGGGGCTGGTGGTGGGGTTGGGGGTGGGAGGCAATAAAAAAGCCTGTTGAGGTGGACTGAGCGGGGAGAAAGCCTCAGAGAAGCCTGTTTTTCCATCTGCTGTGGTCAGGCAGGGCGGAGCATCCAGGCTGGGCTTCAGATCAACACACACACACACACACACACACACACACACACACACACACACACTCACACACTCACTCACTCACTCACCACCTGGGTGGTCCCTGCCACCTTATGTGGCCTCAGGCCTGGCCTGCCTGCTGGGAAAGGGAGGTGGAGAGAGGACTCCAGGGCCAGTGGGAATCAGGAAAGCCATGGGCTTACCCCTCCTTGAGCATCTCAAAGGCAATAGTAAAACGTAGTAACTACCAGCCTCTAACCACATTAGTCCAGACTCAGGCAAACCCGGCCCTGTGTGAGGGAGCTGTTGTGCCCATGCACTGGCCCCAGTCCCTACAAGGGTCCGGAGAGTCTACTTGAAGGCCTGGGGCTCAGTTTCCGGGAGGTGTATGGGTTGGTTTGGTGGGCATCATCAGGACTAATTAACCTGCAAAGTACTCAGTGCTAAACCATTGTTATTAATGCACTTGCCCTAGCAATCTAGCACCCTGTGCTTGGTAGGAGCTTAGGGAAGGGCAGCAGCAGTTGGCACTGCCATTTCTGAGATGGCATTTTCCTGATACCTAGGAAATGTCTGTTGACAGGATTCCCCTGCTGAGGGTTCTTCCACCCACCAGAAGGGCAGATTTTGTGATGAAGACGGAGGCACTTCAGAGTAAAGAAGGGGAGAGGTTCTCCGTGCCTTCTCCATACACACTGGCTTGTGCACACTGTGGTGGTCACATGTTCCCAAGTGCCACTAGATCACCTGGCCCTGACTTGTAGACCCCTGTTCCCAGCTCATCATCACTGGGAAGCATGACTGTGGTTGCCCTCTGAGGAGTAGGGGACAGAGATGGCTGGACAGAACAGGACACACCAGCTCCCAGAAGCTGGAAACAACAGGGTGGGTGCAAATGAAAAAGCACTATCCCATTCACAGTCCATTTGCTTCATGAGTGGAGGAGGACAGACCTAGGGAGACGTGAGGAGGGTGGGCATGCAGAGAGCAGAGCTGGCAGCCAGAGATGCTGACTGTTTAACTGGGTGGTGGCCCCTGTCTCACCCCTGCCTCTTGGGCTGGGACACTGTGCAACCCCAGATGCCTTGTTCTCCCTACACATTCCAGTATCTGGCCCTCCTTGCCCTGACCTCCATATTACCTGTTACCTGCAGTACCCAGAGATAGACCTTGGGCGCAAGGCAGCTGGACAGTCAACTGTTGGAGTAGACCTGGTTACTTTGGGTAAAACCAGTACAGCCATAGCCTGGCCTCTCCTGCTGTTCACATAGAGCCACTATCCAAGCTGACGTGGTCCCCCTCCCATGCAGGTACCTCCCTCCCACCATGGTGGGGAGCAGGGGCTGGAAGCCTCTGGTTGCTGCAGCTCCCTCTCTGAGGAGAATCACGGGCTAGGCAGAACCAGCCAAAGGACAACACCAGACGTCAGATACCAGCATCCCAAAGGGTGGGCGTTGCTCAACTATGAGGCCACGCCCTGTGCCTCCACCTCTGGGCTTGGTGTCCACCTAGGGATCCTTGTGGACTTCCACATTCAGGGGGACAGAAGCAGTGTGCTGTCCCATGGAACAGAATGCAGAGCTTGAACATCTGTCACATATTGCTCCCCTGGTCCAAGCCCCTTGGAGGAGAGGACCGTGGCCATGGTGGCTCACTCTGCCATCATCTAGAGAACCCTCAGGTCCCAGTGGTGTTCCTTCTTCTCAGAAATACCATTCCTAGAGAGTTGAGGTAACCATCCTTCCTATGACTCCCTGCCACCCTGAGAGAAGCTGGCGATGACTAGGAAGGCAGAGAACTGATACAGTGCTGGCTCTGTGCAGGCAGGCACTTGCCAGAGGTCCCCCTCTAAGGCAGGGGAGCCAGGCTCACGGAGTGGAGGGTTTGCCCCCCAATCATGTAGCCATCCATGGCCCTGCTGGTGTCATAACCAGTTCTCAAAGCAGAGCCCTGTAGGCTCCCTCTCCAGACCACTGCTCCCAAGGAGGATGACCTCGTGGGACAATGCTATTGTGTCTATTCCTGACCCCTACACTGTCACCTACCCCGCCAGCAGGCCCCCTTGGGGACAGCCCCAACTTGGTTTTCTCCAGAACAAAGTGGCCTCTGCTAGACATGCCAAAGCACCTGCTTCAGCTACAGCAGGTGAAAGAAACCCAATCTTGCCTTTTGTTGCTCCAGGAGAGTTAGAGGAATGGATTTGCCCTTGAATGGTGAAGGGGGAGGCCATGGTGGTGGGAGGTGCCGGAGCAGAGGCACCTGAGCTGAGATGGTGCCTCCCACCCCCATCAGAGCATCGAGAGGGTGGACAGCATTTTGGCATGCAGCACACATACTCACATTCAAGTTCACTCATGTACACGTATACTCATCCCCCACTTCCCAGGTCCCCTCCAAACCAGGCATGTATTGTCTGACCTGCGGTTGGGGGGGGGGGGGGGCGGCGGGAAGAGGAAAGAGAAAATCCGGATTCTGAAGTTACCTTAGTTACTAGCTTCTAATGACTTGGGGGGCGGGCTCAGCCACCTTCCTGAGCTGGAAGACCCTCCCTCCCAGCCCCCTCCAGCACCCCATTAATAAGACAGGGCCCTTGTTGGTAAGTTCTGCTTCAGAAAGGGAAGAATCAAGGACTTTTCAATAAGAGAGAACTCCCTGGGTGGTTTTGAATAGTTGCTTTTTGTGTGGCGGTGAGGGATGCGTGCATCCTCGTTTGCGGCTCTCTGCCCTGGCCGCCTCCCTCCACAGACTCTGTCTGGAACCGCCTGCTCGTGGGTCTCCACATGGATGAGCTTGATTCTCCCGGAGCTCAGTCCTGTATTGTTGCCGCCCTTCCTCTCCTGATGCTGTCAGCTTAGCACAGGCCACAGGCTGCCTTTGCATCTCAGGAAAGCCAGAGGATCCCTGAGGTCGTTCTCAGAAGGCTTAAAACAGGGGGCTCGGCATGGAGGAAACAAAAGCATGCTCCCCACGTCCAGGGTGCTGGGTCTGCCTGCCAAGGCCGAGTTCATGGCCATCGCTTCGGTGCCAGAGGAAAGAGAATGAATGGGGGGGAGGCTGGCCGCAGGGAGATGGTGGTAGAAAAGGAGAGAGATGCGTAAATCCGGTTTATCAGACGCTGCATATCTTAGGAAAGCACATTTCAGCTCTTTTGGCTTTTGGCAAGCTGGTCCTATCCTTAAATTTTCTAATAAAAAGGAATTACATTTGCTGAAAAGGCAGTAACCAGCTTCATGTCAGTGCCTCTTGGAGAGACCATAATTCCTCTCTTGGGTGCGTGCTGGCTTCAGGGTAGAAAGCGGGCTCCTGTGGGCACAGGTGATGCTATGTGAGGCCAAGGGCCTAGGGCACATGGCAGATGCCTGGCTGTGACTTTACCCCTGCCACCCTGGCCCACCTACCTCCAGCCCCCTGTAACCATGGCTTTGGGTATACCACAGAGCCTAGACTCACAAAGCACCCTGAGACTCAGATCAGGCCATAAATATTTGTTAAATGAATGAATTGAAAAAAAAATAAATTTTTTTGAGACAGCGTCTCACTCTATAGTCCAGGCTGGTCCTGATTTCACTGTGTAGCCCAGGCTGGCCTCAGACCCACCTTAATCCTCCTGCCTCAGTCTCCTGAGCACTGGGATTACAGATGTGTACCACCACACCCAGCTTTTGTGATAATGGGGAATTGAACTCAGGACCTGGTGCTTGTGAGGCAAGTTCTTTAACCTCTGAGCTATGCCCTCAGCCTATGAATTGATGCTTATTTCTGAGGCCTGTAATAATTGGCAGATTGCTGAGAGGATTGAATCTTAGTTGAATTGATTTGAATGAATGAATGAATGTTCTACAGACTCTGAAACTACCTACCTAGAAGGATTTACCAATCCTGCCCCAAGCCCTGGGGCTGAACTCACTGGAAACTGCCCCAAATCACATCACCTGCCCTCTTTTAAAATCATATGCATTCATCATTTTAAGAGAGAGGAGACAGCAAAGAGAAATGTTTGAGATCAGCTCCACACCTGAGCCCCCCAGAGCCAGGGCCAGGTCCTATCCTTCAGACCTTCCTCCGAGTATTGGAGTTATGTTACCTTTTGCACACTACTGCAATGCTGCAGAGCCCCTCAGCTATGCCCTGCCTCCTCTGCGAGCCATCTAGATGTAGCTCAGAACTTGGGGGCTGCACAGGGGCCCTACATTTTTGTTCCTTTGTTTTGTTTTGTTTTGTTTTCTATGACGAATACCTTCACTCCAGTTCAAGGTTTAAAAAGGACTGTGTAGATAGAACACTAACCATGCACAGACACTTAATACATGACGGGATTTATTTATATTTTAGTGGTACTTTGTATTAAGCTACATCTCCTACCCATTTTTTTTTTTTTTTTTAACCAGGATCTCGCTGAGTTGCTAGTTGCCCAGGCTGGGCTTGAACTTGAACTCCTACCTCACCCTCCCTAAATGCTAAGATTACAAGCCTTTGCCACCAGGCCCACTTACACGGCAGGCATTGAGATAAATCTACCCAATTTTGTGCTCTGTTCCAGGTCTTAAACATTTCCTGTAGCCCCTCCATGTACCAGCAGCCCCTGCCCATCCCACCACCCTCCCCAAGCTGCAGGACAGCATGATTCTGGAAGGAGAACCTCTTCCCATGCCCTCCCAGCACTTTTCACTGCTGGTGATGGGCCCTGTCACACCAGTCTGTGCCACTCTACGTGTGCCAGGACATGTGGGGCGGCAGATCTTACACACCAGCGTTTTCTCTGGGGTTCCCTCCTGGCCTCTGTGTGCGGCAGCCCTTCCCGTAGGCACCAGGTCTCTAAGGTCAGTTAGCAGAATGAAGGCGCACACAAACGGGCACCCAGCGCATCTTCCTGCCTGGGGCCCCTCTGAATCTCAGCCCCTTGGACCTGGTTCAGGAAGTTGAATTCTGACAAGCCAAGGATATGACACTAGAGCCAACCAAGAGTGGGAGCCAGCATGAGCAGGCCAGGGACATCTTTTAGGCTGCTTTGCCGTCCCTTGGCTGGGAAGCAGGAAAGCTGACGGGCTTAGGACAAGGAGAAGTGGAAGCAGTACCAGGAGATGTTTTCTCCTCGGATTCCCAGTTGGACTGTGGGACTAGTCACTGTGGCTTTTGCACAGTTCTGGGTAGGTGCTTAGGCAGCTTTGCGCATAGACGTGAGGGATGGCGTACGTGTTAACACTGGAGGAAGTGCTGGCGTATGGCATGCTGGCTTTAGGGTCTCTGTGGGATTGTCAGGATTGTCCTGTTTCCTCCCTGATACCCAGCTTGGCTGGGGGAGACCCAGTGGCCGTCAGGTAGCATGAGGTTCAGGTACCCTGAGAGTCAGATACCAGCTGCAGGGGTGGGCATTCCCTGCTCTGAGCCTTGGCCTGCTTCTCTTTGCTGTGAGCCCTTCAGTGTGAACGTGAGTGAGGTGTAGCAACAAGGAAACCATGGCTCTGTGTAGGACTTGGCCATAGTAGCAATTTCATAAGGGCAGTCTTGGTGTGGCTTTCAGTCAAAATCTTTTTTTTTTAATCACAAAAGCAAAGAAATAATGGCTCTAAATTAAGACAGGGAAGAAAAACATGGAGATACATAAATAGGTCAAAGACCTTCTCTAGGCTTTCTTGGAGGTCATTACTTTAACTAGTTTAATGTGAATCTTTGAGTTCTTTATCTAGTGTACTTACAGACACAAATCTTTGAAGGTCTGAGGGTGTAGCTCAGAGGTTAAAGTGCTTGCCTAGTGTGCTCAAAGTCCTAGGTTCAATTCCCCATCACCACGTAAAAATTAGCCAAGTGTGGTGGCACTGCCTATAATCCCAGCACTCAGGAGGCTGATGTCGGAGAACTGCTGTGAGTTCTAGGCCAGCCTGAGCTACATAGTGAGATGAGAACCAGCCTGGACTACAGAGCGAGACCCTATCTCAAAAAAAATTTTTTTTTTTTCATTGAGCACCTACTGTGTGCTAAGGACTTAAAGGAGCATCAGGTCTGGACTCTGCTGCCTGTCACGGTGTGCTCATTGTCCTGGGAGGAGACCCTTCCCCAAACTGATAAATTGCCCTTGGATAGGGAACAAGGCCACAAGATGACAAGGTAAGAGTAAATGTGCAAAAGAAAAGGCTGCTGGGGTGTCAGTGTAGGAAGGGGGGCAGAAAGGGCTTTTCTAGCCTAGGTGCAAGCAGAAGTTTAAGTAGAGAAAAGAAAAGGGAGCCACTTAGGAAAGCATCCAGGAAAAAGAGGAGCTTGTGACTGCCATGATCTACTACCATAGAAAGCCCCCGATGAAGCCCTGGGTCCAGTTTTACTGTGTAGGTAATACCTCAGGGAAGGGGTATGGTCCAGCATGCGTTTGAAGTCTGCTCATCTACAACAAAACGTGCCTCTTGGGGAGACCTAGCGAATGCTGTGCAGTTTTTAGGCTAGGTCCCACCTGTGGAGGACATGGCCACTGGAAGGGGCAGGTTTAGTCTTTGGGAAGGCGTGCTACAGAGATCGGTAGGGGCTAGGGTGGGGTCTGGGGACAGGGACAGGGTTTGTCTTGCAGACATGACAGAGCCAAGTGGTGTCCAGCCAGTAGAAGGTATGCCTGGGGTCTCAGGGTCTCTTGTGCTAGCCCCCGTCAGCCCTGGTGCCAGCTCTTTGTGAGGCAGGAATCCTCCTGGGTACAGTGATTGTGGGGCTTGGCAGGCCTGCCTGGGTGCCACTCTGCCCCCACCCACTGCCTCTGATGCTCAGCTGCTCTCCAGAAAGAAAGACCTTGTCACAAAGGGAGGAAAAGAGGGAGAAGGCGCGCTTCCGCATGCAGCCCATCTGGGAGCCAGCTCTATTCTCCCGATTCAAGAAAACATCTGTTCAGCTGTCTTTCAGAGAGGCAAGCAGAAGCTTGGTGGCCCTGGCACTGGGCAGGAAGTAGAGGTCCTGGACTCTGCCCTGAGTGGCATAAGAGGGGCCTCCACTCTTGCCTACTCCCTCCAAGACTCCTGCTGGGGGCTCCTGTCACCCCCAGTGAGATGCCCATGGTTGTCACTGCCTTCTTCCCAAAGAGGCTCTGGGGCAAAAGCCTTTGCCTGTCTGAGATTGCTATATGCTTACTGGGGACCCTTTATTATTTCACACACACTCTGCAGCCGTGTTTTTAAGAGATACGGCTGCCAAACAAACTGCATTTATTACATAATGATTAATTCATCATCCCATTTCTTATTAATCAAAGACATCCATAACTGCCTATCCGAGCTTTGGGTGGGCAGAAGGGGAGTAGAGAGCCTGTGGGCACAGAGCTGGGCCCTCCTGGATGGGGGGAATGCACAGCATCCTTGAGGGCTCTAGGTGATTGGAGACAGCACCTCCCCACACCCCGGCCCACCTGAGGTATTGTACACCCCTTCTGTAGCCAGCCCTTGAGTTCAGGCTGGTCACTCGGTGCGTAGCCACTGTCTGACCAGTGGCTCCGGAGGCTGCTATTAATGGCAGTCTGCTGAGAGACTAGGAACCTAGGATGAGGTCAGTACTTCCCAGGGCAGAATTCAAAGGTAGGTGACAGCGGCCCATCCTGGCAAACTTGTCCTGATCTAGCAGCTGAGAATCTTGGGGTTCCAGAGACATTTGAGATACTTGACATCTCACCTTGCAAGGACGGAACAAGCTGTGTTTTCAGTCCTTAGACAGATGAAAAAGCTGACATTGGCCTGTTCTTTTTCCCCTGCTTTACTCATGTGACGTTGACCATGTGACCTAACACCAGCAGGACCATCATAACCTTCAGCATCTTCACAGGTAACCAGGCAGGCTCGTGCAGCCCGTGTGAGGGGCTGCCCAGGGAGCTGAGGGATCAATGGGAGGAGCAATAGCCTCACAGGGGCTAGATTTATATGGCTGCAGTGTAGTTAGAGATGGCTTCCTGGAGAAGGCATTGCTCCAAGAAAGTTTTATGGAAGGGTTTTCGTTGTTGTTGTTGTTTCTTTGGTCTGTATTTATGTATCTTTGGCACAAGGGATTGAACCCAGGGCCGTGGTACTGAGCACCAACCCACCCTTTTTTCTTTGTTAATTTTTGAGAGAAGGTCTTACTAACCCATTAAGTTGCCCAGGCTGGGCTTGACTTTGTGATCCTCCTGCCTCAGTCTCCCAGAGTCCTGGAATTACAGGTGTGTACCACCAGGCCCAGCTTCTACCTTTTATTTTTATTTTTATTTTTATTTTTATTTTTATTTTTGTAGTGCTAGGGATCGAACCCAGAGCTTTAGGTACACTAGGCCAGCACTGTACTAGTGAGCCTTACCTCAGCCCAGACTTACTTTTTAAATACCTGCCTCCTGCCACTTGCATATCACATGCTGAAAGGTACTTTTTACACCCGTTGTCTTGTTTCATTTGCACCAATAACAGTGTGACGTAGGGAGTAGGGAATAGCATGAATAAGCTACCTATCGGAGAGGAGAGGCTTCTTGGCCACCTCACTCAGCCACAATTAGAACTCTAGGCGGTTCCTAAAAGACGATCGGGGAGATGCAGGAGTGGGAGGTGAGCTGCGCACCCAGCAGCAGAAACAGTAGGTGCAAAAGCCTGGCTGCGGCGTGAGGTCTCCAGTATGGCAGTGAGCATGGGCTGGCTTGAGTCACGGAGAGGCGTGAGCGCTGGCAGGAGAGTGCTAGGGAGCCACAGCAGGTCACTGGGGGCTTCGGCTCCTAACAAGACATCCTCTGCCTGCCTCTGCCCTTCCAGGCACCTGCCAACAAGCACATTCCCAGAGCTGCAGGTCTTGCTCCTGATCAGGAGATGGCAGCCCAGCTGGCATGAAGCATCAGGGAGATGTGTGACACACCTGCTGCAGGGACTTCTGGGCCTCCCCTCGAGTCTTGTGGTGTCCATCTTCCCTGTGCTGTCCAGAGAGAGACTGAAAGGAGGCCAGCATCTGCCCGTCAGCAGAGAGTTCCCACTCTTAGCACCAGCTCGCCCCAGCTGCCTCCAGGGACAGTCCGGCTGCCTCCCCAGAGAGCCAGTGCTTCCGCTGGCTGCCGCCTAATAGCTCTCTCCCGGCTGGAGATGATCCTTGGTATTTAGCCTGCATGGCAGGAGCCATAATAGCAGCAGCTCTCTCTCCCTGCTCCAGCCGCCCAGCCCCTGCAGTGGCCCTGGTACCTCCTGAGCCGACGCCCTTCCCACATGCTCAGGTGTCAGGCACAAACCTGGGCCTTGCTGTCACTCCTGGTCACATCAGGACTGAATGAACTCCCAGGAGCATGTTGCTCGCGGCATATGTGGTGTTTTCTCCTCTGAGATCCAGAGGTGTCCTATGAAATACTGTTATTAGCATCACGCCACTTAAAGACGAGGAAACAAGACTCAGAAAGAGCGTATGATGGAGGTAGACCACTTTGGCCTCTCGCCATGGGACCTTTGCTTCTGTTGGTCACTGCACAGAAATTCTTCCCCTTTTCTGTCTTTTATATCTCATCTCCATGTACATTTTTGTCTGATATTTACTAAGAATGACCTTTCTCACCACACTAAACTCCACAGGGCAGGGAGTCACTGCTGCCTGCTTTTTCTTTTCTTTTCTTTTCTTTTCTTTTCTTTTCTTTTCTTTCTTTCTTTCTTTCTTTCTTTTTTATTAATAGGGATGCTAGGGATGGAACCCAGGCCCCTTGCATGCTCCACCGTCAACTAACGGAGCCCCTGTCCGTCTGTCTGGCACGCAGCACACAGCATGTGGCTCCTGTGGGCTTCACTACATTTCATTGGAGGAAAATGAGACAGGATGAGGGAGTGCCTGTGCTGCCTAGGGTGAGGCCTGCTGCAGTAACACACCAGCCCAGACGTTTCCATGTTTATTCATCACGTGTAGGGTCGGTGAGTGTTTCTGGTGGGTGGTTGGTTTCCTTCATGGTTGGCTCTGCACATGGTCCCCACCCACAGGCCTGTTGTGGGAGACTGACACGGAGGCATTACTCCCACTTGCGTTTCATTGGTTGTAGCACAGTCATGTGACTTAGGGAGGCTGAAAAATAAAGTCCAGCTATGGCTCCAGGGAGCCAAGCAGGTTTCAGTTACTTTGAAGCTTCCCGTATAGATTACTGTGGCAACTTTCTCTGAAGCTCCATCCCCTGTTCTAAGCATGAGTCTGGCCATTTTATTATCCCAGCAACCCTGTGAGGCATTGTTATTAGCCCCATTTGCAAATAAGGTGGCAAGGAAAGAAGGCAGCTCTTGGAAACGCCACTGTTGTCTGGCATAGATTCTGTAGGTAATGCCTGAGATCTTCACCCCTCACTCTGCATTCCAAACATCATCTTCATTTGAAGAAACAGGCAAATGTCCAAACAAAATGAACTATAAGCAGAGCACAGTGACATGGGTTTGTAATTCCAGCTACTCGACTGAGGCAGGAGGATCCAATTTCAATGCCAGCCTGGGCAATTTAGTGAGACTTTGTATTAAAATAAAATATAAAAAGGCCTGAGGCTAGGCCAGTGGTGCATACCTGTAATTCCAGCACTCTGGAAGGTGAGGTAGGGGGATTGCAAGTTCCAGCCCAGCCTGAGCAAATCAGCAACTCAACAAGACCTTGTCTCAAACCAAAAATCAAGAATGGGCTAGACATGTAACTCAGTTAAAGGCTCTGGGTTCAGTCCAAAGAAGGGGTAGGGAAGGCTGGAAACGTAGTTCAGTGGCAGAGCACTTGCGTAGCATACACGCAAGAGGCCCTGGCTTCTGTCTCCAATGTAGGAGGGAGGGAGGGAAGGAAGAAAGAAGAGCAAAAAGAAAAACAACATAAGAACAAGCAAGTAAGTGATGCGTCGGTGGCCTCCCTTTGCCTTAGTCTCGGGGGGATTGTCCTGCGAGTGGCTGGGGTAGACTGCCTCTCAGTACCAGAAAAGATCCTCACGCTCCACGTCTTCTTGGCTGTGTTTAGAAGGCCTCTGTTCCTGTCCATCCCCTACACAGGAAGGAGGTGGCACATGGGTGGCTACTGGCCATGAGCCATCAGCTGCAGGTTTTGTCTTCCTGGCCCCTTGCAAGGGACAAGTGCTCGTCTGCTGGCTTTTCTGTCAGTTATCAGCTGCTCCTGCCTCCTGTTCTCCCTATGTGCTGGAGTGCCGGAGGATGTGTGGCCAGGGCTGAGGGAGTCTCTGTATGAAGGGGCAGCTCAAGGAGTGTCCAGAGGAGGGTACATCTGATTGGCCTTGGAAGGCTAAGGGGAGAAGTTTGTCAGACAGGGAGATGGAAGGGCATGCGGACAGAAGACCCGTCTGTGCGAAGGCTGAGCGCCTGGCTTGTCCGCTGTGGTCTCTGCCTCGGCTGCCAGGTTTGTGGGCCAGCAAGGACCGAGGTCTCAGGTTCTTCCTATCCCCTCAGAGAAGGAGTGTCTCCTTATTCCTGTGGGACCTGTCTTTGCTGTGTTCCCTCTCAGTAGCATCCTTCTTACTGTCCTTGCTGCCCCTGGGCCTTTACACTTAAGGGCCCTTTGTTTAGGAGCAGGTTCTTTCTACAGAGCCACATGGCTAGCTCCCACTTCCCTGTGGACTTCCCTCAAATGACCCCTTTTGATGAGGCCTCTCAGACCATCCTATTTAAAACTAGAAACCTCCTTCTCATGTCCCATTCACCTTAACAAATATTTTCCCCGCAGCACCTCGTCACTGGCTGCTACAATTTATTGATTTATGTTCTTGCTTCCTGGCTACTTCCCCTCCATGCACGCTCCCTTATCTCCTGCCGATATAAGCCACTTGGACAGGTTTTGTTTTATTTTGTTTGTTGTTGTTTTTAATGTCTTACTCAGTGATAGACCTCTAGTCCCTCAGCACTTAGCAGGAGCTCAATAAAGGTTTGTGGATCTGTGAGTGAATTCAGCCCTGGGCAAAAAATGGCCCCATTTCACAGAGGAGGGCGTGGAGGCCTGTGGTCTTGCAGCCACGTGGTGGGAGGCCATAGGGCCCGGCGCTCCGGTACCTTCCGCCCTTCCGCGCTGCTGCCCCCGCCGCAGGTAAGTGGTAGGCTGGCCGGCACGGGGCGATGCGAGGGCGCAGGTAGCCATGGTTACGATGCCACGACTTCCTGTATTTTTTGCCTTTTGTGTTCGCACAGGACAGCCTCCAGCCTAGACTGTCGCCCCTGATTGGTCATCACGCTGAGGAGGGGCGGAGCGAGGCCACAGAAAGGGGAGGGGTTATCGTGTAGGCGGGGCACGGGGTGGGTAGCTGGCAGCCTACCAGCTCGTGCTGCGCGTGAAGAACGACGCCGCGCGGGTGGGCGCGGCTGGGACGGGGAGGGCGTTCCAGCGCTGCCGCCCCAGGAGCTGGGGTTAGGAGGGGGGAACTGCCTGTTGATTGCAGACAGAACAAAGGGCGCATCATGACCTGCCTCCTGCTCTAGTTTTTCCTAGTCCTCGCGAGCATGAGAGCCAGACGCCCGCTGGTGGTGTGGACTCCAGTTTTCATGAGAACACGGGGTGGCGATGCCGCCTACCAGTCCGGAGAGGCGGCCCTCCTGGCCTGCCAGAGTGGTTTCTCTGTCTCCTTCCCGCCCCGTGGCCTGCGCACCGTTCTCTGTTCCTGGCCCATTCCTCAGACCTCACCGGGAACACCTGCTCTCCTTAGCTTAGCCCTTGTTTATTGTGCCTGTATCCGTTCCCCCTTTTTCTTCGCCAGCCTGAGTGCCATCCGACAGACCTTGCCTGTGGTCTGGCACACAGTAGGTACTTCATGGACATTATTAAATGCAGCCATTCATCCAGCTGCCCTTAGGCTTCCTTGGTGGGCTCAGGGACTCGGGAAGGGAGACAGATACGCCTTCACATCTAGACACAGAAGGGCTTGTCTCCGGGGCCAGGGCACGGGGTGAGTGTCTGGCCTGCACCCCAGACCAGAGGAGCATGGTTTGGTGTGTGCCCTTGGTGAATAGCCCGCTGTGTTGGCCAGATGAGGAGCCCCGCAGCCTGGCCTTACCCTGCCCCAGGAGGAAGGCATGATCACAGGCTGGAGAGGCCTGGGCAAGGCCTGCATTTGGCACCCAGTTGGGTCAGACCGGGGAGGCTCAGCCATCTGAGGCTTCCCTAGTGTCAGACGTACTGCCTGTGCCTTGTCCTGGCTTGATGGCATGGGGGTGGGGTGATAGAACATGAGAAAACTGACACAGTGTCCACTCTTCATGGCATGCTTACAAACTGAGAGGCAGCCAACATCATAAGATTGGTGACACAGTTACACAGGGATATGCGTTTGAGGGTTTCGATAGCCCTTAGGCTGTATACATGCCCCTCTATCAATACCAAAAGACAAGTGTGACACACAGCAAAGTGAACACGTTAATGTACAGCAAAGTGTATTTATTTAATATGTGTAGGCAAAACTTTGTGAGGGTGGACGGGTACTACATACTGTTGTTAATAGGAGCAGATTCCTGGGCTCAGGCCACCCCCATGTCATTGATCCTCAGGGATGGGCCCAAGAATCTGTCCTTTTCTCAAGTTGCCTGTGTGGTTTAGATACTCAGCATTGTAAGTTTACCATTTGAGGAAGGAAATGACATATTTGTATACCTGAATACACTGGAACCTTCTCCAGGATCTAGAAAGTCCCCCTACCCCTCTGTCCAGTGCTCTGGGTCCAGATTCAAGCCTAAGCTCTGGGGACCCTGGGTGTTTTAGAAATCAGGGATGGGAAGTAGGAAGCTCTGGAGCTCCATCCAGAGACACATACTGTGCACATAAATAGAAATTTTGCATTTGATTTTAGGAAATTCTCATACCTGGGCTGGGTGATCTGAAAGGCGAAAGAGACTTGTTTAGGGAAACTGACTCCATGATGACCTGAATCTAGGACCAAAAGTGTATGATTGCACACTGCACAAGGCTTCCTGGCAGAAATCTAGCCACTGACCAAGCTATGTAGCCTGGGGTATCTTTTTGTCTTTTGTACAAAAGTGTTACATGGCCTGCTTCTAACATGCCTCTCCTCCTCCCCAACCTCCTATAACAACTCAGGTTAGGGGCATCTGGAACTGATGAAGTTACAGGTGTTAATGCACATCATGGGTAAGGAGCTGGCTTGTATATAGTCTGTTGTTAAAACCATAACGATGGACCTGCTCGTGTTCTGCCTGGGAATCTCAGGCAGTAGTTGGGAGCTGCCCCTAAGGGATACTGAGGCTCAGAGAGGACTAGTGATTTGGAGTGGAGAAGGTTCCCCAGTCTGGGAAGAGCTGATGAACAAAGTTTTTGGAGGGAGATAAAGAAGAAACCCAGAAGGCTGATCTGAAGTAGCAAAGCTGCAGCCCACAGCACCGTACTGTGCAGCCCACTGTGTAGGAGCAGGGAGCCTCCACAACCTTTGGGCTGTCTGGAAGCCTTTTGGGGGCTCCCCAGCCTCAGCCTTCCTATCACAGTGCTGCCATTTGCCTCAGCAGGCCTTTGTGGGGCAGGGCAAGGTGCGGAGTTTAATAAGGGTGAGGGTCTAGCCGAGGGAGTCTATGAGGGGCAGGGCTGGAGTGAGACAAGGACACTTGCAGGCAAGCTGGCGTGTTCTCTCGTCAAGACCGCAGCACCACCCTTCCTGACATGTCTTAGCATGGCGTGTTGGGAGGGTCACGGGTCCCAGCAGTGGAGCCCAGGCAGGAAAGGGGTGCCAAGCGCCAGGACAGAGCCCTCTCTGTGGAGCTGGCTTTCTACTCTGTCCAACTGTGGGAACCCCTGACCCTCCAATTGAGGACAGGACTCTGAATATGCAGTAACCTCTGTGAGGTCCTCACGTAAGTCACCAAAAGTCGAGGAAGCAGAAAGGGGGGGGGCACACCTCCCCCTGGTTATCATTCTCAGATATGACTGGCTCACCCTGTGACTGTGATAAAGCCCAGTTTCTTACCAGGCACTCAGTGCTCTCAGATCCACCCCACACCCTCTCATACCTGCTTGTTCACCCACTGCCCCATCTTGTCTGGCCTCCCCCAGAGCAGGGCCACCCTCTCTGAGCCCCCTTTGCCACCCAGGCAGTTGAGCAGTTGGTTATCCACAGCTTCCTAGGGATCCTTTGCCATGCAGCCCTTGACACACAGGTTCTGACCCAGGCAACTTCCCGGGGACTTGATTGGCTACTTGAGGGCCATTGTGGGGTCTCTCTGCCCCACCTCCCCTGGGGCTGGATCCTGGGAAACTCATGTGCCTGTTACAGGACCTGGCAGGGGGTGCTGGGAGCGGGAAGCCAGAGGCAAGGGTGGGGGGTTCGTTAGCCGGTGACTGTGTCCCCCGCTCCATAGAGTTTGGGAAGACCTGTGGGGTGGACGTCTCACTCCGGCCTATCTACTCAGCCCCACCAAGGCCTCTGAGCTCCTGCTTCCTGCTGGCTGTCTTTCAGGTGCTCAGCACAATGCTTGGGTTGGGCTACTGACAGAAGCAAAGATGGAAGTGGGTGTGAAGCAGGGACGTGGCTGGGCAGGGTTGCTGGGGCACCCTGTGCTTGAGGAGCTTCTGCCCCGGGCATTGGTCTTCTCACCTGTGCAGTGGGATGATGTGCACTCTTGCCAGAATTTGTCTTCATGATGAACATGCTGACGCCCTCAGAGTAGGTGGTTTTCTCTTGCAGCCTCAGAGGGAATGCGGGCTATCCTGAGCCTGGACCCTGTGTGCACGTCACCCTGACCCCACAGGGCCAGACCTTGCCACCCCCCTTTTGCAGAAGATAAAGTAGTGGCAGGGCAGTCCCCCATGGTTGGAGCCAGGATCAGGGAGTGCTCTTGGGCTGAGTGAGCCTACGTGCACCCCTATTTATGAGTGGGCACAGTAGTGAAGGCGAGGGCAGAGTCTTGAGTGTTG
Source organism: Ctenodactylus gundi (assembly GCA_004027205.1). Classification (NCBI taxonomy): domain Eukaryota; kingdom Metazoa; phylum Chordata; class Mammalia; order Rodentia; family Ctenodactylidae; genus Ctenodactylus; species Ctenodactylus gundi. The sequence goes on along the minus strand of PVKB01000538.1, from coordinate 545,821 downwards.
GGGTGGCCAGCCTATAGCCTGGTTTCTGTGTGAAACATGGAGAGATTTCTCAAGCCTGTCCTGGTTTTCTGAGCCGGTGGCCACCTTCCTGCACCCGGGGACAGCATGGGTCCTAGCCACAGTGGGCCCATTTCCTGGCCCAGGTGCTTCTGTTGTCTCTAGGCCAGTCCCTGTTCTGCCACCCTCTTCCTTCCTCCATCCAGCCCCTAAGCTCTGTGGTTTTCTAGGGGCTGATGGGACCCCAGGGAAACAGTCCTGCTTCCTGCCCATCTTAGCCGCTTTGCTCTCCGGGGAGGATTTCCCCCCACCCCCGACTCAGCGGCCGCCACTTGCAGCTCAGCAGAAGGGAAGTCAGGACTTACGTTTTCGCCTCGCAGCGTCTGTAATCAGCCCGCACAGCCCCGCCGCAGGCGCCCAGGAGCACCGCTTCCAGAGACTACTTGAGATACACCTGCTTGTGCTAAAAGCAGAAGCAGTAATCCATCAAAACAACCCCAGGCACTGGGGCGGGAAGAGCCAGGACTTGGTGTCCCCTCCTGCGGAACAGGGCCCGTGAAGCATCTGAGGTCCCTGGAGGTTCCAGCCTCCTGGAGTTACGCAGCTTCCCCCCTTCACCCCACTGGGCCTCAGTTTCCCCACCTGTCAGAGGTGCAGGAGGATGAGCTCCCGGCTTGTGCCTCTAGGCCTCCCTTCCTCACCCCACCCTCATCTCTCCCTTTCCAGAGACATTATAAATCAAACGGCTTAGAACGTAAGGCATCAAAAATTCTGAAACCTTCATCTATTATTAACGCTGACAGTAAATTCCCCCTCCGAGCATTTTACATAGCAACTGTTACCAAGACTCGCTTGTGGAGCTGCTGCTCCAGCCGGCCGCATCCCAGAAGCTCTGGGCGGGTGGCAGGCCCGTCACCCAGCCTCACCCACTGGGCCACCACCTGGGCACCTGCCAGGCTCTCTCTGAGAGGACTGGTGGGGAGGGACCCGTTGGCAGAGGAAACTGTTGGCTTCCTCCTAACGGGGGGGCCCCGGCTGCCTTTGCCAAGCCCTGCTTGATGCTCCTGGCAGACCTTAGCTCCTGGCCAGCAAGGAGGGGCCCTGCAGCCTGCAAGTCCTCCTGAGATAGTGGCTGTGGGCAAGGATGGCATCCCAGGCCTCCCCAGGTGAGAGGAAGCCCGGAAGATGGGGAAGGAGAAAAGGCACCATAAACTGTAAAGGGCCCTGCAGATGTTGTTTACTGACTCATCCGCCTGTCAGCTAGACATCCCTGAGTGCCTGTTTGTCTGCAGGCTGTGTCTGGGCACCGGGGATTTAAAACAAAAGACAAAAGGCCCAGCCCCTGTCGAGTCCAGTTTGATAGGAAACAGACTTACCAATTCCTAATTGCAGTCAAGTGTGATGATAGCTGCGTCAACCAGGTACCAGTATACCAGTATCGGGAGGGCAAGTAGGAGCCCAGGGTCAGGGTCCCCGGGGGCTGGTGCCTGGGGAGGGTTCTGAAGGACAGATAGAGGAGGATCCATCTTTTGTGGATACAGGGGCAAGTGGTGCAAAGGCCCGGGGGCACAAGGTAACCTAGCTGGCAGGTAGATTACAGGCTGACCTATTTTGAGTGGGGAAACTGAAAAGAGAGTCCAGGGTCAGAGAGTACAAGTCCTTGAGTGCAAAGCAAGGGACATTTGTTTTGGAGTACTAGAGAACCAGGAAACATTTTTAATTAGGAAAGAACAGAGTCAGATTTGGGGGAAACATGCATCACCCTGTCTCTCTATTCAACGTCTAGGGACCCTGGGTCAGGGACAGTCAACAGTCACAAGTGCTGGGTTATTATTTCCACCCTCACTGTACAAATAAAGGCAGAGAGGCCTGCAGAGGTGAGAAAACCGACCCAGCCCCATGCTGGACAGGCTGGCGCAGCCCCTGATTCTGGGGCTGGTAGACCCTGGGCGAGGCGGGCCCTTCCCAGGTCCGTGTGACTGACCCAGGGGAGCCATCTTGGAGCTGGCTTCTCACAGCTTCAGAAAGCAGGATCCAGACTTCCACAACCCTGTGACAAAGAGTACGTACTCGTGGCAGGAAATTTCACAAGAAGACCGAAGTCCAAAGAAAATAAGACTCCCTGTGACCCCTTGCTCTCCCTGGAGGGCCTGGTTGCCCCCGAGACAAATAGCGGCACCCAGGTTTCTCCAGCAGGCATGACATCATTCTTCCTGTGTACCCTTTGGTGACCTGCTTTCTCCCCTCACTGGGATGTGTTCTCCTTGGCCTCCCATATTCCGAGTGACGTTTGCCAGGAGCCAAGCTGCCCAGAGGGGACCCAGCTGCCCTAGAATGCTCAGCACTTGTCACTAAAGGTAGAGGCCACCCTCATCCCACTCCCTGCTCTACTCAGTCCTTAACACAGAGATACACCGGTGGGAACAGATTGAAGAGCTGGAGGGAAAAGAGGGGATATTGTCCCTGAAGGTGAGCCAACAGAGATGAGATGGAGCCCTCAGGGATGTTGCTGTTCAAACCTGGAGCCAAACTGAGTCCAGGGTGAGGACTTTCTTGTGAAGGGCTCTGGCTGTCCGGGGCAGTGTTCAGAGAGGGCTTCCTGGAGGGGGTGGGCTATGGAGTGCCACAAGATAGAAATCCTGACAGATGTGTCTGCTTATTCATTCATCAGACATCTACTGAGGCTTGTCAGCCTCACAGCAGGCAGGGTATGGGACCCAGGCAGGGTCCCCGCAGTCCTGCCAGGCTCGGGAGAGGGGTAGACAAGTACTGAGATCACTGCGGCTGTGTGTTCAGTGCTACTGTGGTGCAGAGGCAGAGAGGGAGGGGCCAGTGACCCACAGCAGCATTTTGACAGTGGCCAGAGACCCAGAGTGCACTTGGCTTGCGGACAGAGTAACCGGATTGTACTCAAACACTTCGATTGCCCAGTGTCCCTTGACTTTGTGGGAACACCGGTATGCCAAAGATGAGGGCAACTCAGCTGGCACCCTGGCCCCAGCCAGTTTAGTAACCCAGCAGAGGGGCCCAGCCTCATCTAGAAGTCAAAGGGTGTGATGTCTCAGAATCTAGAACCAGACCTGGAATCCTGATGTGCTGGTCCTGCTGTGTGGCCAGGTCCTCAGTTCCCCCAGTTGTGAAACAGTGGCACATGCCCTGCTAGGAATGTCTGTGCCCACAGGCAGTGTGCTGAGATGCCTAGTGCCCCCAGCCCCAGCCTAGCCCCGCCATCCAGGACCAGGCTGGAAGCGGCTCCTACCAACGGCTTTGCTAAAGCATGTGGGGATTGACGTAGGAGAAGGGGCAGGTTGCTGGTGAGGTGAAGCTGCAGGGATGGAAGCCGGGCAGGTGCCACCAGTCCTTAGAAAGCCCCAGGACCTCCCAGGATGGTGCTCAGCAACCATTTGAATCTGAAAACCTGGTTCAAGTTCTTCCTTCTCTGCTTCATGGCTGTGACCCTGAGTGAGTTGCTGTGGTCTCTGGGCTGTCTTCTTGTCTCTGTTGGAGATGGTAACAACATAGAGGGTTAAACAGTGTGGCCCCGTGGGCTGCCTCAGCCCGTGAGCAAAGGAGAGCCGCTTCCTCCTACTGCTCAGGGCAGTGGGGCCACAGATGCCTCCTTGGCCTCACAGGAGCCTGGCGCATGTGCCGCCATCACGTTCTGCCTCTGGAATCACACAGCACCTGCCCATTCACCAGCCATATCATCTGCTTTCTCTGAGTACCCACTGAAAGCAGGTTATCAGGGCTACTGGGATGGAACCAGAAGCCAAGATCACCAGGAAGCAGGCAGCCATGGATCCTGAGCCTCAGAATAACCAGTTTGTGATAGACAGTGTGGGGAAGGAATCTGCTAGAAAGTATTGTGGAGATTGAGAGACGCCGATGGCAAGGCCTAGTAGCTCTCTGTCAAGCACACTGGAGGAGGGCATCCAGGATCGCGCTGGTGTGTGCGAAGACTGGAAGGTGTGGGGAGCTCCTGGTGGGTTCATGCTGCTGGGCAAGAAGTTTGGCAGGGGGAGGGTGGGTGGAAATGGCCCGTGATTGCCAAGCTGAGGAGATGGGTAGACGGTGACTTGTAGGTGATGGTGCCTGGTACCCACAGCGGCAGTGTTAAGTAGCCGAAGATGGTGGTGACTGAGGCTGAGGGAGGGCAAAAGATGTGAGAGGGTCCTGGAGGGGCCACGCGGGTCAGAGATTAGAGAGGAGGGCCTCCCTAGGTTCGGGGGCCTGGAGGCCCCACTGGAGTTTCTAAGCCAGTGTCAGCTTGTATCTGCATTTTCCCATCCTCTCCAGTGCATGCTGCAAGCATGTGCCCAGTGTGTGCCCACCAGGACAAATGGGGTCCCTTACCAGGATCAGACAGACAAGAAGTGAGTAAATACACACAAGGCAGGTGATTTGGAAGAGCAGACAGAGCTGTGTGTGGGGCTCCTGTAGGCTGAGCAGTAAAGGAGGGCTTCTTGGAGGAGACTGCTCTTAGGCAATGAGAAGGTCCAGGGGGACTGTGGCTCAGGCAGAGGGCCCAGCATGTGCAAAATGCCTGATGGGCCACAGGAGCCAGAGTGGTTGGAATGTGTGGGAGAGGGGTAGGGGGTGAAGATGGGGATTCACCAGGTCATTGTAGTCTAAGATAAGGGGACCTTCATGATGAACTACATCCCCAGCCCTGGTTTTTATTTTTATTTCTATTTTGAAACTCTGTAATGCCAAGTGTTTAATTGCCAAGATTGGGCTTGAACTTGAGATCTTTCTGTCTTAGCCTCGCAGAGTTGGGTTCTGTACGTTAGCCCTGGGCTTACAGGCCAGTGCCGCTGGGTCTGGTAACATGGCTTTCTTTCTTAGTGAAGTATGGCAGCCTAGAAAAAAGGCCACACTTGCTCCGAGGCCTCCTAGCTGTGACCAGCCAAGGGCTTGCTCCCAGCTGGCTTTGCTGTATGGTAGGGACATGTGGAAAAGGGCAGATGGATGCAAACCTAGTAGAATTAGAGCCACCAGGATGCAGGGCATCCACGGGCCTGTGCCGGTTCATTCCTTGGTGTGCCCCCAGGTACCTGCCCATGCTGTACCCATCCAGCCTGCTCCTCTCTCAGGCTAGAAGCAAGAGGCCCCACAGGGCTGGCCTGATGACCAGCAGAAGTGAGCCCTCTATGCCCTGGGAATTTCCCATGTAATTGCAGTAGGGATTCCAAGTCCACACTGAGCTCCAGGGTTATTTATCACGCCCCCTCCATTGGAGGCCCTTCTGCAAAAAAGCTCTTGCCCTCAGATTTCAACTCATGTGATCAGAGCACCCCCAGATTTTCCCCTGCATCATGCTCATTTCCAAATCATAGGAGGTCCTGGGTTGGGGGTGACCGCCCTAGAAGCCAGCAAGCGGTGAGAGTTGTCCAAGGAGCCCTGGAGACAGCCAGGAGAGATCCTGCAGATTGGCCAGCCTCTCGTGGCATTCTGGGCTGCACAGAGCGTTGTAATCTCAAGGGCAGGGGCTGCCTTTGAGGTCTCTCCCTGAGGAGCTGAAGTCCAGGGCCTCTACAGCTCACGGCCTGTAGGAACTTACAGTTGACTGCAGATTCTATGCCCTGCCCTCAAGGTGCCACGGACGACAGCAGGAAAGGACAGGAGGCAGGGGCAAGGAAGGAAGATGCTGTAGGCACATCCAGGCCCAGCATGCCAAAGACTCAGGTTCAGCTTGGGAATAGCTGTGAGGTCTCAGCAAGCCCAGAGCGCAGAATGTTTCCATTTCACAAAGACAGATACACCCTCGGCCTGGGGCTGCCCTGGGAGGGCATGGCAGCTCCCGAGGCAATGCAGGTTCACCAAGGGCCTTGAAGATCAGTTGTATTAGGCCAGGAAGGGCTGGATGTGCTGTGTAACAAATGTCCCCAAATACCAGCACCTTCACACAGGGTTTATCCCTCATTTGTGCTATATGTCTGTGATGGGACAGAGGTGACTACTTGCTGATGTCATCCAGAGACCCACACAGGCAGAGCAGTAGCCTTCTGAAGTCCCGGCATGTCAGAGGGAGAGTGGAGAGGGGATAGACGGACATGTGGATGCACAGAGCCTCCTATCAACGGCACTTGTATCATCTACACTTGGAATTTCATTGACAAAAGTGACCCACCTTGCCAGCTGACTTGTTGAGACTGTGTGAACATGAAGGCTGCCATTGCCTGGGAGGACAGGAAATACTTGGGAGTGGTGCTCACGTTGACCCCACAGACCAAGTTGGATCCTGTACTTTACCCTGAGCAAAGCAAGGGGCCTTTGGCCGGATTCAGTAGAGGAAACCAAGATCTCGTGTGTTTTACTTTATTTAAGGAAGGATGCTGCTAAGTGAGTCTAAACACATGCACCACCAAACTATAGCACTGCCCCACTTTATTTTTTGTTTTTATTGATTGCAAACAGAGAAGAGCATGAATCATAAGAGAACAGCCAGTGGCTTTGCACTCACTGTACATCCTCATGTACACCTGAAGCTCATACCAAGAACAGCAACATCAGGCCCTAGAAGTTCCTCCTGCACCTCTGCTGACTGGCTGGAACCCCAGTTTCTTTTCTTAGTGTGTCTGCTCTTGAATTCGTGCCCATCCGACCTTGTAAGTCCAGCTTGTTTTACTCAGTCTACCACTCTTGAAACTCATCCGATTGTGTGTAGCAGTGGTTTGTTTTTCATTACTGTGTAGCATCCTGGGTTTTTTTGTTTTGTTTTGTTTTTGTTTTTGTTTTTGAGAAAGGGCTCTGTAGTCCAGGCTGGTTTTGGACTGTCTGGTCTTGAACACACGGCAGTCCTGCCTTAGCCTCCCAAATTCTGGGATTACAGGTTTGTACCACCACACCTGGCTTATGTGGTATGCTGGGGAATGGAACCCATGGCCTTGTGCTTGCTAGGCATACACTTTAACCCCTGAGCCGTGCACCCAGCCCTATGGCATTCTGTTGTATGTTCTATAGTTTGGATCATAAACTTCCCTCAAGGACCTGTGTATTGAAGACTGCTGGGAGGTGGTGGCATCAGCCAGTCCTGGAAGTGTAGGCGTGAAATCCCAGCACTCGGGAAGACTGAGGCAGGATGGTTGTCAGGTCCCATCCTGCACAATTTAGCAATTTAGTGAGACTTTATCTCAAAATGAGACATACAAAATGGGATGGGCATGCTCATTTTGAAGGCCCTGGGCTCCGTGCCTAGTACCAGAAAGAAAGAAAGAAAGAAAGAAAGAAAGAAAGAAAGAAAGAAAAAGATGTAGTGCCAAACGGGAGGTCGTCAGGTCATTTGGGGTATGTCCTCAAAGGTGATTTTGGATTCTTTCACTCTCCTGCCACGACATGCACCTCACGACAGGCAGAGAGGCAGTGGGGCCAGTGGTGAATCAAAGCCTCTAGAACTCAGAACAATATCCAGCCTTTTTTGCAGGGCACAACCGCACATGCTTATAATTCCAGTGACATGGGAGGCTGAGACAGGAGGTTCACAAGCTCGAGGCCAGAAACATGGCAAGATCCTGTCCCTCAAAATAAAAAAAAAGCCTAAGGGGCCGGTGATAGAGCACTCCTGCGGTTAATCCCCAGTACTGTAAAACCAAAACCAGGTGTCAGAAAGCTAACACAGTAGTGCCCCTCGGCTGCGGGGACACATTCCACAGCCCTCAGTGGATGCGTGAAGCCCCACCTGGTGCTGAACTCCGTCTTACTGGTTTTTTCCTGCACTCACATACCTCTGACAAAGTTTATTCTTTATAAATTGAGCACAGTCAGAGATTAACAATAATTGTAAACCAGAATGGTAACAATGTACTGTAATAAAAGTTTTTACAATGTATAAGCTTTTTACTCTCAAAATTTTCTGTTTGGTATTTTCAGACAACAGTCGACCATCAGTAAATAAACCATGGAAAGCAGAATGATAGGTCAGGGACAACTGTCCTTCTGTTCCTTTGTCCCTCCACCTCTGATGAGCACTGGCTAGCTTAGGAGTCTGGCGGCCTGCTGTGAACGTCCTAGACTGTGCTTGGGAACATGTGTTGCATTCCCAACTGATGCGTGCTTGGAAGTGGCGTGGCCACGGTCTCATTTGTGCTTAACAAGACTCAGCAGTTATCCACACGGTGGGGAGGAATCCGGTAGCCTTTTCAGCCTCAGAATCCAGAAACATAACCTGCTGTGGTTTCTTCCACGGAACTTAGGAGGCCATATTACATTGCACAGATCAGACGAAAATAACATATTGTTGGTCCCGTCACAACTCCATGAAGCAGTGGCTAGGGGCATATGCCAGTGGTTAGAGTGCTTACCTAGCATGCTTACGGACCTGGGTTTGATTCCTGAGCACCACATAAAAATTAGCCAGGTGGGGTGTCACATACCTGTAATCTCAGCATTCAGGAGGCTGAGACGAGAGGTCTGCAGTGAGTCCGAGGCCAGCCTGGGCTACAGAGTGAGTTCAGGAGTAGTGAGACGGTGTCTCAAAAGCAAACAAAACAAAACAGAACTCCCAAAAAGCAAGACACATGGGGGCGTTCGGCCCCAAAGGACAGCACAGAGGCCTTGCTTGAGTCACATAGTGACATGGTAGCACACAGGCAGACAGTAATTATGTAGTATTTGAATGCCATAGAACTGACATCCATCCAGTACATGTGATAGTGGATGGGGTTAGGGATACTCCCAAGGTGCCCATCTGATAGGTGTGAAAACTGAGGCATCCAGGAAGTCAGCAAGGAGGCCTTGCTTCCTGGTACGCAGGATGAAGGGTCTGGGTGCTCTTCGCTCATGGGTTTGGTGGCCCTTGTCCTGTTAAAAGGTTCAGTATTTTTTTTTTTTTTTAAAGAAGAGGCGAGACAGGGTTCTGTTTTGCTCAGATAAGGCCAGGGGAACCATGGAGTTTTAGGCTTCAGCTATTAGAGAACACAACTGTTTGAGAATGTCCTCATAACCTCTCCCCTCCCTCCCTCCCGCCAAATGAGCCAGAGGAGCAGTGGGCACTGTCAGTGGTGTCCACCAACTTGGGCTTCATGAGCTTAGGTTCATGGCTGGGAGGACCTGCCTTCTCAGCCAGGCTCAGAAACACTCAGGTAGCCTCTGCTCAGCAGGGACATCTCTCTACAGAGGTCCCTCAGGGTACCCTAAGCTGCTGCACGCAGTGGGGCTGGACCTTCCAGGCACCCCTTTGCACATCTGATGCCAGAACAAGGCTTGGCTGGGATCTTCAGGTTAGACTGGTAGTGTGCATATCCTCCCCTCAGGCCTTTAAAGGTTGGTTGGCAGTGGGGGCAGTGACACAGCCCTATAATCCTAGCAATCTGAGAGGCTGAAGCAGGAGAATCACAAGTTTGAACCCACCCCAAGCAACTTGGTAAGACTTTGTGTCAAAATGAAAAGTAAAAAATGGGCTGGGCCTGTAGCTCGGTGTGAAGGCCCTGGGTTTGGTCCCCAGTACTGCCCTCCTTGCCCCAAAAGTGATGGCTTGGGCTTTGTTCAAAGATGGGCTGGGGATGTAACTCCATGGTAGAACGATTGCCTAACATGTATGAGAGTCTGGCTCCACCCCTAGTATCACACAGACACAAGAAATGATGACACAGTTGTTGCCTTGGCTGGCCTCCCTGGGCCCTGCACTTGGTTCCAGAGACATTTTACTTCTGAAGAAATGGGCCAGGCTCTGCTGAGCAGTGTCTGAGGAAGCTGAGGGGTTGGTGGAAGAAACACATCTTTGTTGCAGACGCATGCAGGCCTTTTTATGTAAATTGTTTCAGTGCCTAAGAGGAAGAAGAAAAAAACGAGGCTTTGCTGCAAGCTGCCTCTCAGCCAGGCACGGTGTCACTCAGACACAGCTTTGGCCTGCTTCTGTTAGGGAGCCATCAGCTCTTCTCAGGCCAGGGACCCAGGGGTTGGTTCTCCGGGCAGGACATGTCTTGGAGCTGTCTGTGGAATGCCCAGCATCAGCATGGGGGCTTGCCTGCTGGGGGCCTCAGCCCATCCTGCCTCCAAAGTGGGCACACAGTGGGTAGAGGAATGGCACAATGGTTAAAGCATTTGCCTTGCAAGCGCAGGGCCCTGAATTTGATTCCCCAGCGCCACATAAAAGCTGGGCACTGTGGCACATGCCTGTAATCCCAGCACTTGAGAGGCTGAGGGATTGCCCTGAGTCCAAGGCCAGCCTGGGCTACACCAGTGAGTTCAGGACCAGCCTGGGCTACAGAGTGAGACTCTGTCTCAAAAAAATAAAAAAGAAAGAAAGAAAAGAAAAAGAAAAAAGTGGGCACAGGGGACTGTGCATGGAGTCCCAGAGTGCTGTGTGTTTGCCAGACCCAAAGACGAGCCGTGGGGGGACAGAGCGCAGTGGGGTGGAGACCTGTGAGGGGTAGAGTGGCATGCCTCCAGAATGCCCCTGGTCTCAGTTGAGGGACAGGGAGGAAAGAGTAAGGTGCATACAAGACTGAGCCAGCCGAGAACAAACATCGCCAAGAGGCCTCCAGGCCCTGAAGAACCTTCCAGATCTTCAACAAAGAAGGGACATGGGCCTAAACCACTGCAGGCCCAAAACTAGTTAGTGCATCATGTTCTAGGTCATGGAAATATGTAATTTCCACACAGTATCTATGGCAACTCCCCGTTAACCATAATTTTGTTCCATCAGCTCCCGTCCCCATTCATTCTAGAAAACTCCAAGCTGTTGGTCTTTTTAAAAACCTCACTGACAGCTAAGTACGGTGGCATACACTGGGAATTCCAGCACTCTAAAAGGCTGAGGGAAGAGGGAGGATTGCAAATTCAGCCCTGGCCTAAGTAACAACTTAGTGACTTACTGTGATCCTGTCTTTAAAAAAAATTTTTTTTTGAGACAGGGTCTCGCTCTGTTGTCAAGACTGGTCCTGAACTCACTGTATATCCCATGCTGGCCATGAACTCACAGCAATCTTCCTGCCTCAGCCTCCCGACTGCTGTAATTATAGGCATGCACCACCATGCCTGATTTATGAGGTGCTGGGGAATCAAACCCAGGGCCTTGGTGCTTGCTAGGCAAGCACTGTAGCCACTGAGCTAGGCCCCTAGCCCCTTAAATTATTTTTTAATTTTAAAAAAAGGGATAGGGCTAGAAATGTAGCTGAGGTCAGAGGCCCTGGGTTCAATCCCCAGTATGGCAATCACCCACTTATTCACCTCCAGCCTCCCGAGAAGACAGTGATATTAGCAGCTTTGTGTACTTTTACTCCGTTTACCAAAACTGGGGTTGTGTTGAATGTCTGCTTTTGTACCCTGTCTTTTTTACTACGTATCAGGTCATGAGCACATTGCCCAGAGCAGGAAGAGGTTTTGGAGACAGGGCTGCAGAGGGTTGCAGGGGGTCCTGTGATCCTGCAGGAGAGAATTGCCCGTTCTGCAGGCGGAAGCTGAGGATGGTTTCTCAGGCTCGACCCAGGAGCTGGGTCTCGCCTGCCACAGCAGCCTCACTGCCCAGCCTCTTTCCCAGGGAGGGCTCAGTGGTGCTCATGGCAGGGTGGGTGTTGGGCATTCAGTGACACGCTCAAGACCTGAGCTCATTCTTTTCCCAGTATGATCATGGGCCTGTGATCTTGCCTGTCTGAGCCCCATCTCCTACACTGCAGAACTGGGCACTGTCTACTGATTCGGTTGGTGCAAACTGCTTGGCACCCAATGCTCAGTAAGGAGGAGCTGTTACTGTTGGGATGATCAGTACCATCAGGGTGTTGGTCACAGGCACGGTGTGACCATTAGCCCTTACTCTCTCTGCAGCGCTTAGCACTCCACCAGGGACCTAGGACAGGGAGAGGCAGCAGCTGTGCCATGACCTCCTTGGGGTCAGGACTGTCTGCATGGCAGATGCCCATAGTCACCTTCAGAAATGTCCTGTGCTCCGTGTAAGCATGGCTTGAGGTTTTTAATGTTTTTTGAGTGAGGAGCATTTAATTTGTACTGAGCCTGTGTATTGTGAAGCTTTCTTGCTCTGGGCAATAGGATTCCTGACCATGGTACCTAGGACAACTGGCCTGATGCCCTGGATGTGGACATTTGTGACAGCTATTTGCTTCTGTTTTACATTTTTAGTTTCATTTCTGGTTTTGAGACAGGGTCCTGCTGTATTGTTCAGGCTGGCCTTGAATTCATAATCCTTCTGCCTTAGCCTCCTAAGCACCTGGGATTACAGGTGTCCGCTGCCATGAGTAGCGCTCAAGAGCTATTTATGGAGTGAAATTATGGAGTGAAATTGGGACTAGACAGGCCCCTGTCCTGGGGACACTCCCATGGTGAGGCCAGGCGCTTTGCCTGGTTACCTGAGGAGCTGCCTGTGCATTGATTGACAGCGCTGCTGGAAGCAGGAAGCCGTCTGTGTGGATGGAGTGTGGCCACACACTGGGGAGACACAGGACCAGGGGAAGTGACTGAATCTGAGCCAAGGGCTTAGCCCCCAAACTCATGGAAGACCAAGTTTGTACCAGTGACAGCAGTGGCCAGGATGGAGATGTTTGGGCTGCTCTCCTCCATCCTGAGTGGTAGGTAGCTGCCAGCGGGGAGGCAGGTCAGCATCCCTAGGACCTGCCTGTGAGGGGACAGAAGAAAGGCAGGAACCAGACCGCCTGGTATCCTGAGCACCCCAGTGACGGTGCTGAGCAGTCTGGGCAGTAGACAAGGCCCAGCCAAGCAGGGCTGCATACTCAGGGCAGGGGATTGTAAGACTCAGGGTGGGGGTCCTCTGGCTGACAGAGGCAGCTCAGCAGAAATGAAAAGGGGAAATTAAGAGAGTGGAGCAGAAGCTAAGTGTGGTGATGTACACCTATGATTTTAGCACTCTGAGAGGCTGAGGCAGGAGGGTTGCAAATACAAGCACAGCCCGGGCAATGGAGTGCTTTAGTGAGACTGCATCTTAAAATAAAAAAAATAAAAAGGGATGGGAATATAACTGAACATAAAGGCCCTAGGTTCAATGTCCAGAATTTTAAAAAAAGAAAAAAAAAAAAAAGAAATACTCCTGGTCTCTGTCTTAGGACAAGGTGGTGCTGCTGTGTGGTCCAAGTGAGGAATCGAGGCCCGTTCCCTTCTGCTGGTCACCCAAGTGGGAGATGCTAGGCGTCGGTGAAAGTGGGCAGGTGAGGTCAGGCCCCCAAAGGACAAGGAGACAAAGCAAGGCTCTGGGGGTGCACCTCTGGCCTAATAACCCAGCCCCACTTCATCCCACTCCTGTCCCCAAGCCCTTAGCACCAGGGATGACTGCCCCATCTCAGACATGGGAAAACCCGGGCTCTAAGAAGCACACTGACCCACGCAGGAATCCAGGCACAGCTGAAGGGATATGCAGGGTCCTAGGACGTAGGAGACGGTGGGAGCCCCCGGAGGAGCCTGCGCGGGTTGAAGGCAAGAAAGAACTACTTACAGCTGAGGAAGCCAGGAAAGGCACTGAGGCCCCTGCACCCTGGTTTTGGACCTTTTGTGATGGGGAAGGCGCATGCATGGCGTGAGCGGAGCCAGCAGATCACCCCTGCTTGGGATCGTGAGGTAGGTCTCAGACTCGTGTGGGGGCAGCCAGAGGAGACAAGGCCCTAAGGCTGAAGAGGTCTTAGCACTTCCTGCGAAGGTAAAAGGAATGGGGAGCCACTGAAGGCCGTAAAGCAAGGGACTGCTGTGAGCAAAGCTAATGTGGGACCATACGGGGCAGTGGCTGGGGACCAGGAGATCCCTCCTGGAGTTTGCCGCGGCGTGCCTGGCAAGCAGTAACACAGACAGACTCTGGACTTCGCCATGAGGATGAGGAGACATTGAGTGGGGACACTCTAGGATGACGAGGGCAGAGGATGAGTTCTGTGGAGGTAGGGAGGTCTCAGGACACCAGGGATCCATTGGGATCCACTGGTGGATCCCTGGTCTGGAGCTATAGGGAAGGAGAGGGATTCGATGCCCTGAGAAGGTGGCCAGGCCCTGAAACACAGGTACTCGGAGAGAGGCAGAAATGGGGTAGGGTGGAGGGCTCTGCTGTCCCTCCAGGGCTCCACGTGTGGTCTTCCCTAAGGACAGGTGGGAAGGGACCTGGAGCAGGAATGCATGATGGGAGGAGGAAGTGGGTACCAGAGAGCCTGGCAACCAGAAGTCCCTAGCCAGCATTCTGATGCCTGAGGACCAGGCCTAGAGTGCAGGCCCTCATTCCCCTGGCAGGAGGGCACAGTGGTCTCCCAGAGGGCCCTGGGGCGGCGGGCCTCAAGGACAAAGGCAGGAGGGGGCAGGGGAAGGAGCCTGTGGCTGGGAGCTTAATGGCCCCAGAAAAAAAAATATAAAGCTGGAGAATTATGGGGAGACATAAACAGAGCTGTCAGGCATTAGCTGCAGGGAGACGGCTGAGCCGGGGCAGAGCTGCTGGCGGCAGAGCTGGGGTCCTTGTGTGTGCATAAAAAAAGACAGAAGTTATAAAAGGAGAGAGATTAAGAAGCTGCTGCTCCTCCACACTTGGACTCCCTGGCCAATTCCTTTCTCACGCCCTGGCCGAGGCTGTGGCCACACACTGACCCTGGGGGCCAGCCCGCATGTCCTGGCCAGGTCAGGGGTTGGGGCCCCAGGGGTCCGTCTTGGGCCAGGGGACTCAGCCAGGGATGATGGCGGGGCGGAAGCCAGGCCCCAGGGAAGGAGGCGGCGCCAGCTCCGACAATTTATGGGCGATCACACACCCTGCCATCTTCATTTTCACCGTTGCTGCTGATGTCATTAGCCAAGCACTAATGGGTTTAAATTTCACCTTAAACCATCCCCACTGTCCTCAGCAGATGACAAACACCCTGCTCTCCTGGGGCCGCAGAACTGCCGGGCAGGCTGCGGGCACACGTGCGCCTCCCTCCTCACGTGCCCTTCTGGCCCTACCAAGGAGGCCCCCAAAGGTCCTGTACCCAGGGACACTCAGGTTAGAGGAATTCCTAAGAATCTCTGGGCCCCCAAGGGCAACAGGCAGGAGAGAGGGCTCTGGGGGACTTCGGAGGGCCTGGATGTTGTGGCATGGATAGGAGCCCAGGTCTGGTGCCTCCACGCCTTCCTGGGTAGGGCTGTGCCACTCTTGAGCTCCCAAACAGCCGGGGTGGGGGTGGGGGGCCGGTGTGCAGCACAGCACAGACCCGGGGGTCCGGGGACTACCTCCTGTGTCTTTCAAAACCCCTGGGAAGCCGTGTTTTACACAGGCTAAAAAAAAAGCTATGGCTTTGCTTGTGGCCGGAATGCCATTCGGCTGTTTATCCGTTCACCCAGCCATCCCCACTCATCCGTTCAGCCCCTGCCTGAGTCGCTGTTCCTGTTAGCCCCACAAGAGAGAGCAAGTGGTGATCTCCAAACACAGTTTGTTTAGGAGCCAAATAAATCCTGCAATGGTGGTGGCTGACCGAGGAACTCTGGAGGCCACGTGGATGCGGAACCGGCCTAGGCTGTGAGGGGGGCACACGCCTGGGAAGGAGGCGATGGGGATAACGACAGAGCTTCAGCGGAGGAGGCACAGGGCTGCTTGAGGTTTCCCTGCTTGTGTTTGCACATGTCCACAACCACCAACAGCCGCCTGCCACCGCCTTTGTTTCTCAGTGAGGGGCAGATGCCCGAGGAGCTGGCCAGGGTTTATCTGCCATCAAAGCCAAACTGTAGGGGGCTGGAGCACACAGCCATCCCTTTCCCATGGGAACCTCCCTCCCTCCCAAGTCCCCAGCGCCTGCCTTTCATCCCAGTGCTGGGAGTGGCGTTCCCACTGACGCCCAGTCAGTGATGCCAAAGAAGCCACAGCCAGAGGCCACTACCGAGCAGGCGTCAGATGTCACACTCTGTCCCTGCCACCCTTACAGTGAGGCTGGTGCGGCATGAACTAGAGATGGAAATGGGCAGGCTCTCAGCCCTGTGCCGTGTGGCCCCCTTGACCCCTCTGGGCCTCAGACAGACATTCAGTCACTTAAGTGCATTGACCCTGCACAGGCTCTGGCACTCCAGGAGTTGGAAGCCAGACTTAGGTTGGTTATAGGCTCTGGGGCTTAGGTGAGGCAGGTCTGAATGACACTGGGGAGGCAGCCCCTCTGGCCCAGGAGGACAGCACTGTCTGGTGCTTAAGACCATGGGTTTTGGGGAGATCCCTTGTCCCCCGCCAGTGTTCGGGATTGGCTATTGAGTTCTGCTAGTGTCCTGCTCCTGATGTTTGCACATTACGCTCCTCTTCCTAATCCTCTGCTGTGGCTTTAGTCTGGTCCAGTCTGCTCTCTGGAACACTACCGGCTTTCTTCTCCTCTCTGGCCTCCATGTCCGCCTCTTCCCCAACCCCTGCTGCATCATGGCAAGTTCTACAACTCAGGAGGCTGAGGCAGGAGGATTGCTGTGAGTTTGAGGCCTGGGCCACATAGTGAGTTCAAGACCAGCCTGGACTAAAATTGTAGAACACATGTCTGGTGGTGTTACTCATCCCCTGGCTTATCCTCTGTAGCTCCCCATTGCCCTCACTACTAAGTGTGAGATCTTCCCCACAGCCACAGCCACAGGCCCTGGGCCACAAGGACCCTGCCAACTTCTCTTTCTCGTGTTTGCATGTTGAACCTTAGAGCCAGGCCACGTTGTCATCACCTTGTCTCTCTCTCATCTTGCAAGCCTCTCTTCCTTCCCTTGCTCATTTCTGCACATCCCTAAGGAGTCAGGTGAGGGCTCACTTTCTCTGAAAACCCCCCGTGACCCCTTTCCCTACCAGGTGTGGTATAAGACCCTTGCCTATGCTGCACAGGTACCTCCCTGAGGTTCTGAATCCTCAGCTGTCTGCTGCTTAGTCCCTAGCATGCGATATGGCACTTAGTAGGCCCTCAGTAACTGCTGGATGACTAAAGGGGTGGGTATGAGGTGGGTGCATAGAAATGGATGGATCGACAGGCAAGTGAAGGGATGGATGGGTGAGTGGGTGAGCGGGTGAGTGGGATGGAGGAGTGTGTGGTCTGTAGAGGAACCCAGAGATGCTAGGAATTGGGTTCTAAGCTCTGGGCCCCCACTAGCCCTTAATTTCACTGTCTCTGAAATGGTCTTCTCGGTTCCTGTGGCTGGTGTGGAGCTAAGAGCCCAGAAGGCAGCAGGGTAGGTGCTCTGCAGACAGCACAGGATGGTACAAGTTTGCCTGGAGCCCCTGCAGCCCCGACAGACACCACTCCACCCACCTCCAGGTCTTCCCCCGTAGTCCTGGAGCCAGGAAGCTAAAGTCAGATCTAAACTTTGCTGCTCACTGAGATGTTACGTCCCCAGGCCTTATCTGTGCTCTCTGTAAAATGGGGATATGCCTGTGTTCCTCACAGTCTCTCTGGGGGGAAAAAAAAATTCACCTCTCCTGATGGCCAGCATGGGAGGGTAAATCCTACTATTAGATCTGGAGCTTGTGCCCCAGCCCCTGCCACGGGGCTGTACCTGCTACCACAGTGCCCCTTGTGGATCTTCTCCTCTAGCTGAAGCTGCCTTTGGAGCTGAGTCTGAAGTCTTAGTACATTCTACTCCAGAGCTACGAATTTATTTACCTAGTAGAGTGCTTCTGCCCTTTATAAGCTGTGTGACTTTGGACAAGTGCCCTAACTGCTCTGTGCCTCTGTAAAATGAGTTAAAATATGTATGTAGCCTGCCTCTCAGAACAGGACCTCACGTATAAGTCCTAGTAAGAATTAGCCATAAGCATGACCGCAGGGTATTTGTAGACCATTTTCTCATTGGCTCTTTGCTCAGCCCTGTGAGGCTGAGATTTATCACTATCCTACTTTAATGGGTGAGGACTTGGCCCAGAGGCCCAGAGAGGTGGCGTGACTCACCTGAAGTCACACAGCGAATCAGCGTCAGGGACTTGGGTACTTGATGTTCTTTCCATAGACTCGTGAGACTCTGGACTGGAAAAAGCCAGCTTTGGATCGGGGTGGAATACAGAGACCTTTCGGAATGCTCCTTCCTTGGACCTGAGGCCACAGGGACCTTCAGCCAGCCAGCCAAGTCCATTCCACCACTGTGGAACGCAGACAGCAGACCCTGCTCAGGCTGCCCCCACCAGCCTCTGTGCCAGGACAGCGTGTCCGCCCAGCCGGGGAGCGAGCAGCTGCTCCTGGAGCCCAGGCGGCTGGAGCCTGGCGCTGTTGCTCCAAGAAGCTCCTGCCCTCTCGGCTCCGCCCACAGCCAGAATGGACCAGGCAGGGATTTTCCTGACCTTTCCCTCGGTTAGGAAAAACTCCACCAATATTTACTTTTGCAAAAAACGACAGTTAGCTCCTTGCGCCCCCCTCTGCCCAGGACCACACTAACACCCATGTGCACCCTAGCCCATCTAAGCCTTCCACCACTCTCTGAGGTGGGGAACAGGCTGGGCCCCACAGGGAGGCAGCAGGCCAAGGGAGTCCGGCCCAGGCCTTTGTGGTTGATTCTTGGGTCTCACAAAGCCCAGACCGCCTCGGTGTTTCCATGTTACGACTTGTTGCTTTGTTCATGTGGTTAAAGGGATGCACACTGCCGATTCGGAGAGAACGGAGAGGAAGGACATGTGTGAGGCCAAGCGAGCCTGGGCCTGGACCTCACCCTCACCCTTTGTTCTGGCTGCAGCAGCGCCAACCAGCCTAGACTTGCCTGCTGTCCCCCCAGCTGTGCAGGAAGTGAGGACCTAGTCAGGATGGGATTCAGGTGCCCTGCCCTCCCCTTGGGAACTCAGTGTCCTCATCTGTGAAGTGAAAGGCCCTTTGCAGGACACCGGGAGCTGGGCCTCAGGCACCCTAGCTCACTCAGCCAGCTAGGAAGCAACAGCGTCCAGGCTGAGCGAGAAGCCAGGCTGCTGTTGGCCACCTCACATGGCTTACAGGTGGATACTGTTCATTCGTAAAATCAGGTTTGAAATCTCTTAGCTGGTATCACCTGTCAGGGTAAAGGAAATAAAAAATGCACTATTTTATATAAATGGGGCATATGCATAAACTTCCTTAAATTTGGTGCTGGGGATGGATGGAACTCAAGCCCTGGCACATGCCAGGCAAGCGCTCTACCACCAAATCAAATCCCCAGTCCTCTCCTGGAATCTCCCCATACCCCTTAAGTGGACATTTAGGGGATCTCCGATCTTTTACTGCTGTAATTACCAGCCTTGTGCAGATTAACTTTAGGCCTAGGTCAGGAACACTTGCAGTTTTTATTTGGGTCCATATTGTCAAAACACGTTCTGAAGAGGTTGTGCTGGTTAACCCTGCCATTCCCTCTGGAGTGGAAGGAATGGCTCAGCGGTTAAGCAAGCACTGTGTCAAGAGCTAAGTATCTGAATTCGATTCCCCAGCACCACATAAACAGGGCATGGTGGCACATGCTGATAATCCCAGCACTCGGGAGGCTGAGGCAGCAGGATTGTCGTCAGTCCAAGATCAGCCTGGGCTCCATTGTGAGTTCAGGACCAGCCTGGGCTACAGAGTGAGACCCTGTCTCAAAAAAAAAAAAAAAAAAAAAAAAAAGACCCTGCCATTCCCAACTAGACCAGGGCACCCCTTTCCCCACACTCTCACCAAATGGGCAGATGAAGTATGCTGTTTCTCCATCTACTCCACCCCAAGAAAGCCAAATGAGTATGTCCCATATGAACTACCCAAAGGGCCCAGGCTGCCTAGGGCAGGCCAGGCTGGAATGAGCCCAAGTCTAGCCCCACAGGTCTTGCCCCTAAACCACTACATGACCTTAGGCTTCACTTTGGGAGGCCTCAGTTTCCTTGTCTTTAAAACAGAGATACCTTGAGAGCTTCTTGTGAGGATGAAGGTTGTAGATGTTAAATGCTTGGTGCTGTGCCTGGACAGGACAGAGCCCAGGGACCTCGCCTGGCCACTGCCTCAGATGTGCACCTAGTGTTTAGAGGACACTGGGAAGATATCCACCTGCCTTGGGGACAGGCCTGTGGGCACACCCCAGTCACCAAGAGCCCTGGCAGCTTTGTCTCAGACACAAGCAGCTCCCTGGGAAATACAGATTACCAGACATAGCCCTGCCTCCCCAAGAACAGGTGGCAGTGGGCACTTAACCCTGAATTGAGCCGCTACCGCTGCCAAGCATGGTATCCCGTTTAGTCTCACAATGACCTGGCAAATATGTATCTTACAGCTGAGGAACACGAAGCACAGAAGGGTTAAGTAAATTATCCCAGGTCACCCAGCACATATGTGGCACATATGTTTGTAGGAGATGAGATATGAACCACAGCTGTCCAGCACTGAGGCCTACTCAGGGTCGCCATGGGGGCAAAGCCCGCCCCCCACCCCCCAGCCTCCATGACCCCTCACAATGGGCTGACTTGGCTGTTGTGCGTCTAACCACTCTCCCTAGAGTCCCCTGGCTGGATCAGAAAAGGCCCACCATCCTCCATGCTGCTGGATTGGCCAAGAGGGATTCTCCTACAAGTTTCCAGAACGAGGCAGTTCTGGGGTCAGGCCAAGTTAGCTATGTACAGCTGGAAGTAGCTCCCCAACCCACCCCCACGTGCTAATGGACTGGGAGCCAGGATGAGGGAGTTCTGGAAGGATCTGCTGTTCTGGAAGGGTGCAGTTGGAGGTGCAGCCTGTGGGCTGGGCTGGGCCTGGGAAGAGGAAGGCCAGCACCTTGAATAGGAGCAGAAAGTACTCTGTTCACCCTAAGAACAAAGCAAGAGCTTGTTCAAAACAGCCAGGTGCTGGGCTCAGGTAGCTGCCCTTGCCCTATTTTTCCACTGCGACATCCCCGTATCTCATGACTGTTTGAAGGAGAGGGGAGCCAGCCGATGTCCATGTACGCACAGAATGAGGCAGCAGCTGGAAACTGAAGGCAAAGACTTCTTGTCCTGAGAAAAGCTTCCCCGGGCAGTCTCAGAACAGAACAGCCGCTGGCAGCTCAATGTCTCATAGGGTTCCTCTGGTCACCAGGCTGTATGTCTGGGGGTACTGGCTAGGGTCCCCCACCCAGGTGATTTGGGACCACAGCTAGCCAGCTGAGGCATGCCAGAAAAGAGTTTCCTTCCTGGGTTTGGGTGCAGCTGAAGGGACCAGGGGATAGCATGGGCCCGGAAGTTCCTGTCTGAAGACTGAGACCCCCTTCAATATTGAAATTGGATCTGTTGGTCTGTCACTGGGAGGCAGATGTAACCAACCAAAGCTGCCAGCCCTAAATGCATTTGCTTACCCATCACAGCACTAGCTGGGCATACTTGAGTGGCTGACCCATGTCCATATGACATTTGTGCTTGGTCTGCAGTTTACTAAATGAGACCCACACACATTCTGGTCTTAGGGAAATAATCCTGTAATACCCCTCCCAGCCAAACCTACATTTAGTTACCCCTCAGATACCTCACAGAGCTGGGGGAATTGTTGGTGACTTTCTCTAGACCCACTACACCAGTCCCTAACCCCCTTTTTCTCCCCAGAAAACCACTTTGAAAATACCAAGGGAGAAGACCGTATCATTCATCAACTTTATCATTCGACAGTAGTGCTCAGAGGTGTTTACGCTTGCCGAAGCTGCCCTGGTGCCATGGTGGGCACCCCAGCCACAGGGCCGAAAGTAGGGGAATGCCGAGGGTCCCTTCCCTTCCTGGGAGCTGTTCCCACCTCTGAAATAAGAGGTGATGTAGTCTTGAAGGGTAACAAAATCTCCAGGGGCACCTTGGACAGGGTGGTGGGTGTCACACACAGCCTCATGTCTACTGTTAACAGGCTTCAGCGTTGAGGAGCACTCAGAACGTACCAGACCTGCGGGTGGCCTGAGTCCACTGTAGCTGGCTGTGGAAGAGGCTCCTGAGAACCTCCCTTGGCCATGCCAGGCCCTGCTTGTGCTGTTCTCCTCTGCTGTCTTGGAACCTGCATTGCCTCGGGAGCTGCCATGCCCTTCCAGGGCAGCCCCAGGCCGAGGGTGTCAAACTTCTCCAGCCCCGCATCTACATTCTACATTCCACATACATTTTCGTCTTCTCCCCTCCCCAAGTGCCCCAAGCCTGCTAGGCTTTTTACCCCTCTGCCTTGGCTGCCCCCAGGTCTGCTCCTTGGGGTGGCAGCCAGCTCTGCCCACCCAACCCCAGCCCTCAAGGTCATTTGGGAGCCCAACTAAACCTCAGGAGAAATTTATCTCAGGTTCCCAAGCCGGCTGTGTTTTTTCCTGCCATTAAGCCATACAGCTTTTGGGGGCTGGAACGCCCTCCTTTCCCCTTAGCCCACCACTTCCTCTCCTCTCCTCCGGTGTGTCACCCCACCTCCTGGGGGCGGGGCCTAGGGACCCCAAGGCCGTTGGGCTACTGGATTGGGCACGGAGCCGTCTGGAATACGTCAAGAGACCGAGGGATGCTGTCAAAGCCTCAGGGTCTTCTAGGCTAACCCCCTCCTCCGCCGCTGCCCGCCCCCTTCTGGGGAGAGACGGGCCACAGGCTGGGGTCTGAGAGGGTGGGTGACCTTTGGGAAAGCAGGGCAGCCCCTGCAACGCGAATTTCCCGAAGCGTCATTCCTGAAGAGGGGGACCACGCTGGGCGGGGTGGGACTCCAGGAGGGTGAGCCGGGGCGGCGGGCAGGACTCAAACGGCCTTACTCAGGCGCCTCGGGCTGGGAGGCTGGCACAGGTGGGGTCGCCCTTGAAGCCGTCGGTGTGACCAAGCCCGCTGCCGCTTAAAGGATGCGTTTGTTTGGAGGGGACTGGAGGCGGGGGAGGCAGCGTTGCCGCCCGAGGGTCCGCGCCTTGCGAGCTCCGGCCTCACCGCGGGTGTAGACGGGTGGGCGCTGGGAAGGCTGGGAACCGCGGGCGAGGACCGGCGCTCCCGGCCGCCCCCCTTCCGCGGGCGGAGAGCAGGAGCCGCCTCCCGCAGCCACTCTGCGCGCGGGGTGGGAGGGAGGCGAGGGGACGAGAGCGCCGGGCTCCCCGCCCCCACCCCACCCGGTTCCAATATTTCGCTGAAAGGCACGCGGCTCCTAATCGGTCCTTTCCAGGCTGAGGTTTAGCCGCGCGATGCCCGCGCAGGGGCGGGGGCCTCGGGCCGGGGGAGGCGCCCAGAGTCCGGAGCCGCCGAGCGAGGTGAGGAGCCCGCGTCCTCGGCCGGCGGAGCGGGCGGGCCGGCGCGCACACCCGAGAGGCAGATATAGAAAGGGGGGCAGGTTAAAAATAACCCTCTCCGGCTGGGAAGCTCGCGCGCGCTCTCTCGCCTCGTTCGGTGCCAGAGGACTCCAGGGGAGGTGGCGCTGGGGAGGGCAGAGCGGGATTCCCCCTCCTCCGCCGCCGGGCGGGGTGCCCGCCTGCCTGCGCGCCGCGGCTGCACGTGTGCGGGGCCGCGCGCGGGCCCCCCTGCACCCGGCCGGTGAGCGCCCCCTCCCCAGGCCCGGGCGCATCTGGCAGCCGTCCCCGCCCGCAGCCTCTCGCGGCTGGAGGGAAGCGCTCCATTATTCATTATTTACGAGCGTTAATAGGTTTGAGGCACGGGGGTGGCGGGGTAGCGGCGAGGGCGCGGGGGGGGGGGGTTGGACGGTGGGGGGAAGGGCGGGGGCGAGGCGGAGGCGGCGGCCCGGCGAAGGACGGCTCCGACTGGGGCCCGGAGGTGGACGCGCGCCCGCCGCCTGATCCACCTCGCCGCGGGCGCGGGAGGGGAGCGCGGGCCTCCGCTGTCGCCCCTCGGTCCCTGTCCCCCGCGTCCTCGCCCTTCCCGGCGCGCGCGGAGGGGACTGCGGGCGGTACGCGACGTCCTGCGCGCCCCTCGTCCCCGACGCAGCCCCGGCCTCATTTATCATCATCTTTGGTCAAGTGGAGTGTGCAAGGAACAGCTGCTTCACTCGGCTGACTTCCGAGGGCGGCTACGGGAGGAATCAGGGAGATGAATGATGCGGGCCGGGACGGGGGGGCTCAGCCTGCCGGTCCCCGCGCGGGCGGGAGGGGGCCGGGCGGCGCGCAGAGCCGCTTCCGCCTCGTGGCGAGAACAGCGCCCCCTTCCTCTCTCCCGGCTCCGGCGGTTATCGCGGATCGGGAACGGGGTGGGGGTGGGGGGCCCCCCAGAAGGAGCCGGGCGTTGGGGGGTGCCCTTCGCCGCGGAGGCCCGCTTGGCACGCTGCCGGCAGGCTCGAGGTCGCGGTGACCTTGCCGGGGTCAGCGGGTAGGGCTGCGGAGGAGGCGGCGCGGCGTCTTTGGCGGCGCTTTCCGGATTGGCGCGGAGGCCGGCAAACAGGGCGGGGTCGCGGGGGTGGGGGTGGGGGGAAACACAAATAGAAGGTGAAATTTTACCTGCCCCCGAGGGAGTCCTGCGGATTTTCTCCCGGCCGCGGCGGGCGCTCTGCCTTTGTCTTACACGGCTGGAACATCTGTTGCCGAGGGGCGGTGAGGCCGCAGACAGCCCCCCATTCCCCGCGGGGCTCCGAGCGCCGCGTTCCCCCTCCCAGAAGTGGGCGCACGCTCACAGCCCTCTTCTCGGTCCGCGCCTCGGGTTGGGACCCCCACCCGACCCCGGAGTGGGCCCTGGCGGGGCAGTTCCGCAGCCCTCCCTCCCCCACCTCGGAAAGGTGCGTGGCCTCGGTCGGGAGAGGGGCGATGGTGGAAAGGGTTAATGGCCTAGTCGCAGACCCTAATTGTCAGAGCCGAGCCCCGCTTCGTTTCAATTACCCTAAGTAGAGACTGAATGCGCAATTAACGAAGTCAGCTTGCCAACTGGAAAGCCGTCCCCCTTCACATTGAGCAGAATACTCCACCAGCTGACTTGGGCTAAGCTATTTCCTCTCTCTCTCTCCTTTCTCTCTCTCTTTCTCTCTTCCAACCCCCTCCCTCTTTTTCTCTCTCCTTAATAATAAAATTATACCAAGCAGTTTGCGGTGTGGCAGGCGGCCAGAAAAGCGTTTCTTTAAACGCCGCCGTCTCACAATTAGGCAGCAAGAGGATTTGACACGCTGTGGCGGCCTGACAGGCGGCTTCCTCCCCTGGGGGCTGGAGAGAGGGAGGGGGCGCCAATTCCCCAGCTCCCCCAGGTGGAATCGGGGCTGGGAGGGGCTGGCGTGTTGCGCCTGCCTCCCAGGCGGTCGGGAAGCTGCAGAATGGGGGTGTCAGAGGCAGGGGGGAGAAGCAATTCCGCCCAGCCTGGGGAGGCACACTCCATGACTTCTGCAGGCAAGCTGGGGCATCCGGAAAGAAGGCCTTGGTTCTCTTTGGCAGACATGAGTGTTGGGTCATGGGACTGTGGAGGAACTCAGCCTAGCTGAGTGAGTCTCCTGGGCAAGTCACTGCCCCTCTCTGGGCTGCCATCCATCCCTCTGTAAAATGGGGGAGGAGGTTTAGGCAGAATGTGTTCTTCCGAAATGGCTTCGTGGATCTCCACGAAGGCCAGCAGCCACGTGAGAGGCAGCAGATGACTGGGTAGGCTCACCAGGGTTTGGTATCCCAAAGACAGAACAGTGACCACTGTTCCCAACACTAGGCCGTCTATGGTGGGAGGCTCACAGAAGGTGGCAGAGGTGGGAGGGACTGCGGTTGCCTTAACAGAGCTGCTGCTTCCCTCCTTCCTGCAGCCCCTTCAGAGCCTCTGGGCCCATGGCAGCCACCCCAGGCCACTGTCTGCGCCCCCATCTGAGGGGAATTGGGCACCTTGCTTGGCCCTCACCCAGACTGATGCAGAGTAGAAGTGGGCATCACAAGTAAATGAGTGCAGGCACAAATGGGTCTGCAGAAGAGAGAGCCCAAACTCCTGTCCCTTTTTCCTGATTGGCTATTGCATTCTCACCTCTAGAGCCCTCTCATCATCAAACTTTCCCTGAGCCGCATCCCATGGGGCTATGGTGAGGGTTATATAATGCACCCAACACAGTCTGGTCATGCTCCCCTGGTCACACCACCATTGCCTCCATCCAAGTAGTATTTAATAGGCATCCACACTGGGCCCAGTTTTCTGACCCTGGACCTTAGGGCCAAACAGAGGAAGCCCCTGCCCTCATCAGGCTATACTCTAGTGAGGTAGGCTCATGGGAAACAACTCATTGTACCATTAATTATGTAATTACCACTGTGATTAGTGACTCGCTGGAGCCTGGCAGGGACCCAAGAGAGTGAAGGGGGCGGTTAAGGGTGTCTGGTGTAGAATGCTACAAAGGTCATCATCTCCCCCCTCTGCGCTCCTTCCCAAGGCTGTTGAGCACCGCCTCCCTGCAGGGTTGCAGCAGCACAGGCCTCCCTATGCCAGAGTGCCTGCCCTCCGCTCCATTCTAGTGCTTACCTGGGTTGTGTTGGACCCAGTGCTTCTCCCAGTGCCAGGGGACATCCTGGGGGCTCCTCCCGCCCACTTGCAGAGCCCCTCCCTCAAGCCATCAAGACCCTGCCTTTGTCTTGTTTCAGCGTTTGAATCCTGACAGCTTGTGATCAAGTACAGGCTACGGACAGGTTCCTTTGAACTATAGATTACTTTAAAAAAGAAAAAAAAGAAAAAACTTTTTACTTGGTTGATAACACTTTTAAAAATGAAAGATACCAGCCAGGTCTGGTGGCCTAAACCTGTTCAAAATCAAAAATAAAAATGAGCTGGGGATATGACACATTGCAAAGGCCCTGGGCTCTCTCCCCAGTGTCTCAAAAAAAAAAAATCCCTTTTTCTAAAATTTTCATTTCTGAAGTAGACGTGGTAGTGTGCACTTGTAATCTGAAGCAGAAGGAGCACAAGGCCAAGGCTAGACCCTGTAGGTGGGAGCAGGACCCTGGGGATGTTCCTTGGTGGTAGAATGCTGGCCTAGTGTGCCTGAGGCCCTGGGTTTAATACTGGAAAAAAATGCTTCTTGTTGTGTCTTTATTTATTGGTGATTATGGTTTTGTTTTTTTGTGTGAACACCAAGCTACATCTCCAGCCCATTTGTATTTTTGATTTTGAGACAGGGACTCATTAAACTGCTAAGTTGCCCAGGCTGAGCTTGAACTTTAAATCCTCCTGCCTCAGCCTCCTCATGTTCTGGAATGATGGGCCTGCACTACTGGGCCTAGCTCTGATTTTTGGCCTTTTAAAGAAAGAAAGAAAAAAAAAAAAGGAAGAACACTGTCACCCTGGGCTCCTGTTTCCACATGGCAGTGACCTGGGTTGAACGGGGCTCACCTCTGCTCTTCCCCTCCGACCCCATTTCCTTGGGCCTGGCTCTGCTCCAGCCGCATCTGCCCACTGCTCTCAGGTGCCCTCCCTGCCAGGCTTGGGAGTTGTTCCTTGTAAAATGAGTTACAGCTGTGAGCACAGCGCTTGCCCCCTCACCCAGTGGGCTCTGTCCCTCCACATGCTTGCCTGCTCTGGACATTATCACAGGGTCAGTGTGACATTTGGAACACATTCAGTAAATATCTGTTCTGGGAAATGGGGATATGGCTGTGAGCAAGAGGCAAAAAGCCACCTTCTCTCATGAAACTTTCCGTCTAAAGAGGAGAGGCCAGTAATACAGCATATCAAGGCTTATTCCAGGAAGGTAAGTGCCTTGAAGACAGCTGAAAAAGGGTACGTGAGGGAGTCATTTCAAACACATTAGTCGGGCACGGTCCCTGGACAGTCTTGGAGCTGGGTTGGAGAGTTGTGTAGGTACCCAGGACTGGAATTCCTAGCAGAGTAAACAATCAGTGCAAAGACCCTGAAGCTGAGGGAACAAAGGGCTTGCCCAGGATCACAAAATCAGAATTCAAGCACACCTTGCAGCTTGGTACATCATGGCTCTTTAGGCCCATGGTAGAGGGCAAGGCTGGGGTAAGAATGGGGCTCTCAAGGCCAGCAGCTTCACAAATGTGTCACATGTCTGTTTTGTGACCTGCAAGAGCATGATCTGCAGGGGCTTAGGTGTAGAGAAGAAAGCACAGACTGGGAGCACCCCTGTATGTCCTGGGACCCCGCACCCGCCTGGCAGGGGTGAGAAGGGCAGGGCCTCTCCGCTTTGGCATTCCAGCAGTCAGCCCCCCTAACCCTGTTCCTTTTCTCATTTTGACAGAGTCGCCAGTGGTAGTGATATTTTTGTTCTGTGATAAATAAAGTGATATTTTAAAAAAGTGTCCACGAGAGACTGATAAGTACAGAGTTGATAACGGGTACAGGGCTCCCCAGGAGGGCCCAGGTGCCATCAGCAGGGAAGACCCCTCCTGCCACCCCCACCTCATGGTGAATGGGGCTGGCCATGACCCCTCGCCCCCTGGACATGGGCCCTCTCTGACCGGGTCTTCCTGCCCGTTGCTGGCTGCATCCCAGGTACAGCCACCATGAGGCAGAGATGTGGGCAGGCGCTGCTGGAGGAAGCACTGATCCAAAGTCAGGGGCCCTGAGCATGGCAGGCTGTCGTCCTCTGGGGAAGAGCCAGCGGGCAGGCAGAGCCCACAGCAGAGGGTTACACCCTGCCTCAGACCCATTTGGGGGGCTTAGTCTCAACTGCCACCACAGCTGGTTCCTAGAGGAGCCAGCATTGCTGGCTAGAAGGGGATCTCCCAAAACGTCTGGGGACTCTAGCCTGCTTCCCCTCAGCCTCCAGAGTGCCCTGCACCCCAGCCTTACCAGGGCCCCTGCCTCTGCTCAGGAACCTGGCCCGGCTGCCCTCACCAGGGCCCCTCCTCGCTACTCAGGATCGCAGCCTTGGGGAAGAGACCCCCCCAACCCCCAGATGCGCCAGTGCTGCCAAGCAGGGCCACATTACCCTCTGGAGTTCCATGGAGCCCTCCTTTCTGCTGACCCCTCATGTGTTCCAGAGGCCTGTGGGGGGTCTGTGGGGGTCCCTAGGAGATGCACCCCTTTTCCCCCAGGCCCTCAAGACTCACAAGCTGCCCCCCCCCCCCCCAATAGCAATAAATCCGACTAATGATTTATCATGTCCATGCAGGTCTCACGTATTTCAGCACACAGCAGATGGGCAGGCCTGAGGCGGCTCCACTCTCCCCAGCCCTCCTGGCCACAGGGCCCAAACATTCCCCTTCTCCCTCCTTTTCCTCCATGGTTCTCTTGCCTGCAGCTACAAACCAGGAAACCAGGTCATAAAACAAGCATGGAACCAGGGGGAGTTGGGAACACTCTCCTCCCTCTCTCTCTCTCTCTCTCTCTCTCTCTCTCTCTCTCTCTCTCTTTCTCTCTCTCTCCCCCCCCTCCCTCCCTCCCTCTCCCCCCCTCCCTCCCTCTCGCCCCCTCGAGGCTACAGCACCTCTGACTCATACTGTGCCCATTTCCCTGACAGAGGATGTAGCCCTGTGGTCTGGGAAATTGTAGGCCTAAGTACCCACACTGGCACTGAGGCTGCCCAGGGAACAGTAGTTCCACAGTGGCCATTCCTGCTCGTTAGTGGACCTACCTAAGTCAGCCTGGTTGTTTAAAAGGGAGGGCAAGGTAAGCTCACCCGTGGACTGGGTTCAGCTCAGTGGGAGGGTGTTAGGCTAGCATTCACAGAGCCTTGGCTTCTGTCCACAGCACTGCAGATCAGATAGAAGCGGGGTAGCTGTGCCTGGCGGTACAGGCTTATAATCCCAGCACTGTGGAAGGCTGAGGCAGGAGGATCACGAGTTTGAGGCCAGCCTGGGCAACTTATCAAGACCTTGTCTCATAAAAAGGGGCTGGGAATTAGCTCTGTGTGAAGGCCCTGGGTTTGATCTCCAGCATAGTTAGGAAAAAAAAAAAATGGGTATGACTTGGGGCCTGTAGGCTACTGTGGAGAGGACTGGAAATCAGAAGTGCCAGCCACCCTCACCTTAGCACAGCACTGTTGTCTTGCCCTCCTGTGCCAAGACACCTTCCTCTAAAATGGGAATTGTCATGGGGTCCAGGAGAGGCAGAGCCCCCATCAGCCTGTTTGGTCACGGCTGCGGCTTCACTGTGGGTGGTCTCCACCCTGGAATCATAAGCGAGCCCTTGCCTCTCTACACCTACTTTCTCCTATCAAAGGGACAGAACAGTCAGCAGTGAAGGAGGACATAAAGAGGAGGTGCCGTGGGGTCCCCTGACTGACGCACTAGAGTCTAGGGAAGGTATCGCCCAAGGCCACCTGCTGCCAAGGCCTTTGAGGTCTCCTGGCTTCTGCCAGAAAGGGTCTGGGATCTTAGCTTACACCTTCACACACGATTTGAGGGCAGGAGTGACCTTTGGACACAAAGAGGAGAAGCAGTTGCAGGTGGGAGGAGGGGAGAGCAGCTGCTGGCTCAGATGCTTTGGGGTTCTTAGAGTTCTTTGGGGCCTTGGCCCTGTTCTGAGATGCGTGCCCTGGAACTCCAGCTAGGCTGAGCCTGAACCACGGCCCCTGTGCAGGGGCCCGGCTTCCAGGAGTGGCTGCAGGCCTGCAGTGCTCACGACGGGTGCTTGGGATGTTCAGGGCGCCCTCATTCTGGCCTGCCTTCCAGGTGCAGCAAGGCGGCAGGAACGGGAGACACCTGGGGCCAGGAGGAACCTGAGCCGCCAGCTGCTCCCCCCTCCTCCCACCCGTCACGGCTTCCCCTCTTTGTGTCCAAAGGTCACTATTGCCCTGCCAGGTGGCTGCTCCTGCCCCTGCTCTCCTGATGCTGCCCACCCCAGCCCTGCTGCCTGCCTTTACCCCTTCATTTCCTTTCCTAGTGCTCTTGAAAAAAAAATCATAATCACAGTGATTAATAACAGCAGAGCCGATGGCAGGCCAGAGCAGCTCCTAAGGAGATAGTGCCCTCTTTCCTCCTGACAGCCAGTAGGACCGCACAGCTCGTAGATGTGCCTGTGATGCCACCATGCCTTTGTTCCTGAGTCCTCCTCTCTGTCTGGGGTTGGAGAGTGGTGTTGGGGCGAGTGTTTTTGCCTGCATCCTCCATCAAGCATTGGGCCTCTCGTATTTTAATTGAACTGTCTTTTCTTAGAGATAGATGTTTCACCACATCCAGCTGCTCATGTGTATTGGGAAATTTGCCTGTAATCCAGCTTGGCTAAATTAAAAGACACAGCAGCTGGACTGATTAAACAGGGAGGGGGACATGCGGGTGGAGAACGTAGGGAGGGGACACTGCTAATGGCACGCTCACGCACCCCCTCTCCTTTTTAAATAATGTTTCTGGTAATGCATTTTGGAGAATGTGAAAAAAAATAAAAAATAAAGCCGTAGAAATGTTAATGATATCCACAGGACACTCAGCAGGAAATGAGAGTGATCTGGGACTAATAAAAGCCAAAATGTAATTTGTGCAGATATACGAGGGAGGCAGGCGAGGGAGGCACAGCCTTCAGAGTCCTGGGTTTGCGCATTCTGAGCTCATAAACATGCCCCAGGGAGGGCAGGGAGCTGGCCTGTTCTCTCCCTTAGAGAGGGCCTTGCTTGGAAGGGACCCCCAGGCAGGCCCTGAGCAGAAGTAGGCTCTACCTTGTGGCCTGGATGTGGGCAGTGCGAGCTGGCTGGTTGTTTCCCTCTGCCCACACTGGGCCAAGAGCTGCTGCCAGCTCCCCGGGGTGGGGGCGTCCAGAAGTGTTTCATCTGAGCTGCCAGGGGTGGGACTGAAGTGAATCAGGAGGGCTGGCTAACTGCTGTTCCTTGATCCCTCTTAGGGACATCTGTAGTGGGTAGAGAAGAGGAAGGTAGCGAGTTTCCACAAGCCCAGTGAGGAGAGACTCACCCTGGGGATAGGGGTTCCCTGCTCTGCAGCTGGGTCAGGCAGGCTGACTTCCCCCCAGGGCTGGCCCCCTGACCTGCCCTAGGCTGCCCAGCAGCCCACTCAGCAGAGAGGGAGAGAGGGAGAGAGAGAGAGAGAGAGAGAGAGAGAGAGAGAGAGTGAGAGTGAGTGAGAGAGAGTACCCCTTCCTGAGATCGGTCCCCAGACAATGAATGAGGAAGCCCTCTCTGGAGGGCCCAGGCCAGGGAAGAGGGGTAGGGGCTGCACCTTCCCTCGAGGTCAGATTCATCACCCATCCCCCAGTTCCACGTCTGTCTCTCACCAACTCTGTTCCTCTTCTTACATCTGTGTTCTCTGCATCCCCCCACTTCCTTTCCTTTTTGAGGGGAGGGGGCTCCGGGGGATGGAGCCTGGCTACTTTTAGTTTTGATTTTTGAGACAAGGTGTCACAGTTTTGCTATGTTGTCCAGGCTGGACTCAAACTAGAATCCTCCTGCCTCAGCTTCCCAGAGTGCTGGGATTATAGGCCTGTGCCACTGGGCCTTATTCCTTTCTGACCCCTCAAAATACCCTTGAATCTTTGTAGGCAGAACACTACTCCCTCTTCCAGTGTTTGGTAATGAAAACTGGAAAGTTCTTGCATTGCCCCTTTTCCCCCAGTGGCGTGGGACGCACAGTCCAAGTGGAGTCCCACTTCCTGCCTCTGTGTGGTTGCTGGGTCCAATCCCAAGCCCTCAGAAACTAAGGAAAGGTGGCCAGTCCCTCTTGAAGATTCCTCCAAGGCCCAGGCTCTTCGTGCCTCCTTTGAGGATCTTCTGAGGTAACTAGGCCAGTCAGTCAATCAGAGGAACCTGAAGCCCAGGCACCGAAGTCTGGCCTGGCCTGTGAATCTAGCTTGTCGGCCCTGCAAGGCCTCCACCGCACCCTGGGTCATTTCCAGACTCAAGATCCTGCTCATGGACAGGCCAGACCCTTCCTGGGCCCCAGCCTCGACAATCATAACCAGGTGGACTCTCAGGTGCCAGTGGCTCTAGCTCTGATTTGAGAAGGTGGGGAGGAGCCCAGCCAGGAGGCACAGGGCTGCATCACTCTGGTGCGGAGGGGATGGCTGGCACACACCTCTGGCCGCATCAGGATTGTGTCTGTCTCCATTAGTATGCACTCCTTCACTCTGGGACACGTAATCTGTTTATGCACCTATGATATCAAAAACAGGAGGCAGGTGCTGCCATCCCGCGTTCCTGAGAGTCAGAGGCGGGGACGTTTTATATGTACAGTGGTTCAGTAGCCCCCCAGTTGACGTCCGCTGGAAAGAACAGACAGATTCCAGATGGCGTGGCCGTGATGGAGAGGTATGTGCGCGTGCCCATGCACTTGCGTGCGCGCGCATATGCCTGTGGGTATGTGTGTGTGTCTGTGTGTATGTGGCCATAGCTGGCTTTGGCAAGTGTGGGCAGATCCTCCTAGATCCCCCGCATGGCTGGGTCATGCCTGGCAATGCCCCACAGGAACTGAGATTACAGGATCCAGTGGGCCCCAGGGGACATGGGAGCCGGAACTGCTTTTTCTAAATGCTTTTGAGCTGTCTGGAAGGACTGGGAGTGGTAGGTGGGGGTGGTGGGAAGGAACTGGCCTGCGGGAGGGTGGAGTGGCTGTTCCTGGTGGCCTGGCTCTGGGAAGCTTGCTTTTTACCTCCCACCCGGTGGCTGTCCTTGGCAAGGCCCAGCTACAGGCACTGCGGTGATGGGAATTACGGAGCACACCTCTCCAACCCAGAAACTGTCAATATGTGCACAGCTAGAGGGAGGGCTCTGGCCAGAGGGCAGCGTGTGGAGAGGTGGCAGAGCGGGAGGCCACCAGGAGCAGCCCTGGCCAACAGGAAGGGACAGGGATGCGGCTCATCTGAATTGTTCTCCCTGTACTCCCCCCTCCCTTCCTTTCTCCTTTTTCTTTTCAGATAACCAGCCCGAGTCATGCAGTCTTTTCGAGAAAGGTGTGGTTTCCATGGCAAACAACAGAACTATCCTCAGACCTCACAGGAAACATCGCGCCTGGAGAATTATAGGCAGCCGAGTCAGGCCGGGCTGAGCTGTGACCGGCAGCGGCTGCTTGCCAAGGACTATTACAACCCACAGCCTTACCCAGGCTACGAGGGTGGCGCCGGCACACCCTCAGGCACAGGAGCCACAGTGGCCACTGAGAAGTATCACCGAGGCAGCAAGGCCTTGCCTGCACAGCAGGCCCTGCAGGGGAGGCCAGCTTTTCCTGGCTATGGCGGAGTTCAGGACAGCAGCCCTTACCCGGGACGCTACTCTGGAGAGGAAGGCCTGCAGGCTTGGGGGACCCCGCAGCCACCTCCCCCCCAGCCACAGCCCCTGCCAGGAAATGTGGGCAAGTATGATGAGAACTTGATGAAAAAGACAGCAGTGCCCCCTGGTCGGCAGTACCCAGAACAGGGTGCCCAGCTTCCGTTCCGAACTCACCCCCTGCACGTCCAGCAGCCACCACCCCCGCCACCCCAGCAGCTGCCGCAGCCTCAGCAGCCACTGGCTTACTCCAAACTCCAAAGGCAGAAACT
The DNA here is from genome assembly GCA_004027205.1 of Ctenodactylus gundi. Taxonomy (NCBI): domain Eukaryota; kingdom Metazoa; phylum Chordata; class Mammalia; order Rodentia; family Ctenodactylidae; genus Ctenodactylus; species Ctenodactylus gundi. The sequence goes on along the minus strand of PVKB01000538.1, from coordinate 511,716 downwards.
ACAGAATGACATTGCCTCGCCTCTGCCCTTCCCGCAGAGTGGGCACTTTCCTCAGCACTCCCAGTCCTTCCCCACCTCCTCCACCTACTCCTCCGTCCAGGGTGGCACTCAGGGGGCCCACTCTTACAAGAGTTGCACAGCACCGTCCACCCAGCCCCATGACCGGGCACTAACTGCCAACGCCAGCTTGGCCCCAGGGCAGCGGGTTCCAAACCTCCATACCTACCAGTCGGGTCGCCTCAGCTATGACCAGCAGCAGCAGCAGCAGCAGCAGCAGCAGCAGCAGCAAGCACTTCAGAGCCGGCACCATGCCCAAGAAACCCTCCATTACCAAAACCTTGCCAAATACCAACACTATGGGCAACAAGGCCAGGGCTACTGCCAGCCAGACCCAGCTGTCAGGACGCCAGAGCAGTATTACCAGACCTTCAGCCCTAGTTCCAGCCACTCCCCCGCCCGCTCAGTGGGCCGCTCACCTTCCTACAGCTCTACCCCGTCACCCCTGATGCCCAACCTGGAGAACTTCCCGTACAGCCAGCAGCCGCTCAGCACTGGGGCCTTTCCCCCAGGGGTCGCTGACCACAGCCACTTCATGCCCCTGCTCAACCCCTCCCCAACGGATGCCGCCAGCTCTGTGGACACCCCAGCCAGCAACTGCAAGCCCCTGCAGAAGGACAAGATCCCTGACAACTTGCTTGCAGATCTCAGTCTGCAGAGCCTCACCGCGTTGACTTCCCAGGTGGAGAACATCTCCAGCACGGTGCAGCAGCTTCTGCTGTCCAAAGCTGCTGTGCCACAGAAGAAGGGGGTCAAGAGTCTCATGTCCAGGCCCCCAGAGCAGCACAAGAACCAGCACTGTAGCCCCGAGGGCAGCGGCTACTCGGCTGAGCCGGCAGGCACACCTCTGTCAGAGCCACTGAGCAGCACCCCACAGTCCACCCCTGCTGAACCGCAGGAGGCCGACTATCTGAGCGGCTCTGAGGACCCACTGGAGCGCAGCTTCCTCTACTGCAGCCAGCCCCGTGGCAGCCCTGCCAGGGGGAACAGCAACTCGAAGGCCAAGCCTGAGTCCGTGTCCACCTGTTCTGTGACCTCACCTGATGACATGTCCACCAAATCTGATGACTCCTTCCAGAGCTTGCACAGCAGTCTGCCACTGGACAGCTTCTCCAAGTTTGTGGCAGGGGGGCGGGATTGCCCTCGGCTGCTGCTCAGCGCCCTGGCTCAGGAGGACCTGGCCTCTGAGATCCTGGGGCTGCAGGAAGCCATCAATGAGAAGGCTGATAAGGCCTGGGCTGAGGCGCCCGGCTTGGCCAAAGAGGCCAGCAAACCACCCTTCTCACTGGAGAACCACAGCACCTGTCTGGACTCTGTGGCCAAGAATGTGTGGCCACGGCCTGGGGAGCCAGAGGCCCTGCCTGATTCCTTACAGCTGGACAAGGGTGGCAATGCCAAGGACTTCAGCCCAGGGCTCTTTGAAGACCCTTCTGTGGCATTTGCCACCCCTGACCCCAAGAAGACAGGGGGCTCCCTCTCCTTTGGCACCAAGCCTACCCTTGGAGCTGCTGCTCCAGACCCCACCACAGCAGCTTTTGACTGCTTTCCAGACACAACCACTGTCAGCTCAGTGGATAGTGCCAACCCCTTTGCCTGGCCAGAGGAGAACCTGGGTGATGCTTGTCCCCGATGGGGATTGCATCCTGGCGAGCTCACCAAGGGCCTGGAGCAGGGTGGGAAGGCCTCTGATGGTGTGGGCAAAGGGGATGGCCATGAGGCGTCGGCCTGCCTTAGCTTCCAGGAGGAGGAGCCCCCAGGGGACAAGGCAGTGGCACTGCCTGGGGACTTCAAGCAGGAGGAGGCAGGTGGGGTAAAGGAAGAGGCAGGAGGGCTGCTGCAGTGCCCTGATGTCGGTAAGGCTGACCAGTGGCTGGAAGACAGCCAGCACTGCTGCTCTGCCACTGACTTCGGGGACCTGCCGCTGCTGCCACCCCCCGGCAGGAAGGAGGACCTGGAGGCCGAGGAGGAGTACTCTTCCCTGTGCGAGCTGCTAGGCAGCCCAGAGCAGAGGCCCAGCATGCAGGACCCATTGTCCCCGAAGGCCCCCCTCCTGTGTACCAAGGAGGAGGTAGAGGAGGTTTTGGACTCCAAGGCTGGGTGGGGCTCCCCGTGCCACCTCTCTGGGGAGTCTGTTATCTTGCTGGGCCCCACTGTGGGTGCTGAGTCAAAGGTCCAGAGCTGGTTTGAGTCTTCCCTGTCCCACATGAAGCCAGGGGAAGAAGGGCCTGACGGGGAGCGGGCTCCTGGTGACTCTACCACTGAAGTCTCCCTGGCCCAGAAGCCGAACAAACCTGCTGTGCCTGAGGCACCCATTGCTAAGAAAGAGCCTGTGCCCAGGGGCAAGAGTTTACGGAGCCGGAGAGTACACCGGGGGCTGCCTGAGGCTGAAGACTCCCCATGCAGGGCACCAGTGCTGCCCAAAGACCTCTTGCTCCCTGAATCCTGTACAGGGCCCCCACAGGGACAGATGGAAGGGGCTGGGGCCCCAGGCAGGGTGGCCTCAGAAGGGCTTCCCAGGATGTGTACCCGTTCCCTCACAGCCCTGAGTGAACCCCGCACACCTGGACCCCCAGGCCTGACCACCACTCCTGCACCCCCTGACAAACTGGGGGGCAAGCAGCGAGCTGCCTTTAAATCAGGCAAGCGGGTGGGCAAGCCTTCACCTAAAGCTGCATCCAGCCCCAGCAATCCGGCTGCCCTGCCTGTGGCCTCAGACAGCAGCCCCATGGGCTCCAAGACCAAGGAGACGGATTCGCCCAGCACACCCAGCAAGGACCAGCGCTCCATGATCCTCCGGTCCCGCACCAAGCCACAGGAGGTCTTCCAAGCCAAGCGGCGGAGGCCCTCGGAGGGCCGGCTTCCCAACTGCCGTGCCCCCAAGAAGCTTCTGGCCAACAATCACCTGCCTGCCACATTCAAGGTCTCCTCTGGCAGCCCCCAGAAGGAGGGCAGGGTGAGCCAACGGGCAAGGGTCCCCAAGCCCTGCACTGGGGGCAAGCTTACAGATCGACCTCTCCATGCCCTCAAGAGGAAGTCAGCCTTCATGGCGCCTGTGCCCACCAAGAAGCGGAACCTGGTCTTGCGAAGCAGCAGTAGCACCACTCCAACCATCATCAGTGGCAGTGGGGGGGACGGGAAGGAGGAACGGGCCGAGGGCTCCCCGACCCTCTTCAGGAGGGTGTCTTCTCCCAAGAAGTCCAAGCCCAAGAGCAACAGTGAGACCACCACGAAGCCCTCCCCGCCAGAGAGCCCTGACGCCTGCATCAAGCTCGCCTCACGGGCAGCCTTCCAGGGGGCCATGAAGACCAAGGTGCTGCCGCCTCGAAAGGGCCGGGGCCTGAAGCTGGAGGCCATTGTGCAGAAGATTACCTCACCTGGCCTCAAGAAGTTCACGTGCAAAGTGCCAGGGGGCCCTCCTGGGACGCCACTGAGCCCCACCCTTCCTGAGAAGGAGCGAGGTGGCCTCAAGAGTGCCGGGGGTAGCCCGGCTGGAACAGAAGAAGGCCTGGTAAGTGTGAGCGCTGGGCAGAAGCTTCTAGCAGTCTCAGGAGCTGACCCGTTTTGCAGAAATCCGACCAACAGGTCCTTAAAAGGCAAACTTGTGAACAGTAAAAAACTGTCCTCCGCTGACTGTTTCAAAACTGAGGCCTTTCCATCTCCAGAGGCCCTACGACCTGGGGCAAATGCCCTAGCTCCGAAGAAGAGGAGCCGGAAAGGTAGGGCTGGAGGCCTTGGACTCCCCAAAGGCCCGCTAGAGAAGCGGCCCTACCTGGGCCCGACTCTGCTACTTACTCCCCGAGACAGGGCCCACAGTACCCAGGGAGGTGGAGAGGATAACTCTGGTGGAGGAGGCAAGAAGCCAAAGACAGAGGAGCTGGGCCTGGCCTCCCAGCCCCCCGAGGGCCGGGCCTGCCAGCCCCAGACAAGGGCACAGAAGCAGCCAGGCCATGCCAACTACAGCAGCTATTCCAAGCGGAAGCGCCTCACCCGGGGCAGGGCCAAAAACACCAATACTTCACCCTGTAAGGGACGTGCCAAGCGGAGACGGCAGCAGCAGGTGCTGCCCCTGGATCCCGCAGAACCTGAAATCCGCCTCAAGTACATTTCCTCTTGCAAGCGACTGAGGGCAGACAGCCGGACCCCTGCTTTCTCGCCCTTTGTGCGGGTAGAGAAGCGAGATGCGTTCACCACCGTGTGCACTGTTGTCAATGCCCCAGGGGATGAGCCCAAGCCCCACAGGAAGCCTTCCTCCTCCACCTCCTCCTCTTCTTCCTCGTCCTCTGTCTCCGTGGACGTGGCCGGGACCTCCCTGACCACCCTCCCTGGAGGCTCCATCCTGCAGCAGCGGCCCTCCCTGCCCCTTTCCTCCACAATGCACCTGGGGCCTGTGGTTTCCAAGGCCCTGAGTACCTCTTGCCTTGTTTGCTGCCTCTGCCAAAACCCAGCCAATTTCAAGGACCTTGGGGACCTCTGTGGACCCTACTACCCTGAACACTGCCTCCCCAAAAAGAAGCCAAAACTCAAGGAGAAAGTGCGGCCAGAAGGCACCTGTGAGGAGGCCCCACTGCCCCTCGAGAGAACACTCAAGGGCCTTGAGTGCGCAGCCGCAGCGGCCGCTGATGCTGGGAAAGCCCCCCGGCCCGAGGGCCCAGCGGACCTGGCCAAGCAGGGCTCCCTGCGCACCAGTGCCCGAGGCCTGTCCCGGCGGCTGCAGAGCTGCTACTGCTGTGATGGCCAGGGCGATGGGGGCGAGGAGGTGGCCTCAGCTGACAAGAGCCGCAAGCATGAGTGCAGTAAGGAGGCTCCCGCTGAGCCTGGAGGGGACACCCAGGAGCACTGGGTGCATGAGGCCTGTGCTGTGTGGACCAGTGGGGTCTACCTGGTGGCTGGGAAGCTCTTTGGGCTGCAGGAGGCCATGAAGGTGGCTGTGGACATGGTAAGGGGCCAGCCCAGTGGGGCGGGGAGCACAAAGGTCCAAAGCCCAGGCAGTCAGGGAGCCTAGACACCGCAGGGCTGTGCTGTAATGGAACACTGCAGGCCTCGGGGCCTCTGGAAGGAGTACAGGGGGAGTTGAGGCCCACCTGGGGTCAGGTTTAATTAAACAGCGTGCATGCACCCAGCCTGTCCAGCACCCCCTCACACTTTCCTGGCATCTTCTGACTCCAATTCCAGTCCAAGCGGAGAGATGCTGGGGCCCAGAGAGTTAAATGCCAGGGTGGCCCCAAAATCAGGCTGCTGCTCAGGGCAGGGCTGGGGCTCAGAGAGGACCCCTTAAGTCACCTGGGGCTGACGCTGGGAACCAGCATAGCTCCTCCCTCTGCAAGGCAGCCCACACAGGGACACCGGGCAAGCCAGGTCCTCCTGAGCTTTAATTCTCAACTACATAGCAAGGAACTGTGGCCACTGAGCACCTGTGACCATCAGAGGGGGCCGTGCGCTCACTGCAGGCCTTAGTATGTAATAACCCTCGCTTCCACCACAAGAAGTATGGTGTGCACTGAGGGGACATCTGTCGCCCTGCTGGGGTGGTGCCTAGCTCACATTGAGGGCTCTGTGTCTGGTGTCTCAAGGACCAGAACTAATGGGTCATATATTTACAGCAGTGACTCCTGTCAGAGTCCCTCAGGCCACTTGGCACTGGCCCCCTTCTGATAATCATGTGGCTTCTATGTGATAATGTGCAAGGCAGAGCCAGCACAGTAAGCTGGTCACTTTCTCCTACTGTCCCCGCCCCCCACCATCTCAGGGCATCAGTCTCCTATGAATGACACTGCCAGGGGCTACCTGCAGAAGGCCCTGGGTTTTCATGGTGATTGCCCACACCAGCTCTGTGTGGCCCTGTCAGAGCCCCCTTGCCATGCCTCCCTCACTCCCTCTGTCCTGTAGCTGAGCTGTGAGGTGGGTGGGGAAAGACCTGTGTGGGCTTGGACTCCGCACCAGACCCATTTGCTCACCAGCAGAGTTTCCTGGCCTAGTGGCCTCTGCCCCTTAGCCCATCTGAGCCCCACTTTCCTGCCTCGCTAACCCCCCACCCCATGCTAGGTCAGCCACCCACACCACCCTCTTCCTTGCTGTGGCTCTCTGGCCTAAAGGGTGGCTAGAGATCTCTATTCCCGATACTCTACCTACTTCTTTCTCTCAGGCGTAATGGCCTCCACCTCCCTGGGAAAGGCCCAGTCCTGACAGGACACCATAGCCACCTGCTCTCCAGGGGCCCGGGATCTCTTCTCTTCCCGTCTCAATGATTTTCTCTCTATCCTGCTTCCTTTTTAGTTGCTGGCTCCTTGAAGTAGGCTCAAGCCTCCCTTTCATTACCAAATAATAACCCACAGGTGGTGGGGCTCCAGCTGGCTGTCCCCCTTCCGTGCCATCCCTATCAGCCATACACTTGTGGCATCCACTCAGGCCCCCCCTCCCTGATGCATCCCCCAGGCCCACAATTGGTCATTTCTGTGTCCCCTGCAGCCCTGGCTGGTCTGGGCAGAAAGGAGACAGCAGTGAGTACAGATGGAGCCCACTCCTGCCCAGACAGTTCCGGTGCACAGACAGTCCTGATGGGGCGGAGGGAGTGCCAGCCCTCCCGGTGTACCCCACCTGGGGCTGGAACCTACCTGCCCCCCAGTCCTGCCTACTGGTCACAGTCCAGAGATAGCATGGAGTCCACATTGCTGATGGCCCCTAGGGCACCCAGAATGGCAAGCACACATGAGCGGATATTTCCTGGTCACTGAAACCATCTTCTGTGCCAGAGAGTTGATCCTGTACCCTGCCCAAGGCTGGTCACCTGTGTGAGGTTCAGGTGACAAGAGGCTGTTCCCACAGCCTCAGGCTCACCACAGTACCTTTTCTGGGGGAGAGCCAAACGGTCTCCATAGCATACCCTATAAAGATGGGCAGGGTCTGTGCTTTCCAGGCTCCAGGGAGAGGGGCCCTCAGGGTCACCGCCCAGGCTGCCCTTCCCTTCTGTCTCAGTTGGACTCTCGTGGAGTCCAGCAGATCCATGGTTTAAATCCCAGCTCTGCCAAGGGCTGCCTCTATAACTCCAGGAAGGTATTTGTCCCCTGTGGTCCCCAGAAGCTGAGCCCATCAGCGAGACTGCAAGATGGTCGTCACCTGTGGCCTCCCTCCCGTTTCCTGGAAGACAGAGCTGTGCACACCCCCAAGGAAACTTCCTCAGGACCCCCAAATACCTGCTCTCTCGGAATCCTGCCATGCCACCTCCTGGGACCACAGCTGCCCAGGACCTCTGCTCCCATACCACCATGGCCCCAGCTCCCCTCTCACCCCGACAAGGCCTGGCCACAGGATGCTGAGGATGGGGTACACTTGCATTGCCAGGGAAATGGTATTTGCCTTGGCCCCACTGTAGACCTCTTGGCTGATCAGGGCAGAGTTCATGGGTCACAGCCCTGTGCAGTGGCTGGGGTCAGAAGTACCAGAGGCTTTGCCCCTCTGTACCTCAGTTTCCCCTTATCTACAGTGGCTTTTCAAATCCTGCTTTGAGGGTTGCTGGTGGCCTCCATGCAGGTAAAATGGAGAAAGGGTCAACCTAAGGAGCCTCGGAGGGCCCCTTAAACATCAAAGTGCCCCAGAGGCCACCATGGGAAAGAGACTCATGCTTCATTACTCCTTTATATTGGGAGGATGTTGGGTCCCTGTTACCCAGGAGTCTGTCCCAGACTAGATGAGAAGGGGACTCCGTGCTGAGCTGAGGAAGCTGCCAATCCAGAGGCCCTGTATGAAAACCTGATGTTCTAGAATGTCCCTCAGTCCCCACTTCCCATGTTGTTTTGGGCCTTCCCCAGCTCCAGGGGCTTAGGGAGGAGCCCACTCCCACCCCATCAGTATAAGGTGGTCATTGGGACCCTCCTTGTAACCCAGGTTGGCTGTAGGGCCTGACGCCCAGCCTGGGACAGTGAATCCATAGGCAGTTTACCTGTTCCTTTGCTCTCATGGGTAACTAGGAAAAATACCAATGAAATGAAGGGGCTTCCAGCCACCCAGCCCACTATTACCTGCTTCTGTGGCACAGCCCCTGGATGTGCTGTGGCACCTCACTGTGTCTCCTTGGGCCTCAGGTTTTGCCTCCTGAGGGCCTTCCCAGCACTGCCAGCCCACCTTGGCCATGTCCCTCTCCAAGTGTCCAGGCCAGGATGGGGTGGTCACAGCTTTGGGTTCCTAGGAAGTCAGCATTTCCGGAGGTCACCTGTTGACAAGATCTCCTGTCTACCTCGTCCCTGGGCAAGACAGCCTGTGGGCCCACTGCCACTGCACTTGCCTGGAAAGCAGCCTTCCTCTCGCATCCCATAAGGTGAGGTTTGAAAGGAGCCAGTGCAAGGACCCTGCACAGCTGGCATGCAGGAAGTGCTTGGCCACTGCTGACTGACAGCCATGGTCATGGGGTGCCCCACCACATGCCAGTCCAAAGCACACAGCCTCGTGGATATGCCTCCACCCTGCTGATTCCCAGGGCCATTTTGGAGAAAGGTAGCGGGGACTGCAGAGACCTTTCCCAAAGTGCAAAGACTCACCTGCCTTCCCTCTCTCTCCATCAGACATGTTCTAGCTGCCAGGAAGCCGGAGCCACGATTGGGTGCTCCTACAAAGGATGTGTCCATGCCTACCACTACCCATGCGCCAGCGATGCGGGTAAGAGCAGCAACGGAGCAGGAGGGCCTTTGCCCCAGCCACAGGTCCTCTAATCCAGGACCATGTGATCCCTGGGGTCTCTCTCTCTCTCTCTCTCTCTCTCTCTCTCTCTCTCTCTCTCTCACACATTTTGTTCCGAGATAGGGTCTCACTGAAGTTCCCAGGCTGGGCTCAAACTGAAGCTCTTTCTGCCTCAGGCCTCCCAGCTGCTAGGATTATAGGCATGCACAACCACACCCTGCTCTCCCAGCAGTTCATTGTCTTTTTCTCTTTGCCTGAAACCTGAGCAGGGCAATGCCAGGGACATGAATCTGAGTCTACCCTCACTGGCCTGACTGAGGACTCCCCAGAGCAATGAGAAACAGGTAGAAACTGCACTGCAGAGAGCCGTTATGGCCAAGGGGTGAAGATTTTAAGCCCAGCTGTTGGGTCCAGAGGCAGCCCAGGATCCCCTGCAACCTCTCCACCATTCACTATGCTTCCTCATTCATTTGCTCCCAGAGCATTTACCAAGCAACCACTATTGCCAGGCACACAGAGTGGCAGGTTACCTGAGCCATAGAGACCCAGGAACCCTACCCTCACTGAGCAGGTGGGGAGATGGACAGGCTAAGAGAGACTGCCTCCCTCATCCAAAGAAAGCCATTGTTTATGGTGTAACAGTCATAATGACAGCAGTATTTCAAGGGGCCTTAAGACCATCACTGGCCTTGTTTCAAACCCTGGTGGTATTCCTCCTGTGTGGTCACAGGCAGCCTGTAGGAGTCTCCTGTGCTTGGTTCCTCATCTGTAAGATGGAGATGTTCATAGTGCCTTTGTTTCAAAGCTGCTTGGAGCAGAGCAAAGTACTGAGCACCGTCTAGGAAGGCAGCCTCTGGCCTGTTTTAGCCTGGTCTTATCCCTCTGAAGGGAGTGTGGTGACTAGGACCTTGCCTTCCTGTAGACAAGTCCTGGGCACCTGGGCCCATATTCTTCTGACAGATCTATCCACACTCCCTTTCCCAACTGGTGCCCTGCTGGCTCCGCCCTGGGCCCCGGGCACTGAAGCTTATGCCCCACCTGCCTCCTGGATCCTGGGCCAGCATCAGCCCCAGCCATGCACCCCTGTGAACCTGCATAAAACCTTGAGTGGTGACAGTTATGTGCTGAGCTGAGCTGCCAGCACCTGGCCGGGTGGGGTGGCTGGAGTGGGGCCACAGAGGGGAGCACTCTGAGCAGTGTGCATGAACCGGATTCCTACAGGAACTCAACCAATTAGTGGAACCATGGTCTCATTTCCCACCACGGTGACCATGATGGATCGCACCCCTCCCTAAAGTGACTGGCAGTACCTCCCGATGCCAGGTCCACTAGGCCCAGAGCTGTTTCCAGCTGTGTTGGTATAGATACGGCCATCTTGCCCACAGCCACACAGCAAGGCCCTGGCAGATGCAGGGTGCCTGCTTTTCCCTCCTCCCCTAGCTCTCTCCAGGTCTCTACCCCATGCTCAGGGCTCACCTTGGAGGGAGAAAGCAGGTTTTGCCCACGTAAGGGAGAACAGATGAGAAGAAAGTATGGGCTGCGGGAGAAGACAGTTCTCTTTAAGATGAGAGAGAAGCCAGGAAGACTTCCAGGTGGAGGTGAGGGGAACCTACTGCTACATAGCAACTGGCTTTTCGAGGCCCAACGGAGTGACTGAACTACCCTCTCGTGTTTGTCCCAAGGGCACAAGTCAGCCAGCAGGCTCTTTGGGGGTCAGAACGCCCTAGGGAGGCAGGCCCCAGCTGGGCAGCCCTTTCTGCCCTACGTGGTCTCAGCCTAACCCAGCTGCTGGCCAGGCACAGCCTCACAGCAAAGCAGGACCCTGGCAGATTGGGGGTCACAGGGTAGGGAATGCACAGCACCTCTCCGTGGGACCTGCGCATTGGAGGGCCATCCCCCTGGCACTCCTGTGGTGGCCGAAGGCTGCATTTGAGGTATCGGCAGACATACTAGAGAGCTGCCCCCTCTGGACTCAGACACTCACTAGACCTAGTTTTTGTTTTGTTTTTTCCCGTTTTTATGGAACCTTGCCCGTGCTAGGTGAGAGCTCCACCGCTGAGCTCCACCCCAGCTAGGTTCCCGCTTGCCCGGGGTGCCTGGTCGCAGCCCTTCACAATGGCTAACCACCAGACTTCTCTTTGGTCACAGGTTGCATATTCATCGAAGAGAACTTTTCTTTGAAATGTCCCAAACATAAGGTAGGTGCCCACAAGAAACCCTCAGTCCTCCCCCCAGCGTCCCTTTCCCGGCAACGGGCCTTGGGGCAGGCCCGCACAAGCAGGTTGGAAAGGGCGATTCCTCCGCCAAGAAGGTCCTGGGAAAGTGTCCGGTGTGCCCCTCCAATAGGGACAGAGCGAGAGCAGGCGGGAACAAGGGACGGCACGCCGCTGACTCAGGTTTAAGAAGACAGGGTGTGGTCAGAAGAAAGGAAAAGCCGGAAAGGAGCCTGTCCTTTCTGGAAAAGCCCCCAGCTGTGTCCCGCGGCTCCGGGGGCGGGGCCTCTGAGGGCGGGACCCGCGCCCGTGGGCAATGAACTTAAGCGCAGGTAGACCACCTGCTCTCTTCGCCTTTTGCAGAGGCTGTCGTTGTAATCCACCGCAACGGCCGAAGGAGCCGCCGGAGCCTGCCTGCCGCCCGCTGCCAAAGGAGAGGCGCTGCCTGCGCGGCCCGGGGCCTTGGAGCTGCTCCCAGCACGCGTCCCGAGCCGATCCTCAATCCGGATGCCGGATCTTGGATTCGGCCGCCCAGGGCGCAGGCGCGTGGCCCCGGGTTGGGGAGAAAACCTGTTCCGGAGCCGCGTGCTTCGGAACCGAACGGCACAGGGCTTTCTCGCCCACACCCCTGGGGCCAAGCCTGCAGAGGGGGAGGCGAGGAGCGACCAGCTCCTCGGAGCACCCAGTCTCCAGCGGGAGTGGGAGACGGCTTTGACCTAGGAACGCTGCCCTCCGCCCCGGAAACTCTTAAGAACGACGTGGCGCGCAATCTCGTGGGCGCCACCGCTACCCTTGCCGGTCATGGCATGCAGCTGGGGCCTGGGGTGGGGGTCCCGACGGCCCTGGTAGAGGCCGCGGGCAGCTCGTGGCTCTGTGGACAAGGCGAAGGGGAACCAAAGCCTTTCAGGAGAGGGCTGGGCCGCGTGGGAGGGAGCCAGAGGCTTTGGGACAAACCATCCAGTGTGTCCAGGCGCCCTTCCCACGCAGCCTTTGCCAGAGCTTTCGTGTGGTTGGGGCGAGTAGTCCTGGGCCTGGGCCCAGGGTATGTGGGGCACCCTTGGCCTCTGTTGGTCCCTTTCCCCTAGAGGCCAGCTTCAAAGAGTGCAGCAAGAAAGGATGCGCAGTGTTTTCCGGGCACCACCACTCCGGGGACCGCAGCGCCCACTCGGCACGGAAGCAGGGACAGCGCTAGATTCGTGTACAAAACCTGTGTACCCCTCTATATATATGTTACATAGAATGTATATATGTTGGGAACATGCTCGCTTCTCCCTTGTGTCGCCAACGTGCGTCGTGCGCCCTGCAGCAGAGTCCCACCCGGCTGGGCAGGGGGACACCGCGATGCCTTCCCCGTGCAGCCACCACCGGCCCCAGACCAGTCCCTGCCAGTCTGTCCGCCTGTCCGTGTCCTCAGCACTGTCCACGCTTCGATAGGCCTGACGCAGCCCCCGTCTGGGGCTGCCCTAGCAACTTCCTGTACATATGACTGTAAAATGGTAAACGTGTGTATTATACCTGGCCTCGTTATATAGTGTATATATATGTATACATATACATATATATAATATATATGAAGACTGTAAATGTTAAGACGACTAGTGTTCTTATTAGTATATTGCTTCACACTGAAGATTGTGTGTATCGAGCTGTTTCTAAAAGATGTTTATTTTCCTTAAGAGTAAAAAAAAAACAGTCATTGCATTCAGAAAAAAAAAGTCAATAAAGATAAGACGATTGTTTTGGAAGTCTGAAGCCCATGGATTCTGACCAGATGTCGCTGATAGTAGTGACAAGTTTCACGGGGCTGGAGGGGATTGGGGTGGCAGGGGACCCAGGGGTCCCCTAGAGATCCTGCTGCCAAGTCTCTGCGGCTGCTCATGGGTCCTCCCCATGGTAGTTTCCTCAGCTGTGTAAGGAGGTGACCAAGGGACAGGCGGAGTGAGACACTCCAGACCTAACAGGGAGACCTAGATTGTGGTTCTTGTCAGAACGGGCCCTTGTAGTCCATGCCGCCCTGCGACCTGGTAGGGACTGGGAGGGCAGAAGGACAGGATGTGGCCCAGAGCTCAGTGGGACAGTTCAACGAGAGATCAAAAAGCGAGACGGGAATAACTTGTGGCCCTTCTGATGGACGCGGGTAGGAAGCCTCTGCCTAGGTACTGGGGGAAGAGGAAGGCCAGGGGTCCGCACGTCCACCCTCCTCTCCAAAGAAACCAATCTAAGTTATAAATAATTTCATTTTTTATTCTCTGTACAAAACTTCTCAACCTACGAAAATAAAAGTTTGCAAAGGATGAAGTAGCACAAGAGCGAGCCTCCGAGTCCGGGGTGGGGGCTCACCAGGATCTACACTATGTACAATCCTTCCCAGGAAGCAGAGAGGCACCTGGGGGCTGGGCCCCCTCAGCTCAGGGAAAGAGCTCAGTGCCTGCGAAGCTGGGGGTACACGCAGCAGGTTCGGCACCTGCAATTTCCCGACACGCCACCAGAGGTCGGCACCCTCCTGGCCGCCGCTATTCAAGCAGGGGAACGGGTTGAGGCGGAGCGGTCGCTTCCCGGCGGGAGAGACCAAAGCCCTCGAGTCTCCCCCACCTACGGAAGCACGGCCACGGGTGAGTGGTGCAGACCAGGACGCTGGGACTGAGCGAGCAGCCAGCCGGGGATCTAGCTGGATGTGACGGTGGTGCCGCCGCCCAGGCGCATGAGCATCTGCTGGCAGTCATGCAGCAGCCGGCGGTCACCGAGCTTCTCAAGGGTGCGCGCCGCCTCTGCCAGCATGCCCACGCGCTGCCCCGGAGCCGACAGGAAGACGGGTGGCAGGTAGCAAGAGGCTAGCAGCAGAGCCTCTGCGTGCTCACGCCGCGTGGGGCGTGGCTCCAGCTCCATTGCACCTGCGCACCAAGAGCTGTGTCAAGGGCCTGAGATCCTCCAGGTGAGCCTACCTGGGGCACGTGGGGTCTCTCCACCCCAGGCTGGGGCACACCTGCAAGCTCAGGCACCTCCACAGGGCCAGGTCAACAGACCATGGACTCAACCTGCAGTTGTGTACCCCACAAGTGATCATCCTCACTTGCGCACGCACAGAAGTTACCATCAGGTAACTAACTCCCAAGGACTACCTGACACACATGCGCACACCCCTGGGATTTTCCTCCTATCCAACATGCCTCACCTGGGCCTTTCCACCTAGGCAGGGAGGAAGGGGTGGTGGGGAGAGCCGCAAGTTTGAGCTGGAACTCTTCCCCCGTGAGAAGAGCTGCCTCCTCACCTCCTTTGCCACCTGGGCCTGCCCGTCTCCTCAGACTTCGGTCCAGCAGCTGATGTGTCCGCGTGGGGCTGGCCCCTGCCATCAGCCGGGCGGTGGCCTCATGCAGGAACACCTATGAGAGTGAGACAGGAGAGTTGAAGGTCGGCCCAAACGCCATGCTCCCCATCTCACTTCCCAGCTTTGCAGGGGGAGGCTCTGGGCACTTACCCTCCGCATGGCGGGCCGGAAACTCTGCGCCAGACTCCTTAGGCCGCTCAAGTCCCGCTGGAAGCCACGCAGCTCAAGGGCAGAGGCCTGGGGTCCACTGCTGGCATTCTGGGCCGCCTGGGCTGAGGCAGGTGGCTGCTGCTGCTGCCACAGACTAGTGCGTGCCACAAGGAGCAGATCGCACAGGAGCAGCTGCATGGCCTGGGGGTGGCAGGCATAGTGTGGGTCATAGGGGCCCTGGCTCTGCAAGGGGCAGGGGGCCACGGTGCCAGGGGCCGACCCCGGGCTGCACTGCCGAAGCACTGCACCCGCCTCACACACATGCAATGCAACAGCAATGCACCGCGGGGCCGCCCTCCTCTCCAAGCTCCCTCCTGTCCCCGGCTTCCGGGCCCTGGCCTCCAAAGAGGGACTGTGCCACAGTGTTTCACCACAGTCCTCCGGGGACGGGGACACTGAGGCCAACAGGCAGCCACTCTCCCCTGACCAGCTGGACCCCAGTTTTACACGCCCTGGTCTAACCATGAGAGACAGGGCAGCGAAGAGCTGAGACTCCAACCCAGCCAGGCCCCAGCCCCACCCCTCACCTTGTCAATGGAGCTACCAGTCGGTGTCGTGGACAGGAGACTATCCCTCAGGTACCCGCTGGCCTTCTCACAGATGGCCAGGCTGGCTGGGCCAGATTCTGCCTTTCCACGACCCAGCAGGGCCCGGCCAGCCTTGAAGGAGTGTAGAGCTGCCCTGGGCAGGGGTCTCCTGTTATGGCCAGGGCAGAGGGGTGGCAGTCAGACCAGGCTACAGGCCCTCACGGAGCCCCTCTGCCCTGTTTTGGATTCCTGGGAAGAACAAAGGTAGGTGCAAGGAGGATATGGGGGGCGTGGGTGGCGGAAAGCGCAGCTCGGGGCAGGACAGGGGAAATTTGGCTGTGCACTCACTCTGTCTCCTGCAGGGCACGGGGTAAATGCTCCACCAGTGGGTACAGCCGCTCGGCAGCCTCTTCATCACGTCGCAGCCAGTGGATGACCACAGCCGTCAGTGAGGCCCACCACTTGGCTACTGGGTCTGTGCCTGCAGAGAGGGGAGGGGCAACCCCAATCTTAGCCACGCTGCACCTTGGCTGCATGGGGAGTCGGGGAGGTCTCAGGACTCACCAGCAGCAGCGGCCATGCTGGAGCTGATGGAGAAACTGCAGGCAGGGGTCCCAGCAGTGTCAGAGCAGCTGTTTAGCAGCTGCAGGTAGCCCAGGGCATCTGAGAATTCCCTGTGTAGGACAAATGGCAGGGTTCCTGAGGACACTATCCTTTCACATGCCCACCAGTGCCTAGCCTGACCTCCCTTTGGATCTACAGAAGACCACTATCTCCTGCATAGCTGGTGGGGAAAATGAGACCCAGACCCTTGAGGGCACATGGTGAGTGACAGCAGGTCAGGCTCCAGCCTCCATACAGAGCCCCGAACATGGCTGTTCCTAGACTCCAGTTTTGTTGGGATATTGCCTGAAGGGGACCCAGGGACACTCACCTGTCCCCATCAGCTGACCCAGGGCTGGGGCAGGGCTGGGCTACACAGTTCAGTGCTCGCTCCAAGAGATGCTCACGGAACAGCCGAGTCACCTGGGCCAGGGGGTCCACTGTGGGCAGGAGGGTGTGAGTGGGCACAGGGCAGCCCACTTCCTCTCCATAGCCACCTCTTAGCACCCAGCCTTCTTCCTGGGTGGGCTGGGTCCAGATCCAGGCCAGGTAAAAATGCCATTTGTTCATGAAAGCAACCCCAACCTCCCAATACAAAAGGAAGGTGGTGGATAAATATCCCAGTTCTTGCCCCAGGCGAGGACAATCAGCACGTGTCACACTTTCTCACAAAGGCCACCTACCACACCTATTCTGGCCTTATCCCCTTCCTGTCCCACTTCCTCATTCCATCTTGATGTGGCCCAGGGTCACCTCCCAGTTCAACATGCTATCCTCAGATTCCTGTGCTGCTTCTGAGGAGACTCAACTAGAACAGAGACCTAGCCAGCCTTCCAGTTCCCAAAGCCCCCACAGCCACAGACACAGTCCACGGCAGGGAGAGGGGCCGGCCTGGGCAGGGACCTCCAAAGATGATCAGGGACAGAAATGGAGGGGGCAAGGGACAGGAAAGGGAACAGGGGGAACAGGGACGTGTTGAAAGAGCACCTGGGTTCCCGGCCAAGCTGTACAGGCTCTCCCTCAGGGCACTGCGCACAGCCCAGTCCCCATCCACGAAGAAACGGTGACCCACGGGATGGCAGAGCCACTGCATGGCGAGAGGCACTGAGCCACTCTGTGCCAGGCAGGCCTGGCGGGCGCTACTCAGGAAGAAGCGCTGTGGAGGAGGGGAGCTTAACTGTAACACTGGCGCCAGGCAGGGACTCAAACCCAAACCCCACTAGGGCCCCTGCTGGACATGGAGCCCACCTGGGAACCAGCTGCCACAACCCATACAGCCCTTTCCCCACCAGCCCATGACACCCACTCACTGTCAGAAAGTGCAAGGCCCTTGGGAAACTAGTCTTAACTCTCAGGGCAGCTGCCACATAGATCTCTGCCAGTGTTGCCATGGATACAGCATCCCCTGCACACTCCGCCAGGTTGAGGGCACTCAATGCCAGGTTGGCAGCAGTGAGGTGCCCACCTGAGTACTTCCCTGCAAAGCAGTGGGCATGAGGCCAGGAGCTGCCATGCAGCATGGGGACCCCTCAGGTCAGCTCCCCACCATGCCATACCCATGGCATGCAGCTGGTGCAGCTTATGGTAGACGAGGGCAGCATCCCGGGCACTGGCTCGTGCATCCGCCTTCAGGGTATAGTCCCTTTGCAGGCCCCCAGCACGGCCTGCCAGCCAGCAGCCCACCCAAAGGCGCTGCAGCAGGTGTCGGATGAGGTTCCAGAGCAGGCTGCAGGCCAGGTCCAGGTGGGAGGTGGGCAGGGGTCGGCCCAGCGCCCGCAGGGCCAGCCATAGCTGCTGGGCAGCCTGGGCAAAGTCTCCCTAGGACAAAGGTTTTCTAGGTTAAAAAAAAAAAAAAAAGTAGCACCAGAGCATCTCCTTTCTGCCTGGGCCACTGGGTCAGTGGGGGTTGTGGGAGTGGGTGGGAGTGGGGACGACAGGGCTGGTGTAGGCAGAAAACAGGGAGCAGGTGATGCCCAGCAACTTCCTGGCCTGGGGACCCTGATTCTGCCCTAGTCCTGCCTCATCTCCCTCCCCACAGGAGCCCTTACCCGGGCCAGGTCCAGGTCGGCCTGCTTCCGATGTCTCCAGAAGTGCACAGCAGGGCCCGAGTGTGGGCGTGTCACAGGCTCCCCGTAGACAAAGAGTAGTGCCAAGGAGGCCAACACCAGCAACCCATTGCCCAGCCACACCAGAGGAGGCAGCAGCCACTGGGCCCAGCCAGGGCCATCTGTGGGTAACGTGAAGCTCTGGGCACACAGCTCCCAGAAAGTTCAGTGTCTCTCCCCAACAGCCAAGGGTAGGGTCTGTGCCCCTGAGGGTCCCTCCCAAAGATGCCCAGCTACCCTGACCTACCTCTGCCCTCAGCACCCAGCATGGTACGCCCCGGATTGTGGTAGACACTGGCAGCATCCGGGGGACTGGGAAGCCCTCGGCTACCCAGCAGGAAGGCTACGGGGTTGCAGGACAGACAGAGGAAGACAAGTGTGCACAGAGCCAGGCGAGAGCGGTCCAGCATGCCCCGGCTATGGGGAGATGGCATCTGCTCCAGCTTCACCTGGTAGGTAGGCAAGGCAGTGAGGGCAGGCACCAGCCCAGAGGGCAAGGGGGCGAGGGGGCATTGGGATCTTGCAAAACTCTAAGGCTATTCTTTTTTTCCTGTCTATGAAAAGCGTGGGCAGACCCAAAGGAGGGGCCTCTTCCTGATGCTGTCCTGGGACTCAGCGGATACCCCGGGAGAAGGGAAGGGGCAGTATTGCAGGGCCCAACCTGGCTGTCCTCGAAGACGGGACTATCAGGCTCTGAGTCACTGCTGCTGCCACTGCTACCGCTACCCCTGCTGCCAAGGGACAAGGGGCTGTTCTGGGAAGGTGAGCCAGCATCTGAGGGTGGTGGGGTCAGCGTGTCTACCACCTCGGGCTTCACCCCCTCCATGGCCATGTCTGTGTTTCCTCCGCTGCCACAGGCTGACACCAGGTCCTTCAGTGGTTCTGCGGGGGCCGGAAAGGACAGAGCTGGAGTGAGGGCTGGACACCCCAGCCCAAACCAGCTAAGAGCCCTAGAAGACAGCCCAGCCTCTGAGGCCATGGAAGGGGGATGGGCTCAAAGGGTAGCTCCTGTAGAGCCAAAGCTGACCAAGAACCAGATAGAAAAACTGAGCCAGTCTATGGCCATGCCACCCTGAACGTGCCGTGCCATGCACCATCTCTTCAAATGTAGAGCCAAGCCTGGAGGCAGGGCCAAACACCGGGTGTGTGTTGGAGGGGGGCAGCTAAAGGAGAGGCCAGAGGAAAGGCCAGACTCACTGCTTTTGTGGGCAGCAGTTCGCAGACTCAGGTTCTCCTGCTTGAGTTTCTGGTTGCTGTGTTGTAAGAAGCGGATGTAGTCAATGGCCTTGCGTAAGACAGCAGATTTATTCAGCTGTAGGAGGGGAGAGGGAGAGCACAGTTGGGCACTAAGGCCTACTGTGGGCACCTACCAAGTGAATGCAAAATTGCTTTCCAACACAGTTGCTTCAGGACCTTTGTGTACTTGCTGTTCCTTCTGCCCGGAATGTTCTTTCATTCATGTCCCTAACTACCATCTAGGCCAGAAATAAGAATCAACACGTACAACAACAACAACATACGATCCTGCCTAACAAGCTGCTGTTGCCGTTACGAGCATCTCACGCCTCCTTCAGGTCTCTGTTCTGGCACCACTACTGTGAGGCCTTCTCTGACCACCTGGCTTAGATCTGCAACTCTCACGATCCCTCTTCCTGCTCTCTTTCCTCCATTCCCCTACTGGCCTTCAGTAAAGCTCAACTAAATAAACAGGGCTGCCCAGGCCCAGGAGACTGAAGTCCCAGTCCCTGTTTGTCCGTGCTCAGCCCCAGCCCCGCTCCTTCCCAGCCACGCAGCCTGGTCTTGGCAGGCTCTGCGCGCACCTTTGCCTCCGTGCCCACCACCAGGTCCTTGAGTTCCACAATCTTGTCATTGATGGAGGAGCGATAGCGCTTCTCGATGGCATTGTGGGCTGTGCGCTTCTCCCCGCGGCTCTGGGCTGAGCCTGGGACCTTGCTGCCAGCCGTGAGTCGGTTGATGGGCAGCTTGTCAGCATCCACAACCAGTGGCACTGTGGCCAGGATGGTCCCACCGCTCACCAGGGTCTACAGGGCCAGGAACATGTTACCAGCTGGGTATACATATATACAGTCCCCAGGCCTTCTGCACACCCACACTACCCACCGGCAAGGGCCCTGTCTGTACAGCTGTGCCAGGGGCCAGGGAGCTGATCCCCGCCGCCGCCTTCACAGCAGCCCCCACATCCGTTTTCATGGTCGTCAGCAGCAGTGAGTCAGCCTTGATGAAGTGGGGCTGCAGCAGGACCTGGCCACAGGAGAAGGCTCATTATGGATTCCGTAAGTCTGGGTGGGGGCAGCCACCAACCTGACACCCACCTTGACCCCCTCACCGGGACCTGCTGGATCTGCGAAGTCACCGTGGTCATTCCAGGGGCTGCCGTGGCCGTGAGCAGCTGCTGGGGGGCCACACTCTGGACCTGGGTATGCAGGGGGGCGGGTGGGACTCCTGGCGGGGACGCTAGTGGCAGGCCAGGCAGTGGCTGCTGGGTGCTTCCAGGAGGGGTCCCTACCGAGACAAGGCCTAGGGCTGTAGGCATCAGTCGTCTCAAGCCTACCAACTTCCCCACGAAGCCCATAGCTGACACTTCTCCCTACGCCGGAGGCGACCTTCCCCCACATCTTCTCCTGCCCATACCACCCTCTCACCTGCTGAGAAGCCTCCTGGAGAGCTGGAATAACCCAGCACTGGGGTGGAGTTGAACGGTAGGGAGGCCGGGAAGCTCTGGGGCAGGAGGGCTGGAAGGGGCTGTGTGGCTGGGGACTGTGTGGTGGGTGGAGGAAGGGAAGGAGGCTGCAGGATGGTGAGTGGCACGGGCTCTTCTTTGACTCCAGGCCCGGGGGAGAAGGGGGGCACGGAAGAGAACATCTTCAGTGGGGTGGGAGCAGACTGCGGAGGGGATGAAGATGGGGGCACCATCTTGGGTCCCCCCAGGAAGGCTTCCAGAGGAGAACTCAGTGACGCCGGAGGAGGAGACAAGCTGCCTGGGGAGCTGGTGCTGGGGCTGGCCAGGTCTGTGTCCCCTGCCCCACTCCCAGCATACGGTGGGTCAAACAGGCCAGGGAAGTCGTTGTCCTGGTTGTTGATGAGCTGAAGCATGTCTGTGGAAGAAGAAGCAGGTGTGTGAGTGTCAGCAGAGCCGAGTGGAGCCTGGCCCCTGGGCAGGGCTTATTTGTACACTCCCTGACCACACACACTGCTGGGACAGAAAGCCACCCACATGAGCCAGGGCTCTGGGACACACAGCCATTTCTCAGCCACCTGTGATGTGTGGAGGGACGTCTAGAGCAGTGCAGTAACTGAAAAGCCCCGATAACTGGACACGGTGAGCACCACGAGGTCATCCCCTCATTCTCCGCTAGGCTGGGCTGGGCTTAGGCCAGGCCCAAGACTGCCCACCACCTTAGAGAGCTGGAACATCATCTGCCTGAGCGTCCAACAGCATCCTCAGGCCCCAGCACACAGCAGCACATACCAAGTGCCCTCACTCTGCCAGAAACTGCTCCTGACCGAGAACAAGACAGATGTTCTGAGCACAGTGGCTCACATCTGTAATCCCAGCTTCTCAGGAGGCTGAGGCTGGAAGATTATGAGCTCTTGACCAGTGCGGGAAATACTGTAAGATACCCAAAGAAAAGGAAGAGGAGGGCAGGGGAAGAGAAGGGACAGAAAGAAGAAACCCTCGCTTAGAACCAAGAAACTTTTGGAGGAGCTGGTAATGTCTGCATCTTAATTTTTGCGATGGAGAAAGGGACTGGTAGTGGGGAAGTGTTGGGGATTGAACCCAGGGCTTCATGCATGTGAAGCCCATGCTCTACTGCTAAGCCATACCTCCAGCCCCTGCCCTATTATCTCGATATGAACGGTAGTAAACTTTCATCCCTGTCTTCACTTATGGGGCATATGCTCTAAAACATCCACCTCTGAGTCTCTTCAAGCATGTGCATGCATGCATGCATGCACACACACGTTCAGTGTTGCACTGTGGACCCAAATGGGCTCCAGGCATTCGCTCAGGAGGTAACAAGTCCTTCCAGACAGCCTCTGCTGTCTTCTTTCTGCCCTCCTCACTACCGTACTCCAGGATCCAGCTCAGTAAAAGAGCAGACACCCCTCTAGGACGCAAGAAGCCCAGAAGCCCAGGGACAGCCTTGCTCCTGCCCCACCAGAGCCTCAGTTTCTCAGTCTGTGAAAGAGAAATACCCTCAGCAGGTCCTATTCTGAAGAGAAATACGGTTGATAGCAGCCAGAGTGTGGAGGCAGCCCTGGGGAAGTGGAAAGGAGGACAGAAAGGTTTTTCACAGAGGTGCAACAAGCCCCACACCCATCCTTTGGCCCCTCCTGGGCTCTTCCTTCATGGCTACTCAACAAGGGCCTCTGGACACAGAATTTAAGAGAAACTTAGAGACCACTGAGGAGTGAGTGAAAGCACCCATGCCCTTGACTTACAAAAGTGCAGGAAAAAAGCAGGATGCCTTCCCCGCTGAGGTGATGGGAATCGTCCATGCCATCTCCCACCCCTCCTTGGAGCAGACTGTGGCCTCCAAGGAGGAATGACAACAGACAAGACATCTAAGAGGAGCCAGGTTAGATCAGAGTCCTCATCCACGCTGGGAGGACTCAGAAGATAGGAGGAGGGGTCATACCAGCAGGGAGGGGCACAGCCAAGAGCCAAACACGTTTTGAAAATGCTCACACGGATGAGAAGAAGCTGTGCCCTAATCCTCCTCTGCACATATCACTCTAAGAAGGTACCTTGCAGAATGGTGCCCCATTCTACAGATGAAGAAATGGAGCTGTGCATTTACTGGGCCTACGACCCTGCAGCACCCTGTGGACCTGACTACGTCCCTATAGCTCTAACCACTGGCCACTACACCTCTCCTGAAGTTCAAAGAAAGCCACAGCAGCCTACAAAATGCACATCTATTGTCTCTGCACCTTCCCTTGTCTTACCAAGAAGTCAGGAGCAAAGCTGCCATCACGAACAGAGGCTTGGGACTGAGCCAGCTGCTAGTCACATAGCCACCAGTGCATTTCTGGGTTCTGGGCACAAACCCAGGACCTGCCTGTAGCCAAGTGGCCTTGGGACCTGGGTCCAGCAGCTAGAGGCTTTGATTTTCTCTCAGTAAAACCAACTGCTGTCTGCCTCCTTCCTCCTCATACTGACTGGGATACACTCCCTGCATTAGCCCCAGCCCCACCACAGGCCCTCTCCCCCAGCTGGCAACCAGTGCCTGTGTGAGGGCCCAGGTCAGGGCCCTCTAACCCACGTGGGAAGCCACCGACTAGGTCAAAGGGCTCTACAGTACTCAAGAGCACAACCCTGGTGTTCCCAGTGCTCCTAAGTTCCCCAGCCCGAGCCTCAGCCCTTCCCACCAACTAAAGTGGACTCCACACCAACCACCTCCTCTCCCTGGGCTTCCGTTTCCTCATTCATACAACAGAAAACACTAAACCTTTTCACCAGAGTTGTACAAGGCTTTGTCCAGCAGAATGGGGGCTCAATATTACTGCTGACAGGTGCTCAAGTAGGAAAGTTACTGCAGAAGGGGACTTCTCCAGGCCACGGACAGAGCAAGAAGGGGTGGCAGACTCAGTCTCCCTGAGCCCCAAATGGAAACACCGTGGACCTTCCCGGTTTATGCAGGTCACAAGGTTATACAGTATTTTTAAAGGCAGAACATCCCACCCTCCATTCCAATCCATGTGAGCCCCTTTGTTAGATGGGGGAACTGAGGCTCAGAAAGAAAAACTGACAATTGGGACAATCCAAGGCTCCCACCTTCTGCCTGGGCAGTCCAAGATGATCACAAAAAGCAGGACCACACAACTGACTGGACTCCCTGGCAGAGAACAGTTGGCCCTCCCCCTTGCTTCATCCCGACTCCATCCAGAGAGTGCTTGAGGACGTGGGGAAAGCCACCCCATCCCCTTAGTTTCCGGACGTTGCTGTAAAATTAAGATCCCTAAGCAAACCTTTCATTAAGGTTTGTTTGGAAATGGTACGCCAACTTCCCCAGAGCGCTGGGACAGCACGAGCTCTCCCTCCGGAAACAGCCTCCATGCCCCACTCCGTGACAGATCAAGGGATAGTGACCCCCAGAGGAGACCCACGCACTGTCATAAAGGACAGGGGAGGGTCACGAGAAAAATACCTTCAAATGTGCAATCCATGGCTCCGTGGTCTGCGCCCCCCGCCCCCTCGGGGCGCCCAGGAGGCAGACCCTGACCGCGTCCCCACTACGCCTTCACCTGTCAAGGTTCCGCGGAGTTTTAAAGCCAGCAGAGCGCCTCGGCAGCCCGCCCCACTCCGCCCCGCGGCAGGCCCCGCCCCGCGGCAGGCCCCGCCCAGCCCGGCGCTCCCCGGGGCGGCGAAGCCGCGGGTCGGGCATGGGGTGAGCGCGCGCGGCCAATCAGCTGCTGCACCGCGCCTCACTAGGGCCCCGCCCCGCCCCCTTCGACGAAGGCTGGGCTCAGGTTTCACCCGGCGGCGCTGAATGGAGCCGAGGTTACTGTCGGGCGTCCGCCTTTAACCCGCTCGGCGCCAGCGTCTGCCGGGGTTACTAGCGGTCACTGCCCTCCCCCCAGCTCCTCTTCCCTCCGATACAGCCGCGCAGAAGTGCCGTCGGGCCTGGTCCGGGAGGCCCAGGTCGGGCTGCTCCAACACCCCGGAGCTCTGTGTTCCAAATCGCTGGCTTTCGAATCCTGAGCAAGCCTGGACCACTCTAAGCCTCAGTTTACTTTTCCAGGAAGTAGGGCGGTAAGTCTTCCTGGCATCGACTGACAGAACAGAGGTGCTTAGCAAAGGTCAAAGGCTGCCAGATTGTGGTCGCCATGGGTGCAGAGACCTATCCCTCGTGGGGCTGTCCCAAGATCCCCCTTCCTTGGCCCAAGAAAGTTGCAGCCTAGAGTGAGCAGGGAAACTCCTACTCCAAATTACACACCCAAAGTCTCCTGGCCCCGGTCTGCTGTCCCTCTGCAGGTCACCCAAGGCTGTGCCCCCGTCCCCTGTCCCCAGTCCCCCAGCTGTCAAGCCCTCCAGCAGTGACCATGTAAAGCCTGACTCACTTTTCACTGGAAGGCCCTGGGAGCCAGGCAGGGACCCCATCCCTGGGACTTAAAGTGGGAAAAGCAAGAGTGACAGGCTCTGGAGGCTCTTAAGGGCATGCTTAAGCCTGTCAAAGGTAAAAGTTCAACACACCGAGAAAAATGACCAGAGCCTGGCCAGCAACTCCGGGCTTTGTAGCCAAGTAGATCAGCCTCAAGCTGCAAAAGACCCCTCCTCTTGGCTCAGGAGCCAGTGTCGGAGCTGCGGTCTCTTGTGGCTGAGTCTCTCTCAGCCAACGCCCCCACACCAGCCCACACACCCTGTCCCCTTTTCAAAGTTCTGCTTCCACGGCTTGTGGGAGGCTCCAAGACCTCCAGTGCAGAAGTCTTTTCTGGCACTTCCACAGTCGTCATCCTAAAACAAAACCAAAGCTTTGCTTGCAGACAGAGTTCTGATCCCAGCCAATAACTTAGGAGAGTCCTGACCCAAAAGGGGCCAGGAGCCAGGAGTTTCCCAGAAGCCCACCCTCTTGTCTCTGTCCTTCCGTTACGTTGTTCCCCAGTTTCTCAGCCTAGAATGTGTCGGGACCAACAAGCAGATGCTTGCCTGACACACTCCAGACCAGGCTCACAAGCAATGATGTCAAGACCCACCTCCTGGTTGGCTTTCTTCAACACAATGCCCTGCCCCCACCTGCCTTGGGCAGAGAGATGGAAGGCAAGGACAGTTACTTTCTGACCCCTGAGGGAAGAGGGATGTGACCTAGGTGTGCAAACCTGACACAGCTGAGATAGGCGGCAAGATCAAGGAAGAGGTGCGCCTAGCTACCTGGTGGCTATGTAGCTGACACCATACCTAAAACCTGCGGCCTAATCTGAGCCCCACGTCACTCTCCCCTGTAGCCTCATCTGCTGGCCCAATTCTGCAGAAGCTGGTGGCCAGGCTAAGATATGTGGTGGCCAGGACTAAGATAGGACAGAAACTCAAGAGCCAGCCTGCAGCATCCCCCTACAGATGCAGCCAAACCCATGGGCCTGGGCCACACACCAAGGCCTGCTTGCCTTGCTGTGCGTCCTGGGGAAGGTCAGTTCCTCTTCTGAACCTCCAGGTCCAGCTTCTCTCTACTCCTTGAGTCTACAGAAGTGGGGATCCTGGGAGAGCAAATGTGTAAAACACTCACTACCCAACAGGCTCTCAACAAAATTTGCTCTTTTTGATGATCCAGAAATGGAAAATCAGGTAAGTGTTCAAGTCCAACCTCATCATTTCACACAGATTTTTTAAGTGGAATTAAGAACAGATGAGTGTTGTGGCACATACTTGTAATCCCAGGATGTGAGGCAGAGGCAGGAGGATTGTGAGGTCCAGCCAAATCTGGGCAACTTAGTGACTTAGCAAGACCTTGTATCAAAATTAAAGAAGGGGACAGAGGAAGAGGATGTATTTCAGTCAAAAGCCCTTGTTCAATCCTCAAGTATCAACAATAAAAGAGGAAAAGATTAACAGGGCTGGACAAGGGTGAGACAATAGAAACACTACGGGGGCCGGAGGAATAGCACAGCCATTAGAACTCTCAGCTAGCAAGCAGAAGGCCCTGAGCTTATTCTCCAGCTAGGTGTGGTAGCCCACATCTGTAATCCCAGCACTGGGACTGAGGCAGGAGGACTGCAGTGTGTTCAGGGCCAGCCTGGGCTACACTGTGAGTGCAGGACAAGCCTAGACTACAGGGCAAGAACTTGTCTCAGAGAGAGAGAGAGAGAGAGAGAGAGAGAGAGAGAGAGAGAGAGAGAGGAGAGAGGCACAATTTAAGGAAGCACTTCCTTCACTCCACCTCAGTCCCTGCCCTGGGACCTAGACAGCAGGTCTCAAGTGGTGAACCCATGGACCATCCACGAGCGGGGTTGGCATTGGACTCCCCACCCATATTCAGAAGCACTTTGGATTTCTATGCACTCTGTAAACACAAGGAAAAGAGAAGAGATCAGGGCCTAGGCAGGCCCAGATGCTCCACCACCACCTCTCCCCTCCCCTTCCGCCTTCCCCACACTCCAAGGCCCCAACAGCCTCTCAGCAGGCTCTATTTCTCCTTTCCTCCAGCTCTCCTCCTCTGATCCCATCAGAGTCCAACAGGAAACCTGAAACCCTGCCTGGCTGGGCATCCTCCAGTACTGCCTCCAAGTCTCCCTGTAAAGGGAGACGGGCAGCAGCTTTAATGACTCAGGCCTATTTAGCTATGAGGTCAAGACAGGAACCCTGGTATTCCACGAACTTGCAGACCTAGGAATATATAACTGCCCAATCCACAGGACTCAAACTCCAAACGAACCAGCTTGTATGCCTCCTGGAATAGGAAACTCACTATCTCCCCAACACAGCCTGGTCCATGAAGCCTGACTTGACTCCCTGACCTGTTCTTATGACCCTTCCTAAGTGTCTACTGTGTATAGGTCTGAGCCTAGACTAGGGTGCAGCTGCACAGCTCGAAGTTCAGCAGGAAGAGACCAGCAGTGTGCACATACCTGGAGAAAGGCAACACAGGGGTGATAAGCATCGGGAGGAAACTGAGACAGGACAAAGAGAACATATGGGGCTGGTATAAATGAAGAAGTCAGGGGCTAGAGGAATAGCACAGCAGTTAAAGTGCTTGCCCAGTGAGCTCAAGGCCCTGAGTTCAATTCCTCAGTACCACTGAAAGCCAGGCATGATGGTACACCCTGTAATCTCAGCACTTGGGAGGCTGAGACAGGAGTACTGCCTTCAGTCCAGGGCTAGCCTGGGGTACACAGTGAGTTCAGGACCAGTCTAGACTACAGAGCGAGATCCTATCTCAAACATAAATAAAATAAAAAATTTTTTAAAAACAATAGAATCAGAAGGAAAGAAAGACACTTATTCATGGGACAACGCAGCTGCAACAGACAGCAGGAAGGGGAAGGGAGCTCAGGGAGGTAGCCCAAAAGTTGAGACCCTGACCTGGCAGGGTCTGGCTAGCCCTTCATCTGAGCCAGACACACGTTCTAAAGCTTTTGCAAATTACCTCATACAAGGCAGGTCACAAAGGTGACCCAAAATGTGCAGAAGGGCAGAGTGTAAGTAGTGGTGTGGTCCTACCTCCCAGGGAGAGCACAGACAATGGCTTGTGGGACCCCCTGAGTGTGTTATCTCTGCCTGCCACTGGAGGCTATTGGGTGGAGTGGGGGCTGGGCATCCTCCCAGCTCCTCCTTGGCCCTCCCAATATTCAGGAAAGTGGCATTATGTCTTCAGCCAGCTATGTGAGCAGCAGGGGCACAGGCTGCCCTTAATGTGCATACCACTGCCCTGGAGGAGCAGGTGTATGTGCGGCTTCCTGGAACAGGCTGGGTGGGGCTGAGCCCAGGTGCACCTGCGCATGGCCCTCTCGACTGGCGAGGACATTAAGTCTCAGAACAGGCCCATGTGCCCAAGGTCCATGGGAGATCCAAACCCACTTCTGTTACCTAGGGCCTGGTTTGCAGCCCCAGCCTGCAGGGGATGGAGTAAACCCAGCTGCAGTCTGGCTCTCTGCCCAAGCCCGCCTCATCACTTTTTACAGTGCAGTGTGTACAGAGTGCAGGAACAGAGAAGCAGCCCAGGGCCCTTTCTGGCTCAGCTCCCTGGCAGCTTCTCAGAGGCCTCCCTGCCACATCAGAGGCCAGGCTCCAGTGTGTGGCCCTCAAGGCAGGGTCAGGCAGGGCTTGAGCCAGCTCTGTGACCCCAGCCTTATCCGAAGACACAGAGAGGACCACAATGGGGGGGGGGGGAGGCTACCGCTAGGGACCCCCCCTGACACAGGCTCCCACTGGGCCTCATTCTCTGCCTGTCTTCTATGCTATGGAATGCCAAGTGCCTTTGCCTATGCTGTTCCCTCCCTGAGGAATTTGCCTTCCCACCCTCCTTTGTCCACCTGGAAAATTCTTACTCTTTTCTCAAAAGTGCCACTTTGGAATCTTCCTGGCCTGGGCCCATCCCGACCCTACTCCTAAGACACTGACCACACTGTTCGGTAAACAGCCACATATCTTCTTCCCCGGGGCCAGCCCTGGAGCTACGGGTGAGCTCAACGACCCAGAGTACAATCTGGAACTCAATGAAGCAAGATGCTCTGGAGTGGCTGGTTTCCACAGCCACTCTGAGTTGGGGGCCCCGGATTCCCCACTCTTCTGGGAGGTCAGAAACAACCAGATGCCCCTTGCGGTGATACTTGAGGGAGTGAGTCCCTGCTCTGGGCAGTTGTTGTCAACCTCAATAGCAGTGTTGTGCCTTCATAAATTACTTATAATTCTTCCTTTTGGATTGTTTTAAATCTGAAGCAAAGGTAGTATGACATCTGAGAGCCACATCTGAGGCTGTTCTCTCGACAACATCAACAGCTGCCCAGCCCTGCCTGCCTGCAGCCCACATCCTCAGCACTGCCAGCATTGGGTGTTACTATTTTTATGTTCTTTCAGTTGTTTTGCCTCGTGCCAGAGCTGTGACTAGAACTCAAAGGCATTTTCAGCCGCATTTCCAGGGCTGCCTTAGTACATCTGTACAGGGATCACCAACTGTCAGTAATCACCCTCCTCCCCAGCTGGAAGAGCCTGCTCCCTCGGCCTCCTGGCCTCCCTACAGCCTGGGCTGGCCACTGAGCTTGGGTGGTGGGAGGGGAGGGGTCCTTAGCTGCTGTGTTGGGGGCAGGGATGGGTCCAGTGTCTTCAGTTCCTTCCATTTCAAAGGACTGTAGGGATAAGTGTTTGTTCCCCAGTGGTGGTGCAGCTCTCCTCTAACCTTGTCTCCCACATGGAAAGCCAGGACCACCACAAGGCAGGGTGCTCAGAACTTGGAACCACAGCTAAGAGCACCTTAGAAAACTACGGCGCAGGATCCTTGGACCATCACTGTGAATGTCTGTTGAGCTGAACCTCACAGTATGGATCAGTGCTGTCACAATGGTAACAGCAACCACCGGTATGGAGGTCAGGCCACTTGTCTAAGGTCACACAGAAGGCAGGATGAAGACCCCTGGGCCCAGCCTTCCACCTGCAGGGAGTGCATGGGGTCCCAGAGCCTGGGTAGGGGTAGCAGAGGTGCAAGGCTTACTGGGAGACAATTGGCGTAGGGTCTGCTGGGCAGGAATGGTCAGTGTGGCCTGCTTCAGGCCACACATCCCCCCTGTGTGTGAACCTTCAGCCACACAGCAGCTCCATACCTCCAGGCAGCTCTAGGCTTCCTGCCCTCTCACCCGGACCTCTGTGCCCATTTTGAAACCCCCATGACCTCCTCTGTGGAGCACATGGCTGTCACACACTGTGCAGTCCCAGTCCCCAAGTCAAAGGGCACATGGCTGGCAGGTGCCGAGGCTGGAGATGCTGCCTCCAGTGGGGCAGAGCTCCCAATGTGGCCTACACTGTCAGCAGGCAAAGTCCAGATCCCAAGCCTTTGCCTGGCAGTGACCCCTGCCTGGAGCTGACCAGGTCATGCAGGATGTTTGTGTCCGGCTAAGCAACTTTTGGGCAGGTGGTAATTCCTAGCAACCTGCCTCCCTGGACCCACTCCCAGTACCCCCCTGTCCTCTCTGAGACAACAGAGCCAAACCCATGGGGCTCAGAGGCAACAAATGCTATGGCTGCCAGCTTCTGCTTTCCAAGAGAGGCACTGCAGCCCAGAGAGGGCAGAGCACTTTTCTTAGGAAGAACAGCAGTTCATGGGCACAGGGGAAGGTTTTGTGATTCTAGACACTGAAAAGCAGAAACAGGCAGGGGAAAGGGCCAGACCTGGTGGGGACCCCACCCCAGGCTCCACCTTGGAGGAGACTCTGGAAACAGGGTGAGGGACGAGGGGTGCCTGGCAGAGCTGGCTATGCCTGAGAAGTGGGCTCTGAAAGGGTGGGCAGTGTCCCAGGAGAGGCAGGCTTGGCAACCCTGCAGGTCTTGTGTGCCGTGCTTTGACAGGGATCTTGGGAGCACTGAGGAACCACAGATGGCTGGGATCAGGGGAGTTTCTTTGGGGAGTTGGGTAGCAATGATGGAGCTGTTTTCTAAGGAATGTCCATATCTGGCAGGACCAGACAAAGAACTGGGATGCCCTGGGAAAGGTTTGGGTGGCAGAGTGGGCCCCAATGTGCCCTTTCCCCAGGCTGGGCCAGCCCAGACAGCAGCTACACAAACATGGGCTAGGAACATTTCCTACCTCCCTTCACCACCCTCCTCCAACCAGCACGTGGGCAAAGACATCAGGGCAGGGAGGGCTCTGCTTGTGCCTTGGGAAGTAGGGCCTCGTGTGGGGACTCAAGAGTACTCCTAGTAGCCAGGCCTGACCAGAGCCTGGGACAGATATGGAGATGTCCTGGCAAAGAAGAGTAAGCCAGCTGTGATCAAAGAGAGCCCAGAGTGACCTCTCAGCCAGGCCCAGGCCCATGGAGGATATAGCGGCCCCTCCAGCGTCCAATCAGAGTTCTGTCTCCACGAACCTTTTCTGCACTTAGAGACTTGTGCAAGATCTGATAAATAGTCCTTAGTGGGAGGCAAAGGCTGCCCAGGCTTAATGATAATCCTCAACATGGTCCAGGGCTGCTCTCCTGTGCCCCTGCTTCCCCAGCCACAGGGATCCTGGGCACAGAGCAGGGCACTGGGAGGAGGCAAGCACTTTCAAGGTCAGCAGCAGGACCTAACCAGGGGCCAGTAGGGCCAAGCAATGCCTTCACCTGCAGACAACAGCTCTGGATGAGGCCCTATCCCAAAACCCAAGCACAAGACAGAGGCCTTGGCCCAGAAGGCAGCTCCCCTCAGCCTGATTCAAATGCTACTCGGGGCTGGGAGGGGGAGGCAGCCACATTGGCCTCTGACCATTCTGTAACCCACTCCCAGGCCCCTCACAAAGGCCCATAAGGAGCAGCCTCCCCTAGTCCCTCACTCCTAGTCTTAGAAGCCCAGGGGTCAAGGTGTCAAAAGGCAGAATGTAGGTTCTGTGGCCCACAGCTTGGGTCTGAATCCTGGCTCTGCTGTGCTGCGGTGTGGAGCTTGGGCATGACACTTACCCTCTCTGTTCCTCAAGGCCCTCATCTACAGGAAGAAGATTCTAAGGAGTCTCAGAAGGATCCGATAAAATTGTCAACACAGGGCTTGGTGCACAGTAAGCGTTCAGATGGTATTTCCTTTTCACATGGTCTTCACTCCACTCACCAGAGGGAACTTCTAATGTACAACTCGAGCAGGGCAGTCCCTGGCTGCCCCACACTCCAGCCTCTGGCATCCAGTCCAGCTCCCCACCAGCACTCAAGGCCACCTGGATGCTTCTTGACCCTCATTCCTCTCAAGTCACCTGAGCATCTCACCCCCATTCACTCCTCTCCAGCCCTCATCCGGCCCGCCCTGCTCAAACCTGGTAGAAGCTTGAAAGCAGACTGGGGTCTCTGAATAGCAATTCTCCTCCCAGAGCTTTGCCCTGCGGAACTTAATGAAGATTTAGGTGTCCTGTGGTGTCCACTGTGGTACAGTTTATGACAATAAAGCAACCCTAGCAGTCCAGTGACGGGGAAAGTGGATAAATAAGAAAACCAGACTGCTCTTTGGATGTTGGCATGAATGAAGCAGGTTACAAACGGCTGCAAACTAATGAAACCCATTCTAGTTTCAAATGACATCAATTCATAGCAGGGTTTGGTGGCTCAAGACTATAAAGAGGATCACTGTGGGAGGCTGAGGCTGGAAAATCACAAATCCAAGCCAGCCTGTGAAACTTAGCAACTTGATGAGACACTGTCTCAAAAAACAAAAACAAAACAAAAAAAAAACCCCAAAAAAACTGACCAGATCTGCCAGCAGAGGCCTGTAATCCCAGCACTCTGGGAGGGTGAGGCAGAAGGATCACAAGTTTGAGCCCAATCTGGGATATGTAGCAACTTAATGAGACCTGTCTCAAAATCAAAAATAAAAATGGCTGGGAATGCAGCTCAGAGTAAAGGCCCTGGGCTCAACCTTCAGTACCTCAAAATAAACAGATAAATGTTGCAACTGAGTTCAATCTCTAGTACAAAAATAATAATAATAATAATAATAATAATAATAATAATAATATAGATTTGTGGTTGCCTGGTGAGCGGGGGAGACGAAGGGGAGGAATCATAAGCAGGCGTAAGGGATCTTACTAGGGTAATGACAATGTTCTACAATGATTGACGGTCACACCCCAGTAATTTATTTTTAAAAAATTCATTGAATGCTACATTTGAAATGGACAAATCTTACGGTATGGAAATGTGTATTTTTCATCTCTTTTTTTCTGTAGTGCCAAGTATCAAATCCAGGGTTCTGCACATGCTGGGCAGGTGTTAAGGGCGCTCCCCTGAGTTACATTCTATCTTCTTCTTTTTTTTCAGTACTGGGGACTGAACCCAGGGCCTCTCTACACTAAGCTACGTCGTCATTTCTTCTATTTTTCGGAGACAAGTTCTCGCTAAGTCATTAAGTTGCCTAGGCCGGGCTTGAACTAGTGATCCTCCCGCCTTAACCTCTCAGAATGCTGGGATTACAGGCTCTTTTTTTATGGCACATAAAGTATACCTCACCCAGCACAGTGTGGTATGCCTGTAGTATTAATTACTTGGGAGGATGAGGCAGGAGGATCAATTGAGACTGAGAGTTTGAGGGCAGCCTGGGTAACACAGCAAGATCCCAGCTTAAAAAAAAAAAAAAGTAGGTAGGTAGGTAGATAGATAGGTAACCTGATGGCACAGATCTGTAATCCCTGCACTCTGGGAGCCTGAGGCAAATGATCCCAAGTTTGAGCCCAGACTGGGCAACCTGGAGGCTTAGCCAAGACCCTGTCTCAAAATAAAGATTTTTAAAAAAATGGGCTGGGGATGTAGCTCAGTGTGAATGCTCTGGGTTCAATCCCCAGTACCACACACACACACACACAAAACCCACGTCAATAAAGTTGTGGATGCAGAGTATGCAGCCACTCCAACACACATACATACACACGCAAACACACATGCACATGAATTAATCCTTCACATCAGTTCTAGGTGTTGGGTTTCAAAAGGATTTTATTTTCTTATTTTTTTCACCTGTGCTCTATTTTTCTGTAACAAAAAAAGATGTGTGTGTCATTGGAAAAAAAGAAAAGTTCAAATAAAAATTGAGAAATCTTTCACTACCGGGCCAAATGTGAGCCCCCACCTCAACAAGCACTGCCGGGTCCTCAGGGGGCCCTGCTTCCCCTTTCACACAGATGAGCTTGGGCCTTTCTGGCCCCTAACTGCCCCTTTAATGGCTGCCAGAGCCTCATCAAGGAGGTTCTGCAGGCCACAGCTTGGGTGTGAATGCATCCCAACAGGCACTGAGGCACTCAGGTCCCCTGTGAAGACGGCCTTCACATCCTCTTTCTTCTGTTGGAAGAAACTGGGACTTAGTGGGTGAGAAGATCAGTACAACATGGCAAAGAAAGCGGAACAGCGCCTCAGTTCCAGTCCTCGCCCAAAAGCCCATGTCCTCCGAGCCTTGCCCACAGTGCCTCTCAGCTCACATCTTGCTCAGGGCTGGAAGCTGGGTCAGTGGCAGGACCTGGGGTGGCTTTGATGAGTGTGTGTACCAATCTCACCGTGGTCACACAACCCATGGCACTGTGCATCCAGCTCAAGAGAGCCCAGGAATCTTGTTGCTGTGCTCTTGGCCTCAGTTTCCCCATTCACCAAGGGCAAGTCAGCCAGAGTTCCTACAACTCCTGCATAGCAAACGTGCAGCATAACTTCCCAGGAGGCTTTGCTTCGCTCTATCTAGAAGGTGGGAGCAGTTCCCCAAGTAACACTGCTGCCACCTGCCCCAAATCTTTTCGGGTCTAATGATGATTGAAAAAGTCTAAGAGGATTATGTGTGTGGCTCAATGGTAAACCACTTGCCTAGCATGCAAGTTCCATCCCTAGCACCGCACAATAAATAAAAGGTGTACGAAGACGCCACTGCGAAGTTCTTATCGGTGGCCCACAAAGCCGGTTCCGATAGCCATCCAAGGCTCGCCTCTTTAGTCCCCCACTAACTCTTCAATCTAGGCCCGCCTTTGCCCCTCGCCTCGCCTTCAGCCTTGAAAACATCTTTCCCGGCTGGTTTTGGGGCTGACCCTCGGCTGTCAGTTCTGGTGAGCCCTGACGCTCTTACCCCAAGCGACACTGCCCCCGCCAAAGTGCAACTAAGTATGCTTCTGCGGTTTTCTCGGGAAATTTTCTGCTCCCGAGGAGACAGGGACCTCGAGGTTGGGAACCCTCGGCGCTTAGGACGGGATCTGATACTTAGTAGATACTCAACAAACTGCGAAGCGATGCCCCTCCCCGGACCATAGGAACCGGACTCGCGCAGACGGCAAGGCTCCAGGCAGAGCCGCGCGCGTGCGCAAGAGCTCGTGTAGCGCTGAACTCTCCGGCCGGAGGGAATGACCGCGAGTAACCCCGCTGACGTCCCTGCGGGGAGGGGCCTCGGTGACGCCCGGGTTCCCAGTTCCAACGCGGCCCCACACAGCGAAAGATTCACCACCGGCCGCACGCCGCAGAGTCCCGAACGCCTCTAGACACACGTGACCCGGCCGGAGCTACCAAGGGACCCCGCGAGGCGCGGCCCTGGAAAACCGTGCCCCGAAATCCACGGCGCGCAGCCCAGAGACGCCGGGAAGCCCCACATTGCACAGCAGCGAGGCGTCGCCCGCCCACGGCGCCCCACGCCGGCCCGGGAGACAAAGATTGGAGCCGTCTGCGCTCCCCCGCTGGCTTCGAACCCAGCTGGCCCTGACGCACCTTCGATGTCGGTCAGCAGTGTCTCATCCAACTCGCACAGCTCGGCCAGCGCCGGCTCCAGAGACACCCGGTTGAAGGGCGGCTCGTCCATGGTGCCGCTGCCGCCTCAGAGCGGCCTTTCTCGGGGAGCGCTGTCGCTGCCTGCGCGCCCGCGTCCTGCCCTGGCCTCAGAGGTGGCCTGGCGCTCTCCGGAAAGTTCCTCGGAAACTGGGTTTCCCGGCGGAGGTTCGGCGGGGCGGGCGGGGCGAGGCCTGGCGGGAGGCCCCGCCCAGAGGGTAAACGGCCCCGCCCCTGTGGGAGCTCGGGGACCCCCCACTGCCCTACTGCGCCGCGAACTTGCGCAGCTGGCCCAGAGTGCCTTCCAGTGGGTCATCCAACCCCACGCACGGAAGGGGTGGGGGGCCCAGGAAGGCCATCACCCCTCTTGGCCTGAGTTTCTCCAATACCAAGCTAAAGGGGCTGAGTGCAAGCCCCAAGATGGAGCTCATCCAATAATTTCTAGACTTCTGGGAAAGAGGGCGGGGGAGGGGGTTGATGGTGACCAACAAACCTCAGTTTCTAGATTTGTATCTTTAGAGCAAAACATTCCTCACATTCACTTTAAGGCTGCTGATGCTGTCCTGCTTAGTGGCCGTGGGCCAATTACATCACCACTCCACCACTAATGGTCTCTCCGTGAGCTGGCTCAGAGGTTAAGAATGGTGTCTGTGAGATCATCCAGACCTCCCGAGGAGGAAGGGGATGTCGGTCAGCAGTGCCCACATCTTGTCACACGAAGTACAGGGCCTTGAGTTCCAGTGGGCCTCTCAGCTCTGTTCAGAAGAAGCTGGGTACCCAGAAGACCTGGACAAACAGTGACCTGCCCAAGGTAATACAGTTCCTCAGGGACTGAGGCAGTGTTGGCTCTTGGCCATCAGACCCCAAATTTGGTTCCTGGGAGGGGGGACAGGAGCCATGAGAAAGAGGTAGACTGTGCTTCAGACCAGAATCAGTTTGCTCTGGATGGCGACAGGGTGGAGCGAGGTCAGAGCAAGAAGCCTGGGCCAGGAGAGGGCTGGCACGTTGAAGGGGCCCTGCGGCTTAGGGACAGAGCCAGCAGGGCAGGTGACAGCAGAGGAGACCTAATGAAGTAGGATGAAATCAACCAGAGCTAACACTCAGGTATCTGGAAGTGAGAAAGCACTGAACTCCCTGTCCCCAGAGGTATGCTAGAGGAGAGAAGTACCCTTGGTGGAGGGTATCCAAGTTGACCCATCAAAGGACTGGACTCCAAGGCCTCAGTGAGGTAAGCTGTGCTGGAGATGGCCTTGCTCAGACTCCAGATATAACCTGCCTGGCCACACCTTCCACGAGAGTTGCATTAGTGGGGCACTTTGGAAAGGGGAAGGGATGCCCAGGCCAAGAGAAGCCACAAAGGCCCAAGTCCCTGGGGCTCAGCCTGGACACACAATTCTCTGTTCCTCTCCCAGAAGTGGTTGCTGTGGAAAATCACCATATAACGGGGCTGGAGCCTTAGGGGTTTACAAATCACATCTTGAAGTTAGCCCTGTTCAAGCTTCCATCCAGGGCTTTCCTCTCTCCAGACAAACTTTTAATTTTGTTCTTTCTCTCTCTCACACATTCACTTTAAGGCTGCTGTAGCAATGCTGTCCTGCTGATTGGCCATAGGCCAATTACATCACCACTCTGCTGCTAATGGTCCCGTGCCCCGCCCCCCCAGCCCTGTGTATGATCTGTGTTGCCCAGGCTGGGCATGCAGTCATGATCCTCCTGCCTCAGGCTCCCAAAGTGCTGGGGTTAGGAGCCTGCACCACCACAGGCATAGCTGTCTTCTCAGTCCTCCTTAACTACCAGCCTCACCACCATCCTCTACTCTCCTTAGAAGACACCCAAGGAGGCCTCAGGAATTTGAAGGCTTACCCAAAAATTCAAGGTAGCCCTTCCCCAAGAGTAGAGTGGGAGTGAGAGGTGCTGGGTGAAGTTTCAAGGCCACTTCATCCAGAATCAGATGGCTGATCTGGTTCTTTACCTGCTTGCTGTGTGACCTAGACTAACTGACTTCATTTTTGCTTATCATTACAATGGATCTACCTTACTGAAATGAGGTTACTACATATGCAAAGCGTGTAGCTCAATAAATATGTATGCACTCGATAGCTGCAGGAAATAAGGGAGAAGGAAAGAAAGTAAGGTGAGGTCGGTAGACCTGCAGCCCAGACTAGAAGAGCCACTGAAACTCATGTCTGGCCAAAGTTCCCCTCTGTGGCACAGTCCAACATCAGGAAGTCTTTGCCATCCGAACAAACCTTAGCTGCATAGCCTGGGATTACCAGGGGCAAGAGAGCCAAGCTCTCTCCCCCTTCGAAGACCCAGAGGCCTCTGAAGTAAAAATGATCAAGATGCAATGTGTATGTGCAGAATGTTGCTATTATGTATTACAAGTACACACTAATGAAAAGAATAATTTGGGAGGTGGGGTGGGGAAGAAGCCTCAAGCTATTCTTGGCTGGGGAGCCCTGACCACACACATAAAACGAGGGCCATAGGGCTGAGGGCACAAGCCCAGCTGTCCTGGTGTGGCGTGGAGGATCAGGACCTCAGACTGCCCTATGGTGGTGCCAATTGCAGTGTCTGCAGTCATTAAGTGTGCTCACGGTGTGTCAAAAACTTTTTTCCTATTAATATATTCCTCCAAATGGCCTTTCCATCCCATTTCACAGATAAGTAAACTGAGGCAAAGGGCGTTGAAAACCCCAACCCAGTATATTTAGAGCTGCTGCCCTAGATTCTGCCTGGAACGCTTAAGACTGCCTGGGAACCGGGATGGTTGAGCGGGCGCGGCCGGGCCGCGGCCAGAGACTCAGGGGAGTCGAGCCAGACAGGCCCCGCCCCACGGGCCACCGAAGCCAATGGGCGGCCGACATCGAGTGGGGTGACGCGGCGTCAGCGCGTAGCTCGGGAGCCGGGACCGGGTCACATGCACCGCTCCCGCTCGACTCTGGAACCCTGGAACGGGGCGGCCGCAGACCAGGTGTGCCTGCGATCTCGGCCAGGTGAGCTGCCTGGCTGGACAGCCGCTGTGACTTCCGCAGTTGAGACTCTGCGGCGCGCCGGGGAGTGAAGGTTGCGTCCGGGTCACTGTGCCATTCCTGACGACCTTGGGTTTGTTGGCTGGGAGGGTCCCATCTACCCTCTGCCCCTGACCCCAGGTCGTCCTAAAGACTGGGAGGTGGCTCCTGGGGCCAGGTGTCCAGGGCAGGCAGGCCCTCTGCCCTCACTGCCTATGGGGTCTCTTGGAACCCCTTGCCACTGCACTTGGCCCCGTTTTTCCTCCACCACTGCAAGAGCTGACTTGGGACCTGCCTGGGACAAAGTGGGGTTGCCAGGCAGCGGGAAGGGGCTCCTGGAGAGCTTGGTGCCCCTGAGACACCCCCACACACAAACACACCCTCCCCTCTCCACCCGTGTGTGGTGGAGCCAGTTGATTTATGGCCTTGGTGATTCTGGTCCTTCATGGACCTGTGGTCTCCTTCCGGCTGGCCCCTGCTTTGACCTGGATAGGTGCTTCCTGTCTCTGAGTGTTCATGGCCTGCTCGTGCTGCTGGGGGGATAAGGCTCACAGACAGAGGGAGGGGACAGCTGTCCCCTGGGGTAACTGGCTATTTTGAGTAGAGGCCGAGTGCAGCTTGAAGAGGAATCACGGAGTAGTCAAGTTCATCCCAGGCATCATCTGAGCCCCACCAGCCGCATGTAGTCATGAGTGGGTCATGACAATTGTCAAAAGAAAATGTGAAGGCTGGACTCTGTGTGTGTTTGTGTGTGTGTATTTATAGGACTGAGGCAACCCTGAATTTGACAAGTGGCTGTTTATTAGCCAGGGCTGTGGGTGTCTTTCCCAGTCTTCCTACTTCCTTGGGTCACACTCTGCCTACCTTTATTCATTTATATATGCATGGAACAAGTGGGCCTGGTGGTGCAGGCTTGCAATTCCAGGGCACTGACGTAGGAGTACCACAAGTTTGAGCCTCATCTGGGAAATTTATTGACTTAGTGAGACCTTGTCTCAAAAATTAAAAACAAGAATGGGCTGAGGATATAGCTCAGTGGGAAGGCCCTGGGCTCAATATCCCCCATGCTAAAATAAGTAAGTGACCCTGTGGACAGAGTCTGCCACTCACAAATTTATTTTACAGACAAGGGAGAAGCCCATAGGACACAATGATTTACTCAGCTGCACTGGTGAAGTCTGAGGCCTCCAGGCAGCTGCTTTCAGAGTGGGCACAGGGAAAGAGGTGGCCCTGGGCAAGAAACCCACTCAGCTTCCAGAATTATATGGACCCCTAGCGCTGCGAGTGGAGGCTTTGCTATCTGGGGAGCTGAGTGAGGCATTTTGGAGCCCTGGTCAGCCCCCTCAGGACCACCCAGAAAGGTAGATGAGCTCTGATATAAATTGCTAGACTTTCTGGGTGAGTTGTGTCTATCCAAATTCCCTAGCTGTACCCAGAAACTGTCAGCCCAGAAGC
This sequence comes from Ctenodactylus gundi, assembly GCA_004027205.1. Lineage (NCBI taxonomy): Eukaryota > Metazoa > Chordata > Mammalia > Rodentia > Ctenodactylidae > Ctenodactylus > Ctenodactylus gundi. The sequence continues at coordinate 471,633 of PVKB01000538.1, read as the reverse complement.
CAGGGCCCAGAGATTTTTTTTTTTTTTTTTTTTAAGAAAAGAGGTAAATAGCAGGATCTTTCTACTTTAGGTGTTGTGGGGAGGGACAGACTAGTGGACGTGGGTGATACCATGCTGCCCCATCTTGGGAGAGAAAACAGATGGGAATCTGCTCCCTTCCAGGCTCCAGTGACAAAAGCATAGGGAGTCCAGGAATTTGTCCAAGTCTGTGAACCACTCCTATCTCTGGCCCTCTCCGTCTACACTATAGTGACCATCTGCTGTCATGCCTGTCCAGATTTTCTCCTTTCTCTGCTAATGGCCTGATATTCTCAGGGCAACTTTTGGACTTTTGTGGGAACTACTAGCATTCCTGCTATTGGCAGGAATTTCTGCTAGGAGCTGCAAGTAGCCTGCAGTCACCCACACAGAAGAGCTGACCCAGAGGAAGAAAAATCAAGAAGTATAATGAGGCAGTTCTCAGACCAAATCCATGAGTTCCTGGACCAGCTGTCTCGAGGCTGATTTTAGTTACATGAACTAGTAAACTCCTCTTTCTGATCAGACAAAGCAGTCCTGATGGTATTTAACTTTACTCCAATATTCCCTGAATTTTTTATTCCACAGAACCTTTCCTTTTTAGCAACAGCTATTAATGTATTGAGGAAATGCACTTTGGCAAGTACCCACCAGGAACATGAGATCCCTCCCAGGAAGTTGCCCAGATGAATCAGAGCACTGTGATTGCTACTCCCCCACATGACTGCCTCCCCATGAGCTGCCGTAGCCCAAACTCTGGGCCTTGGCTACTCTAGCACCTCCTGGCTGCAGACTGTCCTCAGTTCTGAGAACCAAACTGGGCTGTCAGATCCCCAGGGCAGGGCCCAAGCAGGACTTCCCTTCCTCTGTGGCGCTGACCTGGCACAGAGCAACTAGTCAGGAACATCAGCTGATAGCACAAGTCCATGGTGGAATCTGAGGATCAACCCATTCTCCACAGGGTAGGAACAAGACTTGGGTCTCTTTTAGCACCGTAGTGCCTGGCAGAGGGCTAGGAACACAAACTGGGCCCAGGGTTCATAGTCTCTATTCAGAGGGCCCTGAATTGTGGGCCTCCCCCCATTTTAGAGGCCTATATCCCAACTCCCCTGGTGTGAAGGACCTTAAACTCACCCCAACTAGCCAAAAACTGGCAGTCTCCACAAATACTCTTGAGCTCAGGTAGCAAACGGCCCATGGAAGCTGGGTGTTGGTGCTTCTGGCCTGGGCTGGTGATGGTGGGGATTCCACCGTGGCCTCTGCCATGGGCCTACCTTGCTCTTGTCAGCCCAGAAGCCTTCACCTGCTGGCCATGGAGATGGTAGCCTCCTTGCCACTCCACTAAGGGCCGGATCTAGGAAAGAAGCCTGGGTTTGAGTGCCGAGTCCACTAATCCCCATGCTGCCCAGGGCGAGTTAATTGCTCTCTCTAATCCTCATTCCTCACCAGCAATAAGAGGCTAGGCAAATGTGAATTTATTCCAGGTCCCATGAATAGGTTTATGAGCCCACCACACATGAGGTCCATCCTCAAATCCAGAGAGAAGGGATTAATGGGCTATCAGCCTCCAGGTCACTCGAGAAAGCACAGGTACCCCACAATCTACCCCTCAGGATTCCTGTGCATCTGGGCCAGCTGAGAGTCCTACTTCCAAGGACAGAGCCAAATGCACAGGATGGCTGCTCGGGACAGGACAGCAACATAGAGACCCTTTATATAAGGAGGGTAGGTCAGAGCCTGTTTAGTGGATGAAATACTTGAAAAGTGATAGTGGGCCTAGTAGCACAACCCTGAGACAATACCCAAACCCATTCAACTGTACACTACTTATTTCTTTTGTAGTGCTGTCAAATCCAGGGTCTTATACATACCAGACAAGCACAACATCACAGAGCCACACTCCTAGCCAACTGTACATTATCAGTAAATGAGTTGTACCTCAATAAAGCTGTTACCAAATAAAGGCGTAAGTATGGTCTACCTGGCTCAGAGCAGTGGCTGTCAAATCCAGTGCCTGGCACAAGCCCCATGAAAGATTCTGATACCAAATAGTAGAGCCTATCATAGGAGGGGCTGGAGGGTACTCAGGCCTACTTGCACTAGGCAAGGTAAGTGCCCTGTCCATACCTATCTGGGACCCAGGAAGACCCAAAGCACCTGCTTCTAGGCTCTGAGGCATGCAGGCAGCATTATGGCTGCAGCTACAAATGTCCAGCTGGACTGAGCTCACCTGGGAATCTTCCTGGCCAGGCAGCAACAGAATAGCAGGAGAATGGAAAGAGGGTCCCAGAACTCTCTCCTGCAGGATTTCAAGGCAGGCAGTCCAACCCAGCAGGCCCTTCGTATGGTCACTGCTGATTTCACAGAGATCACTCAGGAGTGGTTCATTCAGTTATTCATTTATTGTAGGGTACGTTACATGCAAGAACTCAAAACTTGAGAAACGGTATCTGGAAGGAGAGCTGGTGAGGTCAGGGAACACTCCAGGTCACTTGGTCGTGGGAGCACTGACCTGACATTTAGAACCAGCTCTTCCCAGAGAAATACGTACAGGGACAAGAACACCAGACTTCTGGGATGGGGGGACAATGAACTCAACACATTCCTCTTTTCAGGAGCCCCCAGTGATCCTGAGAATGCTCGCAAATTGTGTGCAAACTTTAGGAAATAAATATCCATTCCTTGCTCTCTACAGGAGCCTGGAGTTTAATTTGGGACATTGACAGAAGTCATAACATAGAACTGACAGCTGTTCCCAGGCTGGTGGCCACAAGTGAAGTTTAGTTGGACCCCCATGGCCAGGAAGGGCCAGAGACAGGCACTGGGAGAGGCAGGTCCTGCTGGCCCAATGGGACCCTCTTTAGGGTAAAAACACATTCCTCCATGAGTTGGGGAGATAAGAGCCTGGATGTCCCAACAGCAGACTGTGGAGAGGCGCCATTCAGGCGGTACAAAGGTTGCAGCCAGCTTGAGATCAAACACTTATCCACATGTTCTTCCCCAGCTGGGCTGGCCTGGCCCTAGAAGGTGCATGACCCACCTATGCCATCCTTAAGGCTGGTCCAAGTAGAAGGGAGGCTCAAGGAGTAGGGTGTGGCAGCAAGGAGGAGGAAGGTCAGGAGTGCCGATGCCTGTGGCCATGCAAAGCCCTGGCCATCACTTCCCTAGCTGAGGCATAATGCCAGGTGATAGGTTCTTGTCCCTGAGGGGCTGCAGTGAAACCATAGGCCCCAGTCCACCAGTGAGGAGAGGAGGAGGCCAGTGAGCCAAGGCATAATCACTAGCACTGAGGGAGCTGTCAGACAGAAAGACAGGGACAGATGGATGGCGACCTTTCTCTCAGACCCAGGCCAGCAACAAGCCCTTTGCTCTGAAACCTCTTGTCCCATGCACACTAAGAAGCAAGCTGAGTGCACATGGTTCACAATACTGCTGCCGGCTGGCCAGGAAAGTGAGCAAGGGGAACGAGAGAGTCTTCACATCTCAGCACATATGAACACAGAAAAGGTTAAACATTCCCAAGAAAATATTTTGACAAAATAAATATTTAAACCTATAATCAGGTATAATTAGTGCTTATGAGAAGTCCCAGCAATAATTTAGTGTAATTAAGTACATACTGTATTTGTGAATTCTAACACTTGTGGAGGCTGGTGGCTTGTGATGTCCAGCTTTCCTGCCAAGGTGCTGCTTCTTCCCTAAGCAGGTGGCCTTGGCCCATGTCTCAGATGGCAGTTCAGGCAGGAACCTTTCCTCTTAAGATATCCCCATACTTGGCTTCTGTTATAGGCCTCAGGCTTGTTTACCCTCAGCATCTGGACAAGATCTGACCAGGAGGTGCTTAAAAGCCACAAGAGTGGAGACACGAGGCCAGGAAGAAAGCAGACATTTGTTTGTACGGTCAGTGGCCTGATAGGCCACAGGAGTCCTCTAGTACCTGCTGCCCATAGGGCAGCTATAGCTCTTTAAGTATAGCCCACCAGCTGGAGCTGGGAAGTGACCGCCACTCTGGACTTGGGTATTCAGAACCGTTGGCCAAGGGCCAAGCTTTCTGGATATGCCCAGGCCATCCCAGCCACTCATTTGCAGCTTGACTCAAGCTGGCTGCATCGGGACTCTGCCTTTAGGAAGTGGTAAAGGGGCACTGCTACCAAGGGCCAGGGAGCAGAGAGGGCAGGGCTGGAAGTAGGCTGGCCAAGCTCCCAGGAGGTATATCCTGGGTGTCCTCTGTGGAGTGAATATGACATCTATTGGTCTTGCAGATGGCCAAAAACAGACCTCGGTCCCCATTTCCGAAGGGTGTTAGGCTGGGCATGGAGTCCTGGGGTGGATACTCTGCTGGTGCTCAGCACGACCCTCACTCCAGTTCCAGTCCTAAGTACTTTCCAGAGCCCAGCCACAATCATGTGCAGCTGGCCTCTTTTCTGACACTCTGGTGGTCACAGGTGCAGTGATAGGCCATCCTACAGGTGGGAAGGGCTGACCACGCCATGGGTAGGAACCTGTGCTGGAGCAACAGAACGCAGGCCAGGTGATGCTGCTGCAGCAATATGGTCCTCATTTTGGGCAGTGGCAGCTTGGAGCAAAAAGGGTCATCTGCTACAGCAGAGCTGGGGTAGGGCTGTCAGCTCCTTGTCTGGGGCCAGAAGACAGACCAGAAAGATGCAGGACAGGAGCGGGGTCATCAGCCCCCCTGTGCTCAGCCCAGGGCTGTGAGCCCTTGAGGTCTGCTTAGGAGAGGGTACAAACTGGTGGCTGGGAGTCCTGTGAGGCAGGAGGACACTGGGCCACCAGGAAACCCCATGGGGATCTGAGACCCATGCCAGTGAGAGATGCAGGAGCCTTAGCATCACTCTGGCCACTTGATCCTTTAGAACATATTAACATGGCACAGAGCTATTAACTGCTAGGCATAGAAGTGGGCAGGCAGAGGCCACTGTCAGCCAGGGGAGTCTGAGTATGGAGCAGAGCAGAACCTCTGAGTTGCATCTCCATACAGGTTCCTCCACATCCCAGAGGCAAGGATGTATGGCTGAAGTGTGCAGGGTACACGTGTAGTGGTGGGACTCGTGGTACTGCTGTCCTCCCTGTGCTCTCTCCACATCAGGAGCCACAGGTCCTCTGGGGGCCCTCAGTCTGGGCCTGGCTGCTGAGCCAGCCACAGCGGGAGGCCTTTGTGGGCATCTGGCTACCAGAGAGAGGATCAAGAATATAAGACCCCCCCATACAACCACCCACCAAGCCCTCTACAGTACCCATGTGGCAATGCCACAGGTGACACAACCCAAGGAGGAGACTGAGCCCTACTTTTCCAGTGGTTGTGGCACAAAGACCTTCCTGGCAAAGAGGCCCAGGGTTAATAGGCCCAAGGGAATCCACTGAGCCAGGCAGAGGCAGCACACATGGCAGGCTCAAGCAGCAGACTAGGGACTGACCCTCTTCTCTTTGGGTGGATGATGGAAGGGACAGTCCAGTGGTCTGCTCAGGAGGAGTATCAAGGTGGGCTACGGCTCTTTCTGAGTGCCCCAGGGACAGGAAGGCAGGGCTGCTAGTTGCAGAGAGGCTATCCCACTATCCAGAGATATCCAGAGAAGGAAGGTGGTAAAAGCTGGTCCTGACTACGAGAGGACTGGGAACAGACGCAGTGGTGTTTCCACGGAGACACAGGTATACAGGCTGAGACAGGGCAAGGAGAATGGCCAGTGCCCAGTTCCCAAGAACAGGGAGCAAGGATCTGCTATGGGAATGACTCCACAGAGTAGTTCACAGGGCAAAGAGGGCATCCTCTGACCGCTCAGGCTTCTTCCGGCTGGAAGGATTGGAGGCTGGGGTAGGAGCCTCCACAGGGGGTGAGGGGAGATCAGGGACCATTTCAGCAGCCTTGGCTCTTTCTTCCAAGAACTTATCAAATTCTGCAAAAAATAAAAAAGGCAGGAGCCAGGGTTTGTGGAAAACACAGTCCCCAGCCCCCAGACTATAGTCCTCTGGAGCACAGTCCACTTCTCCCACAGGGGTCACCTTAGCACAAGCCCCACACCTCCCATCTCTGGCCTGCATACCACTGTGTGGGGGCAGCCAGGATTGTAGGGTGAACAGTCAGCCAGAACAGTCCTTCTGAGGACCTGCCTCAGGGAGCACGTCCTGGTTAGCATCTATCCAACTCAGGGGCAGTAGGAGGAGGTGGGGAGCAGGATGAGAAGGACATGGGGACAGGGAAGAGGCAGGATTCTTGTTGGGAGAACCAGGCCCATTGTTCCCACGCAGCCCATCTAGAATTCCAGGTTGGTGCTATTCCCTCTGGCCCAGCTACCAGTGAACCCCAGAAATCCCCGTGGACTACATGGCCTGTCCCTGAGCTGGAGTGCGTATCCAGCAGTACAATGGCAGCCAGTACCCACTAAGTCACATGTTCTTTGTCTCCCTTTAAACAAGGCTGGACAGGCCAGGCCTCCATAAAGGTTATGGCTCAGAGTCTGGCACCTGGAGGGGCTCTGGCAGCAGAGGGGAGGAGTCACTCCCTGTGATGGCCCAGAGCCTGAGGTGGTAGCAGCATAGAGCTGGGCCATACCTTCACTCGTGACGCCCTCTTCCAGATCATCACCCTTCTGTGGGAGGAGCAGAGACAGCAGCATTAGGGGGCTTGTCAGGCCTCACCTGCCCAGCCACCTCTGCATCTGGCCACCCCAGAGTGGCACTACCCATAGTAGCCCAAGCAAAAACATACTGCTCTTCTCTGTTTCTAGATTTATTTAACAATAAGATACTATTCTTCTTATTGATGCAGAAAATTAATTGAAAAATGAAACAAAACAAAACAAAAAAACCAAGTTAAGTTCTAGGTTTTGTTCCCTCAGAGGGCCCTGAAAGAAAATCCCAAAAAATGGTACAGGTTGGTTGGTTCCGTGGTCTGGGCAGTGGAGGGCAGGGCCTGTCTATCCATGTTATCAAGGTGCTAGCCATAGAGAGGCTGAACCTGTGATGCAGCAGTGCCCCTAAGCTTGCATCTCTACACTGTGTCTGCTTAGTGCAGGTGTTCCGGGAAGACACTGCTATACCATCAGCTGACAGTTATGTGGAACTTGAACGGCCCAGGCCTGGCACTCAGGAAGGGCATCCCCCAGGACCTACGGCAGTCCTTTCATGTGTTCGGCATCCATCACTGCTGCCAGCTCAGTACAGTGCCATGGAGGCTTTGTGTACCAATAAAAGTGAGAGTGAATCATACTTGGTATTACCTGAAAAATGCAGTGGGACTGCCTGGGAATGGCAGCAGACACACAAGTCACATGGGGAATGAAAGGGCCTGCAGCGGCTAGGAGGTCATGCCCCTTCCAGGCCCTGACCCTGACCATCAGCAGTGCCCTGCTGAATAGGTTGCTTCTCCTTTTTGGACCTTGGGACTCCTTTATAGGGAGGGCTTAGTCCTCCCAGCTTTCTTCTGAGGCATTTTCTTAGGGAAAGATACTATGGGGGTTTCTATTCCTCTCCTGATACCTGGTTGGCTGCTTCTGTTGGCAACAAGTATCTTTGGGATGCCCAGGCCTCTGGGGAGGAGGTAGTAGGAGACCCTAACTGGAGGTCTAGTGTTCTTATGTGGGAGGTGATGTGGTTACCAGCTTACAGTTTGACCCTGTGGTTAAAGCAGCCAAGTGGCTATTCTGCTCTGAGAACAAGGTCCTCTGACAAGGAGTAGGCAGGAGGAAAAGATGAGGTGTCTCCAGATCTGGGGAGAATGCAACCAGCCCATGATACTGGGAAGGGGACCTCCCCACCAGGGCATACTTCTTTATCAGTCACTGGTCAAACTTCCCCACCCAGGGCATATGAGAAAGCTTTGTGAGGAACAAAGGGAGGAGCCTACAGCTATATTCAGCTTCTCACTTTTTCTCATAGGATGGAGGCAAGGGTCTTTGGGGCTGAGGTTCTTTTAAATTCAAAATACTAGAAGACACTGGGAAGGGGGATGACAATGAATTTAAAACAAAACCAAACATGCAACTAATTGGCATATATCTTTCACAATAGAAATAAAAAGAAAGAGGTGAGGTTGGCAGATGTAGCTCAGTGGTAGCGCACGGTAGCGTACTTGTCTAGCATGCGCGAGGCCATGAGTTCTATCCCCAGCACTATAAAAATGAAAAATTTTAAATCAAATAAAAAATAAAACAAGCTCAAAAAGGATCCCCAAAATAACACAACCCCAAAACCCCAAATACACTCACACCTTTGACAAGGAAAGGAAGCTGGAGAGGAGATAAATGTGTATCAGGGGCTGGCTGGAGCTGGTGTCCCAGCTTGGCTCCGATGGCCAGTGGGATATCAGACAGGGACCTGCCCACACTGCAGGACTGTGTGGGTGATGGGGCTGTGGCTCCAGGCCCAAAGTCTGCAGCACCCCTGGTCCTGGCTAAGTGCTGGGGAGGAAGGTGAACCGTGAATATCTGGTGGCTGTAGCAGCTGCTCCTGCCTTCCCTCCTCCCCACCACAATGGTAACTGGGTCCCTGCAATGTTCCCTGAGGCCTGTCATCAGAAAAGCCTTTGCCGTGCCACACCCCACACACAAAATATAAAAGTCAAGTCTCACCAGGTCCATCCTGAGCCACACCTCAATGTCGTCCATGACAGAGGGCTGAGCAACTGGGATCTATGAAGGCAGCAAGCAGCGGGGCCAGGCAGCCCCCACAGCCAGGCAAAGGGAGACAGAACACCGGAACAAAGTAAATCATCAAAAGCAACCCCAAAACAAAACCAAAATGTACACAGAGCAAATAACACTGGCATGGCACAAATGGGCAACATAGGACAGCCGCTTATGAAACAGCAGGTGAGGAAAGCAGTGAGGTGGCAAATTATAAGAAGCAGGGCTAGCCAGCAGGGGCCGGCAGCAGGAGTGGCAGTACGCGTTCTTGAAATGGATAACTTTTTGACTACAAATACGCTGTTGTGTCATGAGGTCTCTTGGCCTAGGCCTGCAAAGTTCCTTCCAATCTCATCAATGCACTTGGGCCGAGAGGTTGATCTTGAACCTATTAGCTCTGAGAGATGGAGAACCAACTGCTCTCTGTCCAGCCTAACTTAAGAGGTGACTAACGAGTGACTCCCAATGATGGGGAAGCCTGAGAGGCTGCCTGCCTAGACCAGGGTGCAAGTGGTGAGGAGCGTGGCATCATCAGCCCAGAAGCCTGGAGCTCTGTCTGCTTGACAGGGAAAGCGGTGGGAACTGGAAGCTTATGCTTTTGTCGGCTGGTTGACAGAAGGCAGGCATGCTACACTGCCAAAAGAAACATATCCTAACCAGGGGACCTTTAGGGCACTCTTTAGGGAGAAAGGATGTCAGTTTCCTTTCATCTCATCCTTTGTCCCAGCGCTCAGTGGCTAGCTGTGCAGTGAAATAACAGCATAAGCCAGGGCACCACGGAGGTAATGGGCTCTCTAACAAATTTCATGGGTACCCAAGCAACTGCTACACCTGAGTCACTCATGGCACAGGGCTCAGAGGCAGAATTTTTTTTTTTTCACTCTGTAGTCCAGGTTGCACCTGAGCTCCCTACATAGACAAGGCTGGCTTTGAACTCATGGCAACCTCCTGCCTCAGCCTTTAGTTTCTTGGGATTATAGGCACATGCCACCGTGCCCAGATGACGTCTATGTGGTGCTGGGGAATCATACCTAGGGCCTTGCTCACTCTAGGTGAGCGCTCTGAGCACTGAGCATGCCTCCAACAACTAAGTTGCCATTTTATTTCTTTGACTTAGTGGGAATTTCAGATTACTGAAGAAATTTCAGGGAGTTTTTATTGCCTTAACATGAATCCTAGGGATGAAGGGCCTGTATGTTTCACTTGGGGTGGGGGCATGAATGCGCGATGGCTATGCCAACTGTGCCTAAGTTGGACACCGACAATTTCCCGCCAAAGAGCAACAGGGCACAGCAGGTATGATCTGCTATCTGACACTTGCTGGCAGGTCTTCTGTCTTGACACATTCCTGGCACAGGCGATGCCAGTTTTCATGATCTTGATGCTTACAGACCAGAATGCCTGGCTTGGCGAGGACATGTGTGGTGCTGAGTCCCTGGCCCTGAAGCTCAGAAAGTCGGCTGCTTCTCCAAAGAGAAAACAACTCATACCAGCTGCTTGAGCACATATGGGCCCTTTCTTAAATGTATTCCATTTCAGTCTACTCAAGAGAAACTGAGGCACCACGTACTGAGCTTTTCATTTCCTTTCTCTTCATAGTCCTCAGAATAGACACCAGGGCCTTGTTGCATGCTACCACTGAAATTTTCACGCACTGTCAAAGCTTGAAAAAAAAAAGCCATTAAGGGGTCCTGGTCTTAAAACATTCACTTTTTTCTTATAATTTTTTGGTTACTATACAAAAATAGAGGATTAGGGGTATAGTTCAGTGGCAGAGTACTTGCCTAGCATGCACTAGGCCTGAGTTCCAATTTCAGAATAAAGTTAAAAATAAGTAACAAGAAGACTGTTTCAGTGTTAACCAAACTTAAAAAGTAAGAGGACCTAACAAAGGCAAAGAATCAAGAATTCATATCATAAAAATAAGTACAATAATAATTCTATGCCTTGGGCCTGGGATCACGTTCCAGTTTCTTTCCTTGAGGATTAATCTGGAGATGAGCACACTCAGAAAATAAGCATTGCTGAATGTGGTGATGCACACCTAAAATCCCAGCTACCTGGGAGGCTGAAGCAAAATGATCACAGGTTCAAGGCTATAACAGACAATTTAGTGAGATCCTGTCTCAAAATAAAATAAAAATCTAAAAGGACTGGGGAATATAGCTCAGTGATAGAGCACATGCTTAGCACTCATCAGATCTTATGTTCAGTGCCCAGTTCAGAGCCAGGAAGGGAAGAGAAGAAAGGGGCATGGTAGCGGAGGCCGATAATCCCTGCACTATCTCTATGGGAGTCTGAGGCAGGGGACTCAAAAGTCCAAGTCCAGCCCAAGCAAGCAACTTACTCACTTAGTAAGACCTTGTCTCAAAACTAAAAAAAAAAAAAAAGACAGGGAGCTCAGTAAAACCCTAGGTCCAATCCCTAGTATCACATATATAACACACACACACGTACACACAAAAGAAGGACAGAAAGAGACATTTGAGAAACCCTTTACCCTCTTAAAAAAAATCCCCACAAGCAGGATCACGAGGACACTATTGTTCCGTTTCCTAGAGGTGCCTGGCTGAACTGCGTGCATTTGTGGAAGAGTGTCCTGCAGAATGTCCCAGGTGGAGGCTGGGAAGCAGCATGTGGGATAAGCAAGGCTCCTGGTTGGGCCACAACCCTCACTGCTGCATAGTTCCAGGTGAGTTACTTATCTCTTCATGCTACTTGTTTCACCTGGTAGCTTCCAGCCTCCCATCCTCAGATGCCTCAGAAAAGTAGTGGGGAGGCAGAAGCATTGGACAAGGGATTTTATAGGGCTTAGCCTCAGTTTCCTCATCTGTAACATAGGATGACTGCAAGATTGCATTTACTTTCAACACTTATGACTCACACCCCTTATCATCTAGGTGGTGCTTCTGTTTCCTGACTCAAATGCCCACACAGCTCAGATTATTGAAACTGACTCTACAGTGAGAGGCACTGGGCTTTAGAATGGGAACCACTGCAGGAGGTCCAAGGGCTGGTTATCAGTTGAGCTTATTTAAGGTAAACCAGGGGTTAGCTGTACCCCAAACGTTAGCTATTATAAACCTCCTGCCCTGGAAAATAAGCAGTTAGAACATTTCAATAGGGTCAAGTTCCTTTGCATAAGGCAGGTGCTATCAAACCCAGACTAAACATATACCCTGCCATGAAAATCTGAACTAGAGAGGCTGAGGAAGAGGGAGACAAACCTGCCCCACCATGTACTAAGGTGACAGGACAGAAGGGAGGGGTCCTGTCCTAGAAGGGAACACTGTGTTGTCTTAGGAAGCTCTGTGTCTTTGCCCCGGGGCTTTCCCCTGAAGACCCCCTCATCCTATGTTAAATGAGGACATGCCTAGCAGAGCCTAAAGAAGCCAGGTGGTTCTTATGTGCCATGACTCTAGCATCTTCTTGGCAGGCTGGCCCAAAGGTTCTGAAGAAGAATGTGTGTTGGGACAAAAGACACCCAGAGGAAGGAAAGAGATGAAGAGAGAAAAGAAAGGAAGCTAGCTGAAACATCCATACCTAGAGACTAAGGCCCTTACACAGCTAATGCCTGTGAAGACAGGCAGGCTAGGCTGGTGGGGCAGAGGCAACGATTATTCATGTTGAGTCCAAGAGAAGCAGGTAGCTCAAATGCCAGAGTGGCAGCTGGGCTCCAAGTGGGCTGTTCTCCTGTCAGCTGACTCTCACCAAGGGCTGCATGCAGGGCCAGCGCAGCCTAAGAGATCAGAGGATATATAGCCACAGCCAGGTTCTCTGTGGTTTCAGGCTAGCTGTCCTGAGTGGGAGTGGCACTGAGGGCTCCATCTAGGCTTTGGCAGCAGCAAACTTTTCACTAACCTACTGCACCTCCTTCACCTTATATTTTTCCGTATCAGGGTTTCTCCTGGATGTACCCTAAAAATGGGAGATATTCCTGGCTCATCACCAGCCAGGAGAAGCAGAAAGGCTCACAGACCAGGGAGGCAGGGACACCAGACACCGGCTCAGCACTGGCCCATGCCAGGCTTCATTTCTCTTCAGTCGGCTACCTAGGTGAAGTCCCAGGGGAGGAGGGGTATAGGAAGGCACACATTTGCAGCTTCCTTAGGTCCCAAGTCCACCAGGTCTACCTGTCTGATTTTCTAAGCGACAGGAGCAACTTTGCAGAGCAGATGTGCAATTTCCAGAAGAGCTGTGGAATTTCCCTATGACACTCCAAACCCAATGAGAGGAATAGCCTAAAAGCCTCTAGTCTCACTCAATAGTACAAAAAGTTTCCATGTAAAGAATTTGCACTAACGAGGTTTGGGAAGGCAATATCACAGGGAATAAGGCAAAGCAATTAATACACATTGTTATAAAGGAGAAAAAAACTGCAGGTAGACAGGTGAGACACTAGGTTAGCGTTAATCAGGTTTGTTTCTGGGAGGTTGGGACTGGATCTCTACATAGGGACAGGGCAGTGGGACAGCAGCCTGTGTGGGCAGAGGCAAGTGCCACGCCAGCTGCCAAGGCCACCTGAGGTAGCTTGGAAGGGCAGTATCCTTTTTTGCAAGATTTTTGGGCACAAAGACACAAAGGCTGGATCTTCACACTGGAGCAGATATGGCCTCCAAGAATCCTGCTGTAAAGCCATTCATGGATGTAGGCTGGAGCTCAGCCTGTCCCTGAGAAGCAAATGAGGGACCTGGACATCCTCTGTCTCTGGTTCATACAGCAACAACCTTGTCACCCAAGGCAGGAGTGTATTGAGCACAGTTACACAGAGGTCACCAGCTGAAGCTCACTCTTGTGGACCTGTGGTCCTGCATGGCCCAAGTCCTTCTGAGGCAGGTAGCTCTGAGCTCCTTATAATCAAGGACCTATTGGTCCTCCCTGGACACAAAACTGTCTGGGCCCCTTCCTTGGTCATGGTCTGACTTCGAACCTAGGGGTGGTTATGTGTCTGCTTACCTACCTAGAAGGTAGAGGCCCACGTTTCCAGGTCTGTCACCAGCTTTCCTTCTCTACATTGCCTCCACTTTGGCCCTACCAACTGTACCCAGAGCTCTGGGCTCTAATGTCAGAGGTGAAACAGTCACCCCAAGACAAGTAGCTTGGGATGAGGTCACCTACTCTCTATGTTTCTGGCAGGAAAGATCCCCTGAAGTCTCTGTCAGAAAAGCTACACTACATGAGAACTCTTTTATAACATTAAACTCCCCTTGGTGTTGCTTTCTTTTCACTCTGTTCCTATTGTGTCTGCTTCTTTAAGAGGCCTCAAGTCCTTTAGGGAGACCTAGTGTGTGCAGGTAACTATTACAGACATTCATCAGGCCTAGGACTTCTGGGTTCCTGGAACTGGGCTAGGGGCTTCTCTGTGAGTCCAGATGCCTTTGTGTCTGCTCTTTCTGAATTGTCTTCTACCCTCCCCCCCCCACCCCACCCCCAAAAAGACCACAGTGACTTGTGTTCATCCTGGAAAAATGAATACTGCCAAGAGCTCCCCAGACTGTCCAAGGAGAGATGGGCCCTCCCCTTACTCCTGCTAATGTTAAAGACTCTGAAGGCCCAGGAGCCTGGGCCTCAGCTGAAAACCAAAGAAGGTGTTTCTGGGGAAGGGAGTCTGTTATGTAAGGAGATTATACAAAGAAGGTTGAGGAAATTTGATAGCCTCATCAGAAGGAGCAAGCGTGGCCTTGTCCTGTCCGATCACAAGGGCTGGGCAGGGGGCAGGAAGAAGATGCTGACTGTTACACAGGTGAGGGGCTGAGATGGGTGGCAGGTTTGGCTCAGCTCGGCGGTGGCTCCTCACCATTCCTTGGGTCATGAGCCAGCTGTCTATGGGCTCCAGGTCAAAGTCCCCACCTTTCCCTCTCTGCTGGGCCAAGGACAGAAAAGTCCCAGAAAGAAAAGTCACAGCAAGACCCAAGATTAAAAAAAAGTCATAGCACATAATTGTGGAAACAGAAAAGTAACTGTTCAGGTTTGATCATTTGTCACATAAGGGAGTGTGACCCCAGACCCACACCTGGCACATCCCCCTTACCTGCCTGGAAAAAAGAAGAAAAGTTTAGTAACCATAAACCCCAACAGCATAGCAGATATTTTCAATGATTACTGCACACTTGGAAAATCTCTGAGCCTACACATTTTAAATGGTAAATATGTTTAAGGTGAAAATGCCTAACTTGGTGATATTGTATTTGTAGATGTGCAGCTATGTGACAGTCTCTCTTGTGTTGTGCTTTGAATTTCTTCATTGGCCCAATTTTCATTTCTAGGTTAGCATGGCTTAGACGGAGTCAAGGCAGCCTGAGGGATGTGTGCACACATGGGTACACACAGATGACATGTGCCTTCTGCAAGCTGGCCTCACCTCAAGCAATGAACATGAACTGTACCATGCTTACACACTTGGTCAGTCTGACTTGGTCAGCCTGCTGCCATCATCAGGACCTTTGAGAGCAGGGGGCCAGTCCAGGCCACGTACCCAGAGGGTGAGGTGAGGAGTCACTAAGTCTGGACTGGGATACAGGCCTGGACACTGATAATGTAAGGGTGTGGCAGGACACATGCTGGTATGGATAGAACAGGCCTGGAGCCAAAATGGAGAGCAGAGAGTCCGGCTGAAGTCTTCACTGGATGGAAAGCTGGAAGGGCTTCGTCCCTTGATCTAACAGGTTATGGGAGGACAGTCTAAATAATGGAAGAACTACAAACGACGGATGTCCCAGGCTTTGGGGTTTGAGTGGCACTGCCTGTTTTTCTGTGGAAGGGTCAGGTGCTAAGAACTTGAGGCAGCAGCTGGCTCTTCTGAGCCCCCTGGTGGCCAGTGCAGAAGGACCCATACCTTCAGGTCAAGTGGGCTGGGCCAGTTGAGAAGAGGAGCTTGGGGAGGGTAGTTCTCAGGAATTTCAGGCCATCGGCATGCGATTTGGATTAAGGCTGCAGAAGGCTCAGAAGTGGTATCGGAGAAGCAAAGAGGACTTTGCAAACCTAGCAGATGGATGGGCACCACCCCTTCTGGCTTGACAGGAGTTCTAGCTTTTGTAAGCAGTTGCCCCAAGAGCCCTCCTCCTCCATGCCCTTGCAAAGAGCATGCATTCACAGACATTTCCCACTCAGGCACAGAAAGAAAATTCCTTGGAGAAGCATTAGACACAAGTCCTTTCCATTTCTGTGACCTGAAATCTCAAAGACACCACAGCTGCATTTTTGGGCTCAAGTGTCATCTTCCACCTCAAAATTCTGCCTGCTTGACTTTGCTCCTTCCAAACTTGGAGCTTCCCAGGATACCCTCCCAACCACTCCAAACCACTCCAGTTCCCCAAACAAATTCTGACCCTCAGCTGCTCTCCACTGGAGTTGGCACTGCTTGCTCATCAGAGAGGTGGCTCAGGTCAGCATTTGTCTTTCCTGTGAGGGCACTGTGCTGTTGGAACACTGTTCAGCCCCAGGGCACTGAAACATAACATGAGGAGAGGCCCTACTTGGCCATGACAGACCTATACCTCAAAAGCTTCGAGTACCATGGCAGAAAGAGCAGAGGCTCTAGAATCCAGTCCTAGGATGAGATCTTTACATGCTGCCTGCTCTGCATGTCCCTCAACCTCTCTCCCACTGCCTGACTGGCTGCATGGGAGTGTTACTTTGTAGGAGAGGGGAGGATTCAACCACATATTGCCTGCTGGCTAACAGGTGCTCCTTGGGTCTCCCCCAGCAAGTTCCTGCTATCTACACACACCAGCTTCTGCTGTGCTATCCAGCCAGCTTGACCAAACTGCCCAGCTTCCTCAGAAGACTAGGAAGACCTACCACTTCAGAGCTCTGTTTCCGATTGTCTAGTGCAGAAGCAAGTCCTCCAACAGCCTGGGGGTCCTCGTAGGTGACCCTAGAGAGGAAGCAGTGCAAGCAGAGTGAATTCCCCACCATGGGTTGATGGAAGCAGGTGACTATAACCACTTCCTATCCTGTGGCATCTTCCTCAGATGGACCCTGGCCCTAAGCAGAGGCTAAGAGATCACACTGTCTTCTTGTACCTAGGTTCATTTGCAAGCTTCCCCATGAACTCCTCTGAGATCTAGGGTACTGTGTGTTTCATTGTTCTTCTCTTGAGGCCTCCCTGATAGTCAGTAGTAAGGTGTCAAAAGTGTCCTGCAGCTCCAGAGCTCCTCAGAGGGAGGGGCTAGATAAAAGCACAGTATTACCATTATTGTTGTTATTATTATTTTATACTGGAAGAGATTGAGTCCAAGGCCTACATATTGAACTACATCCCCTGCCCACTTTTTTAGGTTTTGATTGTTTGCTTTTTGTTTGTTTGTTTGTTTTTAAGATAGAGTCTCACTAAGTCACTAAGTTGCTGAATCTGGGCTCAAATGCATTATCCTCTTTCAGCCTCCCAGAGTGCTGGGATTATAGGCCTATGCTACTGGGCCTGGATAATTCTTACTTTATAAACAATAGCTGCCTCTAGGCTGATCAAAAAGCTCAATGCATGCCCTGTGCATTTCTGAGATGCAAGGGTTTGTCTATTTTGGAATTAACTCCTCCGATTCCATATGGCTCATCCTTGCCAGAGCTGCTGTCAAGAAAGCCTCTGCCCTCACTAGTTTTTCTAGAGAGTCAGATCTCACTGCTAGGAACACATCTGAGTCTCTGCCTGGCTGTACCTTCCTGGAACTGAGTTCCTCCTGGGGGCTGGGAGCAGGGGTGCCTGCCTCCAGCAGTAGCATGGGCAAGGGAGATAAACAGACTGGACTCCAGTGATGACAGGAGAACCAACACCATGATCAGCCCCAAGGCTAAAGGAGAGCGGGGAGGAGCTGGCATTCATACAATGTCTATAGCTAATGCCAAGTCCTCAGAGCCATATTTTAAGTTCCTGGCAGTCATAGACTTGGCAAATAAAAGGCTTCTTTGTGTTGGCCTATGGGCAAGCCTGAGACAACTCCCCTTCACTCCCAGTATCTTTCGAGAGCCACTGGAGGGGCCCCACATACGTCTTACGCTGCCCGGCCAATGAATTCCCTCTGGTCTGGGCAAACATGTCAAAGCCGTCACGAGGATTGCACTGCTGGAGTGAACTGAGGGTGCCACTGACACTCTCTGTCCCCAAGTCTGTGACAACAAAACAAATAAGAGGCAAATGAAAACAAAATGAGAATTGTGGACCTGATGGGACTCAAAAGCCAGTAGGTAAGTGGGGTGACCTGTGGGGAAGACAAGACCTTCCTCAGCACTCACACTACAGCCAGGGAAGACCCAGTGGGAGATGGGATAGCACTGCCCCCAGCGGCTGAAGGGGAAGAGAGGCTGTTATAAGCAAAAGGGAGACTGCTGGTGGTGAGGGGCAGTGCACCTGCAGCCTTCCCTCCATGCTCTTCTCAGGGGCCCTCAGTCACTCAATCAGTGTCCAAGGACCTGGACTGTTTATTTATTTGGCATATGCTTTGTATGTATCCACTGAGGTCAGAGCCAGACCTTCAGTGAACCCAGTGGAATCTGACATGGTCCTCAGCCTCAAGGAGGTCACCAAGCAGGTGGGAGAGGGAGGCCAACAATTGCCATGTGTGGCTTAAGGGAGATTTGAAACCAACACCATGAAAGGGAGGCCCTTTCATGATGAGTGGGGCTATGCAGGGGGACATAGAGAAAAAGATGGGAACAAAGGCACAGGGTCTGGAATATCAGGCTCTGTGAAGTAGTGTCAGCACCCATGGGAGAGAGGAGTTCAGGACAGGCCAGAAAGAGGCAGTTGGTGACAGGCCTCAGATGCCTGGTAAAGGAGTGGAAGGGGGAACACTACACATTCTAAAGAAGGGAGGTGGCAGAATGTACTTTGGATTTTAGGTATGAAATCTGGTGGCCATAATCTCAATGGACCAAAGGCATAGAAATCTGTTTGCATAGGGCCACAGATATTGGAAATAATGAGATGTGAGAACTGCAGCAACTGACGGGCCATTAAATCAAAGTTTAATTCAAGTGAAGTGAAATGAAGATAGAAAGAAAAATATTAAAAAAGAAAACAGAGAAGGATAGGATAGAATTTGAGGGCCATGCTTGTTAATTACATTAACATTACAATTTTATTTGTTTTAAGTTGGTATCAACAGTATAAATGAAACATCTACATTCATATGCACTTCATTGTGAAAAACTGGGGAGCTTCTTCTAAGTTGTGTCAGTGCCACCATCTCCTATTTCTCAGCCCACTGCAGACATCACCAACCAATTACACATTTGTCTTTTAGGTCCTGATGTGGCTTTGGCATCAAACCCAAGTTCCAAGATGATCCTTGGCTTACTTAATAATGAAATTTAGAATTTCTCCCAGTTCTGCCTTCCAATAGGTTTAAACTTCAAATTTAAGAAAAAAGCTATGAATTACATGTGGTGAAACTGGCCAGGACTCAGATATATACCTTTACATGGATCCCCCAAAATGCTCTCCGAGAGTATGGTGGGGAGGCTGCAAAGGAAGCCCATGGTAGAGAGCCCCTTTACACAGCTGAGACACTCACCCAGGCCTGCCAGCTGGGAGGACAGGGAAGATGGGGGCGCTGTGCTCCCCACCATTGGGCTCACCACAGCAGGAGAGCCAGGGCCCAGATCTATCAAGTTGTCTTCAGTCACTTCGTTTAGGACCTGTCAGGGGCAGGAGATGGAGGTGAGAGTTGAGCCCTTATGTGGCAGGCACTTCTGCAAGGTTCTGCAAGAAAAGACATCAACACTGCCCCACACAGACATGAAGCTCTCCCTCACCTCTTTTCAGTGTCCAGGTGGGGGTCCAGGCTGTGAGTTAGTCTCCCACTGGCCTTTTCTCCCTCCCCACTTAGAAGGAGGCAGTCCTGAGTCACAGGACAGTGAGATCCCAGGAGCTGTGGACTTGGGCTTGTGCGGCACTCCTAGGGGCCAGCCAGCTTTTCCCAGACTCCTTCCAACCAGAGAGTACCCCACAGTTATCCAAATATTTTATCCCAGTTAGAAAAACTAGAAGAAAGGCCAACTGGGGCAAGTCTCTATGCGCATGGGGGGTGCCCACCTCAGGACAGGGGATGATTCTCACTTACTCCATTACTGGTGTTCTGAACCGATCGGCCCGACCTGTATCGCTCAAACCTAACAGGAAGGGAAAGTAGAAGTAAGGAGCGAGGGAGCTGTACGGGGCCACTGTGTCCACTGTCCTGTGGAGAGCTCTAGGGAGCCAGCAGTGGCTGAGGATCCTCTTAAGGGTACCAGTCAGACTTATCTGGGGAGTGAGAGAATGGACTCCATCCATATAATGTGTCGTCATGCCTTATTCTGTATGGAATTTCCACTCCCCAGGAGGACCAGTTCCCTGCCTCTCTCACAGGACTAGTGAGTTTGTCTCAGGGACAGAGTGTTGGCTGGCACTCTGAGGAGGCCACCAGAAGTATGCCAGCACACTTCATTGTATACCTGGTCCTGAGTATTGCTCTGGACCCTGGAAACGAGGCTGAGTAAATAACTTAACCTGGAGGCATGTCACATGTTAACTTAAAAAGTTAGGCACTAATGACAGATGCCGCCTTGCTAGAGAGCCCCCAATTCCACTTCTGGAGGAAAGGGTATGAAACATGCATTGGGCAACACTGAGAGGACATGCACAAGCCCTGGCCATGGGTGGAGAAAAGGCTGGCTAAGAGCTAAGGGGAAGTCTGGGCCAACCACTCAGCAGCTGCCAGGTGAGTGAGTGGGTGGTCCCATGGGGCCAGTCTCTTCTACACCTAGTCAGCAGATAGTTGAAGGTAAGGTTTGGTTGTGAGCAACCACAGAAAGCATCCCCTCTACCACACCTGACACCCTCACATTAGGCGGGGAGTATAGGAGCAATTGTGAGGTATGCAGAGGTCAACAGAGAGAGTTCTACATTGTATTTAAAAACTCCAAATGCCATGGGCTAAGTGCCATTGGCAAATCGGTGGCCAAGAGACTTTCTTTGGCTGGAGCCCTGGAAGCCAGGTTTCAGTGAAGTGTGCTGCTCCTTGTTTGCTGCCCACTTGCTTAGGACAGTATCTGGTGACAAACTCTAGGAGGGACATCCTGAGTAATCAGGGTACATCTGTGGTGATTTTGACTTGTGTAGGTTTTTTCAACAGTGGTCTACCAAAAAATATGGATGTTAACATATCTGGAAAATTGAATCTTTGGGTGCCTTTTCCCAGCAGCACTCTAACCAAAATAGCACCTCAGGGCTCCTGGCCTTAGGCAGTGCCTCAGAATTCTCTGTTGCGCACAAGGACTGGTGGATTTGTGGGTGACAATGCCCAGATTAGTTCCTGTTATTGTATTCTAGTAATGCCTTAAATGGGTCTAAACCAAGTCCATTTGGCATGGGGAAACTAAAGCCCCACAGCAAGACACTGGCAACTGCAGACTGCCAGAGGGAGTGCCTCTACTGCAAAGGCATCTTCCTACTGCAAAGGCATCTTCATTAGCTAGATGTGCTAGGGCCATTCTTCCTTATCCTCATAGGCAGAAGCTGAGACAACCTGAGATATGATAACCACAACACTGCCATCCTTAAGCCCTCAGAAGGAAATAACAAATGCAGTTTCTGTCCCCTAACTCATACGGTGTGACCCTAACTCATGCCTGTGTCTTTGTCCTCCTAACCAATTCACCCAGGAAGCTAAGTCAGCTGGAAGAGCCGTGCACAGAGGCCAGGTCCCAGGTCTCCAGGAAACTTCAGCTGATGCCCAGCCCTTTTGTACCCCATTGTTAATGGGGGAAGATCTGGTTACAGTGTTTTCTGATCCTGATACCAGGCTTCTCAGAAAACCCCATGGTATGATCTGGGATACAGAGGGCGAAGTGTACTTGCCACTATATTGATCAGTTAAAACAATTCAAAATCAGTTATTTTAGACCTTGTCCCAAGGAAGGCTTTGGAAAAAGAAAAGAATATGCACATTTGTTACTTTAAACCCCCAAATGATTTGGCTACAGAAGAACCTGAAAGGAATGTGTGATTTCCTAAGCAGCAGCAGCAGCATTCCAACACTTACACCCTGCCTGCTTCTTTTCTCCAAACACCCTGACATTTACAAAGGGAAAGCGCCTTTGCTTTTTAAGATGGGAAAAAGAAAATCCATTCTCTTAGTAGTGTTTTTCCCCCTTAATTCTTTTCAAACTCAAAGGATCATCAAAGGAGCAGGTGTAGCAGCCCCAGGCTTCCCCTCCCCAAGTCATAGCCTTCCCTGGAGCTGGGGTAAAGTGGGGTGGAAGAGCAGAGCAGCCTGAGGCTTACAAAGGGCAGAGCCCAATTCTACTGTCAACTTCCTGCTGCTCTGCTCCCAGCAGAATGAGAGCCATTTTCTCAGTCTTCTGGGAACAAATTAGCATCTCTGATAAGTATTTCGAACTCTAATATTTCTCTGTCGCTTTCTCTCTCCTTTGTTTACAAAAGAAATCTTTCTGTTATGGCAATCATCCTTTCAAGGGCCAACTCCCACCTCTCATAGCGGAGGAAGACATTGTTGAGGTCGTCGTTGACATGCAACAGCTCCTCGGTGACCTCCTCATTGGACACACGGGAAATGAGCTCCACGATGCGGTGCTGCATGGCTCGGCAGGTCCTGTTCAGCTCCTAGGGAACACACGCACCTCTGCATGGCCTGCTGGGAATGCTTTTTGTTATGTTCTTGTGGCTTTGAAAAGATTTGTACTGGTTCTTAAAAGTCACAGAAGGAGTTCATGCTTGTTTATAAACCAGACATGTGCAGAATACAAAGTAAAATCGCTCCTCATTGCCTGCCTCTTTCTCCCCAAAGGACATGGCACTTTTTCAGTAGGAAAAGTATGCAGACATACACACTGTTGTGTGCACACAGGCACATCATATGTTTATATGTCTTTTTTAAAAAAGAAAAATGTGATTCTGTGCAGCTTCCTTTTTCTCTTCGACAAAATATTTCAGGCCCTTTCCCCCTCCTTTGCCTCACTCCTTTGTGTATGTGTGTCATAATCATCTCTCCATTCTGCTGTTGTGGGGCATATGGCTTGTGGTCTCTCTTTTTTTGGTCAACCCAAGTAATGTAGCAATGAACATTTGTACACAGGATGCTTGTACACTTGGGCAAGCATTTTCCAAGCACAAACTCCTCAAGGGTGGAATTTTTGGAATGACTGCAAGTATGGTTACTAGTATAGTGATAGGTAACAGTCAAAGGCCCTCCAAAAAGATGCTATCATTTTACTTATTGGACGAGAAGAGTGTACCTCATGACTGCATTTGGGACCCTGTGGTAGCATGTTTCTGTCACGTTACTGAGATCTCAGAAGCTCCATAAGCTTCCACAGAGTTTCCTCATGGTCATATATAATACTCATGCACCCCTAGTCACCATAGGAACCTCCTGCCCTTTGGAAGCAATGCCCCCCTGAGAATAGAGACTGATATTTTATGTATATACATATGCATGTATTTTTGAGGTAGGGTCTCACTCTGTAGTCCAGGCTGGTTCAGAACTCACTATGTGGCTGAGGCTGGCCTTGAACTCTCAGCAATCCTCCTGTCTCAGCCACCCGAGTGTCTGGATTACAGGTATGCACCACTGCACGCAGCTTATTTGGTGCTGGGGAATCAAATCTAGGGCCTGGAGCTTGCTAGGTAAGTGTTTTAATGGCTAACCTATGCTTTCAGCCTGAGACTGGTATTTTATAGTTTGGTGTCTATGAGTCTTCCCCACTCCAGAATGGTTACCCTTTCTTGTGAAGCTCCCTCAAATGCTAGCCAGGCTCCTTGCCCTCTTGTATGCCAGACTGAGGACAATACAGAGAAGTAGCAGGACTGGCAGGCTGGCCCTCAGCCTCCCTACCACAAGAATTCTGCCTGTGCACAAAGTTCCAAATCCCACTGGCCACCAGGCTTAAGCAGATGTGAGATACTGTACTCAGACACTGGAGGAAGTGAATGAGCCAGCAACTTAGGAGTAAGGAACATAGCCCTCTCTTCCCAAAGCTTAGCCTTAGAACTCAGTCTGAAAACGTGTCTGGCAGAAGTAACTGATCTAGCCACAGCAGGCACCGGCAATGTCTGAGCAGCTCCACATCTGGCCTGTCAGATCTCACTCTCCTGGCTAGGTTTTCTCTCCTGGCAGACTGTAAACTCCTCCAAGAGCGGTTGTCACTTACCTAGATGCCCTAAAGCCTAGCACTGAGCCATATACTGCTGAGTTAGGCCATTAGGATAGTCAGACAAGCAAAGTAGGACATGGAAGGTGTCCCTTCCACAGGCTCCAGGCACCAAAAAACAAAGCACTTACCCCCAGGATTACTATGGCTGGGCTCTGAATCAGTCTTTCTCTCTAGACTCCAGCTTGAGGTCTCTCTTCCCACGTCCCCAGCACTATGACTGACTCATTGTCACTCTCCAGGTGCTCCTGAGAGAAGTGATGAGTGAAGGTGGGTCACATTCCTTCAGCCCACACTTAGTCCAGGGTATGAGAAAGCCTTTCTAACCTTACTCCTGCAGGATCTATGTGCCCTGAGCCTGGCTGTACAAGAAGAAGCATGGTGGGGGTCTTGGCAGTCTGCTGCTGCTCTCCCTCCTTCTGTAGTGCTCAGATACGGAGCTTCTTCCCCAAGAGTGAGGGCCATGAAGAGACCTGGCCCAGATGGTTCAGCCGATAATCACTTGAGTCATCTGTACTTGCTGGACAGAGGGATCTGAGTTTGGGCAGGTGGGACTTAATAAATTTTGTGTTTATGCTGACAAAAAAGCTTCCTTGGTGACTCCTTGATGCTGGGTCTGGTCCCTTTGATAGCCTTGTCTACCAGGCCATGGCACTGCTGCCCTTCATCTTGGTTCTACCCTCTGCCTAACCAGAATGGTGCTGCCAATTTCTCTTGGTCACTGGGGAAGCCAGGAAAAATTTCCAGATTTTTTTCTGAACAGATTCTCTCTCTTGGTTCTCCTAAGACTGTTGTCCTGGATTTGGGAGAAGGCAGGCTTATCCCTGGGAGAGGGCCTTCCAGAGCATACTCCTTTCAGCAAGGGGAGCCCCTATCACATAGGACCATAGCAAAGCACAGCCTATCTGGCACTATGGCCAAGCAATAAGCTCTAGAAGCACTTGGTTGGTAAAGGAAAGAAAAAAGGTCAGTCAGTTTTTATTTATACTTCAGGCAAATGCAAGGTGCAAGACTTAGGAGTCATAGGAGTATGGAGGAAGTCACAGAAGACAGTTCCAGGGCCCACCAAAAGAACAAAGCACCACCACTCCTGGAGCCCATGGATTATCTCTAAGCACATCTCAGACTATAAAGGACAGCAGGGGGCCTTAGGCAGTCACTCACTGCTCTGAGGGCCCTGAGAAGTCAGCCTGTGACAGCCCCTTACCTTTTTCCCCATCAAACAAATTACTATCTATCCTTCAGAACTCAGGATATTCACCCCCCGCCCCCAGTATTTCTCGTGAAAATGTTTAAACATATGGCAAAGTGAATATGCCACAACCTATCATCTATCAGTAATGTTTCTCTGTGCCAGCTTTATATGTCTCCCATTTATCCATCTTCCTGTCCAATGGAAATGTTTTCTGGGGACCTGAAGCCCTTTGCTCCTTAAGACTAACTCAACATTCCATACATACCTCATTGTACCTGCTGCCCCAGAATGTCTCCTTTAGCTGAGCTTCTAAATAATGACCAGCCCCAGTCACCCCATACAACAGAAGCCCGAGGACAAAAGCAGGCCTGAGGTGGCTCCCTGGATTCAGAGGAGAGCCAAACTAGACTTTGTAATAGCCTGTCAAGAGTGTCTTAAAAATATGACTGCACACAGGACCAATGAACGGAAGAGGGAGGGACTCATCTCTAACTCCCTGACAAAACCGTCACCCCAGCAGGGATTAAGTAGTGAGCAGTAAGGAGCCAATGACTGGATAAGCTCTCCTTGATTTTTTATTTTGTTTTGTTTTTTGAGACAGGGTCTCATCCTGTAGTCTAGGCTGGTCCTGAACTCACTATGTAGCCCAGGTAGTCCTCAAACACATGGTAATCCTCCTGCCTCAGCCTGCTAGTGCTGTGATTACAGGCATGTGGTGTTGAGGAATTGAACCCAGGGCCTTGAGCTTACTAGGCAAGCATTTTAACTGCTGAGCTACACCTCAGCCTAAGTTTTCCATATTGCTAAGACTCTGCACCTCCATGTAAAAAGAGTTCTGCGGTATGCCATGAAGGCATCCCAGCAGCCTTTGTGACACCTTCCCCACAGCAGCTAGGGCAGTTCTGCTTTTATCTATTCTAAACACTGCCAGTCTCTGTAGAAATTTATTTGTGGAGGAAAAGGTTCCATGACTTCAAATAGTTTGAAAAGTACTAGAGAATTCCTAAGGCTCTAATATTATAAATTCACTTTAGAGGCAGAATCAGACCTAAGGGCATGTAATATAATGGTCTCATAGACACTAAGCACCAGGAACATTTGCGTTGGTCTTATATTTTCTGCCTCTCCCCAAAGCCTTCCTGCTGGGGTGGTGGCTCAGACAGTTCCTACCCCACAGTATGAGCCTCACAGGCTCCCATCCTGGAGGGGTGCCCTAATGGCTTTCCCAAGTACTCTGCCTATCTGCCTAGAGACAGGCCAGAAACCCCATCCTGGGCCCTTTGCATCAGAGCTCTCTGAAAAGAGAAAGCTTTACCCTTTTAAATACTTTTCACAAAAAGGAAGAAAAAATAAATGAGATGGATGAGAATGGACCACCATGCCAGCTGGCTGCCCACCTGGCCTCCCTGCTACCACCCACAACCCACTCCACTAAGGTTCAACTGGAGACTTTCCTCTGTCTCCTTCCACCTAAAGCCACCCAGGCAGAATAACTCTTCCAGGCCTATGGCACCCGAGAGCCAGAAGCTTGCATGGATTCCCCCTTTCCACTGTGGAAAGTAGTGATGGGAATTCCCTCTATATGAGGATTTCAGCTCTGGCCTCCTCTCCTCTCTGACTCTCAACAAAGGGGGCAAATAGCCTGCTGATTGTGCAAAAGCCTCCATCTACTTGAATACTTTATGAAATAGCCTCTCTTTTTTAATTAATCCCCACTGCCTTTGTCTTTTCTGCAAGGGACAGTCTCATCCCCACCTCATAAAAATAGCCTTTTAATCATTTTTGTGGTTTCCTCTGAACCCTTTCTCAGTTACTAAGAGTATGGAATAAGGTCTTGAAGATTTTTTTTTTTTTTTTTTTTGTCTGCTGAGGAGGAAGAGAATATGGGAGACAGAAGAAAATCTACTGAGGGAAATGGGAAATAATGAAGCTAAACATGTACAAAACACTAGATTTCTCCAGAGAAAGCAGCCTTGGCCATTCTGTCTTTGTTGCAATGAGATGCAAGAAGCAAAGGAGGATATACCATCTGCCACGAGAAGGAACAAGGAGGGTAGCTTCTTCCCTTGTCTGATGGGCAGCCATATAAGAACACTGTGTTAATTAAAAGAAGACAGAAGGAAAGAGAGGACAATGGATTATGGAACTGGGGTCTTTTAAGACCCTAGAAAGCATGATATGTATATCCAACAACCCCCAAGTTTAATGTAATGACTATGTATTATAAACACATACCAATAAAAAGAATAATTTCAGGAAAAGAAATCCCAGAAAGTGGCACTCAGCTAGAGCCAAGGGTGTACATTTTAGCAGGAACAGATGCAATTTTGCAGCTTGAGCCTGGATCCAAGCATCCATGCACAGGATTAGAATGATATAGCCTAGGAGCCACACAAGAAGAAGACAAAGCAGTGTTTTCGGATGATGGAAGCTCTCCACTTGACAGCACTTGCCTTGTGTATAGAGTTGTTTGTCTGTGAGGTGGACTGCCAACACCTGCACCTGTCCCATGTAGATTGGCAGTGGGTGGGGCTTACAGCAATCTTTGAACTCTTAAGCATCAAAACTTCTGAAAGAGGAATTCACTGTGTTCTGTTGTCTAAGACAGACCAAGGTCAAAGCTTCAGGGAGACAGACTTCAGTTCAATGTACAGAAGAGCTTTCCAACAATGGTCATAGTTCACAAGCTATAATTTGTGGAGGACTTGCCTTGGCATGGTCTGTGCCAGGCACTTCTAAGATGAAAGCAATCACTCCAGCCAGACTGCCAAGGGAGGAGAAACAGGATCCAAGAGGGCCATTACCTAGTGTCACTCAGCTCATCAGCAGGAGGAACAAGTTGCACCTAGTGATTCACTCTGGCCTTTCTGCTGTTTACAAAGTCTAACCAGATGCCTACCTGAAAATGGAAGTGCTCTCATGGCTGCCACTGGGGATATGAGATGGCAGACACCTGGCAGGAAATCTGAACACAGGTGAGGATGGACTGGCTGCCTATGTCTCTTCTAACTCCGCAATTAGAAGTTTAATGTCCAGCCCAGGAGGTGTGGCTATGTTCACACCCCATACCCTGCCTCCCTTTACTGCAAGGGGTCCAGTTAAGCTGACAGCACAGAGTGCTAGAGTGGCCACAGTGTCTCTTCAGATACCAGCCACCTGCCTTCAAGTCCTCAGGCAAATCAGTCACAAGCTTCCCTGCTGTTCCTGCCAGGCCACAGGAAGACACCAGACAGAGCTTTGTCACACACAGAAAGCAATCAGAACACAACCTTCCCATGGTTATGATCAGCCACCCTGATGCATCCTGGGGCTGACTCCTCTGGTATCTTTCTTCTGACTCCCTCTACCTCCTAGCCAGCAATTTACACTCCAATCAGAAGCAGCTGCTGTTGCTGGGGACATTTGGATTGGAGACAAATGTATTTATTTCTATGGCCCTAGCCAGCACTCAGCTCTGGACTGCTTCTGCCCTGAGCACTCTGGCTGTCTTCCAGCCTGACAGAGGGGTTCTGGGGACAGATTCTGATCCCAGCACTTTTCAAGCATACTGGCATTTTCCCATGCAGAAGGCTCACTATTCTGTGTGGTACTGACCCTAGGGATCCATGGCTGGCTGACTTCTGACTGTCAGAGAAGGAAAGGAGGGAGTACATCAGGCAAGTGGCTATCAGCCAGGACAGCCATGTCTGTTCACATGGTGCTGCCCACTCCCATATCTTCCAAGCTGAAAGGACAGCCTCCCACGGGTCCCAAGTCAGTCTTTTGCTGTTTGATTTATATGACAGCAATGCAAGCTGGGAGGCTTGGAGTTGGAACAAAACAGAGGGAAGGAAAACGTCATGGGAAGCAACCTATTTTTGAAAACTGTGAGTTGACGCCAGGAGATTAGGTTCTGTTTGTCTTGGCTGATGGGCTTGTTTTTAAAAAATCACACACACACACACACACACACACACACACATACACACACACACACGCACGCACGCATGCACGCACACGCACACACAGAATGCCTGCAGTCTGGATCTGTTCTGGCTGTCTGGAAGCATCTTGGCTTTGTTTAACCCACCCTCTGCTGCCAGGAACTGCTCTGTCCAGAGCAAACTCTCTGTCAGCAGGAATTCCAGTGCTGACACAGCACAAAGCTGCCTCAAGAGGCCCCTGGGCTTCTGGATTACCTTTAGATTCCTGTGCATCTGAGTAATACCGGCATAGCCCTTTCTGAAAGCTGGGGATAGAGGCCAATTATGCTACATTAAAAGGAGGACAGTCCATAGAGTGCAGCCCATGGTCAGCTGTCCCTGTTGAAATGAGGAAGCCTAGACTGATGCAGTATCAGGAACTAGGAACTGTGGGTAGAAAGGCTCCATGGGGGACAAAGCCAAGGGTAGCCTGATGTCCAGGTTATAGGGAGGCAAGATGTCTCCTTGTCTGTCTCTTGCACTAAGCTGTAAGTCTCTTGCCTCTGGAGCTTATGCTCTGTGCCAGGTACCATGCAGGCCTCCACCTACCCTCATCTGCCTAATAGATGATGGCCTTGATGTAGATAGAGGGTACCCCAAAAGGATAGGCCAAGCCACTGGGCATGTGCACTCCAGAGGACAGAACCATCAGAGCCACACTTTCTAGGTGGCCAGTGTGTGGGAAGCAGGGTGGGAAGTGTGACACTCAAGAGGTCAAGACTGATGATCTAATGACAGATGGAAACAGTAGCAGCAGCAGCAGTCTGGCTCCTGGCCTGTATACTAATGCATCTCCTCTCCTGCTAGAAAGATCTACCACTTGCATTCCTAACATTCTTTCGCCACCCTCCAAAAATCACTGCTCCTAAGCCCAGTGCTGTTGCCATTTTCTTCTAGTGCAAGAGTCATCTGAGATTCAGTATAGTAAGTATCTGGCTACTAGCTCTAGGCCTGGCTGGCCTGGGAAACAGCCTAAGGAAACCCTGACTCTAGTTCCATGGCAGGACTGAAGGCTGTTTGTTCCTGAACTCTTTCTTGCCGTGCTCAAAGTCTGTGGTGTGGGGTGGAAATATAGTTTATGGCCAACCACTTGCTTAGCATGTATAAGACCCTGCATTCAATCCTCAGAACTATAGGGGAAAAAAATTGTAAGATGTACAGAGGCAGTGTTAGCCCCCATATACCGGTTACCGTTGGCATCTGGGAAGAAAACAAAGGAGCTTCAATTTCTCCTCAGTCTCAGGGATGAGCGGGAAGAGAAAGGTGTGTATGGGTCGTAAAGGCTGAAGAGGCCCTGCTGCAATTGTCTATATGATACCAAGGGGGCAGAGCCACACACCAAATTGTACCTTAGGATTGTACCACAGGATGCTTATTTTAAATCTAGTATGTATAACCTAGATTTGAAATAAACACAGCAGAAATAAATAGAACTTCTGGGTAAGATGGCAGCCAAGAATCAGAACTGCTCAATGTCTCCTTGTAGACCCACTTAAAAAGTTGAGACCACTTAAAAACTCCCTGTTCAACTTAATTAGGAAAGGAAGGAGCAGCCCAGCAATTGAAAGGGGGCAACAGCAAGATCAGAAAGTCCAAAGAGGCATCAGAAGTGGAAGAAAACAGCAGCCCAGGAAGCTACCCCAGGTGAGCCACCAGCATCTGCAGAAGGAGGGAAGCCTGGAGCTGGAAACCTCAGACCAATGTAAGACTGGATTCAGAAGTGGGAATTGACAGCAGCTGGTAGCCCCCAGCCTTGAGAACTGAGCTTGCAAGTAGTGCAAACTGCAAACACACTGTGAGCTTCCCATAGAAAAAGCCTTCCAGTGCCTAGACCAGCTTGGGAGAAGCAGTGCTCGACACCATGATAAGCAGTGATGGAGGTAAGAGACATTAAAAAAAAGAGAAAAAGAGCCTGAGCCTGAACTATTTAGAGGGGGGGAAAAAAGCCTCAGAAAAGCCACATCAGGGTTTTTGGGGATACTCTTAAACAGTGCCCAGGAAGAAACTGGCACAAGAGACAGTTGTGGAGAGGAGAGAAAAGCCACCAACCTCCTGAATGGTTGGAGTGATTGATACTGGGAGAACCTCAGAGAGTGGAGAGCTCCGCCCTTAGAAGAGGGAACCCAGGACAGGTGGGAGATCCTTGCTGAGAGGGTTAGGGAGGAACAAGACACCTCAGAGGAACATTAGACTGTTAGGTCACCCAGATTGCTTACTCCCAGCACAGAACTCAGAGGACTTTCAGCTCCACCCACACACTCTCATACACATTCAAAGAAAACCTCTGTGATAGGCCATTGAATTCCCTTAACAACAGAAACATGGGAAGACAAGGCAACATGACATACACAGAAATGCCTGAGACAGGGCTGGAGGAATGGCTCAGCCAGCAAGTGCTAAATCAAGTGCTAAATACCTGAGTTGATTCCCTAGTACCACATAAGCCAGGTATGGTGGCGCACACCTCTAATTAATCCCAGCACTTGAGAGGCTGAAGCAGGAGGATTGCCTTGAGTTCAAGGCATGCCTGGGCTACAGAGCGAGACCCTGTCTCAAAAAAAAAAAAAAGAAAGAAATGCCTGACACCCCAGAAACTAATGTCACAGGCCCTGAAATAGTGAAACTCATAAGGAAAGAAGTAAAAAAGCAAATAGACAAGTTGATTTCTGCAAACAGCCAGTTCAAACAAGATATTCTGAAAGAAATGTAAGCAATGATCAGCGAACATAAAGATGCACTTAACTGAAAAAGTAGTGGTCCTAATGTATACAAAGTTTACTGAGCATATAGAAGCCACAAATAAAAATTCAGCTGAGGTAAATAAGGACATGCAAGATATGATGGAACATTTTGATACAGTACTGGAAATTTTGAGAAAAAATCTAGCTGAAATTCAGGATATAAAAAATTCATTTGAAAGCAGGGAAGTCAACTTAAACATTATAAGGAATGAATTTCAGACCTTGAAGAAAAAGCTGAGGAAATAAACACTATAATTAGGCATAACTCCAAAATTAGAAATCAGAAAAGTTGCTGGATATAACAGCTGATAGATGATTCACAGAGAACCAACCTCAGATTTACGGCTTTGGGAGAAAGAGCAGGAGGCAATACCACAGGGATATAGAACTTATTCACTGAAATTATGCAAGAAAATGTCCAAAATCTAGGAAAAGAAATTAATATTCAAGTACAAGAAGATTATAGAACACAAAATAACCTCAACCAGAAAAGAAATTCACCACAACATATCATAATCAAAATTTCAGAACTTCAACATAAAGAGAATATTAAAAGCAGTAAGAGAAAAAGACATTATTTTACCAAAGCAAACTCCTTTAAATTACCACTTATTTCTCAGTGCAAACCTTAAATGCCAGGAGAGTTGGGAACTAAATCTTTCAAGCTTTAAAAGACAACAAGTGTCAACCCAGGTTGTTGTATCCACTATGGAAAACAGTATGGAGATTCCTCAAAAAACTGAAAATTCATATCCCATTTGACCCAGCTATACCTCTTCTGGGTATCTTCCCGAAAGAGTTAATGTCAACCTACCATGTGATACATTCATAGCCATTTTTATAGCAACACAATTTATAGTAGCCAAATGCTGGAAGAAGCCAATTGCCCGAGTACAGGTAACTGGGTAAAGAAGATGTGTATATACAGACAACAGAGTGTTACTCTGCCATTAAGAATGACACATTTGAGTCATTTGTAGAAAAATGGATGCAGTTCAAGACCACTACGCTCAGTGAAATGAATCAGATCCAGAAAGTTAAATATCATATGGTTTCTCTAATTAAAATGTAAGAGATACAGAAGACAGTAAGAAGATGGACTTTGTGGAGAGGGCAAGGGAAAGTGGGGGGTGGGGGTGGGTAAGAGGTTGGGAAGGGAAAAGGGATGAGATATGTAAATATATTTTTAAATTAAAATAAATAAATAAATGAGGGTCCCCTGGTTTCCTCCCGTCAGAAATAAATAAATAAACAAACAGACAAATAAATAAATAAAATACAGCAGAAGTCTGAAAGGAAATATATCAAAAGTTCAACAGTGGTTACTGTGGATATTCAGGTTAAGGAAATGGGAGTTCCTTCTGTATCTTCTTTTTCTTTTGATTAGCATGTATTCTATAATTGGCACCTTATAATCAGAAGTTATTAAGAAAAGTAAAAAAGAGGATAATTCTGCCCTCTGTCACCATCAGGAAATGTGAAGTTAAGTGTGGGCCACTGTAGACTTAGTTCCTCTTTTTTGGCAATAATGCCAGCAGATCACCTCATTTCCCACTGCGTCCTCAAGTGGGTCTTGCTACGGTGTGCAGCAGCCCTCCCCACAGATGAGGTCCTCCTCACCTGCAGCAGTTCCAGATCAGATGAGTCTTCCTGCCCAGGGACCATCTCTGTTAACATCTCAGACATGACTTTTGTGTTTCCCCGAACCACATCCAGCTCACTCCTCAGTCTGGCAATCTATGGGCCATATGGAGGAAAAACAGGAAGGAGAGGTCAGTGAGCTGCACCTGGGAGATCAGAGCAAGCCAGTCTATAGGCAGAGACAGTCTTGCCAACTGGAGCTCTAGTCACCTTCAATCTGTGTGCTACAGAAGCAGTCCTCATGTCTCTTTGGTCTGCCAGGTAGGGGATGATACCTCAGGGAGAAATGAAGGGGGGAATTCCATCCCAGGAGTCTTAGTCACTAACAATCTGTGTCTGCCTGTGACATGGAGTGAAAAGCAGTGTGGAATGAAGTCCACAGGGGTAGGAATCTGAGCTGGTTGTGTCTGAGACTTTCCAAGTTGGACCTTGAACAGATACTTAACTTCTTAGGATCCCTACTTCTACTTTCTAAAATAAAAGTACAGGAATGCAGGTGCTCCAAGGTCCCTTCAGGGCTGGGAACCTCATGGTTACAATCTCTGTCCCTAGGAATGTCATTATTTCTGTGCTCTGGGAGGCTGGCCAGGGTCCACAGCACTCTTCCAATGTGGCAAGAATGAGGGAAAAGCAATAAAAGAAGACCAAAGGGGAAGTTCCCTTCTACTCAGCTTCCTATCTGATAACACAACCTTTGAAAAGTTCCCAACTTAACCATTATTCCTCACTACCCACAATACTGGGTGTGGGTCAGAGCCTGCACTTCTTTTCTACAGCAGGGACACCATAAGCTGTCTCCTTTTGGTCTCCTGCCTAGAGCTTCAGATCAGCTTTGTGGTTCTCTAAACACCCTTGAGGCATTTGTGAAGGTCACAGGGAACTTCCTGTCCACAGCGAGGCATGTGAATGGGATCCCCATAAGTGAGACCAACATGCACTGAACAGAAGTCTATAGTCAAAAAACTGTAGAGGAAGCCCTAAAAATTCCAGTGAATACCCAGCTCTATGGCAGCAATAATACCTGGGCCATTTGTATTTTAAAACTGAGCTCATCTACAGAAAAGTGGACACTCCCTGCCCCTCCTTCAGCCTCTCCTATCTCAGCAGACTCTTAGCTCTTCAGGGCTTGGATGTTGCTGGGTTAAGTTCTATATTCTCACACAGGGATAGGAAACCATCATCAATGGTCAGCCGGGGAGACAGTCCAAGTCCTGGGAAGCCTTGTTGCCTCTGGTTTACTGGGTGGATGGGCTAGGGGACATCCTACTCTCTTGGCTGAGCAGAGGTTTTTGGCCAAGGAGGCCCAGTAAAACAGCCCTTGGTACCACATGGGCTCTCAAGCCCTGGGACCTTGTAGGCCAGCCTTATCTCTTCAGTTTCCCTTTTCTCCTAGAGATAGCATGTCCCAGGGCTCCCATACCACTGTGTCCTCTCACCATTCCTGACTCTTCTCTCAGCTGTCTGACAGCTGGGGTCCCTTCCTGAACACTTGTCACACTAACAGAGAGTCAGCCAAGGGGCTCCATGACTATCTAGCTTCAAATGCTTTCTACATTTGACAGCTCTGTCCGTGGAAGCAGAGTCTAGAGCCAAGACTTTCTGTCCTATGGTCCCCCTAATTAGGGAAAGCCCTGGCCATGTAATGGGGTAGAAGTGTTCCGTGACCAAACCCACAGAAGCACTGATTCTGCATGTCAGCTGTGGTATTGGACCTCATTCCCTTAGCACTGAGATGGCTACCTTCAGACCATCTCCTACCTGCCCATCACACTCACAGTTGCTCTCTTATGATAACAGGAAACTGAGCTGAACTGTCCTGCTAAGACTTCACAGTGAGTAGCTGGGGGCCTCAAGCCCACCAGCCTCACCCCCAGTTTGCCTCCTGCTCCCACTGCAGTCCCTCCTCGGCACTGGAAGAGGAGCAGCAGGGACTTGGTTCTGGTGCACCACTGTTGTCACCTATACACAATCACTGGACCTCTCTCTTTCAGTGAAGTCTCATAATAAAGATACTGCCACAAATAGGAAATACAAGTTTTAAAATACAAAACATTAGATAGATTTTTCCCCCCAAATCTGACCAATTCTGAAATTTTAACTATTGGAAATTCTACAGGTTACTCTAAAGACCAGGCTCTGCAACTCATTTAAAAATACACAGCTTAGAATAAAACAGCATTAGTTGGTCAGGAAATGACATGAGGAAAAGGGGCAGTGTTTAAGATGGAGCAGGAATAGTGCATCCAGAAGGCATCCTTGATTATAGCTTTCATCTCCACGGGCACCTTGCCTCTGACAATGGCCTCTGATGGCTGACATTTCTTATGAGATTGATGTGAACTTCTCTGTATGACAGATAAGCTGTGCATAGCTCAACTATATTCCTCTGCTTTTGGCCTTGTTTTCTGACACTATGTCTTCCCATCTCCAGGCCCTATGCATGTACCTATCTTACAGTCGGGTCATCTTCCTTCCCTGGACTCTGCATGTATGAGTCCCCTGTGTGTACAGGGCCTCACTCACATCCCTATACTGGTTTCAGGGCCCTCAGTGCTCAGCAATCATGCCCTGCTTCACCCAGGCTCACAGGAGCAGCCAGCTCTGCTTTCCATCCTGGCCTGCTCATGCTCCATCTTGAAAGTCTCACATCCATATACCCCAGTGACTGAGCCCTTTCATCTCTGTGTCCTCTACACCCAGAACAATGTCTAGTCCAGAGAAGCCTCCTGGAAAGGGGAAGGATGATGGTCAGCTGGCTTGCCTGTGGCTTGGAAGCATACTTGTACCTGTTCTGAGTTGGCTGTGATGGGTCCAGTCACACTCAGAGCCGGGGCCTGTGGAGCAGAATAGGAAGCAGGAGGAGGTGAGGAGTAGGAGCTGGAACTTGTTCTCTGCTGGGACTGAGACCTGGGCATGGTTGTGGCTGGATCCACTTCTGGGACACTCTGGCAGGACAATAACAAAGTCTTTGGTTCACTTGGGTTGCTGTGTAGCCAGGCCTGGCATAGCCCCAGGCTAGGTGGTGCTTTCTCTCAAGATTTACAGAACCATTCTGAGCCCTCCCAAGCTCTCCATGTGGCCAGTGGCTCCTTTCTCTACTCATCTCTTAAGGAATGTGCAACAGACAACAAACAGAACTCAGCAACTCAAGAAGGCCATTCTGGTCATGGCTCATTATGAAGACCACCTTGAGATCCAAGTGGAGGGAGGACTGTTACTAAGTTTTGCTAATCACAAATCCATTTGGTACCATGTTTTGACCTTATACATAGACTACTACAAATAATAATTATGCAATTTGCTGAGTGCTCTGTGTAATTATAGGAGAAATAACACTGTTCCATATCATTATTAGGAGAAAAAGTAGTTTATGTTTACTGCACAAAGCACAGTAAGTGATTTGAAGGAATCATAAACAGAATAATGCTTTGGAAGAAAGTCCAAGTCCCTGTGCCTTCTCCTACGGCATCTAGGATAACTTCATTGAGTATCTGTGCACGTGTTGAGGGTAGACAATATGCTACCCTCCTTGGGGCCCCATTTCAGATGGGCAGATAGGGCCAACAAGGTCAGGTGGGTTGCAACAGATACCTCTCCATATCCTAGAGCTTTCCTGGTTCTTTTTAGGGGGCTACGTTGAAGCCAGGCCTTGGCCAGTGGCTGGGGGCCATCCCCAGGAATCCCGCCCCCCTAGTCTTATGCTTCTTCATTACAACATGGTGCCCATAATGCCCTTCAGTAAAAGGATTAACATCTTTGTGTAACCATGAATGGCATGGCCTATGTACACTTTTTTTTTTAATCTTTCGGTATTAGAGATTGAATCCAGGCCCTTACACTTGCTAAATGGCCCACCTGGCTTTAAATTTTTAATTATCCTGTCTCAGCCTCCTGGCTATCAGCATATTTTTAATTCTGAATTGCACAGCTGCCCTGTAAGTGCTTCAGTAGGTATACACAGACCTTTCTAGGCCTTTGAATTCCAAAGCTACAAGAATTCAAGCATATTTTGACTGATGCTGAGTATTCACAGCTCAACATACATTTAAGATCCATTTGACTGGGCTGGGGGTGTAGCTTAGTAGTATGTGTTTAGCATGCATAAGACCCTGTGCTCAATTCCTAGCATCATTAATAACAAGCAAACGAAAAAATCTGTCGATTTATATATTGAAAAACTGAAAGCTACTTTTTGGATGAGTAAAGTTACCCCTGTGCACTGTTCTGCTGTGCTCTGGGCTCAGAAGAGTGAGGACAGATCCCCACACCACATTCTATAAAGCAGTTGCTAACGACCCTTACAGGATGGCTCCACCCAAGCAGCCATCTCCATGAAAACCCTGAACCCTGATCCTTCTATTATATTCCTCCACAGTCAGCGTGAAAACCAGGGGGAGACTACTGCCACTTAATCACCAGTCAACCAGCTGTCTCGCTCCTGCATTCCCCTTGTTATTAAAAAGAAATGCCCTGGAGCTTTAAGAAAGCATGATGACAAGCTGAATAATTCAAAGGTAGCAGCAGAAGGGTGGTGGCAGCGGCTTGGCTCACCAGTTCTGCAGTCAGTTTTCCCAGGAAATGCCAGCTGGAAGCTTACCCGCTGGGGAGTGTGGATGGGAGACAGAGCATCCAAGTCTGCCATGGGAAACTCAACCCCCTTTCTCTTCAGCTCCTCATATATATGCACCACTCCAGTGAGGTCAGGACTGCTCCGAAAGGCATCGGCCCAGGCCTGTGAAGACAGAGGAAGGACTATGAGTAAAGGCTCTTACCTAGGCTGCCCAAGAACTGGCAAAGCAACCTAGGCACCCTCTGAGGCCAACACTCTCGTATACTCAAGGGCAAAGCACACTAGCAAAATCTATTTTGTTCCTCTCCTGCAACTGCTGCCACCACATGGCTGGCAAAATACTAGTTTCAATGGTGCTGCTGAGCGTGAACAAAAACACAAAACTTAATTCACCATGTACTTCCTTTGAGAAAGGACAGAGAAATAACACCTAAGCACTGTGGTGCATCCTAAGATGCAGGCATTTTCCTAATTGCACAGAAATCAATTGCTTGGGCTGTTTAGCTGAAAGAAGTGGACGGCTCGTCTCAGTGGTTCCTAGCAGAACACCTGCACTCAGTGATGGAGGCAGGAGCTACAGGCAAATTGAACAGAAAGAAAAGGAAACTCTGATGTGTGATGGGAAATCAAGGCTAACTTTGGGTTTCTTCAGTAGGGCAGGGACTGCTGAAGTTGAACTTGCCTAGTCCAGCCTGTTACCGGCAGTTGGGATGGCTTTAGCAAAAGGAGTGGGGCCTCCTTTGAAGCCAGGCCTTGGCCAGTGGCTGGAGCCCATCCCTAGGAGTCCTGCCCTAGCCTTATGCTTCTCCATTACAACGCAGTGCCCATAATGGCAACATATTCTCGCCCAAAGAGAAGCATCTAGGGAAAGCACAACCACTAGCTTCCCTTAAATTAAAACATGATATTGAGAGCAAAGAGGAGAAATGTGAACATATTATAATTTCTGTGACTTACAGAATTCTTTTTTTTTTTTGAGACAGGGTCTCACTCTGTAGCCCAGGCTGATCCCAAACTCATTGATGTAGCCAGGCTGGCCTTGGAATCAGAACAATCCACCTGCCTCATCCTCCTGAGTGCTGGGAATACAGGCATGGGCTGAGCTTTATGTGGTAATACTGGGGAACTGAACTCAGCCTTGCAAGGCAAGTGCTTTAACAGTTGTGCCATTTCTCCAGCCCTATGGAACTCTTAAAAATTTTATATATATTCTGGTGGCTAAGGGAATAGCTCAGTGGTAGAGTGCTTGCCTACCATTTGCAAAGCTCTGTGTTCAATCCTAGCACTGCAAAACAAACAAGATACAAAATTTCTTTAAAAATCATGGTCTTTGGGAGTTTTAGACTACAAAACAAACAGGGCTCCTTAGACAGAGTCCCCTCCAGCACCATCCCCTCCACCAGATGTACATACCCAGAGGAGGAAGCAGTGCCTGTTGTGCCCTTGGTGTCATTGCGAGGTCTGTTATTGTCACAGCATTTAACTGCATTCTGCCTCCATCAGTGTGTTCCAACCAATCCTGACACAGCCACAGAAACCCTATCTCTAATCAACAGATCCATTCAAAGTTAAAAAGGTCAGGTTCCAAAAAGCTTCCTTAATTACAACTGCTACATCT
Organism: Ctenodactylus gundi; assembly: GCA_004027205.1. NCBI lineage: Eukaryota > Metazoa > Chordata > Mammalia > Rodentia > Ctenodactylidae > Ctenodactylus > Ctenodactylus gundi. The sequence continues at coordinate 432,102 of PVKB01000538.1, read as the reverse complement.
CACTTGCTGCAAATGCACTGTCAGCTCAGCCTGATTTCCTTTGATGGTCTTACTATATATTTGCATACTCACTCAGGGCCACTACAGCAGCAGAGCAATACCTGATGAGGGCAGGAGGTACTTGCAGAAGCTGTCTAGAAGACCCAGTTGGAAAGCCATAGTGCCTTGGCCTACTCTACTCACCTTTAGCACCTTAAAGCCTGAGACCCCATGAGGTACACTATTGCCTCTGCCCCACACAGAAACCAGGTGAGGCCTGTGGCTTTACCTTGAAAATGCTCCACTGTTTTTAGGTTTGGGTCTGAACTTAAAAGCCTAGAGGCTGGGAGTGCAGCTCAGTGGTGGAACACTTGATTAACATGCACAAGGCCCAGGGTTCCTTCCCCAACACCCCGCCTACAAACAAATATACACAAAAATAATTTTTTAAAATAAACTTTAAATTCTGAAGCCCACACTCATAGTTTGCTGAGGGTGTTGAATCTTTCTGGTGCCAATCCATGCCCCTGTTCTATGGAGTAAAAACAGCTCCAAGGACCCCTTTCAATTCTCCTTGCTCCCTACCCAAGCCAAACTAGAGGTAGCAAGAGGAAAAAACTGTAAACCAGGCTGTTGCCTCCAGTCAGTGGACCCTCCTTGGAGTCCCCTCTTCCATGGTACAGCTGCACCAGGCATGGAGGGAAACTGTACATCCCAGGTTGGGCTAGCCAGAGTCTTTTCCTACTAGAAACTCAGACCTGGGTTTGAGAAAGAACAGTTCTCCTCTTTGGGTAAGGAAACTGCCCTCTACAAAAGTGGGCCCTGGGAAGCAGCCATAGGCAGCCCAGGACCAGAGGGCAGAGACAGCTTGTATTCTGGAAAAGGAGCAGCTGGTGTGCTCAGAGTCGCAGACATGCAAAGAGAGGACTTGAAGGGTTTTCTTGGTCCCTTCTGTTCCTTCGTAAGTCCATCACACCCCCCAGCCTGGGTTATGAGATCTTCTGGGAAGCGCTTCCTTGTCAGGACAACTCTCCTCTTTGCCTAAGCAGGAAGAGTTGGCATCAGTTATTTGCAGCCAAGCAGTCTTGGCTACTGCCCTCTGTCCCCACCTGCCACAAACCCAGCCCCTGTCTGGGCCCCCTGCGCAGCCTGGGTGAGACGGCTGCTAACAGAGCATATGTTCCTTACGGCAATCTCCACTGAACAATTTTCTGATGCCAAATGAGGCACAAATGGAAGTGGAAAGGAGGGGCTTTAAAGGAACAGTCCTATGTGAAAATGCAGAGTTGGGGGAAATCCAGACGCCATTTGTCTCCAGCATGTTCTTAGAACATGCTAGATAACAGTGCTACTGTCTTCTCCCACCTGGTCAGCCACCTTTTGAAGGTACACACTCAATTTTTACCCTTTCACAGAGAAGGCAGCCAGTCAACATTTATCAAGCCAAACTGAATTCATTTTTTTTTTTGAGAGAGAGAGAGGCTCTCAGTGTATAGTGCAGGCTGGTCCTAAACTCACCAGGTAGCTCATGCTGGCCTCAAACACATGGCAATCTTCCTGCTTCAGCTTCCAAGTGCTGGTACTACAGGTGTATACCACCATGCCCAGCTGATGTGGTGCAGGGGAGTTGAACCCAGGGCCGTGCACTTGCCAGGCAAGCACTCTAATTGCTGTCCTACTCCTCTAGCCACTGAATTCAGCTCTTAAGGTTATGACACCCTTAATTTCCTGACTTTGTAGAACATGGGAAGGATGGCCACGCAAACCATCAATAGATAAAGTGACTGTGAGAAAGTGGGGGCTCCTTTGGAAGGCTGACCTAGCAGAGAATTATCCCTGGAGACCTGTGGCAATCCCTGGGAGGTCTGGTCCTCTACACATCCCTAGCCTAAAATCCAGGAATGGCCGAGAGGGTGGGTGCCAGTGCCTCCCCAGAAGTGACCTCAACAGAAAGCCAAGTGTCACAGCAATAACAGGGTGGCATTCTCAAGATTTCTGTCACAGAAGCTGGCCAGTCAACAACTGAGTGATCATTTCACTGAAGTCAAGCTCTTTATATAATTCCTTATTTTCCTAGTATTGGGAGGCTGGAAGACCCAGAGGCAGGTCTAGTGATGGAAACAAAAGAAAGAGACCACATGATGCGTTTTATTTCCTTTATTCCTTTGGATTGCACACCAGAATGCAGACACCACAGTAAACCACTTCCCATGCACTGCTGCATCCCTCAAGGTTTGACAAAGTTTTGAGTCATCAAATTTCAGACCAGCAGACAATTGCTGATTTACACTGTCGGTTCTGAGATGTCTGTGAATAAAAAGGGGCTCTGTTCTCTTTTGCTTACCCCCTCAGCCTGGACTTCCTGTTCTCAGTGACAGAGTCCCCAGGGGCCTGCTTGTCCACTCAGAATATGTCCGGAGGCCTTCACTGATGGGAATCCTGTGGATGTGCTTGCCTTTGGATTTTTGAGGCAGCTGCTAGGCTTTGACACCCTCTAACAATACAACCTCCAGCCCTCCTGGTCCTCCTTTCTTGCTCCCATCCCTACCCTAAGCTCATTTCTTCAGTGGAAAGGGTATTTTTAGACTATTGCTAGGGCACAGGAAGTGGGGGTGAAGCATGAGCAGGGAAAACCTGAGAGTGGCAGAGAGGTGGGAAAGCCTTATCTTCTCAACAAGCAGGACCTAGTGTGAAAGAACAAAAAGGAATATAAAGGCTAAGGGTGCAGCTCAGTTAAAGAGCTTCTCTAGCAAGTGTAAGGCCCCTAGGTTCTATCCCCAACCCTGGAAAGAAAAGTGAAGGGGAGTATGGTATAAGCCACAATACCCAGCAAGGAAAAGGCCAGGGTATGTTTGTTATGAGCTGTTAAGTAATGCCCATAAAGCCTCATGTATTTGGGTGCAATGAGATAACTGTGGAATCAAGTGCTGTTGGGAGGTAGGGCCTGGCTGGGTGTTTCAGGCTTGACATGGAGGGATTGTATCAACTTGTTGAGCCTTGGGGTACACCCAGGACAGACCTTTCAGCGTGTTTCATTGACTTGTGGGGCCAGGAAATGAGGGAGGAGCAGCCATGCTGGGTTGACATAGCCCAATTGTCAGTTTGAACTATATAAAAGAAGAAGAAACACTATTACAGCTTCTTCCTGGGAAAGCCCTAGCCTTTGCCTTACCCACACATCAACTCCTCACTCCTTGACTTGGCTTTCTGTCTGCTATACCATGAAAGTGAAGAGCTTGGCTCCCATTAGCCTCCAACTTGTGCTTCCACCCTGGCTGGCTGCCCACAAATGGACAGTGTGAGATCTTCTAAAACTGTGAGCTAAAATAAATCTTTCCTCCCTTACATTGTGGATATTGGGTATTTTGTCCCAGCAATGAATAAGTAACTAAGACAGGGTGAAAGTGAAAGGCTACAGTGGTTAGGGGTAGTGTTAAGTGTGAGCAAGCTGCTAACCAGGCCTGTCCGCTGTCACAGGATGTCTTTCCACATAGCCTGCCAGGGTGTGCGATCTGTCTGGAAGGCATTTCAGGGGGTGATCCCACAGAGCCATTGCATCCAAGTCAAGGGAACCAGAACCACTAGCAATAAGAAAGTAATTAAGACACCTGCACACAGCTATACCCTGGCCCTTCCTACTCCACCTATCTCACAGGCCGTAGCAGGCTTCACAGGGCCAGGCATATAGAAGGTTTTTGCTTTTTTTCTTTCTTTGTTTGTTTGAGACGGGTCTCGCTCTGTTGTTGGTTTTTTTTGGGGGGGTGGGGGCTTTTTGTTGTTATTATTATTCTCCATACTGGGGATTTAATCCAGGGCCTTTCCACTGAGCTACATCCCCAGCCCATTTTTTATTTTTATTTTGAAACTGGGTCTTGATAAGGTGCTAAACTGAACAGCAGGCTGGGCTTGAACTTGGAAACCTTCTACCTCAGCTCCTGAGAGTGCTAGGATTATAGGCCTGGACCATCATGTCTGGCTCCCAGAAATCTTCTTGAAGGCTCTGTCAAATAGCTGCAGAGCCACTGTTTAAGGTTTTATTCCAGTGAGATGAGTATAAAGAAAATTATTATTTGCAACAAACACTTGTTTGTTTATTGAGACAGGGTCTGGCTCTGTAGTCCAGGCTGGTCCTGAACTCATGATGTAGCCTAAGCTGGCCTCAAATACATGGCAATCCTTCTGCCTCAGCCTCTCGAGTGCTAGAATTATAGGTGTGTGCCACCATGCCCAGTTTACATGGTGCTTAGGAATTAAAACTTGCTAGGCAAGTTGAAATATGCCCTCAGCCCCTGCAACAAATATTAGCCCAGACGCTTCCATTTTTCTTGCCAAATGGTGGGAGAGCATAAGGACTCATCAGAAGCCTCATTTTACTCTGCCCAAACCATCTGGGCACAGAAAGACGGCCTACCTGGATGAGGGCAAGTACTTTGTCCTGCACGATGGTGGGAGGGTTGTTCTTAGGAGAGATGATTTTTACTAGAACGCTGTCGATGAAGTCGCGGTTGGCCACAAGGATGTGGAAGCGGTGGCCGCAGTTTTTCACACATGTCTCCAGCACCTGAGTGAGAAGGGAGGCAAGCTTTCAATTTAGCTGTGAGAGGCTAATTTTAGAATGCCTCACTTGGAACTGGAGGAGACAGTAGAAACTGAAGAGGCAGTGGAGTCCCTCCCCACCTTGCCCCTAGATCATCTTCTGATATTCTCCTCTAGCCAAACTGCCACAGCACACACATTCCCACACTTTAATTCAGTCCTTCCCCAGGGATGACAGCAGCCTCTTGCTGACTGAAGGCTTCTGTCCCCGCACAATAATCAGGCAATTAGTTGGTAATTGAGGCACCGGTTTTGCATAAGAAGGATGCTGGTGCTTTAATGGGATCAAAATGACTGAGTGGTCCCTGAAAATTAGCATTTTAACTCCTCTCTCAGGGCCTCTGGGTGTGAGGCACTAGCCAATAGGACACAGGCTCTATCACAGGGGGAGGCTGCTATGACAGCCTGAATTGCCTGGTGAGTTACTGGCCCTTGTGCATGAGAAAGCAAATACACACACATACCAAGTACCCCTGCTTCTGCAAATAAAATTGATAATGACAATGGAAGATTCTAAACAAATGGTTTGTGGGCTCAGCTACTATTTGGCTTTAAGGTCCATGTTCAGTTCAAACCCTGCCCACTCCTCTTTGTCCGGGAGAGCTACAGGCCTCAGCTGCAGATATATAGGTTCTGACCAGGTGTCTGGTGTGGGCTTGAAACTTACTCCCTAAATAGCTCAGGACAAGATCCTCTAGGCCTTCATTTCCTCACCTACAAGTCAGGGACAATGCGTTTCTTCTGCAGGATTACTGGGAAGATTAGAAAAAATATGTGTGAATCCCCCAGCACTGTCCTATCAGAGTAGAGGACAAATGAGCAATGACTGTGATCATAAAATTACAACTAAGAAAGCTGCTGAATGCATTCAGTAAAGGGACAGCTTCTTTTTTTTCCCACAGGATAGGTAATAGGCCCTTTGGAATTTAGAGGTCCAACTGAGAGCACTCCAGCCTTGAAAAGAGTTCTTTGACCCTCTTGGCTCTCTGCAACCACCCCATAGGATTACCTGAACCTTTTCATGTTCCTCCCCATGCTTCCAATGTGACAGTCAACTGGCTGGAATGTCTCCCTGAATGGCACCTCTAGCAAGAGGAGACTTTTTTGACTGCGTCAATAATTCTCAATGGCCCAAAATATTCTGACCTCAGATTGACTCAGGCAGCCATTTTGCAGGACTGACTGAGACCAGGGGGCTTGGTCTTGACCTTGACAAAGAATGGCCACAAAGAAACATCTACAACTGTGACATTGAGTAAATGCTGGCTACATGCCAGGTACTAGGAAAGATTCTTTCACATTATATGTAATCCCATTCCATTCTCACAACTGATTAGTTCTCTTTAAGTTGGCCCTATTTACCCTATCTTTCAAAGTTAAGATACCTAGAGAAGGGGAGAGACTGGCCTAGGCACAAGCTGTGGGTCAATGCCAGAGGCGGAAAAAGAACTCTGGTAGACCTTCTCAGGAGTCCAGTTTTTCCCACCTACCCAAGGGCATATGGCCATCCCTTCCTTACCAATGTTTCTTCCGAGCCGTCTCAGCTCAAATAGGCATCATGTTTGAGGCCTGGTCTTTCCTATGTTCCATGAAATAACATCATAAGATGAGTATTGGCCCATTTTAGACATAAGGAAGCTGAGGCTCAGAGGTGCCATGAACTTAACCTAGGAGGCCAGAGTTAGAATGTCTCACCCCTGGTAGCTCTGACTGGCCAGAATCACTCCCTTTCACATTGCTGCCTGCACCACCAGAAGAGCCACACTCCATTCAGCCTGTCCAAGGGACTCCACAGCATCCCAAGCATTCCAGGGCCTCTCAGCTGCCACTTAGCCAGGAGGGCATTTCCATTTCTTAGCCTCTGTTTGTGCCTGATTGTGGGCAACCTGAGGGGATCAGTCTTCCCTCTCAGTGGTCCATGAGTGCTACTGAGAGGAAGCAGAGAGGTTCTTCCTATCCTCAACTGCTACCACAAAGCCAGGCATGCAAGAGAGGAGTGTCAAACACCAGGAAAGTGCCCTGACATGCCGTGACAGCTCATTCTTTGGTGATGGGAGTTACTGAGAACAATTCCATTCATTCTGGGTATCACTCTGGGTTTAGCAAATGCTGTGGCTCAATTGCTGAGTAGAAAAATACAAGTTTTCAACTCTCTATTTCTCAGCTGGCCTTTTCTCTTTTAATATTTAAATCCCAATTCTCCAGCAGACAGAACTTTCCAATAAGATTTTTTTCGGGAAAAATCTAAACAGTTTCTCTGCTTTAAAAAGAAGCATCTTATGCTCATTTTGGATAAATAAGCCCCTGCTTGAAACCCACAGAGAAGTCGACGTGCTGATCTGCTACAGTTTCTATCATCACAGCTCACTATGGCCCAGATTTTGTCACATCTGAGAAACTGTTAACTTTCAAGACAGGAATAGCACCTGAAGTCTCCCTTTTAATTCTCTGACATTGTAAGAAGGGCAAAATCAGGTCTATTTGTCCTGAGAGGAATCACATGGCTAACTTTTCAAGACTCTTTCTAGCTATTTTGAGTTTTAACCCAAACAAACAAACAAACAAAAAAATACTTCCTGGTAGCAACCCATAGGTTGATACCTTACTAGCTATGAAGGTTGGACAAAAACTCTTTGTCCCCCACATCTACCGAGGGGGACAATCAAACCCATTTTGGAAATTGGTTGTGAACACCTGTATTAAGATCAGAAAAGCTTAGTTCTGGAGCAGAAACTGGACAGGTGAAAGTGAATATTTTCATAAGGAGGAAACTAATACTTAGTCTCAGAGCAGGATAGTGGCAGAAAGAGGACACATGCCAGACTCTGGCTCCTACCTGACAGTGCCACCTACATGCTTGTATATATTTACTGAACTAAAATTTATCTCCCACATCAGAGGACAGTAGGAAATTCTACAAGTGTGAGCAGAAGGCTTGGTGGAACTCAAGTGGCAGTAGCGCCAAGTCATTTTCAGTGGAAGCATTGGCAGTGGTGATGAAGCCAGGAGCATGGAGTTTCTAGACCTTCTTCCTCTCCAGGAGAGCAACACTTACCGTCAGTGCCAGCATCACCTCCCTGTAGTTCCGGTTCCCGCTGAGCCGCTTCTTTAGGGCTCTAATGGCATCCTTTGGCCTAGAGGAAAGGACCGGACATATTAAGATCCTTGGAAACCCCACTTTAGGGCCCACACCTACTGATCCTTTCCCATTTGTGTCACCTAGTATACAAACAAGGCTATTCACTGAAGAATGTTTATAAATGTAAAAGACAAGAAACAAACTGAGCGGATATTGAGAAGAAACAAGCTCAATAACATCCACCACTCATCTACACAATGGAACACCATACAGCTTTATAAGAAAAAAAAAAAAAAAAACAAGGAAACTCCTTATATACTATTATGGTCCAAACTCAAAGACGTGGATAAAGTCACTTGTAGAAGAGCACAAAAGATAGGCTACTATTTGGGTGTCAAGAGGACAGCAAACACTATATGTATATGTATTCTCTTCTGTGTGCGGCAGAAGAGAATCATTGGAAGGACCCATAAGAATTCAGTAACATAGGCTGTCCCCTAGGAGGGGAGCCAAGTGGCAGAAGGAGGGAGGTTTTATATTAGACTGCCTTGTTGCAGGCCTTTTGAAATGTGGATCAAATGCCAGTGTTACTTGCTCAAAACAGTAACTAAGTCACTGATGTAGGGGGACAAGAATGGGGTTCTTCCAAAGAAAGAGCAACAGAGATGTGGAATAAAGAGTGACCCAGGTCCTTGCTGAAGCCTGGCTGTTCAGTTTTTGCTAGACTCCATGGAACTCAATCTTGCAGAGAAATCTTTAGTGAACCTCCTCAAAACCCAAGGAATAGTGCGGGGTTTTTGTTTGCTTATTTTGAGACTGGTTCTCTTGCTCCGTAGTCCAGGCTGATGCTGAACTCACTATACAGTCTCAGCTGTCCTCAAAACCATGGCAATCTTCCTGCCTCAGCCTCTCAAGTTCTGAGATTAGAGGTGTGCAGAAATAGTATGTTTTTAGGTTATAGATCTGACATGGATTCCCACAGGGAATCTTACAGAATAATGGGCAGTTCCCAATATGCAAATGTGCCCTGTTCAAAAGCTTATTCGGAAACTGAAGGTTTGAAACTTGGAATGAGTTCTTCTTTAAGTTACGTTATATCTGAGACTTAGCCCTCCAAATACACCTATTAGGTACAGCTTTTGTATCTGACAAAGTTTTAAAATTTATTCTATTCCAGATTTAATAAAACTGTGAGACAAAGAGCTGCCTCTAGATCCCTGTCCCTATTGCCACATCCACTGTCTCAGCAGAGTCCCTGTCCAGCTGTAGGATGGCCCTTAGCTATCAGAAGTAGGCCTTCAGCCTTCCAGTGAGGATATGTCACTCCATCTCTGTCTTTCTTACAATAAATGGAAGTCTGGGACATCTTATCCCTAAAGTTCTAAATGATTTTACTCTCTTCTCCAAATGAAAAGTTGTGTTAAATGTGTTTGAGTAGGGCTGGAGGAATGGCACAGTGGTTAAGGCACTTGCTTAGCAAGTGCAAGGTCATGAGTTCAATTCCCCTCACCACATAAAGCTGGGAGTGGTGGCGTATGCCTGTAATCTCAGCACTCAGGAGCCTGAAGCAGGAGGATTGCTGTGAGTCCAAAGCTAACTTGGGCTCCATAATGAGTTTAAGACCAGCCTGGGCTACAGAGTGAGACCCTGAAACAAACAAACAAAAAAAGTGTGTAAGCTGAACACAGTGGCACACAACAGTAACCCCAGGACTTCGGAGGCTGAGGCAGGAAGACTGTCACAAGCTCAAGGCCAGCCTGAGGTACATAGTTGGTTCAGGAGTACAGAGTGAGACCCTGTCTCACAAATAAATAATAGATAGATAAGTAAGTGTGAGGAAGTTGGGGGAGGGGGCTTCTGAGAAATTTTAAACACATTCCAAGCCTCCTATTTCTCATTCCCAACTTGAAACACAACTGCCCTAAGGAATTGAATTCTTGGCTTCTGAGTCAAAGGAGTGATGGATCAGGGACGGACTGCAGCCAAGCTATTTGTAGAACGACTGCTGCTTCCAAAGAGAGGCGCTGATTTCTGCAAATATGGGACTTGAGCAGCTCTCTGCTTTGAAGGGTTGAGCTGGTGAAAGTCAGAGGCTACTGGCCAGCAGCATACACTGATTTCCTCTCTTAAAGGCGTCGCCAGCAGGCAGTCATCCCAGATTCACAGCTGCTGTCCCTCTTGGCACAGCCTTGTAGGAGGAAAGTGGGCATGGGTTCCAGGACCGTGGGCACTTGTGCTGGCAGGGCCCAGTCTTCCAGCTCTTGGGGTATTGGTCAGATAGTCTGCAGACTTTCAGTTAGGTTTAAACTGAAAATTCATTTCCAAGAAGTGCTGTGAAGGCACAATAACCTGTATTTATATCTGTCCCTAGGGGAAGGCTTCAGACTGGAGCATAGTAAGGTCAGAAGAACTGCAAAGTTCCAAGGACTTGCCACAGATTAGGTAGTTAGAATGTGGATAGAAGAAATGCTGAGTCAGGGCCAACATGGGGCAGGCAGGGAGGATGGGAGGCCTCCCAGTATGTGTGAGGGTGCCAAATCTGGAAACTCTCAGTGGAAAGGCCCAGCCCCATGGGTCAGTCCCCTGGGCTTTATGCTCATTCCTGTACAGTCTCCACCTGCTCCAGACTCCTGAGAGCCCTTCCTTCCAGTCACACTGAGTAATTTCTGGTCCCCACAGCCTTGAGACTAGATGTGCTTCCGCTGCTCTTCTGAGCAGCTTTCTCATCCCGCCCCTCCTCCACATACCTTACCACTCACCAGTAATCTCCCTCTACAGCATTTACAGATCCCTCTCCCCCTAGCCAGGGTCATTCTAGCTCAGAGGCTGCAAGGCAGAGAGAGACAACTAGGTAGGTGTGGGATGAAGTCTGGTAAACAGGGTCTCAGACATTCCTAGTGGGTTATTCAGACAGACACTCATATGACTAATGAGCGTAGGATTGCCGCCCAAGACCTCTTCAGGTATCAGCCCTCCTCAGCTAAGGGTGACTCCCGCCATGGACAGTGGGGAAAGCCCAGGGAGAGGCCTGTGTGAGGTTCACTAATCTGTGTCCACCAAGACCACAGCCTCCCACAGACCAACTTTTGTATAAATACAAGAATGCAGGCAGAGCTTCAGTAGCCAAAGTGAGATGAGCCTGGGCATGTACTTTGCATGTTCCTTTCTCTTTTGTTTCGCTTTGCTTTGTTTTGCTTGAGACAAGGCCTCATTCTGCAGTCTAAGTTCTGAACTCACCATGTAGCCCATGCTGGCCTTGAAATCCGAGCAATCCTCCTGCCTCAGCCTCCCAGGTGCTGGGACCACAAGCATGTGTCACAATGCCCAGCATTTTAATGTGGTGCTGAGGAACTGAACCCAGGGCCTTGTGCATGCTAGACAAGCTCTCTAACCACTGAAAATATGCTCCCCACCCTGCATGTTCCCTTTCTACTGTGCTGTGAAGCCTTTGGCCTCAAAACAGACTCTCCTTACTGGTAATACTCTTGGGGGCTGCATGAGATGATGTAGTCTAGTGCTGAACATGGGGCCTGGCACAGGACAAGTGCTCAGAGGATGGCAAAGAGGGTCAGGACAGTGAAGCATAGAGATCATTTCCAAGGACTAGCCAGGTAGTGCAGACTACAGATAAAAGTGATGATGACAGTCATGGGCAATGGAAATGATCAGATGATAAACAGTTAATCCACATATTGTTTGGATCATAAAGGCCCATGTGTTCAAGACCTCATTCTCAGTCCATGGCACTATTGGGAAGTGGTGAAATGTTTAGGAGGTGGATCCTAGTGAAAAGAAACTAAGCCATCAGTGGTATGCTCTTGAAGGGGACACTGGGATCTTGGCCTTTTCCTATCTCTTTGCTTCTCAGTCTCTGTGAGCTGAGCATTTTCCTCTGCCACATACACTCCTGACATAATGTGCTACCTCACCATAGGTCCTAAAACAATCAGTCAAAAGACTATGGTCTAAAACCTCCAAAACTAGGAGCCAAAATAAACCTTTCTCTGTTAAAGTTGACCATTTCAGGTGTTCATTAGCGTAATAGAAAGCTGATTAAAACACATGGATATGGAGATATATTCGTGTAGCCAGATCTGGTCCCTGCATTACGCTCCTATGCTTGTGTTGCACATACTGCTCTCTAGTCCCAGGTGTCTTTCTCCCCTGTCATCCACCTGCCTCCCCTGACCAATGCCCTGCTATCCTGGAAGGCTCCATGGAGTGTTACCTTCTCCAGAAGGCTTTGCTGTTCATATCCCTAGGTCTGGCTGGTGACCACTGTGCTAGTCTGTTCTATATCTATGCATAGCTTCTCTCTCTTCCTCAGCCCTTGTCACACGCTGTGTTATGATTATGTTAGCATGCTTGCATTCTTCATCAGACTGTGAGGGCCTTAGGGACTTCATTGACTTATTCACTTAATTGACAAATATTTATCAAGAGCCAATTATATGTATGCTATGCTTAGAGCTGAGGATAAAATGACAACTCAAATGGATAAAATTCCTGCCCTCATGGAGCTCACAGACTAGTGGGTTATGGGCTAAGACAAAAGCTAGCAGACATCACACAAATCACACATAATGAAGACCTAACTGAAATGGTAGGGTGGGGATCAGACAAGTGATATTTAAACTGAAATCCAGTGCATGTTGGGAACCACTCAGAGAAAGGGATTGGCCAGGAGAACAGTGGTCAGGGGTCTTCTAGCCAGGTGAGACACATAGCAGCCCAACTTGTGGGATTTATTTTCTCACTTGGAAAGGAGTTTAGACAGTCACCTCAAGTAGAAGCACACATCACAGTGGTGCTGTTATTCAAACACTCATGAACAGGAGCTTGGGCCAATACGAAAACTGAACAGTTTTTTGAGAAGTGCCAACTGAGAAAGCAGTTCACCAACACTGACAGAATTTGGAAGGGGTTTAGCCTCCTTGAACAGAGGAATATCCCAGGGTTCCCGGGACTCCTGCCCTCAAGCCACATAAATATCTGTGCAACTCACTGGAAGATAAGACCAGCGAACCTATTTATATGGTGCTTATATTTGTGGAGAATTTCAAAGCAGTGCAAGAATGTGGAGAATTCAAGGATTTAAAATATCAGGGGAGCTACAGGGTCTAAAGTTGAGCTATAGAGCATTGTGGTTAAGGGTTTTACCCCAAGAGCCCGAGAAGGCCCTGAAATCTTATTATCAAGAGGATCACTTGTGGAGATCAGCAGCAGGGAAGGGACTGGAGGGGAAAAGGCAAGAGCAGATGCAGCCTCTAGTGGGCACTGCAGATAAGAGGACACACCTAAACTGGACCACCTTTCCAGTCTGATTCCAGATGATCACTTTTTGTCCTATATACCTAAGACTATCTGTGTTCTACTTTTTGGCCTTTTTCAAGCCACTCTGAGCTACAGGGCACACTTTTCTTCTTGCCAGCCTCAAAGCCTCAGACCAAAGCCACCCCTTCAGAAAGCAGCGGTATGTGCCTTGTCCTCTGAGCCTACAGCATTGGGAATAGGCCTCCGACACAGACCTAGCCAGCACTCCCAGGTTAGCCTAGCAGGAGGTGGGGACAGAGATACATTCATTGTCTTAGTTACTTTTTTTGTTGCTGTGACTCAATACCCAACACCCACAAACTTAGGAAAGGAAAGATTTATTCTAGCTCACAGTCTCGAAGGTCACAGTCCATGCAGGGGTGGCTGGCAATAATCGAAGTACATGGCAGAGAGAGAGGTGGAGACAGCTTCCCCGGACAAACAGGAAGACAAGCTGAGGGTAGTTGAGACTAGTCCCCGTCTTTCAGGGAGGCAGGTGCCGCTTATGTATCCTTTCAGGTCTCCGCCCAGTAACCAGTCCCTCCTGCATCCAGGTGTGGCCACTACACACCATTAATCCTAACCTAACTGCAATCCACCCCTCCAGACCAGACCCCAATCCACCAACATCACATGGTTCCATTAAAATACATGAGACTTTTGGGGGACACTCCAGATCCTAACCACAACATTCATCTTGGCATCCTGGAGGGCTACCCCTTTCTCAGAAGAGGCCAAATTCAGCTGGATATCTGGATAAACAAGAAAATGAGTAGCATTTGAGGGGGACACAGGAAGAAAGGAGTCCAGAAGGGCCTGCAGGAAGGAGACATGGATGAGCCCAGCAATTACAGTAGAGAGATGGCTGGTGCAGGCCACTGCCCCAACCTTAGAGTCACATAAACTAGAAATCTTGGGAGCTGACCTGGAAGCTCAAATCTAATCCTAGTTCCTGCTCCCAGTCTGCTCCACCTTAGGATGGAGCATTTGTATCCTCAGTCCGCAGACCCTAAACCCTAACCCTAACCCTGCTCATACTGCACATCAGCAAATTGCACCGGCACTACCTTTTGAACCCAGCTAGAAAGTAATCATGTCTTCCTCCCCTACAACTTCCTAGGCAAGTTCCCATCATCTCACACCAGTCCAAGAGAAGATGTAACAATCTTCTGTTGGTGTGGCTGCTCCTTCTTGGCTAGCCCCCAGCCAGGCCATTCTGAACACAGTGCAGAGTGATCCCCTAATGTTACAGCAGGACACTTTCCTGCTCAAGTCGTCTGTGTTCCCCTGTCACATAAAATCGAAGCCAGAGTTACTTGGTGCTTGGCATGTCTAGACCCCACCTCACTGACCTCATATTCAGGCATCCCCTTCCCCAGGCACATAACTCCCAACCCAATGGCACCTTCCTATTCTTTTAACATACTGACACCCTCTGTCCCAGGACTTCCCAGCTTGCTGTCCCCTCTGCCTGGACACTTCTTTGTACAATCTCTACACCCTGCTCCCTCCTCTTCTTCAAGTCTTTGTTCAATGTCACCTTCTCGGTGAGATTTTCCTCCACTACTCTGTTTAAAACTGCTAATTTCCAGCCTTTTATCTCTCTTCTCCCCTCATTAGTCTGCCCCCATCTGGCCAGTTACTGTGTTTTAATTGTCTCCTTCACAGCTTGTCTCCGCACTCTGGACCAGCAGCTCCCTGAGGGGAGAACATCTGTCTTGTTTACTGCTTGCAGCAGGGCCAGCCAACAGACAGTCACTTCATAAGTAGTTGTTATATGAAAGCAGAACCAATCTTCTGAGGTTAAGTAATGTGCTATTTCAGTTTATATACAACAAATATGAATATGTGACAGTGCTTGGGCCCCAGCAGTTCTCGCCACACTGGGGTGGAAGAGGGCTTAGTGACAGTCGTGCTTATGGTCAGAGTGATACACATTGATTTGGAAGAAGTAGAAACAGAAAGGAGCTACAAAGTTGGAGGGGACACAATAACTGATGATGGTAAGAATGGATCCACAGGGCAGAACACGGGTGGGCCAAGCCGTGGGCTAACCACTCAAGCTAGAAACACCCAGCTGTTCTGGCCCTAAGCCTTTTCTCACTCCCTGTCTTGTATGACAGTCCCCTGATCTTCCCTTCGCATGCACTGTGGCACCCTCTACTCCTGGGAATCTTTCCAGCAAACCAGGGCAAAACAGTCTCATGTCACCATGAGGAGGCCAGAGCAGGAGGACGTGACAGTGTGACTGTAAAGATGAATGACCATTAAGGACAAGATAACCAAGCAAACACATTTCTATCTGACTCAAAGCAGGTGGTATAAAGAGGTCCTCACTTGGGCACTTGCTTAGGAAGCACAAGGCGAGGAATTCAATCCCCTAGCACCACATAATAGCTGGGCATGATGGTGCATGCCTGTAATACCAGCACTTGGGAGGCTGAAGTAGAGGACTGCCATGAGTTCTAGGCCAGCCTGGGCTGCACAGTGAGTTCAGGACTATTATGGACTCCAGACCAAACCCCTGACTCAAAAAAATAAATAAATAAAGATCATCACTGCTCCAACTTGACTGCCACTGAGGAAGAAGGGAGAGATAAACAATAAAAGGACAAATCATTAAGAGTGCTGGCTTATTAAATACCGAAGAAAACAGACAAAACGCCCCTACAACAACACAACAACAATATCAACAAAAATCTCACAAAGCCACATCTGCCCCCTCTGAGTCTTGACAGGATTTGAGTGATCCCAAGAGCCAAAAGCCAGGAGCAGGAAAGGTGGAAACATACCCTTCTTCAGTCTCATTGATGATGTCACAAATTTCCATATTCAATGTCCAGTCCTCACTCTGCAGAGAGCCATCTGTTGCCTTTTCTGTGAAATCAGAGAGAAAATTGGTTTATATTTCTCCTGGAACAAGAGACTCCTGGAAATGGAAAGAGACCAGAACTACCATATTCTTTACCCAAGTAAATGGGCTGAGCCAACAAAACTGATCTCAGCGTGCTGCATTCATGACAGAATAACATATCACGGGTTATCATTCCCCAACTCCAGACTGGAGGGCTTGCCACTGGCCTAAGCCACTTAGCCATCCAGCACATGAGGATCTTAAGTTAATTAGCCCACAGATTCTGTACCCAAACTACCTGGGTTTGAATCAGACTCTACCATTTACTACTTATGTGACCTTGGACAAAGTACTTAACCTCTAAATGCCAAATGATGTGAAAACTATAGCAGCTTTAGCATATGACTGTTAGGAGCATATGTAAAACTCTCAGAATGCAGGCTAATACTCAGGCAGTTCTCTAAGGTATTTGTTGTTATAATTATTAAAAATCAACTGCAGTCAGAGGTGGTGGCACACATATGTAATCCCAGCTACTCAGAAGGCTGAGGCAGGAGGATTGCAAGTATGAGATAAGCCTGGGCAAATTAGTGAGACTCTGTCTCAAAATAAATAAATAAATAAATGGGCTAGGGATACAGATCAGGGTTCAATGTCCATTATTACTCAAGGAGAAAAAAATCAATTGTGACAATTAAAAATATCCCAGGAAAGGAGAAAGAAGGAGCATTAGTTATGTCTTAAACCACTATATGTATGGTGTTATGATTTGGATCTTCAATGCCCCCTCAAGGTCCTCTTAGTGGATAGTCTATGGTGCTACTGGGAGGCGGTGAAACTTCTGGGAGATAGGGCCCAGTAAAAGGAAATTGTGTCCTTGGGAGTCTGCCCTTGATGGGATACTGAGACCCAAGCCTCTCCTTTCTCTTTGGTTATTAGCGGTCATGATCTAAGCAGCTTTGTTCCACCTCACACTTCCACCAAAGGAGCCAAACAACCATCCACTGGGAATCTCTGGAACTGTGTACCAAAAATAAGTCTTTACTCCTTAGAAGTTGTTTGTCTTAGATATTTGTTACAGTGGTAGAAGGCTGATTCAACATCCATGTTGTTGGGTACTTCCTGCATATTATTTTATTCCATCCACAAAACAACCTTCTGACCATTCAATGGGGGGAAAGGACCCTTTCCACAAATAGTGATGAAAAAAAATTAGCTATCTATAAGCAAAAGAATAAGGCTGGACTCTCATATTATACTATAAACAAAACTAACTCCAAAAGAGGCAAAAATGAGAGCAAAAACTATAAAACTTCTAGAATAAAACTTAGAGAAAAAGCTTTATGGCATTCGATTTGATGATGATTTCATGGAGATAACATCAAAGTCACAGGCAACAAGGAAACAGCGAAATTAAAACCTATGTCAGAATTAGAAATTCTGTAAGTTAAAGGACTCAGCCAACATAGTAAAAATACAACCTACCAAATGGGACAAAATCTTTCAAATCATACATATGATAAGTGGTAAGTGTTTGAACGATATAAAGAACTCCTATACCTCAACAATGCCAAAAACCACCCAATTAACAAACAGGGAAAGGACAGCAATCCATATTTCTGGGTCTCCATTCTGACTAGCAGAAGCTTTATCCTCCTTTCCCCTTCTATACTTTTCCCAATAAAATGTTCTCTTCACACACAAAATAAGAAAAAAGGACAACCAGGAAAAGGATCTGAACAGACATTTCTTTGAAGAAGATAAAAAATGTCTAACATAAACATATAAAAGCATACTTCAACATCATTAAGCACTAATTAAATGCAAATAAAATATATCATCTCCTACTTATTTTTAAAAAACAGAAAATAGTAAATGTTATCTGGGCATGATGGTGTACATCTATAATCTCAGCACTCAAGGTGCAAGTAGCAGAAGGATCACAAGTTCAGGAATAGTTCAGGTAACTTAACAGGACCCTGACTGAAAATAAAAAGGACTGGTGATAATAGTTCAGTGTAAAGGCCCTGGTATTACAAATAATAATGATGATGATGCATTAATGAAAATGTGGAGAAATTGGAACCTTTCTATAATGTCGTTGAGCATATAAAAATAAAGCCACTATGGAAGAGTATGATGTAACCTCAAAAAATTAAACATAAAATTACTGTAAGATCTAGCAATTCCACTTTCGAGTATAACCGCACAGCAAGATCTCAGAGACGGTTGTACACCCATATTCATAGCATTACTCACAAGGGACAAAGGGTGGTATCTTAGTTACTTTATTATTGCAATGACAAAATACCCAACATCCACAATTATTATGGTTTGGATGTAGAATGTCCCCCAAAAGTCTCATGTATTTGAATGTTATGGATTGTCTATGGAATCAGGTGCTGTTGGGAGATTGGGGCCTAGTGTGGAGGGGTGGATTACAGGCATGTAAGTTGGATTATATGTGTGTAGTGGGGGTTTACCACACCTTCCACACCTGGATCCAGGAGGGGCTGATCACTGGGAGGAGACCTACAAGGATGTATAAGCTGCTTCCTGCCTTCCTTGGAGGACTAGACTCAACTTGCTTTGACTTGGCTTCCTGTTTGTGATGTCCTCAGAAGCTGCCTCCACCTCTGCCTCTGCCATGTACTTCCATTGCTGCTGGCCACCCCTGAATGGACTGTGACCTTCTGAAACTGTGAGCTAAAAATAAACCTTTCCTACCCTAAATTTGTGGATGTCAGGTATTGAGTCACAGCAATGAAAAAGTAACTAAGACAACAATCTAAGAGAGGAAAGATTTATTTAGCTCACAGTTCAGAAGGTCTCTTGCACACACAGTCCATTCATGGGGCAGCCAGCAATGGTGAAGGTACATGACAGAGACAGAGGCTGGAAAATTGCTCACCCAAGTGAAGTAGGAGCAAGAAGATGAGCTTTCCCAGGAAGGAGCTGCAGCAGTGTTTCTTCTTCCTTCCTTTACTTAGTTCAGAGCTTCCAGTCTCCCTCCCTACCACCCAGGATGGGTACCCTTCCCTCATTTCCTGATCCACAAGTCAGTAACAAATACCTGAAAGCTCTGTCCTGGGCAACCTCCAATCTTTGATAAAATCTTTCCAGGTCAAAGCCCAAACATCCACCCATTCCAGCCAAGCTCTGCCTCCCAGTAACAGTTCCAAATACATGAGGGGGACATTTAAGACCCAAACAATAGCAGGTGGAAACCATCTAATCGTCCATAAGTAAAAGGATAAACAAAATATAGTATGTATATATAATAGACGATTATTCAGTCTTACAAGGAAATGAAATCCTGACACATGCTCCAGCACTGGTGAAATAAGCCAGTCATGAAAGGACACAAACTGCATGATCTATTCTTATGAGGCAACTAGGGTAGTCAAAATCAGAGACAGCAAATAGAATGGTGGTTGCCAGGGATGGAGGAAGAATGGGAAGTCACTGTTTAATAGTTTTGGAGTTTCTTTAGAGATCACAGTGTTGATGGACACATGACAATGTGAATGTACTTACACCACTGGACTACAAAACTAAAAATGGATAAAATGGCAAATTTTAAGTTGTGTCTATTTTACAATTATCAAAAATCACCAAAAAAAAAAGAGAGTATATACAGTACATTGGGCTGAAGAAAAACAGGGAGGTGGAATCAGAGGTCATTAGGGTCTGTGCCTAATTTAACAAGAAACCCCAGAAGCAGAGAAGAAATAAAAGCAGTCTAAGACCTCAGGATGGGAAGCTGAACCAGGGATCATTTGCCTCCCTGCTCCCTCTGGGCTGGCTGTGAGCTCCACTGGGTAGGGACTAGGTCTGTCTTGCTTTCTCCCACTAGTGCCCAGCACTTGGTGGTTGTGTGATACACAATCAAGGTACCAACACTCTTTCCTGTAAGTTAGTTGTTCTCAGCTTTTGCTACTTGGGAAGGGGGTTGGAATAATGGCACAGCAGCTAGAGAGCTTGCCTAGCGAGTACAAGGCTCTGGTTTGATGCCCCAGCACCACATAAGCTGGGCGTGCTGGTACACACCTGGAATCCCAACATTTGGGAGGCTGAGGCAGAGGATTGCTGTTGAGTTTGAGGCCAGCATGGACCACATAGTGAGGTCAGGACCAGCCTGAATTGCACAGCAAGACCCTACCTCAAACAAACAAACAAACAAAAACACCAACAAAACAAAAACTTTTAAAAAGCTCACCTAGGGTCCTCATATGCTTCAAAGGTTTTGATTTAATTAGTATGAGCAAAAGTAGGAAGGTATAGCCAGATCCACTGAGCTACCCACCCCAGCCTGTGGCACTGATATTTTTTAAAAGTTTCCTGGGCTATTTTTTTTTATTTTGTTTTGTTTTGTTTTTTGTTTTTTGTCTGTAGCCCACGCTGGCCTTGAACTCAAGGCTATCTTTCTGTCTTAGCCTCCTGGGTCCTGGGATTACTGACATTTGCTAACACACCTGGCTTTATGTGGTGCTGAGGAATTAAACTCTGGGTCTTTTGCTTGCTAGGCAAGCACTTTAACCACTGTGCATTCCTCCAGACCCTCTTGAATGATTCTTACATGCAACCAAGGCTAAAGACACTGTTGTACATCACGGCCTCCCTAGTATTCTCTAGCTGGGCAGTGAGAAACAAACTTAATTTCCTGCGGTGGAGCATACAGTCTGGCTGGTTCTTTCTCATTTCAGTATTTGCACTACTCAGAGTCCATCACAGTGCAATGGGGTGATGTTCATTTCCTCTGTAGCTCTTTGGTATTAATGTACAGGTAACAAAGCACCCAGATTGACATGGCTGTTCTCTATTACAGTCTAGGCTAGACTGTTTCATGACAGCCAGCCTGTCTGCTTCACTCTCTACACAGACCCTTAAAGGTAGGGTCATTTCCCTCTCTAGTTCTGTGGAAGGTTGAGTGTCACATTGCAGACCCCTAGCAGTCAAGTAAATGGCAGTGGGATCACATGGTTTTATTTCCGCAGGCTGGTCAGATGGTACTTTGTGTACCTTCGTACAGCTCTGTTATCTGCCTTTTATGGGGAACAGGGAAGTGTGAAGACAGATGTTGTAGAAGAGGATATCCTATAAAGCAAAGGTAAGAAATCCACTCTTGTCCCACTGATGGAAGAGAGAGCACCTGCAATTAACATTCACAAAGCATGTTAGGAATCTGAAGCAAGAGGCAGTAATGGTTCTGTGTAAGATGTCAAAATTGATTTTTTTCCATCTGGTTTTGAGGCCAATCTGCCTCACTAGCAGATAATAATCTAGAAGGTTCATTTCAAGTTATTGGGCATATTCTCCAGTGAGCTCCCTTTTTCTTCTTTCCCTGCATCTTCCAGGGAGCACCCCAGAATGTCATGCATCTGTGCTGACACCTCTGGGCTCCAACCCATACCTGACTGCTGGGACAGTAAATAATTGGGCTGTTTTCTCCTCCACTCTCACCATAAGGGTGTTGTTGAATGCAAAATGCTAAAAGCAGCCTTCTTTTGCTTTCTGGTGCGGGTAGCTTCTGAAGTCACTATATATAACATCAAAGTGTAGAAAGCAGCAGCTAAACCAAGACACTGGATTGTGAGGCTCCTCCCAGCAGGGCTGCCTTAGGTTTCAGATTGCATGGAAAGGGTGGCTGGGCAGTAAAACCGGCTGGTTTTTACTCTGGAGAGTACCATCAGTACTACTGCTGTCAGAGTCAAGACTTCAGAGCACCCTGACCCTCTCTTGCCACTCGCACATCACCAGACAGCTTAGTATTCTGCAACCAGGGTCACTGGTGTCTTCATCTTCATCCATTCCACACAGCTGCCTTGTGGGAATGGCTTGTCCCTTTACTCCCTGGAGCATGGTGTTTCTGTTGTTGCACCAGGTTTCATTTTAGGATTTGACAATCGACATGATAAGAGAAATAAGATTGAACTTTGTTGTCTTCCGGCCTGGGACCACTGTATGTAAGGAACCCCACCCTGAGTGATCTCAGTTCCAGGGCAATCAGATACACCTCTGTTCCATCTGCTGAGAATTCTTTTATGAAGAGAAAAATAAGAATTGATTTGAGCTGCTCTGCCAGCCATACTTCCCTTGTCTGTTTCAGCAGAGCCCAATATCTGTGGTTCTGTTTGTGTGGCATTTCCAGCAAAATGAAAAGAAAGAAGTGTTCTTTTGGGGTTGGTTCCTTATAATCAAAATGAATATATGTCTTTTAGCTTGAAAATTCAGAACCCCAGTAATTGAATAGAACGCACTGACCCTGAGGATAAGTTATCATGCCTTTGAACCCCTTGCTGGTATTATTAGAGGAAGAGAGAGGGTGAATATAAGGTTAATGGATTCTGCTGCTAAACCGAACTTGGAAATGAGGTTTCATTGATTTAATATTTCCTCTATTAAGCCTCCCAAGACTATGTCCCTTGTGGCCCTACCCAAGAGCAATCTTTGTATGTCACAGCCCTAATTCGGTGAAGGGCATGATGACTAGCACTCAGTGGTCCCTGACCAACTGACCTCTCCCCTTGCTGTCCTGGAAGGGTCACAAGTACAGGCCCTCAGGCAGAATGGTGGCCGCAGGAATGAGCATCCTGCTGAGGAAGTTGCTGAGTTGATGGCAGTAGACATGCCCTTGTTGTATATGACCCTGTAGTGAGTCACCCCTTCTGGGAGGAGACAGTTTTAAGGGAAGGAATGTTCAGAGACAGCCAGTTATGGCAGGAAGAGCAGGGGCTGAAGGCAGGAGTCATTTCATGCTGAGACTTCCACATCAATAGGGTTTATCCTATCTCTGGACAAAGCTCCTGGCCAAGGAACACTCTGCTGTCTCTACCCTGGGCCTGCTCCCACAACCTTTCAGGAACCTCTGCCCTCAATCCTTTCTTCCCTAGCCAAAAATGACTGGTACCAACCTCTATGCCTCTTCCCAGCCTTGCTACTCACCCTATTAGATGCTTTCCTGCTAGAGGCCCATGACTTTTGTTTTCTGACCTTGTAACTTGGACTCTTTCTCACTGATATGAGATGGGTGGGCCACGGTGTTTTATAGCATCTGGAGTCCATCTGGCTCACGTGCTTTGTCTTCCTTTACTCATATTGTAGCCAGGGATCAAATCTTGCTCTGTACCTGCCAGACAGATACTGTCTGAGGATTTGGGGCTAAGATAGTCCCAAATCTTGAAGATTTCCCATCCCCCTCTGCATTTCCGTCTACAGAAGGCACAATCTCATTCTGTGTGAGTGAGTTTGCTTTGTCAGGGTGGTCAGAGGTCTGTGTGTGCCAGATGTGATGAGTTAAAAGGTAAAAAAAGGTGGAAATATGTACTTTTTGGTTAAAAAAATTAAGAGTGATAATTTAAACAATGAGGCTTTTTTTAAAAAAGCAAACTGAAGATTACAGCACATGTTTTAAGCAATAGCTATATTCTTGGAGTGTGCTGGCACTGCTTCTAAGTGCAGCTTTTGTTTGGATGTGTGAATGCCAGTGTGTTATATAAAAAGCATCCAGTAGAACAAGGACACTTCCAGCTTATATGGAGGTCATTTATTTTATCATTCGGGTAGTAGTAAAAGTCTGGGTTGTATTAAGTTATTGTTAAAATAATGGTGATGGGATCCCTCTCATGAATAGATTAGGAAGGGGTGGTCTCAGAAACCAAAGATAACGAACTTCACATCTGAACTCAAGGTTTTCAACTTTATGGGACAATATTGTGCAAATGGCCAGGCTTTAGAGAGACAGTCCTGAGATCAAATATTGGTACATCACTTCTATCTGCTAAGGGCCCTTTGGATATCTGTGACATCATTGCAGGGCATACAAAATCATCAGCATATAAACAAGCCTGCTATATTTGGTAATGTTTAACTTGCCCCTAATGTAATTGTTGTAGTTTGGATCTGAAGTGTCCCCCAAAAGCCTCGTGTACCTATGAATACTGTGTACTATTTGGAGGTGGGACCTGGCTAAAAGGGGCAGATATCTGAGGCTTGACCTTGAGGGATATATGCTGGTTCCGCCCTTCCTCTCTTATTTGGCTTCCTCTCTCACACCATGCACAGCTCTACCTCTCACTCCGGCCCTAGCCCTGTTCTACCATTTCCAGCTGTCTCCCTATGAACAGACTACTCCCTTCTAAAACAGTGAGATAAAGTAAATCTTTCCTCCCTAAAGTTGTGGATGTAAGGTATTGTTTCAGCAACAAGAAAGAAACTAAGACAGGGGTGGTTGTCTTGGGTGGGCTGGACCATAGGGTCTATAGGCTAGACCCTCCCCATTCGTGACTTACATGATCCTGGCCTACCAGATGTACAGTGGCATCTCATTGTGGTTTCGATTTGCATTTCTTTAATGATTATTGATGTTGAACATCTTTTCATGTGTTTATTGGCCATGTGTACATCTTCTTTAGAGTAATATCTATCAAAATCCCTTGCCATTGTGCAACCCACATGACCCCCTTCTGACTAGCAGAAGCTTTACACTCCTTCTTTCCTCTTTTATCCTCCTCTTTCCCCTTGTATACTTTTCCCAATAAGAATTCTCTTCACAACCTGCCAAAAAAGAAAGCCCCTTGCTTATTTTTTGATTGGGTAGCTTTTGTTGTGATTGAGTTGTAGGGGTTCTTTATATATTCTGAGTACTAATCCCTCATCAGATATATGCTTTGTAAGTATTTTCTCCCATATAGGTTAACTTTTTAACCTCTTAATAATGTCCTCTGATACGTAAACAGTTTTTGTTTAGATTTTATTTATCTATTTTTTCTTTTGTTGCCTGTGATTTTCAGTGTCATACCTAAGAAACTGTTACTAAACACTACATCGTGAAGTTTTCCTCCTATTTTTTTCTAAGACTTTTAGAGTTTATACTCTTATATTTAGTTCTTCAGTCCATTTGAAGTTAGTTTTGTTTATGATGTAAAATAAGGGCCCAACTTCATCATTTTGCATGTGCATATCCAATTTTCCCAGCACTATTTGTCAAAAAGAAGGTTCTTTATACTAAATGATCTTGGTACCCTTGCTGACAATCTATTAACCATAAATGGGAGGGTTTCTTTCTAGGCTCCATTTTACTCCACTGGTGACTACGTCAGTACTTATGCCACATTGTTTTTGATTATTTTAGATCTGTTTGTTTGTTGTTTTTGCAATATTGGGGGCTAAACTCATAGTCTTTGCATGAGCTACATTCCCAGCCCTTTTTAATTCTTTTAAAATTGTGAGACAGGATATCACCAAGTCACTAAGTTGCCAAAGATGTGCTCAAATTTGTGATCTTCCTGCCTCAGCCTTCCAAAATGCTGGGTAGACTAACTTTGTTTCATAATAAATTTTGAAATTAGGAAGTATCAGTCCTTCAACTTTGTTCTTTTTCAAGGTTGTCTTGACTATTTTTGGAGTCCCTTGAGATTTCACGTGAATTTTAGAATGAACTTTTTCTTGATATTTATTTATTCAGAGACAGGATCTCACTCTGTAGCCCAGAATGGCCTGGAGCTCACACCAATCCTCCTGCCTCAACCTTCCAAGTACTGCGATACAGGCTTGTACCACCACACCCAGCTTATGTGATGCTGGGGAATTGAACGCAGGGCCTTGAGCTTGCTAAGTAAGCACTTTAACCACTATACTATTCCTTCAGCCATAAAATGATTTCAATTTCTGAAAAAAAAAGTGGGATGTTGACGGGAAGAGTATAACATCTCTAGATCACTTTTTGCAACATGAACATCTTAATATTAATTATTTCCCTTCATAAACATGACTGTATCTTCATTTATTTGTTGCTTTTAATTTCTTCCAGTAGTCAAGGCTGGTTCTGAGCTCACTATGTAGCCCAGGCTAGCCTCGAACTCACAGCAATCCTCATGCCTCAGCCTCCAGAATGCTGGGATTACAGGCATGCACCACCACACTCAGCTATTATCTGGTGCTAGGGAACTGAACCCCACACTTCATAGGTCAGGGTTCTAATCACTGAGCTATACCTCCAGCTCCAGCAATTCTTTTTTTACATAGGTTCTCACTATATTGCCCAAGCTGGCCTTGGACTCACAGCAATGCTCTTGCCTCAGCCTTCTGATTGCTGGGATTACAGGTGTGTGCCACCACACTCAGCTTCATGTGTTGCTAGGGAATTGAAATCGGGCCCTTGGGCTTGGTAGGCAAGCACTTTAAACACTATACCATTCCTCTAACCCTTCATAGGTATTTTTTTAATAAATGGAATTAATTTAACTTTGTTTTTGGATTGTTCACAGAAATACAACTTATTTTTGAGAGTTGATCTTGAATCTTAGAACTTTCCTAAATTTATTGACTCTTAACAATTTCTTTTGTGGCATACTTAGTGTTTTCTATATACAACATCATGTTATCTGTTAACAGACATAGTTTATTTCTTCCTCTCCACTCAAAATGCCTTTATTTTTTTCCTGCCCTATTGCCCTGGCTAAAATTACTAATACTTTGTTGAAAAGATGTGGTTAGCTAGGCTTGGTGGCATGGGCCTATAATACCAGTACTCTGGGGGGCTGAGGCAGGAGGATCAAAAGTTCAAGCCCAACCTGGGCAAATTTAGTGACTTAGCAAGACCTTGTCTCAAAATCAAAACTGAAAAATGTGATTGGGAATGTGGGGATGCAGCGTATTGCAAAATTCTGGCAGCACAAAAAGAAAGAGAGGGGAAGAAAGGAAAGAAAGAAAAACAAAGAAGAAAAGGAAAGGAAAGGAAAGGAAAGATGTGGTTAAAGTAATCATCCTTAGGCCCACACAGACTGCCACAAAACTCAATCAAATGAGAACAAACAAAGCTGAGAGAAAAATCCATTTTAGTCCTTATTCCACTGAAAAGTACTTTCTATACAGTGAAAGCAGAAACCATAGGAGAGTCCAGAGGACTCTGTCAATCTGAGGAAGGTGCTTCAGATTTGTCCTGTCTGGGTGGCTTCCTCTCCAGCTTCCCTGTCCACATTTAACTCTCCCATGTTCTCTCCAGAACCTCTTAGGCTATCCTCTGTGAGATGCCTGCTGATGGGCTATAACACCCAAGGGCACAGTCAACAAGGATGGAGTTTTCCAGACCATCCTTACACTGTTCCGAAATACTCTTCCATTTTGTTGGTTTAGGAGCCACGAGTACTCTTGGCTCCCCACCTGCTTGGAGGACATGAAAATGTCCTGGAGAGACCTGATTCTGTGCTGCCAGGGCCTGTGGAAAGCGAAATGACAACTAGGAGCCCTTCAGAGGCCCTGGGTAATTGGCATCAAGCAGTTTGGTACAGGAGGGATGCACATTATAATGGAAGCTATGGGCAGGGGTTGTGAACTCAGACTTTGGTGAGCCCTGGTTCTGTCAATTACTATGTGCCCCAGGACAGTCGCCTGACTTCTCCAGGCCTTTCTCACATCTGTAAGATGCAGGAGTAACAGACTTTTCTTACAGTTGCCTGAGAGTAAACTGCAGAACACAGAAAACAACTAACAGAGACCCTAACCCAGAGTGCAGCTCCTCCCGAGGCTGTGGTTATGGCTGTTACTTCTGTTATCATTGCTGCTCTTCTGGAAGGTGCTCTCTCTGCTACCACCCTGCCCTCCATGCCCCTCCTTCCGTATTCCTGTGTCACCACTGCCACCTACAGGTAAACAGCCATGCACAAGCTAAATTCACTACATTCAGTGCTCTTGGAGCACTGAGTGAACGTCTCCACCCTTTAGCATTCTGGGTTTCTGAGTCAGGAGAGCTCCGTCTCTGGAAGCCACAGGGCTCCCCTTCCAGAAAGAAGCCCCTAAACTTGGCTTATCTCATCTGTAGGGAAAGGAACAGCCATACCACAGTATCTTTAGGAGTATAAATGTTGAAACTCCTAGAGGCCTTAGAACCCAGCTAGTAAAGAGTCACACTTCCTGGCCCTCAGGAAGCTATGCAGGGCAGAAGAGGTGCAGTGTTGCTACAATCCCATGTGAGCTCCTTCCCCACTGCTGAGTTGCAGAGCTCAGGTCTTCAAGGAATGAGTTCTCATGCCTTCACCAAAAAATAAAGAAAAAAAGAAAGAGAGAATAGGAGGAAGAGAGGAAGGGAGGGAAGGAGGAAGGAAGGAAGGAAGAAATAAAGAAGAAAGAAAGGAGAAAAAAATGAAAACCACTGTTTACCAAAAGCTTAACTCCTGATCTGGGCCTGATTTTCCCCTCCTTTCTTGTTAGGGATGAACCAAGTGAGGCAAACACTCCACCACTGGACTACATATCTCTCCAGCCATCTGGGCCAGGTCCATTAGAAACCTTAGTTCATCTGACCCTCCTCCACTGCCAGCAAAGTTCTCTTTTTCTCATTGGTGAAGAAAATAAAACCTAGCTGGTAGAGTGCAGCAAGGAGAGAAGAGAACTGCGAGCCACGTGCCCCCAGGTCTTCCTGGTACTTCTGGCCTGGGTCCCTGACTTGTCCCCATAGAGATGGCAGTGGGTATAAAGAAGACATTGTCCCCTATATTAGATCAGTCCAGAGGCTCTGCATGTGGCAACTCTATTGATTTTATGAGCCAGGGCTAAAGACCATGGCCTAGGAAGTATAAAAGAGTGGGCTGGTTGAAAGGATCAAGTTAAACTAGACACTGGATCAACTTTGTTCCATTGTCTTTTTTTTGAATAGGTTTTTGCTTTGGAACAATTTTAGATTTACTGAAAAGTTGCAAAAGATAGTACAGAGAGTTTCCTTACACTTGCTACCTGTTTCCTGTCATGTTAGCATTTTATATAACCATTACACAACTGTGAAAACAAACAAAAAGAACAATGGTATAGTACTGTAGCTAAACTACAAACATTAAGTTTGAGTTCTCCAGTTTTCTAATGACTTTTTGTGTTGAGGATTTAATCTGGATGCTTCCTTTGAGTTGAGGTCTCACTAAGTCACTAAGTTAGCTGACCATACAGGACTTAATTTGTGATCCTCCTGCCTCAGCATCCCAGAGTGCTGAGAGTAGAGGCCTGGGCCGTCAGACCTTGCTTCCCTCTCTTTTTTAATGTCTTGGGTTTTTGTTTTTTTTTTTCTTCTCGAAGGCTGAGAAACTCACAATCTCCCCACTCACTCTCCTACAGGGAGAACTTGGTTCTAAAGGCAGCTTTGTGTGAGCCAGCACTCCACACCCTGGCCTCATTAGGGTACCAGATCCTCCCCACCCCAAACAAAGAGCCCTTCAGGCCAGCTGAACAACAGAGAAAACAGCAGCTTGTTAGCCACACAGGCCTGAGGCTGCTGACCCAAGTTCTTTTTAAACTGGAATTCCCTTAAGGGGAATCCACAGATTTAAAATGCATCTGGGGTGTGTTCTCTAGAAGCAGAGCTGCTGGTTTGATGTATTCTCTTCTTTGTACTTAATGGAATGTCTTCTGTGTGGAGTAAATGAGTGGCAGAGAGGAGCTGGAGGAGCTGGTGGAGAGCTAGGATGGAAATGGCCATGGGGAGGGGCCCTGCCGGAGCACTGGGGCCTGGAAGAAGATTGCGTGTGGTTGACCCAGCCTAGCAGGCTGCTCTCAAGTCAGGTGGGTGGGCAGATAAAAGGGCCCCTGGGATCCAGTACTCAGGATAGAGTTCCTGATTAAGCACAGCCCATAAGCTCTGGGCCAGGCACACACCAAACACACCTTCCCAGTTCTCATCTCCTGGCGCAGGCTTCTTTACTGCCAACTGTCTCTTCCCCAGAGAGCCTCTCAGAGGCTGTGCAACTTTTCCACATGCCTTCCCACGCCCTCCCCCTCATGGGTGGGGGTTAAGGTTGGGGTGGGGGTGCTGACCAGCTCTCTGAGAGAAGAGACAAAATGTGTCTGAGCATTTCGCTGTTCCTGATTAGAAGAATACCACTTGTCAGGGAAGGAGAATGAAAGGCCTTCAAAACCTCCTAGTTCAGAACAACTTGAACTGAAGGGCTGGGCCTGGGGCTCAGTGGTACAGCTTTGGCTCAGCCTGCACCACAAATAAATAAATAAATAAACAAATAAATAAATAAAAAACCCAACTTCAACTGAGAGGCCTCTCCCTGCCAGGCACTGTGCAAGGCTAGGGTGGAAATGATATGGAGCCTCTGTCCTCAAGGAGCTCAGCATGCCCAAGACCTGCAAACACAGCTAAGATAATGGTGAGTGTTGGCTCGCACAAGGCTCTGCAAAAACTAAGCCTGGCAGGCCAACAGATGAGGAGCAATTGATGATGGTGAAGAGGAACGAACAGGAGCCAGAGAAAGTAAAAGACTGGAGGGGAGAGGGCATTGCCAAGCAGTGGAATGGCCCACAGGGTCAGGACTGTGGTGAGGGTGAGTCTTGAGAGGCCAGTCTGGAGGGCCCTTTCATCTTCCAATAGACTCTGGGGCTTTTCAACAGGAGCATTTGTGACAGATCACTCTGGGAACAGTGGGAGGACTGTATTAGAGTGTGGGGCCAACAGACAAGAAGCAAGGGCAGGTCATCATAACTGCTCAGTAAAAAAAGGAGACATTACAGGACAGCACATAGGTCAAGGGTGTGATTTGAATCCAATAAACTGGGGTCGGGGAGAGTAATCCTGCCTCTCTGTGACCCCAAGCACATTTCTTACACTCACTGGCTCGGTTTCATAAGATGGACACGCATTTCATTCAGACCACAGTCTTTTGTGTGTACAATGCTGAGTATCAAATGCCAGGTCTGGAGCATGGCAGTTATACCCCAGCCCCAAATGTTTCGTCATATGAATATACTTCTACTTTTTGGCTATTACAATTATGCTACTATCAATGCCCATGTGCAAATGATTTTTGGTTTTGTAGTATTAGGGATTAAAGCCAGAACCTCATGCATGCTAGCCACATACTCTGCCAATGAGCCATACCCCCAGCCCTTAAGAATCTTTTTTTTTTTTTTTTTTTGAGATAGGGTCTGTAGTCTAGCTGCTCCTAAACTAATTATGCAGCCCAGGCTCACCTCAAACTCATGGCCAGCCTCCAGTTTCAGCTTCCTGAGTGCTATGATTAAAGGCACTCAACATCCATCTTGACTTTCTGTGGTGCTGGGGGATCAAACTCAGGGCCTTGACCATGGGAGGTAAGTGCTCTGACCATTTAACTATAGTCCCAGCCCCAAGAATCACATTTTGTAAGATGTATTTTGTGGACTGGATCTTGGAAAAGATGAAACTCAGGAGGGCAAAGCGGAAGGGGAGGGTGATGGTCGCCAAGGCTTTTGGCCTCCAAGCAAAAGTGGGAGGTGGCCATTATATCTTCCTGCTGGGCTGTGGGCAGAGAACCTGGCAACCAACTACTCTGTGAGGCCAGCCAGGGACCACACTTCTCATGATGAACAAAACTGAAAGAGACTGAACCCTTTCTGCCTCAAAGAACAATTATAACATTCCAAACCAGAAGAAAGACTTCCCAAAGTTCCCCAGGGCTCATACCTGCTGTGCTCATTACAGCCAGAGCTCTTTGACTAACTCCTGTAAAGAGCTACTCCTTAGAACTTGGTAAAGAGCAACACTTCTCTTGCCACCATCATAGCATCTACAATATTCAAAGGCATTTGTGGGCGGCCGTCAGAAGCAACTTGAGTAAGACTCAAATATTAGCTCAAATGGTTTTCATGGGCCTAATTTTCAAAGGATAGCAGCCAATAACCCAAAACACACATGTCAAAACAATGAAATTAAAATTTTACATTTAAATTAACATGTATTCTGAACTGAGCAGTACCCACCATTGAGAAGGTTAAAGTGAAACCAGAATATCATATTTTTGAAGGTAACATATATTTAAGAACTCTTGAGGAAAAAAAAGGAGCAATAAGACAGTGAAGGGCATACCATAAAAATTATTTAAATTTTTAAAGTTTTAACTGATACATAAAAATTATACCTTTAATGGAACCCATTAAAGGTTTTTTACCTTTGACTTTATAACCTCTTTAGAACTCTTAGTGAAAAGAAATGTTAAAGAAAAGCTACATAAACACAACTCTGCAGCCTCATTCCTGAGTATACACCCAAGAAGAATGAAAACATGGTGACACAAAAACTTGCTTATAAATGTTCACAGCAGCATTATTCTAAGCACCAAAAAGTACAAACCCCAATGTCTGCACTTGATGAATGAATAAACAAAATGTGGTCTATCCATACAATAGAATATTATTCAGCAGTTAAAAGGAATGGACTTCTGATTTGTGCTACAACATGACTGAGCCTGGAATGTCTTTTGCTAAATGAAATAAACCAGCCATAACATGGCAAATACTGTGTGAATCCATTTACAAAGTAGTCAGTTACAGAGACAGAGGGTAGAAAGGTGGCTGAGAGGGACAAACAAGCAAAGAGGAATGGAGTGACAGTCTGAGGATTCTGGAGATGGTGGTGGGTGGTGATGTTTGCATAAGAATATGAACACACTACCATAAAATGGTATGCTTAGAAACAGTTTAAAATGGTAAATTCTATGTTATGTACATTTATCACAATTTTTAAGTGGGGCAAAAAGACCATGTATGATATGATGTCATTTATATGAAATGTCCAGAATAGGCAGACCTAGCGAGACAGAAAATAGATTAGTGATTGCCCCGGGTTGGAAGGATTGGAGGAATACAGAACAATTGCCAATGGGTATGGAATGCTGGATATGTTCTAATGGATTGTGGTAATGTGTGCAAATACACTAAAAAGCAACGAATTACATGTGTGTGCGTGTATGTAGTACTGGGAATTGAATCCAGGGCATTTGCTCTGAATTACATACCTATTCCCTTCCCCTTCCCCATCTTTTTTGAGACAGAGTCTCATTAACCCAGGCTGGCCTGGGACTCACAGCAATCCTCCTGCCTCAGCCTCCAGAGTGCTGGGATTACAGGCATGTGCCACCATGCCTGGCTTACATGGGCTGGGAATTGAACTCAGGTACTTATCACTTGACTTAGTGCTTTAACCGCTGAGCCATTCCTCCAGCCCCCTCCTTCCTTTTTGTGAGTCATGGCCTAAGTTGGCAAGTTGCACAGAATGTGCTGCCTCAGCTTCCCAGAGTGCTCAGATTACACCTAGGTGAACCATACACTTTCATGTGGAGAACTGCATGGTAAATGAATTATATCTTAACAAAGCTGTTGATATGAGGCTGAGGCTGGAGGATTGTAAATATGAGCCCACCTAGAGCAACACAACAAGAAACCTTCTCAATAAATAACAATTTAAAACTTCTAACATATAAAGAGATATAAGAGATAAGCAAATTATAGTATATTGATTTGAGTGGTATTATACAGTCATTATATGTAATAATTATAAAATCCAGGTAGAAATATTTTTAATGAAGAAAAAATGCACAAAATTGTTTTTAAAAAGAAAAAGAACACATATGGACAAAGTGATGAGAAATTTTTAAAAAGTAAAAATAATAAATGTGTTGAATATCTGGCTTAGAGGGAAATCTTCCAAAATCCATTATGGTTGCTAGGAAAAGGCATGTTATACTGTAAAAGATCAAAAATAAGTAAGCAAATAAAGTAGAAAACTCTTAATGAAAATCAAAAGGTAGTAATTTAATTCTTTCCCCTAAAACAGTGAGGCACAGGCACAAGGCTGGCCTGAACAGAAACAAACCCTTTTTATTGAAAACATCTACTGTTTTCTCTAAGGCAAACAAACCCAGTGCCTCTCAAAATGCATTCCCTTCTCCCAGGGGGGTGACCCAGGGTAGCAGCCAGTAAAGAAAGCCCAAACTGACAGCTAGTCTGGGCTGGCATGGGGGAGAAGATATACATAATATACATGAGATTTATATCCAAAGCCAAGTACAATAGGTTCTGAGGCATCTGGGAAATTGCTATTCATCAACACTGAAAAATCAGAAATATCAACACTGAGAACAAACAGGAGATTACATTTAAATGTAACTATATTTAAATATGAAGAAGACAGCCAATACTAGCATGTTCTCCTTTACAATATTCAGAACTAACAGACATAGCACACATAGGCATGTTACTTATTAATGACAGTGTGACTTTAAACAGGAGGTCTAACTGGGTCACCTTGAATAATATGAAACAAAGCTTGTCAAGGGAAACAGGCAAGTAAGATGATCAAAATCCAGCAGGGAATAGGCATTTTCCTAGCTTTTTGGAATACTTATTGCTAAAAAAGAGAGATAAAATCTATCTAGCTTCTTTTGTACTGAGGAAAACAACACCATGATACCATCCATGTTCTTCAATAGGGTGAAGTCCAAAGGCACAGGTCTGACATTGTTTTCTGGCAGTGGTGCCCAAGTCAAGCTACACATGGTCAAGGTGGCACAGCCAGGTTTACCAGGTAAGTTATGGGCAGACAGAACCAATCACCCAAAGGAGCACCTCTTTCCTGTCACCCCTCTCAGGGCCAGGACCTGCAGGCAGAGTCCTTCTTGATAAAGAAGTCCCCATCTATCCTGATAGGCCAAGTGAAACACTTTCTAGAGAGTGTGCTGGAGCAAACAGGTATTTGGTCCCAGGAAACACTGGGAAATTGCCAGCTTTCAACCGGTTGACTAAATATTTTGTATTAAGAATTATGGTGGGCTTGGGTGTAGCTCAGGGAAAGAACATTTGCTAGCATACACTAGGTCCTGGGCTCCATCACTAGCATTACAAACAAAACAAAACCAAATCAAACCAAACCAACCAAACCCCAGCCATGAATTGATGATTGTTCAAGTACAATGATAGAGATTCATTATAATGGTGTTTTTCCTTTTGTTCTTTTGTATTTATTTGAAAATTTCCATAATAGTAAGAAAAATTCGGTAGGAAAAGACATAAAACATGCATAACTTTGACCCAGCCATAGACCTCTAAGGAAATAAACAAGGGGACAGAGTTGGGGAGAAGCTAAGTACAAAGATACATAATTGAGATAAACTGCTGTTCCTGGTAAATGAGAGGATGCCTAGGCAATGAGGATATATCAATAAGGCAAAAATGCTATGTGGCTTTTAAAATTGATAAATACCTCAGCCTAGTTGCTAAGTGGAAATCGGTAGAGGAATGCTAAATGGAAAACAGGCAGCATAAAATATTATGTGCATACTAATCACCACAAGGTAAAAATGCGTGCTCACATAATGGAAAGGGTCAGAAAAGAACACGGAAGCTATATCCTCCCTTTAACACTCAGCTCAGCTGCCTCCTCCCTGACTACTCATGCATGTGCATGCATATACACACACACACACTCACACACACACATCAACTGAATTAATTACATTCTTCCAGGATCCTGCATCCCTGGCTAATGCTTTCTATTGCTTGTGTAATGGTTGCTCATGGCTCCATGTCTTCCGTGATAGACAGCAAACTTCACTGGCACACAGTAGGTATTCAATGTTTTCCCAACAGAAAAGACCATAAATAGCTGCTGTCTCTTAGGGTTGTTTTTTGTTTTTGTCTTCTTCAGAACTATTCACACCCATAGTAACCATTCAGGAAAGGCATTCCTCAGTGACTAGCAGAGAACAATGCTTCCATTTCTGATTCACAAAGTGCTGCTGCTGCTACTGTGGGCATGTGAAGCCAGCAAGGCAAACAAAATCAAGCCAACTTCCTGTCTGGATCCTGTCGGCATCAAAGTGCAAAATCTCATCTTGTTCTGCGACCTCCTAATACCAAGTCAGAAAATATCCCCCAAGTACTATTCAGAGAGTGGGACTGCTAATCTGTGGCAGGCATAGAGATGAAGGGTAAAGGAAGGGCAAAAGCATCCCAGGCCACTGGGCTGATGGGCAGCTCCAGTCTGGAGAACAAGTACTGCCAATCCAAACCTCAGACTGCACTTGAGTTTAAAGGGCTTCTGTTAGTGGCTGTGCGCTCAGGTTCTGTGTCCCCTGGTTCATAATCACCTCATCTGCATGTCTCTCCATCCTTTCCCTTCTGAGCAGCAAGCTTGGGTGGGTGGGTGGGGGCAGCATTGATCAGATATTCCAGAATGTTGAGAAGAAATTTATTTTTCTGAATATTTATGCTTAGCTCTTATTGGATAAGATGTTAAAGGAAGAATATGTTCCTTTTAAGCATCAGGTCAGATATATGATATACCAAAATTTAACCAAGAAGATATAAAAACCCTGAATAGGCCAATTACCAGGGATGAAACTGAGGTATTAATAAAGAGTTTGCTAACAAAGAAAAGCCTAACTTATTCACCACAGAATTTTATCAGAACTTTTGGAAAGAGTTAGTGCCAATGCTCCTTCAACTCTTCCATGAAATTCAAAGTCAGGGAACACTGCCCAACTCAATTCCTAGTTTGATCCCAAACCAGATAAAGACCCAACAAAGAAAGAAAACTACAAACCAATTTCCTTAATGAATATAGATGGAAAAATCCTTAATAAGGTACTTATAAACAGAGTACAACTAATTATCAAAAAGATCATGTACCATGACCAAGATGGCTTTATCTTGTAGATGGAAGGTTGGTTCAACATACATCAATCAATTCATGTAATAGCACATCAACAAAAGCAGGACAAAAGTCACATGATCATCTCAAGAGATGAAGAAAAAGCCTTTGACAAAACACAATTATTTCTTCCTGATCAAAACTCTGATGCAAATAGGTATAGAGGGATCTTACCTCAAGCTGATAAAAGCAATTTATGAAAATCTTACTGCCAACATCATCCTAAATAGGGAAAAACTGAAAGCATTTCCCCTTAAGTAAGAAACAAGACAAGGGTATCCACTCTCACCATTTCTACTCAACATAATGCTCAAAACCTTAGCCAGAACAATCAGGCAAGAGAATGGAATCAAGGGAATACACATAGGAAATGAAGACGTGAAACTATCCTTATTTGTGGATGACATGATCCTTTATATTGAGCACCCCAAAAACTCCACCAGAAGACTCTCAGAGCAAATAAAAAAATTCAGCCAAGTTGCAGAATATAAAAATCAACACACAAAAAATCAACAGTATTCCTCTACAGCAACAATGAAAACACAGAGATCAGAAAAAAATACCATTTATAGTCACCTCAAAGAAAATTAAATACCTAGGAATCAATCTAACTAAGGAAGTGAAGGACTTCTATACTAAAATCTATAATACTCTGACAAAAAGAAATTGAAGAAAATTTTAGAAAATAAAAAGATATCCCCTATCCTTGTATTGCATAACTAACATTGTCAAAATGGCCAAACTACTTAAACTAATACCGATTCAATGCAATCCCAAACAAGATACCAATAGCATTTTTCACAGAACTAGAAAAAAAAGATCCAAAAATGTATATGAAATCCCAAAATGTATACAATAGCCAAAACAATCCTAAGCAACAAAACAAAAGCAGGAGGCATCAAAACATCAGAAATCAAATTATATTACAAAGTAATAGTGATAAAAACCACATGGTATTGGCACAAAACAGGCAGGTCGATCAATGAAACAGAACTGTTGGTGCAGAGACAACCCTAAACACCTTCAGCCATATAATATTTGACCAAGGGGACAAAATCATACACTGGAATAAAGATATTCTCTTTAACAAATGGTGCTGGGTAAACTGGCTAACCGCACACAGAGAAATGAAACTAGACCCATCTCTTTCACCATGTACCAAAATCAAATCAAAATGGGTCAAAGAGTTAAACATTAAAATGGAAACAATGAACTTGTTGGAGGAAAAAAATAGGTAAACCCCTTGAAGACATAAAGGTAAGCAAAGACTTTCTCAATAAAACACTCAAAGCACAAGAGAGAACAATAAGAATCAGCAAGTGAGAATATAACAAGTTAGAAAGTTTCTGTAAAGCAAAGGAGACAATCAATAGAGCTAAGAGAAAGCAGAAGGAATGGGGGAAAAAATTTGCCATCTACTCCTCAGACAAAGGACTATTACTAAGAATATACAAAGAGGGCTGGAGGAATAGCACAGCAATTAGAGCACTTGCCTAGTAAGCACAAGGCCCTAAGTGATTCTCCAGCGCCACACAAACAAGCCATGCATACTGGGGCATGCCTATAATCCCAGCACTGGGGAGACTGAGGCAGGAGGATTGCCATGAATTCAAGGTCAGCCTGGGCTCCATAGTGAGTTCAAGACCAGTCTTGAATACAGCACAAGACTCTG
Source organism: Ctenodactylus gundi (assembly GCA_004027205.1). Classification (NCBI taxonomy): domain Eukaryota; kingdom Metazoa; phylum Chordata; class Mammalia; order Rodentia; family Ctenodactylidae; genus Ctenodactylus; species Ctenodactylus gundi. Next base: position 394,154 of record PVKB01000538.1, on the reverse strand, counting down.
TCTCCAAATAGATAAACAAACAAACAAACAAACAAACATACATGGAACTGAAAAAAATTGGACCCTCCAAAATAAAAGAACCAAAGTATGAGCAACTGAAATGAACAGTTCTCAGAAGAAGTCAAAATGGCCAATAAATACATGAAAAAATGTTCAGCATCTTTAACTATCAGAGAAATGCAAATCAAAATTCTGAGGTTCCATCTAACTCCAGTAAGAATGGCTGGTATTTAGAACTCAAAAACCAACAAATGCTGGTGAGATTGTAGGGAAAAAGGAATCCTCCTACATTGCTGGTGGGACTATAAAGTGGTATAACCACTATGGAAAGCAGTATGGAGAGTCTTCAAAAAACTGAAAATAGACCATCCCATTTGACCCAGCTATACTTTTGGATATTTTCCTAAGAGTTAAAATCATCATGCAAGAGTGATGCATATATACCCATGTTTATACTGGCACAACTGATAATAGTCAAGTTTTAGAAGGAGCATGTCTTAATTACTTTTTCATCACTGTGATTCAATACCCGACATCCACAACTTAGGGAGGAAAGGTTTATTATAGTGTACAGTTTTAGAAGGTCACAATCCATTCACAAGTGGGTGGCTGGAAAATGGTAGGAGCACATGGCAGAGCTGGAGGAGGCAGGGCCGGAGCTCCAGCAGCAGAGGTCCTTATATCATGGTGGAAGAGAGAGACTGAGAAGAAGGGCAGAGCCAGCACATGCCCCTCCAGGTCAAGCCCACGCCTCCACCCCTTTCAGCCAGGTCCCACCTCCCAACCCAACATGGTATCCATAGGAACGTGAGGCTTTTTGGGACACTCCAGATCCAAACTATGACAAGTCAATATGTCCAACAACAGATGAATAGATAAAGAAGATGTGATATATATATATATATATATATATATATATATACACACACACACACACACACACACACACACACAGTGGAGTGCTACTGTGCTATAAAGAAAGACAAATTTCAGTCATCTGCAGGAAAATAGATGCACTTTAAGACCATTATGCCTGGCAAAATGAATCAGACACAGAAGGTTAAATATATGATTTCTCTAATGAGAAAAAACAAACCATAAAAAAGTAAAAGAGAGATGGAAGAAATTAAGAGTATAGATTTTGTGGACAGGGGAAGGGAATATGGAAGGGATTGAGAGGGTAGGAAGGGGAAAGAGATGCAATACATAAATAAAAAAGATTAAATAAGTCTGTGTTGAAAAAAAAAGAATCATGTCCAACCTCCTCTGAGAAAGCACATATATACACATTTTTTCTAACAGGTTCTTCGCTAACCTCTGGCCCCATCAGGTGGCTTCAGCTATCACTATTATTACAGATACTTTCAAAACAACAAAACATGATTTCCACACTAGCAAGGCAGCTGTACTATGCAAAGCACCCACAGTGATGTGGGGGAGTTCTCTGAGGAGAAGCTCTGCTGTGTCTTCATGAAGACCAACAATGGAGACAGATGCACAGAGCCCATACATGGGCACCCAGGTATGCAAGAGCACCTTAGCTTAAACTTTCTTAGACATCTTTCTCTTCAGAAATGAGATGATCAGACAATCTCTTTCTTTGGACTGGGCCATTGATACTTAGTAATAACACAGCCATTTCACTTTTTCTGAGGGTGTCCTTAAAAGCTCCTTAAAGGGGTAATGTACATAGAAATGTTAACACACAAACTTCAGCTCATTCTCCTAATAAAAGCCAAAAAAATTGGTCCAAGTGGATTTAGGGAGCCACCAAATCAGAAACTCACACACACAAAAAAAAAGGAAGCAAGGAGGTCCTGGGCATATGTGATGACTTCAGACTGGGCAGGGGCAAGGAGGGCTATAGAGAGCTCCCTCTTTCTGGAAGACACACCCAGTAGGCCCTCCCAGCGTTCCAAAACTGCGATTCCCAAGTATGGCTATTCTATTACTCAAGAGGTAAAACACCCTTCACAGTAGCTTCTGATCACCTCACTGCAAAGCTTCAGACCTTCAGTTTTCCTTCCTGTGATATGCAAGAATAATATACCTATAATAATATACCTATAATAATTTACCTACTTCTGAAAGAAATTTAATGTCACTCAATAAAAATTTATTCCAAGGCAAATAAAAGGGCTGTAAACCATATGGAATAAAGGAAGTACTCTTTACCCAAAAACCAGAAATGAAACCGTTATTACAATTAGATATGTAACCAGGCCCAGATATCTTGGTGGCTTGGCCTGGGCCAAAAAAAGGAAAGACAAGTAACAAAGTTCTTACCTTTTGATTCGAGGCAGAATAAAAGGCATTCCATGAAGAGGTAGGAATAATTTTCCTTGGCAGTTTATTGTAGTCATTCTTATATTAAGAGATAATGAATGGAAAGCATAATTTATAACATTTACAGCAACAATTTTATGTAAAATACAAGATGTTATTCCTATAAGTTATCCTGGAAATCATGCTCTTTACACTCTAACTGTCCCTGTTACTTTTGTAACCTCATTTCCTATTTCTCACCCTATTCCATCCCCACAAAGGACTACATATTGACCAAAGCAGACCTCTTGTTCCTTCCTTACCATTAATTATCTTTATGCAACCTATCCTCTTTAAATCCTGCCTCTTCTACAGAGATTTTCCCCTTTTAAAGGTCTATTCACACTCCACTTCCCTTGCTGTTGTACTGTCAAGCAGTGGGTCTTCCCCAAGGCAGAGTCATGCAGAGGCCAAGGTAGGATCTTTGGAGTCAGGCAGACTTGATCTGAGATCCAATTCTGCTGTGTGACCTTAAGAAATTAACTAAATCTCTCTAACCCTGTTTCCACATCTATAGAACAGGAATAATAATATCTATATCTTACATAGCTTTTATAGAAATTAAATGGATTAATAAAGGCTTGGGGCCGGCTGGGATGCAGCTTAGTGGTTCAAGTGCTTGCCTAACATGTACCAGACCATGAGCACCACCAAAATAAATAAATAAATAAATAAATAAATAAATAAATATAAAAAAATATTAGGTAAAATAAATATATAAAGGCCTGCAACAGGGCCTGGCACATGAAGTCCTCTGGAGTGATATCAGCTACCACTCTAAAGACTTGCTTATGAACCTTCTCTTCATTGCCAGAAAGAACTTCCTTGGAAGGCAACATAATGAAGTGTTTCTCAGAAGACCTTAAGCAAGGGAACATCAATAATGGTGTTTCACAGAGTTGTCTGAAAGTTTATTTGGAATTATGTCAGAGATTCTGATGTGTGGCAGCCAAAGCCAGATCCAGGTCTGCTATGCAGAGTTCCTACTTCTTAGGCCACATGCCACGCTTGTAATGCTGCTACTCTTGGAAGGGTCTCAAGTGCACTGATCTCCTGTTTCATATAATAGAAGCTCCTCTGCTTCATTAGAAAGTCATACTTATCACACAGGTCTCCAAATACCCATGCAGATCACACTATTACAACCCAAATGGCCACCTTACCCAAGGATCCCACCTAAGAGGCACTGGTGTATACTTGTTATGAATGTATATCACTGACCACTTCGGTGATGAACGACAGATAAAACCTATCAGCCCTTGATAGCTAATTTGGTATAGCATGAATACTGCCAGTTCTAATAACTTGCAGGAGAATACTCCAGTACCTACCAGTTATATGCCTTCCACGCTCATAAAACAACCATAATTACCATTCATGGGTGAGATGTTCTAGTAATTCTTTTAACCCTAGAAGGTCTATGGGAAAAAAAAAACTGATCTCAAAGAATCTTTATTTTAAAAGTAGAACATGAGACCAAGAACTTATAAATCTACTTTTTAAAACAAATATTCTAGAAAACAAACTTACATAATATCCAGTGATGCTATCCCTGGACAAGAGTCAAAAAGGTTGCAGAAACAGACGAATCTCCTATCTTGGAAAGTCCCTTCAGAACTAGTATGGCTGTGATGTGGGAGGAAGCAACCTCCCTGTTAGGGGAGGGCAAGGAATAGGGGAGGAACTGGGAAACTAGGTAAGTCCAGATGCAAATTTCATTTAAAAACATTAAAGTAACTGGCTGGGGATACAGTTTAGTGGTAGAGCATTGTCTAGCTTTATGAAGTCCCGGTTCCATCTCTAGTACCAAAACCAAAAATTAAAAAAATCGTTTAACTTCCTTGGACCTCAGTGTTCTCTCCTATAAAATAGGGATCACCCATTATACATATGGAAACGATTTTCCATTTTATTGTATGTCAGAATTACCTGGAGAGTTTGTCGAAAATACAAATATATGCATCCTGTCCCCAAAGACTCTGTTTCAGTGTGCCGGATGTAGGGCCTAGAAATCTGTGGGGATTTAAATTATTTTTCATTTTTAATTACACAATATGTAAATACATTTCTCCCTTGTAAAATATTAAAACATTACCTTATCAGTTATGATTGCATTCAGCTGCAAGCAATTAAAAAACTAACAGTTGCTTAAACAGATGGGGGATTATTTTTCTCATGGAACAAGAAGAAATCTAGAAGCAGGCAGCACAGAGCTTGAGCAGCCTCTGAGCATTACATGAAGGCCACAGGATCTTTTTCTTTTTCCTTTTTTTTTTTTTAAATGGGGTCTCATAGGGTCCATGCTGGTCCTGAACTTACTATGTAGCCCAGGTAGGGCTCAAACTCACAGCAATCTCCTGACTCAGCCTCTCGAGTGCTGGGATTATGGACATGTGCCACGACACCCAGCTTATGTGGTGCTGGGGAATTGAACCCAGGGCCTTGATGTGGCTAGACAAATGCTTTAACCACTATGCCATTCCTCCAGCACAATCTCTTCATTTCAGACTCTGCCATCCTTGGCCTAAGGCTGCTGCCTCTTCTTTCACTGCAAGAGGGTGGTTGCTGCTGCAAAGTATGTGAGAGGGGAGAATGTGGCAGGGTCAAAGGGCTGTCATTTTATTTATTAAAGAGTAGCCTTCCTAGAAGCTTCTACCTCCTATTCACGGGCCAGAACTATATCATATAATCATCGCAAGGGGTACAGGGTAAGAGATTTTCTTTTTTTTAGCTAGGTACACAGCCACTCTGTAAATCAATCAATCAATCAATCAAGGTTTTAATCAGTAAAGAAAAAATGAGGAATAGCTGTGGGTACCTGTTACACAATGCCAGCTGCAATTACAGATAACATTCATGTTTCCTTTGACCACCCACCATATCAATTCTAGTCCCATGGGTAATTTTAACCAGCTGGCCAGGAGATGACCCCTACACCACACCATTTTGAGGACAACTGCCACACTTACCCACTATATAGACGTTTAGATCTGGTTTAAAGTCTTCAGCCTGGTGTAGCCATAACCCATACCTGGTGAGTCTTTACTCTTGCCATTTCCCATCACCAACAAATCATGTAGAAAACCTAATCTAGTATGTTATAGCCATATCTCAGGTTTGGCTCCAAGGGTTTCTGCTCCAAACAACATGGGGGTGTGAAAATTATTGACTCAAAGAATGATGATCTTCCACCCTTGAGAATATTTAAAGAATGTGATTTGGGCTTAACACATGGCTGAAGCATGAGGCCTGCTGGAGATGACAGCATCTTCCTACAAGGCCACCTGCTGCCAAGGAAGGTTTGCTTTCACTCCACAGACATATCCAGCTACCGGGTAGGGAAAACATCAGAGTAGACAAGGTGTATGCCATATGAAGTGGAAAAAAACAATCAAGATGTGAAATGTGACATACAGTTTTATATTAAAAGTGTGTATTTATGCAAAGAAGAAAAGCCTGGAAGATTAACCCCCAATATGGTACATATCTTATTGGTGAGAGCAATTATACCTTAATTCTGTTTTGCTTTCTTTTATCTGAGGAGAGGATGATACTTCCAAAATATCCTGCAAAAATGCATTTCTTTTGTGACCAGATTTATTTTTTTTTTAATTTGTCAATATTAAAAGTCATTGGGAATCACAGAATAATTTTTGCAAGACTTGGTGGATTGGCTTGCCCAACTCCATGCCTTAACTCAAATTATCTGGCCTTTGTGTAAAATTAAGTGGCAAAGAAGGAGGACTGTGGCCAAAGCAAGGACATGACAGTGTATGTAGGGCATCATGACAAGGCCGCTGTATGCGAGGGTGCTATTTTAACAATCTGAAACAGTTCTGATTTAACAGGGGAAACACTACAGAATGAAACAGGCTCAAGGTCTCTCTGATTTCCTAATGGAGAAGCTGCAAAGAGAAACGCAGGTTCATTACTCAGCCCCTTGCTGCACTCAGCTACCCTGCACATAGCAATTAGGGTGGAACTTGAGGGCGCCATGCACACAGCATACAAAGCCAGCCACCTTCTGAGAGGAATGAAAATGCACAAGGCCCCACAGCATGGCAAGCAGCCAGCTATTAAGAAAAATGTTTCCAATCAGAGGACAGTCTCAGCAAACCCCTGCCTGCAATTTCCTCAGGAAGCCACCCTGGCTAACAAACAAACAAACTAATAAATATAGTAATAGGCAAGATTGACAAGTTGGATGTTGCTCTAGCTTTGAGGAGGCAGCTGAACTATGAGCAGGGTCTCGGGAGTAACTTCATATGCAAAGCGCTGTTCTCCATGCACCCTTCCTGCTCTAGCAAACACAATCTACAGGTAACTAACTGCCTTCCTTGGCTGAGCTCTTTCTAAAACAAAGCTGCTTCCAATCACTTGCATTTAAATTGAGTCTGAAGACTATACTTTCAGGGATCATTTTTATAGGTTGTTTCTAGAGAAGTTTCTCTGGACGTGTAGTGTACCAGAAATCATAAGGAAGAGATACGATACTTTCTGAGTGTCAAGTGGGCACTTGGTGTAGCTTCTTAAATTGACTCTGCCACTTTCTGAACCATTTCCTCCAAACCTGAAAGGTGGAAATGTGATCTTCTTTGCGTCCACTCTTACTGTGGGTCAGTAAATGCCCAAGTTTGCTGGTGCTTTCCAAGGCCCTAGTCATGGTGTCTGCTTTAGGAGAGAGCTTAGAGAGCTGGAGAAAGTAGAGGCAGTGTGAGGCAGAGGTAGAGCCTCAAACTGGTCCCAGGGACCCAAGGCCATTCATCTGCGGTTCCAGAGTCTCCTGGACTTGGTGGCAAAGCACATGCTACACGTGAGCATGCCATAACCTAAAGCCTGTGATGATGGGGCCCTAATGCTCCAAGAGCCTTCATTAGTCATAAGTGATGAAAGTCAGGATGGCAAATCAATATAGAAACATTCAACCTCAGCAGGAAGTAAAGAAATGAAAATATAAACAAAATATACTTTTCCCATCAGTTTAGCAAATTCAGAGCACTAACTCAGCACTGGGGCAGCCTGCTTCCTGCGACTGGCCTAACTGGTCTCTCAGGAGGGGTCATTCTCTTCTGCTCTGCTCAATCCATCTTTCTTTCACCAAGCAACTGAAGTGACCTTTCTAGAATGTAAATCTCAACCTGTCAGTGGCCCACTTAAAGCCCCGTTTATATTTTCCAGTTGCTGTTGGGACAAAGTCTACATTCTGTCTCCCAGTCCTGCAGGTTCCTGCCCTGCTTCCTCTCCAGCTCATGTCACTGTGCCTTCCCATCATTCTCTGGCCTCAGCAGCTCTAGGTGCTTATGCCTTCTGTTATCTCTGCCAGGGTATCTAGGGCAGTCTCTTCCACTATTCCATCTGCTTCCAGCCTGATTAACATTTAACACCTCCAGAATATGGCCTAAAAACTCTCTTCTGGAAGCTTTTCCCACCCCTATTTCACATGCCAGCGGAACCTGGGCCTAACAGATTAGGCTGGGTTCTGATAAGGCCTGAGCAAATATAAAGCAGCATTTTTTTTTGAGAGTAAAAACTTTAAAAATCAGAATACTGCTGGGAATAGTGATGCCTACCTGAAACCTCAGCTATACAGGAGGCTGAGACAGAAGGATTTTGTGTTTGAGGCCAGTCTAAGCAACAAAGAGAGAATCCCCATCTCAAAAACAAAACCCAAAAGTTCTAACGAAATGGGAAGGCCTTTCCCAGTGACTAAGGACCCCATGTGATGAAGCTGTGCACCATCCCCTCCTATTGTGAGCTCTCAGCTCACTAGATGCTTTCTAAAGCTGACAATATGGTAATTCAATTTAAAGGAAAAAATTTTTAAAAGAAATTTATTATAAGTAAATAATCTAAACTGCAGACAAAGACATAAGCCCTGAAAGTTTATTTGCTACAATAAAATAGCAGCAAGTAGAAAAAAATAAATAATCTAAATGTCTGATGTAAGGAAACAGTAAGATAGACTGTGTTACGTCCACATGATGGAACATTCTGTACTCATTTAAAAATGATGTTTAAAGCAAGCTTTTTAAAATTTTAAAATGCACATTATACATTAGATGGGAAAAAAATAAGGTATGAAACTACCTACAGCATCATCTTGGTAAAGAAAAACACAATAATATAGAAAAAAATAGAAATGCAAAATATTTATAGTGTGACTTCTGAGTAGTAAGATAAGAATATTTTCCTTTACTTTCTACATTCTTTTATGCTTTCAAAATTTTAAGGGGTAAAAGCCTTCTTAAGAGCCAAAGTTCACAGGCTGAGATGTAGTTCAATGGTACAGTACTTGCACAGCACATGCAAGACCCTGGGTTCAAGGGCTGGAGGAATGGCATAGTAGTTAAAGCACTTGCTCTGAGTTCAGTTCCCCAGCACTACATAAGCTGGGTATAGTGGCACAACTCCTGTAATCCCAGCACTTGGGAGGCTGAGGGAGGAGAACTGCCATGAGTCTGAGGCCAGCCTGGGCTACATAGTGAGTTCAGGACCAGCCCGGACTACAGAGCAAGACACTGTCTCAAAAAAAAAAAAGAAAGAAAGAAAAGAAAGAAAGAAAGAAAAAGAAAAAGAAAAAGAAAAGAAAAAGAAAAAGAAAAAAAGACCCTGGGTTAGATCGCTTGCAATGCAGAAAAAAAGAGCCTAAATTTAACCTCTCTATTTATTTATTTTGGGGGGGTGGTGGTGGGGTCTCACTTTGCAGTCCAGACTGGTCCTGAACTCACAATGTAGCCCAGGCTGCCCTTGAACTCACAGCAATCTCCTGCCTCTGCATTCCAACTGCTGGAACCACGGGTGGGCACCACCACATCCCAACTTTATGTTGTGCTGGGAAATCGAATTCAGGGCATTGAGCATGGTAGGCAAACATTCTAACCACTGTACTCTGTTTCTCCAGCTCTGACTTCTTTAATTCTTAAAGCTGCCTCATACCACAAGGAGATAAGTTGATCTGATCTCTGGCGTCCAGCAGTGCTCTCAGCCCACAGCATAACCACTGCTGTAAGCCCCGGGAGGGAAGAAAAGAGAGTGAGGGTCATCTATCCTTGCATTCCTAAAGGATAAAGGAGAGTAATATCTGGTAGTGTTCCTCCTCTCACTAGTACACATTCCCAGTTGCCTGGCCAACCCAAAGTAAGGCACTTAACATGACCTCCCACAGAAGTCACAAACGCCTCATAAATTCATTCTCCTGGTTTGACAATAGGCATCATACTATAATCCCATTCAAGGAACACTAACATTTTTACTTTATCTCTAGTAGGAGTCAACCAATCAGGAAATGGTAGCCTGTATGTTGATATCTACCCTGATATACAGCAGCTCTGTTCAGTGCCTCACCTCTGGCCCCACTGGGCTTGGATTAGAGGTATCTCACTTACATATATGGTTGGTGAGGGCAAAAAATCTATAGGAAATTGGGGTTGGTATATACCACCCAGGTGGAACAAAGGTTCTTCTCTGGTTTTCTGGGTCACCACTGTGGGAAGGCCTTTCCCAGTGACTAAGGACCCTGTGTGATGAAGCTGTGCACCATCCCCTCCTATTGTGAGCTCTCAGCTCACTAGCTGCTTTCTAAAGCTGACAAACTACCCAGCATCGACACACAATCCACCTGCTGCAGCCTCTTCCTGCAGGCTGAAGGAATGAGCAAGTGCAAGGGTAAATGGCACTAAATAATGCAGGGGTGAATAACACTCACACAGAAGCATAACAAAGGACATTTGAGAGAGTTGCACAGTGGAGGGGGCAGGTGGGAAGGTTAACACCCCACACTGGGCTCCAAATCATAGCTCTTGAGCTTAAAGGCAGCTCCCACATTGCTCTCCCGATTGTCACACCAGTCCACCTGCATCTGACACTGCTTAATAGAGAATTACACTACATTCTTGCTTCTCACAGAAAGGTTTCCACTGATGTCTGCACAAAGGCAGTACCACATGCTTGGCTGGGTTTTGTCATACTGCATGTCCGCTTTGGAGGGCTCTCTCCATGACACACTGCCACTAAGAGCAGAGACCCTTCTCCATGTTGCCCTTCACACCCAGCTTGGTGCAATGAAAAGAACACCTAGAGAGAATGAGAGAAAGGCAGACTCAGATAAAATTAAGAAATGTTTTTCTCTGTAACTAACAGGAGAAGCCAACAGTGGAGTGTGCTGCCTGTGAGATGATGAGTTTCCCATCCTGGAAGTATACAAGTCTGGGCTGAGAGCCACCTGGCAGGATGCCCTAGCAGAGATGACCACTCAGCTGAAGATGCTGTTCCTGGCAACCCACAGGGCTCTTTCCACCTCTGAGGCCCTGGGGTCTTTTTTGATTTCACTGGAGGGGCCTGAAACTGCTTTCCTCATTGGACTGACAATACCCCTGCCCCAACTATGATATTCTGCACAATAAATGACTGCCCGGGGAGGTAGCAGAGCAGAATGAAGGAGTCATTTAGTTCTACACTAAAGAAGGAAGTAATGGGACACTCTGGAAGAAGCCCATGATATTTAAGATAGCCACATGATTGCCTCTCCAGCCTCCACTTTGACTTATACACTCATAAACACACAAGGATGCATTCCAGATGGACCATCATAAACCAACACTACCTAGCCTTTCCTAGTCTCCAGAAGACACTCAGGGCCTCACCTTAGTACCTTACTTAATCATTACCCCAATGCTAAGATAGAAACTTTCTATTGTAACTTTTCACGTATGCAGGATATGAAGCTCAGAGAAGTTAAATGACTTCCCCAGAATCCCTCATACGTCAAGTGGGAGGACCTGGACTACAAATTCAGTTCTGCTTGATTTCTGGGCCCAAGTACTCTAACAATAAATAAATCATAATGCAGCTATTCAGTAATGGGATGAACATGATAAAATTAAGGGCCTTGATATGTAGACAGCCTCTAAATGATTTGTTTCTACCTGTATTGAAGATTCTTCCATCTGAACTAATTCTCTCATACGATTTACAAAGCGAGGCCAGCCTTCTCTAGTGTGACCTCACTCTCTCCAGGACTATCCACATATTAGTATTGAGATTAACCCAGGCAAGAAGTTGGCAGCTGTCCTTTAGAGCCAAAGAAATCTCTATCTTGGCTTGACGGCCTCCCAGATGGGCTGTGACCTCACTGCCCATGAGGCACTCCTCAGTGTTTTTCCCATCATTCCACACGCCAAATGTCCAAATAACCCACAACTGAAGCTGAACTTCTGAATAACAGAGGGCGAAGGAAAAAATACAAAGGGCACTGAGTCAGTGTGAGGCCTCCTCTTCTCAAGGAGGGACATTTCTCAATGGCCAACCAATGAGCAAAATGTTTAAGAGAGGCAAACCTTCATTGATTATTATTAACACTTACAGATGCCTTTTTTGTGTCTATTCCTGAGGCAGGCATCATGACAAACAGGCTCTCAAGGTAATTAAAATCTAGTTTGGAAACCATTTTACAATCTCTTAACAGATCAATGGACCTAAGCACTGACCATCAAGGGCTGTTAACATCCCAAGGAGAAAGACAACCAGACAGTGTGTCTCTTCTGGGAGAAAACACACAACCTCCCAAAGTCATCCTTTTAAAAACTGAACCTGAGGTGGGCCTGATGGCAAAGGTCTGTAATCTCAGCACTATTGGAGGTTACAACAGGAGGATTACAAGTTCAAGTCCAGCCCAGGTGACTTAGTGAGACTCTGTCTCAAAAAATCAAAAATAAAAATGAATAAAATTGGCTAGGGATACAGCTCAGTGTGAAGGCCATGAGCTCAATCCCCAGTACTGCACACACACAAAACAAAACAAAAAATAAACAAACAAAACCCCTGAACCTTAATCCTACCAAACTCTGGATTCAGTTTACATGAAATAGGGGGGACTCAAGAACATATGAATATATTAAATTATAACAAAGAGATACAATCAGTTGAATCTAGACTATGGTAAACACCATAGAACAAATGACCTATTTTTTAACAAGTAAACTGAAAGAAAAAAATTTGAAGGAGGACCCTATAGAGTAAGAGACATGAGACATAGCAACCAATTATAATATTCGACCTTATTAGATCCAATTCAAGCGAAAAAAATCCTTTAAAATATATGACATTATGACACAAAGAGAATTCTGAACACTAACTGAATGTGCAAATTAGGGAATCACTGTTAATTTTTGTTGTTGTCATTTTACCTTGAACCCAGGGTCTTGCGCATATCAGACAAGGTGCGCTGCCACCGAGCTACATCTCCAGCCCATGTTAATTTCCTAAAGTACAATCATATCATTATAATTTTTAAAAAGATATCATTATCTTTTAGAGAAAATATGACTTGGGAGATTTACTTCAAAATAATATGGGCAGGAAGAGGGAGTAGGTGGGTATATCCACAGCACACAATACACAATAAATTAACAATTGTTGAAGTTGTATGAAGGGCATGCAGGAGTTCATTAATACTCTTTTGCATACACTTCAAGTTTCCTATAACATAAAGCTTAACTGAAATGCAGATAAGTGGCAGATCTACTGAGTGTCTCAGGTACTAGACTTTTTTTTGAGATCTCAGTCTGTAGACTTCTATGTAGAAGACACTTTGCTTACTAGATGTTCATTCTGCATCTCGACTTCCTCATCTGTAACATGGGAGTGTTAAAAATTCTGTGCCTAGTGGCACAGGCCTATAATTCCATCACTCTGGGAGGCTGAGGCAGGATGACTGCAAGTTCAAGCCCAGCCTGGCAGCTTGGCAATTTAGCAAGACCATGTCTCAAAATAAAAAGCAAGAAGTGGGCTAGCAGATGTATCTCTGTGAAAAGGCTTTTAGTTCAATTCCCAGTACCACAAAAAATAAATAAATAAATAAATAAATAAATAAAACACTTCAGGTTTGGAGTATAGCTCAGTGATACTGTGCTTGTTGTCTAGTATTTGAGAGGACCTGGGTCAATCCCCAGCACTGAAAGAAAAACTATCTGCTTCAGATGCTTGTTACTAAGATGAGATGAACAGACACATTTCAAGCTTTCAGAAAACAGACTGGCATGCAGCAACAGTTCTCAATAGCTGGTAAGTTTTTTTTTGCTTTTTGGTTGTTGTTGTTATTGTTGTTTTCGGGTTTTCTGAGACAGGGTCTCTTCTGTAATCCAAGCTGGTCCTGAATTCACTACAGAGCCCAGGCTGGCCTCAAACACAAGGCAATCCTCCTGCCTCAGCCTCCCAGGTGCTGGGATTACAGTTAATGCACTACCACTTCAGTTTGTGTGCTGCTGGGAAATCGAACCCAGGGCCATGTGCTTGCTAGGCAAGCACTTTAACCGCTGAACTACACCCCAACCCCAATAGTTGGTAGTTTTACACAAACCCAAAAAGTAAAACTGTTAGATCCCTTTTATAGATAAGGAAACACAAGCTCAAAGAAGCAAGGTAACTTTCCCAAAGAGTCATACTGCCAGCAAGAGACAGAGCTTGGACTTGAGGACCACTCCCCACACTTAGGGCCCCAGGGATGCAAGGGGAGGAAGGAAGGCTTGAAAGGAAGAAATGAGCTGTGACTCTGAACAGAGAGCAGGAATAAGGTACGGCTGAGAGAATTAAGGGATAAAAGCTCTCAAGACCCTTAGAAATGCCATTCTCATGAAGTTTGAGGCAAATTCTCCTACTAATTAAAGACTGGTCTCCACAGCTGTCATTGCAGTGACCTCACTAATTCAAATAAATAGTCACAAGGTTTCAGAGGGAACAATTTTAACTCTGCTTTCTGTAATAAGGATTCTGGATTACAGCCCAAAGCTTTAGCTAGTTAAGTGTGGGGGTCAGTCTCATAAATTGTTTTCTTGGCTGGATCCCAAGAAAGCCAGACTGTCATCCTAGCAATGAGGTGATCAGTTTTGCATTCCTACCCAGAAGGGAGGCTTCTCCACAGAGCTTATAAATCATACCTGTAAGATCTGTATGTACCACTGGGATTCTCAATCTTTAGCGGTTCTAGTATTTTATTTTGGGGAAAACTACACCACTGAAGATGGTTATCCAGAATAGCACCTCAGTACACACACCTACATTCACCAGGGAGATCATTTCTCCAAAAAAAAGCTGTCTCAGATGCAGTCTTAGCTAGGCCCAGTGGTGCAGGCATATAATCCTAGCATTCTGGGAGGCTAAAGCAGGAGGATTATGAGTTTGAGTCCATCCTGGGAAACTCAGCAACATGGTGAGACCCTGTCTCAACATTAAAAATAAAGATAGGCTGAGTATATAGCTCAGTGTGAAGGTCTTAGGCTCAATCTCCAATACAACAAATATAAACAAACATAAAAACAAACAGAAGCAAAGTCTTCTATGCTTGCTAACTGCCTCTTTGAGCACGTTGGGAAGAAGTTCCTGGCCCTGTAGCTCCTGTTCCAACTTGGCAATTGTGCTCTTCATGATGGATGAGGCACCACCAAAGAGCAAGTTCCACAGGCTTCTGTGGGGAGGTAGAAAGAGGATGGCTTGCAGCCTAAGGACGTAATTCATGTTCTCACTCTGCTCTGCAATGATGAGACAACTCCTATATCTGCTTGGTTTCCCCATTTACAAAGCTGGATGACAGGAAACCTCACTGCCTCACAAAAATGAAACATACATAAAAAAGCCAGGCAGAACACGGTGCACCGGTATGGCTACGCTGAGTCTCATTAGGCCAAAATGAAATCAGAGCTTTCAGAATAGGGAATTTTATCCATGGGCAGGTCTCAAGCCCTCCCCTGTGGGTTTCTAACCAGCTCACTCCCAGAGGCAATGCTGTGGAACAACAAAACCTGCGCATAACAAGCTGGTCAGGCCTGGATTTGATTTCTGGCTTTGCCACCTTATCTTCGAATTTTCCATTCCTAGCAATTTTACAGTTGAAACAAATGAATAAGCACTGTCTGTTCCTCACAATCTTGGCTGAATAGAAAACAAAAACCCACCAATAACATATGAACCTCATTTAGCTTTAGGAGTTTTAGCTTCTTTTCCACAAAAAGGGCTGATGTGAACTTTCTGTACTCAAATTTCCTTTCTTATCCTGCTCTCTAGTCTCCATTCCAGGTGCTGATGAGCCCTGACAAACTCCTGAAATTCAAGGCAGGAAAAGAGCAAGAATGCAGAGATAGAAGTCTAAAGAAAATTTGTCATCCTGGTCACATGCTTTAAAAAAAAAAAAAAACAGCCTGGCTTAAAACAGTGGACAGAGAGGTAAGGATCAGAGGACCCTGGTCTGCCTGATCCTGGGCTCAAACTCGTGGCTCTGCAATTTATTAGCCCTGAGGCCCCAGGCAGGTTCATTAATCTTAGTTTCATAGTCATTTCCACATGTAAAATGAGGACAGTAACTGTATACTTTGTAGGACTGCTATGACCAGAAATAACATATACTGAAAGAATGTAATATCAGCCATTGTGTATTAAGAGCTTGTTTTGTGCTGATACATATACAGTGCCATTTAAATCTTATGACACCCCAATAAAGTAGGTATTATACACCCCTGTTTTAAAGATGAGACTACTCAGAGTAAGGTTATTTGTTCCCAGAGATGCAGTGTTGGAGCTGAGAATGGGACTTGGGTTTGTCTGTTCTGAAAGATTATTATTATTTTTCTGTTTTGTGGTGCTGGGAACTGGACCTAAGGCTTCACCGGTTAGGCAAACACTCTAGCACTCAACTACACCCCCGGCTCCAAAGGCTGTATTTTTGTGCCATTACAGCATCTGCTACAAGCAGGCAATGATGAAAACCAGCCATTGAAATTCCAGCAACACGCTTCTGCCAGCTTTAGTTACAGCTCTGAAAGGGGTGCCACCACTCCCATTTTACAGGTGAGAACTGGGGACTTGGATGGATTATGACTCACAACAAAAATTCTCATCTTTTGGAGACACATGCTTAAGTATTTATGGATGAAATTTTATGACTCTGGAATCTGCTACAAGACAATGCAAGGTGGAACAGAGGATGAACAGCTGAAACAAGACTGGACTCACCAGATGCTGAAAACTGTGAAAGCTGAATCATGGATATATGGAGGCTCCTTAACCTGTCTGCCCTGTTCATGTTTATGTTTGAAACACTCCACAGTTAAAAGAAACAAAACCAAATCATTTCATCTCCTGGAAAATGTAGTTATGTAAGTGGGACTCATCGTGGAGTATTCCCAATTCTGTCCCCAAATCCAGAGTCCCCTTCAACAACCTTAATAATCACTTTAAGGGGCTGGAATATAGCTCAGGGGTTAAAGCACTTGCCTATCAAGCACAAGGCCCTGGGTTTGATTCACCAGCATCACATAAGCCAGGCATGGCGGCATATGTCTGTAATCCCAGCACTCATGAGGCTGAGGCAGGAAGATTGCTGTGTGTTTGAGGCCAGCCTAGGCTACATAATGAGTTCAGGACCAGTCAGGACTAAAAAGAGAGATCCTGTCTCGAAAAAAAAAAAATTATCACTTTAAGGCACTTCTCTTTCTTTGTTTCCTTATTACTTGTATATGGGTTTAAACAGCTACTAATCTGAGATGGGAGGTAGGAAAGCAAGGCAGTCTCCACTGGGCAAAGGGCAGCCCAGCCAGCTGTAGAGATACAGAGGAGGCCAGAGTCCTGCTGTCTGGAGTGTCTAAGAAAGCCCTCCAAAAGTCAGAAGTTCTTGGAAGTGGAGAAAACTTGAGGAATCCACAGGAGATTGCCGGAATAAAAAAAGAGAGAGTGAGGAAGGACTACTGAATACAAGCATACAGACAGGAGTACAGGGGCCGATCTGCCTCCAGGTCTCCTGGGGTGGCTGCCTCAGCCTCCCTGTTGACACCACAATCTCCTATCTTTCTACTTATAGCCGACCTTCTACACTATTCCAGGACGGTCATTCTCAAACGGAAATCTAGGTTGTGGGTGTGGCTTACTGGAAGTGTGCTTGCATAGCATGTGCAAGGTCTCAGGTTCAATCTGCACTACCACAACTAAATAAATAAGTAAATAAATAAAACAGAAACGGATCACTTCTCCTTTCTTATTAAAAAGCTCCCACTTAACTCCAAATAAAATCTAGTCCTGTGATCCTCAGGGTAACTGGAATTTCCAACCAGCCCTCACTTCTGCCTCCTAAATCCCACTGTTCCCGTGAGAACACCCAGGACCTGAAGTTTAGTTGTCTCCCACAAACAGTCACCTTTTGTCTAATGCCTTCCCTGCCCAGTACCCCTCTCTGGCACCTGGTGGACCTGCAGGAGATGGCTCAGATGTCACCTCCTTTGTGAAGGCGCCCTCTCTCCCATCTCCAGTGACAATTTGAGTCCCTCCCTACTGCACATGTGGATCTGCGTCATGATGAAAGGGAGTGAGATAGGGTGAGGAAAGACAGCAGACAAGGTGACCAGACCAGGTGGTTATCATCACCATTAGTGACATAAATAAAGTGGTTCCTGGGCTGGCAGATGGGCTGTGCCAGTTATCATGGTGCTGGCATAAAGCAGCTGCCAGGAGAGACTGTCCAGAGTATGGGCAGGTGAGGCCGGCAGAATGTCAGCAGAGGGCTCCTTCCCAGCTGGGGCCAACGCAGGAGCAGCCTTGCCATGGTGCCCTTCACATGTCTGTAACGCCTATGGCTGCAGGAGGCTAATTTAGTACTAAAAAATGCTGTAATAGTTTCCTTGAAAGGTTCCAGACAAATGGAAAGTGATACCCACAGCTTGATGCTCCCTTCACTTCCATGGCTACAAACCTAAGGAATATTTATGATCTCTGGGATCAGAGATTTGGTGTCTTAGAAGCAAAGAAAGGTCACAAGACGAACGGATGAAGACCATCTGCTCTTGGGTGGGGAAAGAAACTCCTGTACTCAGAGTTATTCTCCCCAGTGCACCACGTACCTGCTTCTCTGACAAAAATCTCTGCACCAACACAACAATTTTTATTTAACTTAGAATAAAACCAACATCTCCTGCAAGGAGGAGAGAAAAGCTTAACACAAAAATGCTAACTAACAGGGTGCTAAGGAAGCCTTCTTGCAGGGAAACAGGCGGCCCTGCAAAACACAGCCCACAGCCCTCTCAGGGAAAGGGTACTTGTGCTCTCTATATTAAATTCTTAGCAACAAGGCTTAACAGAGGAGAACAAATGCTCCCCGAGATGTCTGCTTGATTGCAAAGGAGAAAAACTCGTTGGGGGCCAGCGCTGAAGGAGCACCTCCTCCTCGTTTTATCATAGGCCTGCTGCTCTTCCAATTCCCAACACTGTGCCTCTGACATTCCAGCAGATGCTGCCTGCCACCGCGGCACTAATCCTTCATCCTTGGGGGCCAATGGAAATGCAGGATTTCCCATTAATCAGGGCCGAGGACACCAGAATAGCTCATCTGACCTTTACAAATACCAAAGGGTGGACTGAAAGCAGAAACTGGCAAAAGGTAACACAAAAGTCTTTAGCCTTCTTTTCATAGATGATTTTATGCCATCATTAGCCAAGAAACAGACTGCTGAGAGGCCTGACAAGGTTAAAAATTAGAAAGAAACAGCCAAGTTGGAAGTAAGGTAGCCACCAATGTCGCAGCACACACGTTCCTTGATGAATTATTTAGTGTGCATTAAAAATATATATGGCTCAGAAATCTCCTGGCACTGGACTAAAAACAGTGTCAAACTGGGAACCAGCAGTTCTCTGAGAGAACACTCAGACACTGAAAGAAACATGGATTTCAATGCATGATATCAGTTGGATTCTGTGAAATAACAAAGAGCCAGCATGGGTGAGACTGCAGATTGGCTATTGACAAGGAGACAGGCCCTCTCTTAGGAGACATGTTTTACATGGGATCAAACTCATTATTAAGCTTTAGCCTATACCTACCCATTTCCTATTTATAGCCTATAAATCTTTGTCAATGACTGATATTTTCGGAACAAAAGTGAGCCCCTTAGGATTTTATGGACATTTTCTTTGCATGGCTATAATTCAGCACCACTCAAAACTGAATTTTTAAGTAATCTTAATGAAATGTTGAATTCTGCTTTTTTTCCATTAAAAATAATTGCAGAAAACTTCAGAAACAAAGAAAAGCCATCCACATAAACTCACCACTGCCCTTATTCAATTTTTAATAGCTTTATTGAGATATACTTCATATACTATAAAATTCAACCATTTGAAATGTACAATTCAGAGGGCTTTAGTGTTCACAGGGTTGTGCAACTAGCACTACTACCCAAGCCCAGGACATTTTATTAGGTATGTTTCTGCAATAATGGGATCAAACTCAGCACCCTGCACATGCCAAACAAATGCTCAGCTGCTGAGATACATCCCAGCCCCAAGCTTCCGAATATGTCATCATTCCCACCATGAGTTGCTCACTTCCATTTCTCCCTACTTTATTGTCTCCTACATCTACTAACCTGTTTTCTCTGTATTTGTATTTGCCTATTCCAGACATATAGATGCAATCTTACACAACATGTTGCCTTTGTGCCTGAGTGCTTTCACCAACTTTGATCCAATTCAATTTTTATTAGAATTCTGTTAGGTTTCCTTCCCATCTTGATTCTTACATATTTAAATTTTAACCCTGGGGTCGGGAATGTAGCTTACTGACCCAGTGTGGCTCAGCGGCACAGGGTAAGAGTGTGTGCTGACGACATATGATGCTCTGGGCTCTATCCGTGGTACCACATTAACAATTGTCAGCCTTTGCTAACATTATCAAGTCAAGCCTTTTGCTTGCTTGCTTGCTTGCTTGCTTTGTCTTCGGAGCTGAGAACAGAATCCAGGGCCTCCGCACTGAGCTATGTACCAGGCTTTTTAAATCCTGAGACACAGTCTCATTATGCCAGTCAGTTATCTGGCTAGACTAGAGCTTGTGATACTCCTGCCTCACCCTCCCAGATGCTGAGATTATAGGTGTGTGCTAGCATACCCAGCTCATACCTAGTTTCTACAGAATGGTGAGTTAGCAACCCTAAACTATTACTGAAAGTCCAGAGAAGAAGGAAGCCTCCCTCCTTTGCTCTGTCACCCTGCAATATTGCTCTAATTTTAAAAGCAAGTGCTTAGAGGTTAGGAAGGTATTTAATATTATCATATTCTCAGGACAACCCCACACACCAAATACAATCTTCAAGAACATGAAAGAACACAAAACCACATATATAAACAGGAAGAGCTACCTACTATCTATTGAGCTCTCTGTTCTGCAAATGTTATGAGTTAAATTATGATCTCCCCCTGCATATTTGTATGTTGAAGCCCTACCCCTAATATCTCACAATATAACTATGTTTGCAGACAGGCCTTTGAGGGGCAGTTAAGTTAAAAAAAAAAAAAAAGACTGTTAGAGTAAACCCTAACCCAATCTCACATGTACAGAGGAGCAACCCCATGAAGACACAGTTAGAAAGTAAGTATCTACAGCTAAGGAGAGAGGCCCAGAAGCAGCCAGCCCTACCTATACCGTGATGTTGGACTTGGAGTTTCTAGAGCCAGAAAAATTAATTTTGGTACTTTGCTATGAGAGCCCTAGCAAATATCTCACTTAATGATACTTTTCAAAGCAGGATGTTTATCTACATTTCACAGATGAGGAAGGTAAGGCTCAAATAGTTTAGAGTTTAGTGGAGTTGAAATCCATGATAAAGTTTGTCTGATTTCAAATCTTTTGTTATTGCCAGAAAGTGCACCATGCTTTAATTTAGGTCATATTGTTTAAATAACAAAAAAAATTTGTTCTATTTTTAAAAGACCAATACACCCTCTTCCCAGAATATACCTGCTTATAGTCCAAATTCAGAATTCATTCATTTCAGAAACATTTTTGAGGGAGGAAAAAACACTTAATGAGCCAAGTACTTTACATGCATTATCCAATTTGAGCTTTAAATAATCCTGAAGATGCATATTAGTCATAATTGAGGAAACTCAGGCTCAGAGACACTGACAATATCTTATCACCATATTTGCCTCATCTTTCATTGAGTTCCTTGGCCTAACAGTTTTATTCTTAAAGACAAACTGAACTAAATTCCACTTATCAGTCTTTCCCTGAAACCTGCGGTATTGGGTGCTCTTTGTACTAATTGGAGTACACCATGGTAGGGAGAGGGTGTGGAGCCCAATGAAGGAGGTGACAGCTCTCCCAGGCCACTCCCAGCCCATGCAGAGCTTTTGTATGCATCAGAGGAAAAGCACAGTTAGGGTACACCTTCTGAGCAGTCCCTCTCTGTGCCCTTAGCCCACACCTTTGGTACATTCCTGGTGTTCAGTGAGCCCAACAGGGTGCCTAGACAAAGACTGGAGACCCAGGGAGTGTTTGCTTCTCACTCCCTTACCACCTATTGGTGCTGAATACCAGAACTCCATCCCACGCTTCTGTGGGCCAAAACTGGCATGTGGTCAACTCTGATTCTGCAGAGCATGGTGGAAAGAAGGGTCTGTTCACAGCAGGTGATAGGCAGAGACAAAAGTGAGGTACTACAGGGGTCACACTGCCAGAAGGAGCTACATGAGTAGATTCTCCCAAATATACAAATGGGGAGCTGGAACCAGGAACCCAAACCAGGATGAAACCAAGGGAAAGTTAAGGGCACTTTGCCTTAATGGCTCTCAGGGTCTCTGTGTATGCATTTCTCACACAGGTGACTTATGCTCCAGGCAGCTGCTCCTGGCCCTGCCACTCAGGGTCCCCACCTGCCCTCTTCCCAGGGTTAGACTGTGCTGTGGAATGGGGAGTGAGTAGCAGCTGCTGCAGTACTCCAGTCAGAAAAATCCAGCTCCCTGGGGATTCTTCCTAAACCTCACAAAGTCAGTGCCATTACTGAGCTGGGGGCTTGGTGCAGGGAATGTTTATCATAAGGCTTCATCTCCCAACCCCAGTCCTCTCAAATGAGTCAAGAATTTAAAGATTACAAAGCACCCCTTCCAGAGACTCAGCGTCTCCCAGGAACAGCCTGCCTCTCCTCCTCTACTCTGATCTGTGCCAAGCTAGACTATGAAGAAAGTTGACAAGGAGTAATTGGGGCACTGGCGGGAGGATGATGGCGGCCCTGTGATCAAAAGTCAGTCTCGGTAAGCGTGGTATATAGAATCTCCCACGTGAGCAAGAGGCAGAGGACAGAGCCACCCTGGAGAGATAGAGAAGCAAGGCCAAGAGGCTGACAGTGTGTCTCAAAAAGGTACATATTCCAGGGTTGCCTTAAATTACAAGAATGTGTCACAGTGGGGCCATAGATCACCAGTGGGAGATGTTGGGTGGGCCAGGGCAGTGGTATAAACACACAGCCTATTTTCTTGAGATTCTCCTGCCTGATTAGCCTGTGGCCACAGCTGTCTAAAACTCTTCAGTTTTGTTGTTGTTGTTGTTGTTGTTGTTTGTGGTACTGGGTCTAAACCCAGGGACTATAGCATGCTAGGCAAGTACTCCACTACTGAGCTACACCCCTAGCCCTACAACTCCGGCCCAACACTTTCCTTTTCTTAATGAGTCAGGGCTAAGTTAGAGCTTCAGGCAGGTAACAGGATTCCGATAGAATTTCCTTGCTTTGATTTTAGTGTATTTATTTATTTTGATTTTTATTATTTTGATGTTACTTAGAATCAATGTCAAATGAAAATGGTTTTCAACTTAGAGAAATTCACAAGTAAATCTGCACAAATTTTAAAAAGGAGGGGCATGGTGGTGCACACCTGTAATCTCAGCATTTGGGAAGCTGAGGCAGGAAGATTGCCGTGAGTTCAAGGCCAGCCTGGGCTACATAGTGAACTCAGGATCAGCCTGGACTACAGGGTAAGCCCATGCCTCAAATATAAATAAATAAATAAATTACAATAAAATGGGAGTCAATATAAAGGAAATAATCTAAATGACAGTATAGGTAGCTCGTGGGTAAGGGAAACTGATGATGGCTCCCAGGATAAATGAAAACTTTAAGATCTGAGAAACTCTCCACCAGAGCTTTGGTGTGCAGGAAAGGGAAAGAATAAAAACTGTAGTGACTGGGAGGACACTCCAGGAGGGAGGGGCTGGGTCATGATCACTTCTATGGGGAGGAACCCAGAGGGTATGGGATGATCATTAATCTGGTTTCTGTTGCCAATAACAGAATACTACAAATTAGGAGAGTAATAAAGAGAGGTTTATTTTGTCTCATAGTTTTGGAGATCAAGGTCAAGAGGCTACATTTAGTGATGTCTTCCCCACCCCCCACTTCTATTCCCCCACTCTGGGGTTGAACTCAGGCCTTTGATTTTTTATTTTGAGGCAGGATCTTGCTAAATCGTTAAGTTGTCCACGTTGGGCCCAAACTTGTAATAGTTCTGCCTCAGTCTCCCAGATAGCTGGGATTTTGGGCATGTGCCACTATACCTAACTTAGTGTTGGCCTTTATGGAAGCACAGGATATCATACAGCAAGAGAGAGGGAGCGTATGTGAGTACACATGTGTCTCTTCTTAAGTCTCCCTCTTCTCATAAAGCCAACAGTTATGGGGGTTGTGGGGGCTCTTCACCATGATCTTATCTTATCCTACTCATTTGCACCCCTAAACCCCACAGTTAGATCAAGTTTCTATGCTCTTGGGTTTTTCCCCCGAAATTCTTTTTAGTATATATTTGCGATGCATTATAGCTACACTTGCCTTGAGGAACTACGCACGTACATACCACATCTTCATCATTAACACTCCCCATTCTTCCTTCCCTACATCCCCTCTCACCACCATAAAATCTAGCTGCCTGTTTCCTACTATAACTTTTATTTTGTTCTCATACTTCTTTATTACACTTATTATTTATTATTCTCATATTAGAGAAACCATGTGATATTTAACCTTCTGTGATTCATTTCACTAAGCATAAGGGCCTCAAGGCTTTTCCTACCAATGACTCAAGTTTTCTATTTTCCTGTCATGGTTAAGATCCAAAATATCTAATGTATCTAGAAGAAGGGCTTTAGGAAGTTAACCAGAGCAGAGGGTGCTATAGTCATCAGTACATTGATAAAAGTTTATAGCTAAACATACTGGGTGGTATGGCCTACTTAGAAGGTAAGTTCCCAGCTCACCCCATCCCACTTTGCCACAGACTGAATCATCTGAAAAATGTGTGCCAAAATAAACATCTCCTACTTTAAATTGTGGGTATCAAATATTTTGTCCCTGCAATGAAAGTGACTAATAAGCCTTTTACTACCTCACAATAGGGTCCAAATTTCAACACACAATACACACAAACCACATTCAAACCATAGGAGAGGTGCCTTTAGGGACCTTCCTAGTGATCTAGTGAGCCAGGGAAAGGCTTCTGATTGAGTTCAAGGCTGGCCTCTGCCACTTGCTCCTTGGGAAGTCTCTGGCACTCAGCCTTATCCACAAATCTGAAAAACTAATTCCACTATCTTGGTATACTATGAGAAAATGACCAGTACCCTCAAGATAGCAGGTTCCTTACCCACCCTACCCCTTTCTAATTCTGGCAGGGACCAAATCTATGATCCAATCTTGAGAACATTCCTCAGATTTGAGAGCAATAGCATTTTACTTCTTTATTCTAATCTTAATTTTAAAATGTACAAGACACTGACCTTACTTAATTTTATTGGGTTAGCAACGAAGAGGAATATTTACTTGGGAAGATGCTGTGGATTCCTAAGGCTCATATGTCACTTACCATGTAGGGAGAAGGAGCCTGGGTATCGCCACCCTGGAGCAGCAATAGAAAAATGTGGCTCTTCACGACTGGAAGGTTAATAGGGCCCGGAAAAGAGCCCGCCCACATTTAATATACTCATTGAAAACTATGCAGAAAATTGTGACCAAAGAATTCTTAGAAAAAAAAGTCAGGACAAGCAAAGGTCCTAGCTGGCTCCCACAGGGCAAGGGGCACCAAAGCTTCAGGGGGACAGTGTCTCAGTCACTCATTAACTAGCACGGTCCACCTCTACACAGGGCTCAGGAAGGGAATTGACCTAAGGCAACTTTCTTTTTCAAAAGCCTTCACACATTTATTGCTGACTCACTAGTGCTGATGACAGAAAAACAACAACAACAAAAACAAGACAAAACAAAATAACCAATTCAATTAGCCCAACTATTTCAGGAAATGGTGGCTTTTTTGGCTTGGTACGGTGAGACAATCATGACCGTGATACAGAATAAATGTGCGTATGAGACCAAATCTTTTATGCTGCAGCTCATGTGTAAGTCCTTATAGGCTAGCTTGCTCCACCTCTAGGGTCTCCTCTTGGAGTTGTACCTGATTTTATTACTAGTCTTCATCAGAATCCACTGAGAAATGGGATAATTCACTTTTGTTTCTTGGCCAGGAATTGCTTGATTCTGAAAGTCTTGTGAAAAGACCCGGAAAGGATGGGAGGATGGTGCAAGCACCATGCTGGCAGACAAACACAGAAGAGCCAAAGGCAACACTTAACTCACAGGTCTCAGAGAGGTTTTCTGTTAGATGGTATAGACGAACAAGAACCAAATGTTTCTCCCTCCTTAGATGTCAAAGACATGTCAAAGATACCCAGCATTAATTAGGGTCAGAGCAAGCAGGCACTCAAGTGTTCTGCTGGGGAGAGGTGACTTGGAGGGCGATTTGGCAGTGTCTATCAAAATCTCAAATGCCCACATAGTCGGAGTCAGACATTTCACATCCAAGGATCTATACCATAGAATGCATAAGAGTACATATGTTGCTACAGAATTGTTTGTAAGGATTTTTTAAAAAGCCATGCCCACTCATAGAACAAGGTTATACATAATTTTTTGAGAATGGTTACATAAATTGTATATCCACTCTGTGTAATGCTATGCCCAACGAAATAAATATGCTGCCATGAGAAGACCTCTGAAATGTACAATTACATCACAAATGCAAGTTGCAAAAATGAAATGTATATAGGAATTTTTTAGGGGAATTTTTTTTTCAGTTTTGGTACTGGGGACTGAAGCCAGGGCCTTGAGTGTGCCAGGCAAGCATTCTGCCACTGAGCTACATCCTTAGCCCAGGATCTTATTAATATAAAAGAAACTTCAGTGAACAAGGCTCACATACTTATCAGATGCCAGATATTTACCTCCAGAGAGTCTAAAGAGGGAACAGACCTGCTCTTTCTACAATAAATACTTCTATACTGTCTAAATTTTAAAAACCAAGCATAGGTGTGTACACACACACATACACACATACACACACACACACACACACACACACACACACACATCTCAGTACTCATTCACTTGAAGACAGACTTCTTTGGGATGCCTAGGTGGCACAGATCAAAAACGCCGCCTCTGGGTAGATGAAGGCTCAAGTGTGACATGCTAGAGTGCTGGCCCTATTGCAGGAAGGCCCCTTAGCCACTCCATGGCAAACTTTCTCCTCTGCCAACTCAACAGGAAAGCCAGAAGAATGTACACATTGCTCCCAAGAGAGCCTTCCTGCCACAGAGTAGGCTGTGATGGGATATCTGGGGGCTATCCCCAGTAGCGTGGCTTCCTCCCTTGACCAGATTCCATCCTACTGCTAGATGGAGCTCTGAGGCAAGGACCACTCCATCCCCTTCTCTGTAAGTATATCAGGTTTTGAAATTTAATCTGTCTTGGGATATTCTCTCACCAAGAGCACCAAGTTTACTAGTTCAATAACAACAAAAGGGTATCACACCCCTCTTCCCATTCCCTTCACTCCCTGGTTACCTCCTATTTGTTCTTCAAAGCCAAGCAGCACCTCTCAAGAAAAATCCTATTCCCATCACCACCTGGTATGGACTAGCCCCTCTCTCTGAGCTTCACACAGGGCCTTACCTCCACATCTGTCACAGGACTCACATTGGGCATTGAAATGTCTTCCTGCGTGGCTTTTCCTCTCAGTGTAAACTCCCTGTGGGAGAACACTATGATGGATACACGCTCAGAACCAAGAAGGGAAGCATTCAGGAGGTCTGGAGGGTTCACTCCACCACTGTACTACAATATGTCTTATGGGGACCATGAGCTGCTCCATAGGAGGCATATCCTCCTGGAGAACATATAGTCACAAAGGGCCAAGACAATGCATCAGCCCAAGTGAGGGCTGTAATTTCTGCTCTATCACTTCATCACAAACGATGCCTCAAATCCCTACATTTTAGCCAGCTATGGTGGCACACATGTATAATCCCAGCACTCTGAGAGGATGAGGCAGGAGGATTGTAAATTCATGGGTAGCCTGACAACTCAGTGAAAACCTATTTCAAAAAAATAGGGCTTGGAGGTATAGCTTATGGTTAAAGTGCTTGCCTGGCAAGTCCAGGCTCTGGGTCCACCTCAGTACCACATAAGCCAACTGTGGTGGCAGATGCCTATAATCTCAGTGCTGAGGAGGCTAAAGCAGGTGACTACTGTGAGTTTGAGACCAGCCAGGGCTACACAGTGAGCTCAGGACCAGTCTGGACTACAGAACTGAACCCTGTCTCAAAAATAAGTAAATAAATATAAAAATAAATGGGCTGGGAATGTAGCCCATTGCAAAAGGTAAGGGTTTAATCCTCTTCCTAATATTACAGAAAGAGAGAGAGAGAGAGAGAGAGAGAGAGAGAGAGAGAGAGAGAGAGAGAGAGAAAGGTCCCTTGGTTCTACCATTGCCTCTAAAACTTTAAAGTTAAGCACCCACCATTTCTCCCAACAAAGCAATTTTGAATAACAACAACTCAGAAAGTATAAAATGCAGCAAAACAAAATATCCCACCCATGATCCTGATGCTCAGCTCCCTTCCACATACACATTCTTAACTGGGATCCTAATGGATGTATCACAATCTACCCTCAATGGGTACCAACCACCTCCTACACTCATTAGGATGGCACCTATCAAACAAACAGATGATAACAACTGTCTGTGAGGGTGGACAGGTACTGGGACTTTCCTGCACTGCTGGTGGGAATATAAAATGGTGCAGCTGCTATGGAAAACAGTACAGTAGTACCTCAAAAAGTTAAAAATAGGCTCACCATATAACCCAGCAATATCATTCTAGTTATGTACCCAAAGAAACTGAAAGCAAGGCCTCAAGGATATGTGCATACCACATTCATAGCAATATTATATACAAAACTCCAAGCAATACTCTACTGATGCAAGCAACCCAAGCTTCCACCAGTGGATAAATGGGTACACAAAATGTATATGTGCCCAGTGGAATATTATATAGCTTTTAAAAGGAAGGATGGTGGCTGGTGGTATATCTCAGGAGTACAGTGCTTGCATTACTGTGTATACATAAGGCCCTAAACAGAGAGAGAGAGTGAGAGAGATTTTGTACATGCATGCTCCAACATGAGTGAACCCTGAATACATGCCAGATGAAATAAGCCAGTCACTGGAAGATAGTGAATTATTACATTTACATGTAGTATGTAAAGCAGTTAGAATGTGCAATGTTGACTGCCTGAAGGGATAAGGGAACTGAGAGTTGCTATTTAATGGGCAGTTTCAGATGGAGATGACAAAAAAGTTCTAGACATGGATGGTTGTGTCAATTGCAAAAATACATTAAGTGTGAACATACTTAATGCTACTGAGCTGCACACCTCAAAGTGGCCACAATAGCAAGTCTTACACGTGTTTGTATTGCACGACATAAAAATGCAAGTCTACAGAGAGTTGTTTTGTGTCCTGGAGAATGAATTAATCACAAAGGAATAGCTTGGCTTCAGCAATCTTCCCAGAAAGTGCTGGAGACAAGCAGGTAGACTCAGATCCCTTTCCTAGCTCTCAAGACAGAGAATAATGGTTTCTCTAAAGGCACTCACCAGGGGCTGAAAGAATGGCTCAGTGGCTAAAGTGTTTGCCTAACAAGTGCTAACGTCAAGCGTCAAATACCCAAGTTCAGATTCTCCAGCATCACATAAGCCAGGCACACTGGAAGGTAATTCCAGCACTTGGGAGGCTGAAGCAGGAGAATTGCAGTGAGTCCAGGGCTAGCGTGGGCCAGCCTGGGTTACAGAGCGAGACCCTGCCTCAAATAATAATAATAATAACAATAACAATAACAATAATAGCGCTCACCAGGCAGAGATCAAACAACAACCACCATGGGAACTGAGCCAGGAACAATGCCTGAGCCCTGAGAATGTAAGAACCTATGCCTAGTGGCATGCATATGAATGGGGTACAGTAATGGACCCCAGACAAACCCCACAGAAATCTGGGTGTGTGGGGAAGTCAGTAGGCTGTGTCCTGAATCTCACTGTGCTTTGATCTATTGTGTGATTCTGAGAAAGTCACAAAAAATGTAAAAATACTCAGCAGTTCACTCTTATACGTGCACGTACACATTACCACTGAGCTACACCCTCAACCCACTCCAGCTCATGTTTAAGATCATCCTAACAATTTTCAGAGAGAAGACAGAAAACAAGAAACAGACTTGGTTTCAAACATAGAAGCAGTAAGTTGGAGCTTAAACTGTTGTGATAACACTGTTGCAGAAGTATGCCTCCCTCTTCGAGGGTACTTCAGTGTTCCTAACCAATGATGGGATGTCTCTCTCCTGGAATGTTTTCAAGGATAAGTTCCTGCTCCTGGTCCCTAACATATTTGCCATTGAGAAGATAACCTAGAAATCATGCTGTCAGTTGGAAAAAGCCATTCCCAATCCCATGCCAGAACCAAAGTCTAAAGTCACATTCTTTTTTTAAAGAATGTGACTGAGAGCGAGGCCTGGTGGTGCCAGCCTGTAATCTCAGAACTCTGGGAGGCTGAGGCAGAACAAACATTTTGAGCCCAGCCTGGGTAACTTAGCAACTTAATGAGACACTGTTTCAAAACAGAAAATTTAAAAACTGTGCTGGAGATGTAGCTCAGCATAAAGACCCTGGGCTTAATCCTCACCACTACAATAAAAAAATAAAAAAGTGTTAGAAGGTGAGTAAGAAAACAATTCCTAATACAAAATCAGTACCTATCTTCACAACCAGCTGCATCCATTATATGCCAGCCTCACTTCCTGCTGAGCTCTGATTCCAATATGCTCCCCACCTGTAGCTCTGGCTTTCCTTATGGTGGTCCTGTACTACAATTATTCACCTTCTATTCTAAATCCAACCTCACCCTACTTGGTGCATTTAACTAAAGAGTAAGATAATTATTAAATATATATAAATATCAGTGCCACAGAAGTTCAGAGGCTTCTGGCCCATTTTGTGGCAATGAAGGATCTAAGCTAGGTTCTGAAGAACATTTGGATCTAAACCATGAGCAGAGAGAAAAGTGGTAAAGGGCATGCAGAAGTCTATAAAAAAGAGATAGAAAGAAGCCCAGTTGGTGATTGGTGCGGGCCTTGAACACTACCTCAGGGCCATTTACTAAAGAGCACCCACTCATTCCTCATAAATAAGACATCTCAATGGATTAATGTCTAATCAACCCATGATCACACATAACTGTGGTGCCATGCATTTCATATCTTTTGCGGGAGGTGGATACTGTGACTCTGCATAGCTTTCAAGGCATGGTCTCAGTCAACTAACTTATAGCTAGTCTTATGAGTTGGCAATAGAGTGCCGAAAGGGAAGGAGAATGAAGGAACGAGACCAGGTGAGTGATAACTACAATGGCCCAGGCATGACTAGACCTGGATTAAGTTAGAAGAGGTGAAAACTAAGAAGAGGAAATAAATGTTAGGGACATTATGAAGAAAACACCAAACAAAAACAGTAAAATACAGGTCACTGATAGCAAGCTCTGCATCAAGAGAGGCCCATTAGAACTCCAGGCACAGCACAGCTCCCCTACCCATCTGCTCAGCCTCGTTCTGACCTCCCTTCCTTTTGCTGTTGCGCATCCCTAGAGCAATATGCCTTTATATACAAAACCAGCATTTATAAAATTGAAATGAGTGCATCTCATGGGCACCTTGTCAGAAATGTGCCATTACAAGTGACATTTTCAGGTGTCAGAGTTAGTTTCTCATCTGCTGATGGATCCAATTTGCCCATCTGATGAGAAGACTGTGACACTAACAATTATAGAAACAAATCCAACCTAGAATCTGAAAAATCAAGCTGTTCTTCTGTCTCTTCCACCGTACTCCATGGACAATATGGTGGCCCACTGCCAGAAAGCCCTCACTTCTCAACCACTGCAGCTCAAAGGGACTGGTAGGACTCCAAAATACATGACTTTTCAAGGTGGCTGGTGGAAGAAATAGTGCACAGACTACAGGAAGAAAGAGGATAAGCAAAAGTATCACTAAAATTCACCATAAAATTGCACATTGTACTATGTAACTCCACTACCACACTTCTAGAACAGGAAAACTAGCATAAGATGATAGAAATAAGATCACTGTTTGCCTCCATAGATACACTAGAGCAGTATCTCTGTAGCATATTGGTCTGTAGCCTGTTAGGAAGTGGGCTGCACAGCAGGAGGTGAGCAGTAGGGGATTGAGTAAAACTTCACCTCTATTTATAGCCATTCCCCATTGCTTGCATTACCACCTGAGCTCTTCCTCCTGTCAGATCAGCAGCAGCATTAGATTCTCATGGGAATGTAAACTGTACTGTGAACTGCATATGCAAGGGATCTAAGTTTTATGCTCCTTTTAAGAATGTAAGGTCTGATGATTTGAGGTGACACTGAGGTGGTGATATGAGTGCTGGAGAGGGGCTGCCAATACAGATTAACATTAGCAAAGAGGTTAGACTGCATGGAGACCGTAAGTCCATTCCTGGAAATTCTAACAAAACCCTATCAGTAAGTGGCAAGTAAAAACTAAGCTGCATCTGGTGGCAGGCTCTATGGTATCAAGTGAGTTGACACACTGATTATATAGCTATATCTAGTGAATCTGTCACTTATTTTAGTATTTATGTAACCCAATCATTATTTTATTTACCACTTCCATCCATGCCTATTTCCCACACTGAATGCTTGTCTCAGTTACAGTTTTGGTAAGCCTACAAGCTAGCCCTAGCTAAAATAAGTAAAAGCAAATGTCACTGGAGAGGCTCTTTAAAAAAGGGGAAACATAAAAATAAAAAGGGGTAAAAATCCCTTTTTATTTTTAACAGCAGAAGACTCTGAATGTCATAAAAAACAAAGCTACATTAAAAAAAAAATCAAGAGTCCTACTTAAATTGTAGGTTCATTGCAATAAGTGATTAACATTCTCCAAGACTGCTCTGTGTAATAATAAGGCAATCAGCCATCCAACAAAGACACAAAACCTTCAAAACTGTCTTGCTACAGGAAAAAAAAGTCACTCTGCACTAAAAGATAAGACTTTGGAATTTTTCAAAAGAAAAATGTGAACACTAAAAACAGAAGAAATTACTGAATGCCACGACTTCATCAAATGTACCCGCACTGAGAGCATCATTCTTAGTGGCCAATCACATTGCTAAAGATAAGAAGCCCTTAACTATTGGTGAAGATTTGATCCTGCCTGTTGCTAAGGACATTTGTCGTAAACTTTTAGGAGAGGGTGCAGTTCAAAAAGTGGCATGTGTTCCTCTTTCCGCTAGCACCACAACTAGACAAATTGACAAAATAGCAGAGGCTCTTGAAGCAAACTGTTACAGAGGATTAAAGAGTCACCAGGATATATAATCCAGGCTGACAAATAAGGCACCAAAACTTGTTCTGGTGCAATATATTCTTCATGGAATATGTTAAGTACACTTTTGTTACCAACCAACACAACGGCTACACAGCTATTCATGTCTTTCAATAAGTACAGTTATCAGGAAAAGTGAATTGGCCATTCTGTTTTGGTATATGCACAGACAGAGCAGTTGCCATGACTAAAATGACTTTTTGGTTTCACTAGTTGGGTCAGAGAGTTTGCTTTTGAATGTGACTCTATGCACTGTGTCATCCACATAGAAATGCTGCATAGCTGAAAAATGTCATTTGAACTTAATAACATTTTGTGGGATGTGATTAAAATTATCAACCCCATTAAAGTTCATGCCCTTAGCTCTTATCTATTTGCACAGCTCTGTGAGGAGATGCAAACCACATGCAGCCTCTGTTATACACAGAAATGAAATGGCTTCCTAAAGGTAGATCACTGCTCAGAGTTTTTAAGAGACTCACTCCAGAGTTTTCTTTTAGAAAAATAGTCACCCCTGGTAGCACATTTCAGTGACACAAAATGGGTCACAAAAGTTGCTTACTTTTGTGACTTATTAAACCTGATCAATGAACTCAATTTGTTGCTTCGGCACAGAACAACAACTATGTTCAAGCCAGCAGATAAACCGGCTGCATATAATGCCAAACTGAAATGATGGGAGCAACAAGTGAATATTGGGATTTTTGACATGTTCCAAACACTAGAGATTTTGTAAAAGACTGAGCCAGAGCCTAGAGCCTTCTTTCTCCCAGCTGGTACATGATGACCTGTCTCAGCTTTCAGAAGACTTTGAGAATTACTTCCAACAGCAAAACACCACTGAACTGGGAAGGAATGGATCCACAACCATTAGTGAATAAGCCAGGTGAATCAACTTTGTGAATACTAGAAGAGGAGCAGCTGCTTAAGATCACACATGACAGTGACCTTGAGAGTATGTTTGAGACAACTTCAAATCTCTGTATATATGGATTAAAGTCATGGTGGAATATCATGAGATTGTCACAAAATCACTGAAAAGACTGCTTCCATTTCCATCACCCTAGCTTTGTAAAGCAATGTTTTCTACAGTAACTGCAACTAAAACAAGATTTCAGAGTAGACTAGCCATAAGCAATGCACTTTGGGTGTCACTGTTTCTCAGCACTCCCAGATAAGACCATCTATAGTTTCAGGAAAATAAGCCCAAGGCTCTTGCTAACTTTGTATTATGGTGAGTTGTATAATTATTTCATCATATAATAATAATAGAAATAAAGTACACAAGAAATGTAATGCACCTGAATTCTCCCAAAGCCATCCCCTCACCATGTCCATGAAAATTTGTCTTCCACAAAACCAGTCCCAGGTTGGAGACTATAGGGCTACAGGAGAGGCTGGACTGAGAAGTGGTGTAAGAACTTTCTCAGGTGAGGCTGATATCTTGATGGGGTGTGGGTTACAGCATGTAAGCATTTGTCAAAACTATAACAATTAATACTATGCATTTCATTTCACTATAAGGAAACTATACCTCAATAAAATACACTAGTATATATCATACATAAATTCACACATATAAATGCATGTGTGTAGTGTGTTATATATATTACATTAATTAATTTATTTTATTACATTCATTTAAACACAGCATCTCCTTTGGAAGAAGGCTAAGGGTCTTAACAAAAACTACAAAGCTACTCTGACTTATGCCTTAGGCTTAGAAATGAGCTTGGACACCTGTTATTCAAATGAGTAAACAGGTAGAATATGACCTACCCAAGGTCACACAGCAAATCAGCAAAAGAGCAATAACACATTCCCAACTTCCCAAGTCCTAGCCTTGGAATTAGTTTTTTGTTCTGGAATAGTACCAGAAAAACCAGGCAAAATAGAAAATCAAAGGTGATTTTTGGAACCATCTTCATTTAAACCATCAAATCTGGATCTAAATCAGTCACCCACCCACCACCAAGCAAGGCCTAAATCTAAAGATTAATTTTCAAACAAAAAGCATTCACCTTCATGAGATTAAGTCAATAACTGCCCACCATTACATGGCAGATTTCCTACTGCCTTGCTAAGCCTCCTGCCTATTTACGCACAGTTAAATGACAGTCATGAGGCTGTGAGCTAAGGACCAGACACACAGGCATAGATAGCATAAAACTGATTCTTTCAATGGGGCCGTGGCAAGTCTCCTACCATGGTAGAAGAAACATATTTGGTGTTTGACTCTAGTCCCTAGAACATAGCACTAAAACTCATAGAATTCTGAAGTAATAGGACTATCTTTGTATGCTAATGAGATGACTGACTGGTGGCTGAGGGTCCCTAGAGAGCTTCAGAACAGGGATAGTTGCCAGAAAGATCAAGGCAGGTTCAGAGGGTTGGAAATTGAGGGTTAGTCACTAATGATTAGTGATGTAGCAATCTCAGAGGCTAAGGAAGGAGGACTGCAAGTTCTAACTCAGTCTGGGCAACATAGTGAGTTAGTGAGACCCTGTCTCAAAATTTAAAAAATTTAAGGGACTAAGGATATAATTTAGCGTAAATGCCCTGAGTTCAGTCAGAATACCACAAAAATAAAGAAGAAAAGAAAGAAACAAAGCAAGCAATCATAGATCATGGGAATCCTTAATTTATAGCTGGTCACTTGAATCAGTGGTAACTAAGAACTTTCAATTGGTACATGATGAACGAGGGCTATCTTGTAGGAATGAGTCATTAACCTCTGGGGTTTGCACCAATACCAGGGTAGAGCTGAAGTTTTTGTTTTTTTTTTTGATCATCTGTTTGCTTTTGAGACAGTGACTCATTTTGTATTTCAGACTGGTCCTGAACTCACTGTGTAGCACATTTTGGCCTCAAATTCTCAGCAGCCTCTCTGTCTAACACTCCCCAAGTACTGGGATCACAGGTGTGTGCCACCATGCCCAGCTATTTTTTATGTGGTGCTGGAGAAGCAAACCCCAGGCCTTGTGCATGCAAGGCAAGCCCTCTATTCACTGAACTTCACACCAAGCCCCAGAATTTAATTGTAAGATACCCAGTTAGTGAAAAGAAAATAACAACAACCCACATATTTGGTGTCAGAAGTGCTATGAGGGTGAAAAAGTACAGAATTATCCTCTCTGGGCCTATTCCCCACTTATAAAATGAGAGGTTGAACTAAGGCAGTTGAGGTCCTTCCATCTGGAATCTTATGACTCACTGAACTGCTGGCTTGAGAATTTCCGAAGTTAACATGAGAGATTCTCATTCTCTGAAAGCCACTATCAAATTCAGCTTGCAAACCCCAAGCAGCAGCATTTCTCAGACCTCATTTCCTATTTTGACTAATGATGTGCCAGAACTCTGTGTGATTTCTCCTTTGAGGAGCAGCAAAAAATACTCAACAGTGTCCTATTACAGGGCCTTGTCCTTGTCCCCAGCTTTCAAAGACAGCCCAATTCTCTAAGATGAAAGAATCAGCTCTCCCCATTATGCTCAATTTTAAACCAAAACCCAAAACAGAATTTCTGACGTGACTTCCAGACTACAAGGTTTGCACTTCATTAATGATTAAAACAGCACCTGGAAATGTCTTAAAAGCAAGTTGGTCAGTTAGACAACTTAGCATCTGTTTATATTCCCTTTCTTCCTCCACCTAACACTGTAGTTCTCAAGCAATTCAAAGAGAAAGCGAAATCCACAGGCCTTTCTTTACTGAGAAGAGCCGCAACGAAGTTGAAAGAAGCACATCCTTGAACACATCCTCAGAAAACTCGGTGAGAGAATGACAACCCTTGGACACTGGGTCTACTAAGAAGACTAAACTGGGTGACTAATTTATAATACTAAGGCAGATATAAATTTAAGGCAAATGTTATCAAATTTTCAGCCACTAAGTTCATTCAGGAATCCTTTCACACAATTTCACAAATAATTACTGAGCTCTTCAATTTAGGAATTAAGAACACTGGCTTTGGCTTTGGAGTCCAAAGACCTGAGCTGAAGATTTTCTCTGCAATTACTAATTGAGGGTCACCCTAGGTAACATAGTGAGACCATACCTCAAAAAAACAAAAATGATAATACATATTGGTTGGGCTCTTGTGGGAATTAAAGGAACTGAGGCATGGAAGGTACTTAACCCAATACCTGGAGAGGACTTACGCTGTTTAGAACTCATAATGCCATCCTTCTTATCTTTAAAGCATTGTGTTAAGACCTTACTGAAAAAATAAGAGCTTCAAGTCAAGCGTGGAGGTATACGCCTGTAATCCTTTGGGAGGCTGAGGCAAGAGGATTTCAAGTTTCAAACCAGTCTGGGAAACTTAGTGACTTACCAAGACCCTGTCTCAAAAAAAATTTTTTTTCTAAAATGGCAGGGGATGAATCTTAGTGGGATGGCCATGGTTTCAATTCCCAATAAACCTTTCCCTATCTCAAAAAAAAAAAAAAATAACAAAAGGTCATATGACACCAAAGGCACAGAAAACCAACCAAAGGAAAAAAAAATTGAGAAATTGGATTTAAATCTAAAAAATTCTGTGTATCATTTCCATTTTCCCTTAAGTCAGGAATATGACAAGGCTGTCCACTCTCACTGCTACTCAACACAGTTCTTGGAACTCTAGCCAGAGCAATCAGGCAAGGTAGCAACATAAAGGGAATACATATTGAAAAGGAAGAAGTCTAACTATCCTTCTTTGCAGGTGATATGATTCTCTACATAGAAGACCCCCAAAACTCCACCACAAAACTCTTAGAACTAATTAACAAATTCAGCCAAACTGCAGATGTTAAAAAATCTATACAAAATAATTAATAGCATTTCTCTACACTAATAATGAACTCACTGAGAAAGACCTGAGAAGAATAATCCTATTCTCAATAGCCAAGCAAAAAATTAAATACCTAGGAGTAAACCTAACTAAGAAAGTAAAAGACCTCTACAAAAAACCCTATATTATTCTGAAAAAAAGAAACTGAAGAGGGCATTAGAAAATGGAAAGACATTCCCTGTTCCTGAACAGGCAGAACTAATACAGTCAAAATGGCTATACTGCCAAAGCTGACACACAGATTCAATGCAATGTCTATCAAAATACTAACAACTTTTTTCACAGAACTTGAAAAAACAATGCTTAAATTCATATAGAACCAAAAGAGAGCCAGAATAGCCAAAGTAATCTTAAGTAACAAGACAAAGGGAGGTAGCATTACAATTTCAGACATCAAGTTATATTACAAAGCAACAGTGATAAAAAAAAAAAACCTGTATGATACTGGCACAAAAACAGACAGGTGGACCAATGGAACAGAATTGAGGATGCAGGGACAATCTGAAATATCCTCAGCTACCTGATTTTTGACAAGGTGCCCAAAATCATATACTGGAAAAAGGATTGTTTCTTGAATAAGTGGTGCTGGGAGAATTGGTTATCCACATGCAGAGAATCCAGACCTACATATACTACCATGTATCAAAATTAAAGTGGATTAAAGACCTAGGTATTAAAATGTAAACACTGAACCTTCTGGGGAGAAAATAGGCAAAACTCTAGAAGATGCAGGCATGGGCAAGGACTTTCTTAATAGAACACCTGATAAAAGAAATAGCCCCCAGGGACTAGAGGAATGGCTCAGTGGTTAAAGCACTTGCCTAGCAAGCACTAAGGCAAGCACCAAGTAACTAAGTTCAACTCCCCAGCACCACATAAGCCGGGCATGGTGGTGCACACCTGTAATCCCAGTACTCAGGAGGCTGAGACAGGAGGACTGCCATCAGTCCAAGGCCAGCCTGGGCTCCATAGTGAGTTCAGTACCAGTCTGGGCTGCAGAATGAGACCGTGTCTCAAAACAAACAAACAAAAGAAATATACCCCAGAATCAACAAAAGGGATTATATCAAATTAAAGTTTCTTCATGGCAAAGGAAACTATTAACAGAGTGAAGAGAGAGCCAACAAAATAGGAAAAAAAAAATTTTACTACCTACAACTCAGACAGGAAGCTAATAACTAGAATATACAAGAAGTGGAAGAAAAATAGATCCCTCAAAGTCAAAAACCCAGTTAAAAAACAGGCAACTGAAGTGAATAGGCAGTTCTCAGACAAACAAATTCAAATGGCTAGCAAGTACATGAAAAGATATTCAATATCCTTAGCCATTAGAGAAATGCAAGTCAAAACATCACTAAGATATCATCTTACTCCAGTGAGAATGACACATATCAAGAAGTTTAACAGCAATTGAGTTGGTGAGGTTGTAGAGGGAGGCATGCGGGGGAAAGAACACTTTCACATTGCTGGTAGGACTGTACAACCACTATGGAAAGCAGTGTGGAGATTCCTCAAAAGGCTGAAAATAAATATTCCATTCCATCCAACGAAACCTCTTCTGGGTAACTTTCCAAAAAAAGTTAAAAGCAACATATAATAGAGATACATGTATACCCATATTTATAGCAGCACAATTAACAATAACTAAATTGTGGAAGACACTGTTGGTCCATCACCAGACTAATGGATACAAAAATTGTGGTACATGCACACAGTGGAGTACTACTCTTTCATAAAGACAGATAAATTTGAGACTTTTGTAGTTAAATGGATGCAACTTGAGAGACCATTATGCTTAGTGAAGTGAGTCAATTCAGAAGGTTAAATATCGCATGGTTTTTCTAGTATGAGAAACTCAGAATACAGGCATTTTATAGAACCAAATGGGTGTGATAGCGGGAGTCGGGGAGGATGAGGGAGAGAGCGGGAGAGCCAAAAACAGAGAGGGAGGGGAAGGGATTATAATGTTGACAAAACATTTATGTGCTTATAGAACTCGGGTACTTAGTGCTTGTCTTAGTGCTTGCTAGGCAAGCGCTTGAACCACTGAGCCATCTCTCCAGCCCTAGAAGTAAGATTATTATAGATATGTTTATTTTCCTCAAAATTTATCTTCCAATGTTTGAGCATTGAAAAACAATTAAGTATCTTTATGTTTTGAACATGTTCATTTAAAGCCTGAGATAAATACAACTATGAAAAGTTTAAAAACAAAACAACCTACAGAAGAGAGAAAAATTTTCCAAATCATGAAGCTGACAGGGATTAATATCTACACTACATAGAAACCCTTAAAATAACAAAACAAATTCCCTTAAAAACTGGGCAAAACACTTAAGCAGTTATTTCTTTGAATAAAAACACAAATGGCCAATAAGCACCTGAAAAGATGCTCCACAGCACCAATCATTAGGGAAATGCAGCTCTAAGTCACAATCAGATACTATTTCACATCCATTAGCATGGCTACTATAATGAAAAAAATAACCAATGATTGTAAGGATGTAGAGAAACTGGAACCCTTGTGCACTGGTGACAGGAATATAAAATTGTACACTAGCTATGAAAAAACAGTCTGGCAGGTCATCAAAACAATAAAAATAAAATTACCATATGATCAAGCAGCTCCACTTCTGGGTATGTGTCCAAAAGAGTTAACAACAGGGACATGAATAGATACTTACACAACCACACTTAGAGCCCCACTATCAGTAGCCAAACAGTAGAAGCAAACCAAATGTCCACCAGTGGGTGAACAGTAAACAATATGTGGCATATCACACAATGGAATATTATACCACCTTAAACTTTGGGAGCTGAGGATGTTGTTCAGTGGTAGAAGGCATGCTTTGCAATAAAAATAAAGCAAAAAATGTTAACATGTTCTAACATAGATAAACCTTCAAGACATGCCAAGTGAAATAAGTTAGACATAAAAGGACAGGTACTATATGATTCCATGTGCCTGAGGTTCCTAGAGTAGTCAGATTCATAATGACAGAAAGGAGAATTGTGGCATCAGGGTGGAGGGGTCAATAAGGAGGTGTCATTTCAGTTTTTCATAGTGAAGACTTCTGGGGACAGACGGTGGTGATGACTGCATAACAATATGAGTAAACTCAATGCTACTAACCTTTACACTTAAAAATAGTTACAAGGTGAATTTTGATATATACAGTTTACCATAATTTTTAAAAATTTTTTCCCCATTTTTAAAATTTACATATTACATCCTTTCCTCCTTCCCACCCTCTTACTTCCCCCATCACATCCCCCTTTCCCTGTCCAAAAAGTCTATCTTCTTATATTCTTCCATCTCTTTTCCCCCCATTTTATTGATACGTATATGTGCCAAATTTAAGGTTTACAACGGAGTTGAGCCATTTATGTACATATGTATCTTGTCAAGGTGACAAGCACTTTCCCACTCTCCTTTTGTGCCTCCCCCACCCCTCCCCTCCCTCCCTCTTCCCCATCCGACCCCCCTGTTTCACTTTGTTTTTCGTTTTAAGTTCCATAGGAGTCATCTCTTTTTTTTAATGGTTTTTCTCATATTAGAGAAACCATATGATATTGAAACTTCTGTTCCTGATTCATTTCACTAAGCATAATGGTCTCAAAGTATATCCATTTTTCCACAATTGACTTGAATTTGTCCTTCTTTATAGCATAGTGGTACTCCCTTATTACCACAATTTTTTAAACCAGGAAGACAAACAGAAGTAGGTGCCTTCATGAAGAAATCATACCATAACAAGACACTTTGCACTTGACCCTCTTAACAACCCTGTGGGGTGTGACAGTGCAATCACTCCCGCTACCACCACAGGTTAGGAAACTCAGGATTAGAAGAGGTTCTGGACTCACACAAAAGCAGTCACCGTCACACAGAGAAGCAAAGGTGGGGACTGGCTCCAAACCAGAACAAAAAAAAATGTTGGATGCCAAAGGACAACAAAGAAAGCCCAAAGGCAGTCCAGTGTTTATACGATTTAGAACAACAGGCTTCTCCTCACCTCTCCCCTGCTGAGGACAGCACAGCCTAACAGGAACCAGGGCATTGGGTTCAAATGCTAGCTCTCATAGGTTACATACCTCTCACTGCCTCATTATCCCCATCAGCTAAAACAGACCCTGTAACAACATGCCAGTGTTTGCTTTTGTCACAGTACTAGGGATGGAACTCAGGGCCTTTGCACTGAGCTACATCCCCAGCCCTATTTACTTTTCATTTTGTGTCTCACTAAGTTGCCCAGGTTGAGCTCAAACTTGCAATCCTCCTGTTTCTGGAATTATAGGGGTACACCACCACACACACCCAACTCACACAACTGTTATGAGGTTAAATGACTGCAAGATGCATAAAGTGCTCATTTCAGTCTCTGATACATAGTGATTTTTTTAGTGAATCAGGAGATCTGAAAGCAAAAGTAACACAAAGCAGTGCCAAGTGAGCACTGCATCTGGAGTGAGACCTAAACTTAACTCTGGCACAGACAGGCATAAGTCTCTTAGTTTCTCAAAGCCTGAATTTCAAGTGACACAGGGACACTAACACCCAAATAATTATTAAATGAGGTTCCACATATAGTATGCATACAGAAGGTTAATAATTACACATTTCTCTTGTTCTTGCATCTCACAAGGTTGTAAAGACTAAACACAATGACTGACTCCAAAGGGCTTCACAAATTGCCAACGACTGCAGCAATCACAGGCTAATTATTCTCGGAACAAATGGCCAGGTAGAGTTTGACGTCCAACATTCCTGGGTAACTATAAAGTACTTTATGACCAACACCACTAAATTTCTAAACACAATTTTTTCAACAGATTACCTACTTCTACGTTTCTTAAAGTATAACTATGAAGAGATTACCCCTCCTCCATATGGGCAGGATTACTCACTGATCTCTGCATCTATAAGCAAATCTCTGCTTTTCTCTTGGAAAAAAATACCTACAAAACTTCTTCCAACCAACAGAAAGAAAATAGCAGGCATCGCCAGAGCACCCTGCACCTGACTTGGGGAACTACCAACATATGACTTCCAATTTCTTATGGTGATGGAAGGTGGAAATTAGATAAGTAACATTTTGAAACATTATTTTTTTCTGAAGAGAAAAAAAATCAAGAAATAAATATTAGTATGATTTCTTCTTCCATACTTCTTAAGCTCTTACACTGTAGCTTACTTTGAGTTCTCTCTCTCCTCTCCCCTTTCTCTCTCTTTCTCTCTTCTCCGTCCCCCACCCCCTTCCTCATTTCCACCCCCCTCCATGCTGAATCCAGGGCCTTCACACAAGGCTACATCCCCAACCCATTTTTTATTTTTGATTTTCAGACAGGGTCTTCTAAGTCACTACATTGCCCAGGCTATGTTGGAACTTGTGATCCTCCCGCCTCTGCCTCCTAGAGTGCTGGGATTAGAGGATTACACCAGCAGGCACAGCTTTTGTTTGCTCTTTGAACTATGCACTCTACTCAAAACCACCTTTCAGAATACAGGAAAGGACGGATATGAGCAATATTCAAATGGCTGGGAGGTAGCTCAGGGCCTAACACATACAAGGTCCTGGGTTTTATCCTCAGCCCTGGAGAAAAACAAAAAGAAATGCACAATATGTCAAGGGGCTAGAGGAATGGCACAGCAGTTACAGTGCTTGCCTAACATGCACAGGGCCCTGAGTTCAATTTCCCAGCACCACATAAAGCTAGGGGTGGTGGCTCATGCCTGTAATCTCAGCACTAAGAAGCTGAGACGGGAGGATTGCCACAAATTCAAGGCTAGCCTAGGCTGCACAGTAAGTTCAGGACCAGGGCTACAGAGCAAGACCCTGTTTCTAAATAAATAAATAAGTCAGGCTGTGGTCTCAACTAAATGTTCAACTAAATAGCACCAGGTTAGAATATCCACACGAGGCATATACATGAAATAGAGTAATAAATGTTCCATCAGCTACTCTGATTCACAGCACTGTAGCAAACTCTCCTTAAGGTTCCCTAAGAGAAGGCTTTTTTGTTTTTGTTTTGTTTTGTTATTGTGGTACCAGGGATCAAACCCAGGACCTGCACACTAAGCTATATCCTCAGCTCATTTTTATTTCTGGTTTTGAGACAGGGTCTCATTAAGTCATTAAATTGCCCAGGCTGGGCTTGAACTTGCAATCTCTCCTACCTCTGCCTCCTTGAGTGCTGGGATTACAGGTCTGTGCCACTATGCCTGGCTAAGAGAAACTTTTTAAATATTTGTATCCTCAGAGTCTGGGTCAAGCCTGGTACCCAACAGACACACATAAAAGCCTACTGAATTGTAAGAACATAATTATTTAGGTACAAACCCCATGAACCTGATGAGAAGTATTACTATATTATCATTTTATGAGTAGGAAGAG
This sequence comes from Ctenodactylus gundi, assembly GCA_004027205.1. NCBI lineage: Eukaryota > Metazoa > Chordata > Mammalia > Rodentia > Ctenodactylidae > Ctenodactylus > Ctenodactylus gundi. Next base: position 350,010 of record PVKB01000538.1, on the reverse strand, counting down.
TGAGGTCCACACAGACTAGAAGCTGAAGCCACTTAACCTACCTACAGCAAGGGTTCATCCTGTCACCCAAACCCTACTTGCTATTCCTTCCTCACTCAGACCGATGACAGATGTGTCCCTGCTCTCTCCCCACTCTCCAACTCATTTTCAGCTGTTCCCAGGACCAGGAAATCTTTTTTCTCAGCCTGAAGAGCTCCTGTCCGTTCTTCATTAACAGCCTTCAGACTCAAAGTAGCCAGTCCCCACTATCCCAGCCTGCTCTAAATTCTTTTGAACTCCTATAGCATTGTCAATCTGTACTACTCCAAGTGTTTCCTGAATCTTTATTTCCTTCCCTGAGACCATCCATCCCCGGGAACAGGGGCATGCCTGGTATTCCAGCTCTCCCTCTCCCATTAGCTGAGCAGTCTTTCTCTCCTCCAAGCCTCAGTATCCTCATCTCTAAAGTGGGAAGGACAATGAAACTAGCAGAATGGCCAATGATGGCTACAGGTCTTCTTTATTCAAGCTGTAACTGCTGGTTTTAATCATCAACTTTGCTATTTTATTTCTACATTCTCTTCCATCCTACCCTCTCTGTGACAGATACTTAAAAAAAAAAAAAACTAATACCAGGGCTGGAGGAATGGCTCAGTGGTTAAAGTGCTTGCCTAGCAAGCACTAAGTCAAGTGCTAAATACCGGAGTTCGATTCCCCAGCACCATGTAAACCGGGTGTGGTGGCACATGCCTGTAATCCTATCACTAGGGAGGCTGAGGCAGGAGGATTGCCGTGAGAACGAGGCCAGCCTGGGCTCCATACTGAGATCAGGACCAACCTGAGAAACAGAGCAAGACCCTGTCTCAAAAAATAAAAAATAAAAAATAAAAAATACTAATACCAAATGTCATGAAAATCACTTTACATTTGGTAACAACAGTATAGAATATACATTAGAATCTGCCCACTAATCATTTATATGAATAGAAAATGAACTTATATGACTGTGCTCTTGTCTGTAGTCACATAGTAACAGGGACCCTTTATCATCCTCATGGTCAGTATCTTTTATAAGAGATGGTAAACACTGGATGGTGTTTTCCTTCACAGGTCACAAATGGGCCGGCTGTATCAAATATCCTGACAGAAAAATCATCTCTTATACAATTATTCTGTTCTTAACAGCATGACTACAATTTACTGAGACTAGTATGATCGAAATATATGATGTTAAATATTTTACAGATATAATCTCATTTAATATTTCTCTCTCTCTTCCTTCTGTCCAATTACCATTCTTTCTTCAAAGGTAGACAAACTAAGGCTCAGAAGGATTGCCCAATTTCTGGGATTTCAGAGTTACACATCCAGGAAAGGGGCAGACTCAAAATTCAACCCAGATCTTCCGACAGAAGTAGCATGCTCCTTCCACTGCTATATACCCCTACAAACTCCACTGGTCTATGAATATCATGGCTCAGTGGCAGAGTGCTTGCCTGGCATGCATAAGGCCCTGGGTTTGATCCACAACACTGCAAAGAACTAAAAATACCCTTTAACTTTTATCCTTTACCTATATTCTACTCTTTATAACTACCTTGGGACTTTATTTTTATTTGTGGTACTGAAGATGCAACCCAGTGCCTTCATGCTGAACAACATTACTAGTCCATTTTTTATTTCTGACTTTGAGAAAGGTTTTGCAAGTCACTAAGTTGGCCCACACTGGGCTTAAACTTGCAATCCTCCTGCCTCAGAATCTCTGAGTGGAGGAATTATAGGTCTGCCACCAGACCCAGCTCCATCTTGGAATTTTAAATGGATAGAGCTTCTTATAATAAGGAGGTAGAAAAAAACATCTCTCCAAGCTTACTGGTTCCCTCTATTAGCTGGCTGGATTTCAATGCCCAACTTAAAAGTGAGTTTGGGGTAAAAGGTTACAGTGAAAGTACCTGAGGAAAAAAGAAAAGAGAATGAATAAGAAGACTTTCTTTCACAGAGGCACTCAACTGGGCAGCCAGAGAGTGTTATAAAAGTAGGAAAAGGTAGGGCCCAATGCCTATGATCCCTTATAAAAGAAACTACACCAGAAAGGAAAGAGAGTCTCCTAAATGTCACTTAGCCAACAAGAGAGGCCTCAGTAACATCACAGTCCCACTAAAAGCTAAAAACTAAACAGCCAGGCCCATAAAGACACTAAAGATGCCTGTTTTATAAAAGATGTTTCACCAGTCCTTCAACCAGCCATAAAGAGCTCAGTTTTAAAAGAAACTAGTCAGTATTCTTGACTGACCACTTGGTATAACTCTTGTTTTGGATGAAGGGAGAAGATTCATCATCAGTCTCCTCCCCATCATCATCATCATCATTTGCAGTCCCAGGGATTGAACGTAGGCCTTCGTGCGTGTTAATCATATGCTCAGCCAATGAATTACAATCCCCAACCTGCAAGCTGCTTTTCCAAAGTGGCCACTTCAGTCTACTCTGGCTGCCCGTTTCCAGGATGCTCCTCATCTGTGGTGGCCTTTTTGAGGTGTGCAGAGTCCTTTCACAGGTTTGGTAGATAATGCTGTGTGTCACACTCTATATACCACCAGCAAAAAATTTCATCTTTGGCAAATTTAATATAGCAGAAATATAACAGTCGATATGTAGAGAGTACCACAAGGAATATAAAAACTTTGAAACTTGAAGGAACCTTCCACATCTCACCTCCAAACACTTCCTGTGACAAACAGGAACATCAAACCAGAGGGGTACAAGGTTCTGGGGAGAGTCACTGGCAAAGCCACCAATGATGTTCAGGTTTCCTGATTTCTAGTCACATTCTCTTATCATAGCACAACACAGCCTCCCTTCTTTCCCGTGAAGCACTGCAGGCACGCCACCCCTGCTGCCAAGATAACCACTCTCCAAGAGCCTCGCCCCCATCCCAGTCCCTCCTACAGCCTGAGATGCAACTCAAATTAGCAAGTCTTGGAGCAGGGAGCACTTTCCGGGAGGGAACCCAGTTTGAAGGCTGACAGTAACAAAGAGGAGGAAGAAAGCTGGCAGAGGGAGGTGACACCCCACAAAGGGTCAGGAAGAACGAGATCCAGGGGGGTAGCGGTAGCAAAACTCCTGAGTAAGGTTGCACGCAGTGTCATCTCCCAATAGGCCAGCAGTAAGTGTGGCCCAGCAGTTGACACCACTTCTAGAGAGACAGAAAGGGCTGGGCCCCGGCGGGTAGGGAAGACGACAGCATCTGCAGGTCTAAGTTGGGCCTCGGGGCGCCTCCTCGCAGGCTGGACCTACACCCGTGAGGGAGCACCGTGCCGGGCAAGGGCCCCATGACACGGACGCCGGCCGAACCGTGACCTGGCACTGGTTCCTTAGAGAGGGCCAACCCTTATGTGAGGTGGCACTGGAGCCAAGCACAGGCTCGACGACAAGGATGCGACCGGTCCACCTGTGAGGTGGCACAGGCTCCGAGCAGAGGCCGGTGGTCCTCAGTTTGCTCACCGACTGCCGTCTCCCACCCTTCCGTCCGTCCTACGAGAGGCCTTACCGAGACACTGCCCCACAGGCGTGCTAAACGGGTTCCCCAGGAGGAACTCCATCTTGAACGGACCACACGGCAAGAGCCGAGATGCCCTGTCTGCCGCCGCGGCCTCAGCTGTCCCCGGCCGCTCCGACCTGACTGACACTTGCCCCCGCCCCACCCTCTGGAACGCCGAGCGCCGGGCGCTGGCCCCGCCCACCTGCCCTGCCTCTATTGGGCAACGCCTACACAGTCCTCCTTTGATTGGCCTTCACGTTGCCCTCATCAAAGTCCCGCCCAAAAGAGAGCTAGGTCACCGGAGTCCCCGGCAGGCGTAGCGGCACCTCCCCTGACCCGCCTCCACTCGGAAAGCGGTGCATTTTGATTCATCAGGATGCTAGTCAATTTAGAGACACCCTATTATTACTGGATAAAAAATGAGTCAATCACGAAAATAGGGGCGGAAAAGAGGTGGATCTAGGAAGTTGTCCGTCCACAGAAGGTGCTGATTGGAGAAACATTTGTTTTCCCTTCGTCTGGGTAGTGTTGGGAGTATTTACCGCATAGATGTGGTCAAGTGACCCTTCAACTTTCACCCCGGATGTCTACCTTCTAACTTCCCTTGGCAACCTAGTGGCGACTCTTGGTTCCTCAGCAACCGAGAGACGCTCTGCTGCAGGGAACCAGCCCTGAAACTAGTGCTTGAGGTGAGACTGGGGTTCAGCCTTCAGGAGAATTTACAGGGACTGAAAGCCCCCAACTTAACCCTTTCCTGTAACCGTTTTCTCAAAGGATTCCCGCTGAGTCCTGCTCATTTGTAAAATGAGCATAAATTCCTTTACTAGCCACTTTACTGCAGCACTAAGACAGACAAAACTCTGAAGAGTCTTGGACTCTGTAGATCTTTGTAGGGGGGAAAAAAAAAACTGCGTAGACGGCATTTCTTTAGGAAACAAGGACCAGAAAAGATCTTTAAGTTGTTTCCCCAGCCTCCCAGCTCACCCGTTTCATAGAACAAGAGGTACACCATTAACCAATAATCTTGTCCAGACTTTAACTGTCGTGTTTGAACTCTTAACTCTCATTATATTATTTTATTTGGTGCTGTATAAAGTGCTTGGGGTGGGGATACAAGTACTCGGGTTCTGTGTCAGTAACTTTTGGTATGACTTATGGACACAAGTTCTTTCCTATCCCTGAGGCCTCAGTTTGCCTATTTGGAAAATAATGGCATTGCTAGGACTTTTTAATGGTTTCCAGAGCTAACATACAAGTAAATAATTCATCAGCACTGAGAGCACAGTAAGCTCTCAAAAAGTGGTTAATTTTAAATTGAGATTTATTGCCAGTTGGCTCTGTATTTTCAGGGCCGATTGACCTGGGTGGCTGTGTCCCGGGAACATCCGGGTTTGTTCTCAGACAGAGGACTACTTGATAGGTGTGTAAAACTCTGCCATTCACTTCCTCACTTTCTACCTCCAAACGTCACCAATAAAACTGGACCCAATTGGGTCCCCAACAGGGCTGCAATTTGAAGGCCTGCAAAATTAAATCACTGATAAACTTCCCATAGAGGAGGAATGTTTGGAACTTGCCCTTGACCAAGAACAGTATGAGAAACACCTATGAGTTCTGACAATGATTGTTCTGGATTAGGAAAGAGGTTCTACTGTATAGTAGGTGTGTAAACTTGGGAATGGTAATTAACCTTTCTAACTAGCTTCTATTTTCTTCCTGGGAAACTGGGCATGATTAGTCCTTCATGTAAATATGTTATTAAAACTATCTTGCCTCCACTTCAGTCATCTCTGGCTTCATGCTTGCAATTCTCAGTAGGAGCTAGAAAGAGCTTCTTAAAGTTGAAATGTGATCATGTTGCTGCTTCACAGGAACCTAGGATAATAATACAACTCCTAGAGCCAGAGGAATGGCTCAGTGGTTAAAGTGCTTGCCTAGCAAGCACTAAGTCTAGAACTAAGTACCTGAGTTCAATTCCCCAGCACTGTATTAACCGGGCACGGTGGCACATGTCTGTAATCCACGCGCGTGCACGCACACACACACACGCACACACACACACACACACACTGCATCCTCTATATCCATTCATCTATTCTTCCAGGATTTGGCTATTACAACTTGTACTACTATAAAGGTGGGTATGCATGTATCACTCTTGTATGATGACTTTAACTCTTTTGGGAAAATATCCAGAAGAGGTATCCTGGGTCAAATGGGATGATCTATTTTCAGTTTTTTTGAGGCACCTCCATGCTGCTTTCCATAGTGGTTGTACAACTTTATATTCCCACCAGCAATGTAGGAGGGTTCCTTTTCCCCCACAACCTCACCAACTATTGTGGTTTGGATCTGGAATGTCCCCCAAAAGTCTCATGTATTTGGATGTTATGGATTATCTGTGGAACCATGTTCTGATGGGAGATTGGGGCCTGGTCTGGAGGAGTGGATTGCATGTGTATGGATTGGATTATGGGCATGTGGATTGGATTACATGTGTGTGGTTGTGGCTTAAACTTGGAAGAATTCGAACGCTGAGGCTGGACACAGAAGGGGCAGATCACTGGGATGGAACCTGGAAGGATATGTACTGCTTCCTGCCTTCCTCTTGGCACCTGACTTGACTTGGCTTGGTTTCCTATTTGCTGTGCTGTGAGGAGCCACCTCCACCTCTGCCTCTGTTGTGTGCTTTCAGTGTTGCTTGGCTGCCCATGAGTGGGCTGTGACCTTCTGTCACTGTGAGCTAAAAATAAGCTTTCTCTCTCAATTTGTGCATGTCAGGTATTGAGTCACAGCAACAATGAAAATGTAACTCAGACACCAGAATTTGTTGTTTTTTGAGTTCTTAATACTAGCCATTCTTAGTGGAATTAGAGGGAAACTCAGTGTTGTTTTGATTTGCATTTCTGTGGTGGCTGAACATTTTTTCATGTATTAGCTATTTGGACTTCTTATTGGGGGCTGTTTATTAATTTCAGTTGCCTATTTTTAATTGCATCTTTTATTTTGGAGTCTAGTTTTTTTCATTCTTTGTACATACTTGATAATATTCCTCTGTCTAAGGAGTAGACAGCAAAAAATTTTTCCCATTTCATCAGTTCCCTTTTCACACTGCTGATTGTTTTCTTTGCTGTGCAGAAGCTTTTTAACTTGATATTATCCCACATGTAGGTTCTTGGTGTTATCTCATGAGCTTTGAGTGTTTTATTGGGAAAGTCCTTGCCTACACCCCTGTGTTGAAGGTTTTGCCTATTTTTCTTCAGACAAGTTGAATGTTTCCAATTTAATATCTAGGTCTTTTATCCATTTGGATTTGATGTTTGCACATGGTGAAAAATGTGGATCTAGTTTCATTCTTCTGCATGTGGCTGGCACAGTTAGCCCATCACAATTAGCCAAAAGGGATATCTTTACTCCAGCATATGTTTTAGGCCCCTTTGCTGAAGATCAGATGGCTGAAGGTGTTTGGGGTCATCTCTGTATGCTCAGTTCTGTTCCATTGATCCACCTGTCTTTGTGCTGATCTCATGTGGTTTTCCTTTTAAGTCTCTGATGCTTTGCAATATAATTTGATATCTGGTGTTGTGATACCTTCTGCTTTTGTTTTGTTGCCTAGGATTGTTTTGGACATTCTGCATCTCTTGTGGTTCCATGTAAATTTTTGGATCTTTTTTTTCTAGTTCTGTGAAAAATGCTATTGCACTGAATCTGTATATCAGTTTGGGTAGCAAGGCCATTTTGACACTGTTGGTTATGCCAATACAGGGGTAGGGGATGTCTTTCTATTTTCTGAAATTCTCTTCAATTTCTTTTTGTCAGGGTATTATAGTTTTCAGTATAGAAGTCCTTCATTTCCTTAGTTAGGTCAATTCCTAGGTATTTGATTTTCTTTGGAGGTGACTGTAAATGGCATTGTTTTTCTGATCTCTTTCTCTGTGTTTTTATTGGATACTGTTGATTTTTGAGTGTAGATTTTTATATCCTGTCAGTTGGCTGAATTTGTTTATTAGTTCTAAGAGTCTTCTTGTAGAGTTTTTGGGGTGCTCAATGTAAAGGATCATGTCATCCACAAATAAGAATAGTTTCACATCTTTGTTTACTATGTGTTTCCTAATTCTCTTGATTCCATTTTCTTGCCTGATTGCTCTAAGATTTTGAGCATTATGTTGAATAGAAGTAAGAATGGACACCCTTGTCTTATTTCTTACTTGAGAAGAAGTGCTTTCAGATTTTCATATTTAGGATGATGTTGGTAATAAGATTTTCATAAATTGCTTTTATCAGTTTGAGGTAAGGTCATTCTGTACCTATTTGCATCAGAGTTTTGGTCAAGAAGGGATATTGTAATATGTCAAAAGTTTTTCCTACATTTCTTGAGATGATCATGTAATTTTTGTCCTTGCCTTTATTAATGTGGCATATTACATTAATTGATTTACCTATGTTGAACCAACCTTGCATCCATAGGATGAAGCCAACTTGGTCATGTGTATGATCTTTTTAATAGTTTGCTGCATTCTGTTTACAAATATTAAGGATTTTTCCATCTATATTCCATCTAAATTCATTAATGAATTTGTCCTGTAGTTTCCTATCTTTGATAGGTTGTTATCTATTTGAGGATCAAGGTGATTGATACATACTTCCAAGAAGGAGTTGGGCAGTGTTCCCTGACTTAGAATTTTATGGAAGAATTGAAGGAGCATTGGCACTAACTCTTCCCAAAAGTTCTGATAAAATTCTGTGGTGAATCCATTAGGTTCTGGGCTTTTCTGTGTTGGTAGATCCTTTATTACTGCCTCAATTTCATTCCTGGTTATTGGTCTATTCAGGTTTTTCATATCTTCTTGGTTCAACTTTGATGTATCATATGGGTCTAGGAATTTATCCATTTCTTCTGAGTTCTTGAATTTATTGGAATATAGGTTTTCAAAATAGTTTCTTATAATCCTCTAGATTTTAACAGTGTCTGTTGTGATTACACCTTTTTCATTTCTAATAGAATAGATGTGAATTTTTTATTTCCTTCTTTTTTTCTGTTTGGCTAAAAGTTATTAATCTCAGAATGCTGAGACAGGAGGATTGCCAGAGTCCACGGCCAGCCTGGGCTCCATAGTGAGTTCAGGACCAGTCTGGGCTACAGAGCAAGACCCTGTTTCAAAAAAACAAAACAAAACAAAACAAAAGGAGTGAGTAGTCCTCAGGTGTCCATGAGGCCTACAGTGGTCCATGATCCTTAAGAAGAGACCTCATCCAGGCTTTGTCCTCAAAACCAAGGACAAGGTGGCTATGTAGAATGTGCTTTTCTAGGGAAAATGAACCGGATATATGACTCAGTGGAGCCCAGAGTGATGGATGATGACATGCTCAAGTTGGCTGTGGTGGAGCAGGGCCCCCAAGAGGAGGCTGGGCAGCTGGCCAAGCAGGAGGGCATCCTCTTCAAAGATGTGCTGTCCCTACAGCTGGACTTTCAGAGTGAGTATCCTGGTGCTGACAGTTGGCCTGGGGTGGGATGCGAGTTCCAGCAAAGCACCCTAGCTCTCTCTGCCTTGCCTTCAAGCCCAGAATTCCACACAAAGTTTGTGGTCAAGGGTCTTCCAGCAGGGTGAGGGACACTCTGCTCATCCCAGCTCCAAGATGTAGGAACAGCTAGATGTTTTTAAAGCTTCACATTTAATGTCATCATCATTTATCCATAACACTCCTGATTCTGAATGAGAACAGGGAAACAAGGTAAAACTGTCCTCCAAACCCAGGGGGACCCCCCACACTTCTGTCCTTGGAGTAGAATTCCTGGCAGGCAGGATCTAGGAGACCATATAGAGCCAGGAGCTGGAATAAGGGGTAGGGAGCCAGGACTGGAGGATTAGCTTTAGGAGAGGGGTGACTGAAAGGGACTAGAAACAGGAAGAGCACAGGCCCTTGAGACACAAAGTCACCTCAAGAGTAGCAGGACAGCCCAGTGGGTAGATGTGGCTGGGGACCGGCAAAGCTTTGCTGCCTCACTGTCCCCATCTGTGAAAGGGGATGCCTGTAGTCTGTACCTCAGGCACTGGTAAAGAGGACAAGTGCATAATGTCTGTCTCGTGCTCGAAGGCAAGAAAGTTGTGTTCCAGTGACTTGGGATAGAGGGGGGTGCCTGAGGAGGGAAAGGAGTGGCCAGGATCCTGAGACCCCCATGCACTGTACAGCAGAGAAACCCACTGGGATGCAGGGTCCTGCTCTGCTTTGGGTCCCTAGGCATCCAGCCAAAGAGAAGTTAATGAGATCTACCTCAGCTGAACCCTGTGCCAGACCCTTGGGACACAGCAATGGAAAAGACAGGCCTGGCCCAGGCCAGCCTCACATAGCCCACAGACCTCCTAGAGCGTGGCCCCCAGGGCTGGTTCCTCGGTGACAAGGGGGATCCTGAGCTGCAGACCTCAGAACTGAGAGGAGGGAGAAAAGAATGCATCCACAGGATGGGGTTTCAACCCTTGGCTGCTTTCGTTTTGTTTCCTGTTCACCCACCTGAGGTTAATTCAGCAAATACTGAGAATGTGCCTCCTGTATGCCAGGTACTATTCTAGGAACTAGGATTCAACTATGAGCCCAAAACACAAAAGACATTGTCTTCATAGGATTGACATTCAAGTAGAGGAGACAAATAAGGATAATCTGTATGTTAAAGGTAATAATGCTAAGTGATTAAGGATTAAACTGGCATGCTGTAACTCATATGGAGCTAACTACATATGTCCTGGTTTGTTGTACTCTTTCACTTTTTTCACATGAACTGGTGCATTGGTGAGAGCTAGTAGCATGTATGTGTCTGTGTAAAACACCAAGTGTGCAAGAACCACCAGTGAAATTGCAGGGAGCCACCACAGTGAAAGGCTAAGCAGGGATAGGTGACTATTGGTCAGAGATCAGAGCAACATCAGGTGCATGGAAAACCCATATCATAGGTGGGAGATGGGTGAGAGCTGACAGCAAATCACAGGCCAAAAGCAGGGCAAGGATGGAGACAAGTTATCAGTCTAGGAAATTTGGCCACAAGCAGGTAGCTGGTGAACAGGCACCAATGCCATCCAGCCCTGAAGACTCATTGGTGCAGAAGGAAGAGATACAGCCCCAGGGAAAGGATAGTGAGCCCTCAAGACCCTGAGTTAGCAGATGCAGGCATAGGAAAGGGGTTGAGAAGGGTACCTTCTCTCCACCTGAATTTTCACAGCCTCACAAGTATGCCCCTCCTCTGTAAATGAATCTTCAAACTGCATCCCTAAACAAGTGTGGGGGGGGGGGGGGGGGGGGGGTGTGGAAATCTGTGTGTTTCTGTGTGTTGCTAAGGGTGGAATCTAGGGCCTTTACAATATGCTATATCCCCCATCCCATTTTTTTGGTTTTGATTTTGAGACAGGATCTTGCTAAATTACAGAATTGGTTAGGCTGGACTTGAACTTGAAATCCTTGTGCCTCAGTCTCCCAGAGTGCCGGGATTATAGGCCTGTGCCACAAGGTCTGGCATGTGTAGTTATTGGTTGACCTTGTTTTGTTTTGTTTTGTTTTAATCTGCTGATAAGGGAACTCGGGCTTCTCACACAGTGCACAAGTGCTGTGACTGAGGTATATTCCCCGCACTGTTAATGGCATTTTTTGAAACCATTTCAAAACTTCATATTTACATTATTCTGCTTCTTAAGGGAGCATGTTCTAATTTTATACATATTGAATCATTAAAAAAGGAAATATAGAAAAAAGGGGCCTATATATGTGGCTTCTGGGAAAGGCTGGTGGACAAGTTTAACCTGTAGTGTACACATACATTATGTATATGTACGTGTTACTCAGGACTCTTCCAGTGGCCAGTAACAGAAGCGGAACTCTGACTGGTGAATGAGGGAAAGGGCTGATTAGCTGTGTAGCTGGGGCCAGTGGCCCTTAGGGACTGCGGGGTCATATAGCTTCCATGATATCTGGAACCTGCCACTCTTATATGCTGACTTATCCCACCCTGGGTATGCGGGCTGCTGGGGATACCCTCTGTCATTCTGCCCCCTTAAACCTCTAGGTATTTCTTGGGTGTGTCTTTGGGGACAAATTCCAAGAGAATTTTCAGATCAAAAGACACAAACATTAAATGTTTTAGTAAATGTGGCCAAAGAACCCTCTAAAAAGCCAAACTTGTTGATGGACCCTACCACTAACACAACTGAACACCGTTGATTGTATTTACCGTATTTGTGGAAAGCAGCAGAGGCAGTGTGAGTCTCCTACCCTAGGCAAGTCCAGCTCCACCCCAAACTGACCACTCCCACAGCTCCAACCCCTAGAGGACTTGTTAGATCCTCTGGTGGCTCTGGGGAGAGCACTGGCTGGTCTACAACTGCACTTCCACTAACAGGGATGCAGTACTCCTCACTGTTTAGCCACATCCCCAAGCTACCTGCATGAGCCAGAGCAGGGCAGCGAGCAGCAGGGCCTTTCTCCCGGTCCTGTCTTGGTCCCCAGAACCCATCCTAACTCCTCGACTATTGCAGACATCCTCCGCATAGATAACCTCTGGCAGTTCGAAAACCTGCGGAAGCTGCAGCTAGACAACAACATCATCGAGAGGATTGAGGGCCTGGAGAACCTCACGCAGCTGGTCTGGCTGGGTAAGGCCCTGTCCACTGTGTGTGTGTACACCTTAATCAAAGGTGACATTCTGCAAAGAGTATCACCTTCCCAGGAAACAGAATTTACATGCGACACTCAGTTGCTAGCCTGTGGTTAGCCCAGGTACAGCAGTTGTGTCCTCCAAGAGCAAGAAAGCTACTGTTTTTTCCCCATTTTTATTAGTATGCATATCACAGAATAATTACATTGAACTTGAGAATTTTGTGCACATATATATTGCATTACCATCACATTCCCTTCCCCTCCACCTTTCTTACCCTCTCAACCCCCTCTCTCATCCCGACTCCCAACATCCCCCCCATTTGAGTCTATTATTTATTTTAATATGCATTTCTCATATTAGAGAAAACATAATATTTAATCATCTGAGTCTGACTTATTTTACTAAGCATAATGATCTTAAGTTGTATCCATTTACCTACAAATGACTCAAATCTGTCTTTATTACTCCATTGTGTGTACAGATACCACATTTAAAAATCCACTGGTCTATTGATGAGTATTTCAGCACCTTCCATGCTTTACCTATTAGAGTTGTGCTGATCACCATGGGTATGCATGTATCTCTGTTATATGGTACTTTTAACTCTTTTGGAACAATACCCAGAAGAGGTATTGCTGGGTCAAATGGAATATCTATTTTCATTTTTTTTTGAGGAGTCTCCATACTGCTTTACAGTGTACAGTTCCACCAGCAATGTAAAAGGGTTCCTTTTTCCATGCACCCTTGCTGGTATCTGTTGCTTTTTGAGTTCTTAATAGAAGCCATTCTCACTGGAGTAAGGTGGTATCTCAGTGTTTTGATTTGCACTTCTCTAATGGGTAAGTTTGTTGAACATTTTTAATGTATTTTTTTATGTATTTGCTGGCCATTTGTATTTCTTCTTTAGAATTGTCTATTCACTTCAGTTGCCCATCTTTTAATTGGCTGTTTGATTTTTAGGGGCCTATTTTCTTCAGTTTTTTGTATATTCTAGTTGTTAGCTACCTGTCTGAGATGTAGGTGGTAAAAAGTTTTTCCCCATTCTTTCAGTTCTGTCTTCACTCTGTTGATTGTTTCTTTTGCTGTGTAGAACCTTTCTAATTTGACATAATCTTATTTGTTAGTTCTGGAGGTTACTTCTTTTATATCAGGTGTTCTATTGAGAAAGTCCTTGTCCACACCTATGTCTTCAAGAGTTTCAACTATTTTGTCCTGCAGGAGGCTCAGTGTTCTCATTTTGTTAGCTAGGGCTTTGATCCACTTTCATTTAGTTTTAGCACATGGCAATAAGTGAGGGTCTAGATCCATTTTTCTGCATGTGGATAACAAGTTCTCTCCGCACCATTTATTGAAGACGCTGCCCTTTTTCCAGTGTATGTTTTTGGCCCCTTTGTCAAAGATCACATTACTGAGAGTACTTAAGCTTGTCTCTACAACCTTTGTTCTACACCCATCTGTTTTTGTACCAATACAGAATTTTTTTAATCACTGTTGCTTTGTAATGTAACTTGATGTCTAGAATCATGGTGCCACCCACTTTTGTCTTGTTGTTCAGGATTGCTTTGGCTATTCTGGGTTTCTTTTGGTTTCATATGAATTTTAAGATTTTTTTCTGGGTCTGTGAAAAAATGTTGTTTGTATTGTAATACGAATTGCATTGAATCTATATATCAGTTTGGGTAGTATAACCATTTTGACAATATTAGTTCTGCCTATCAAGGAACAGGGGATATCTTTCCATTTTTCTAAAGTCCTCTTCAATGTCTTTTTCAGCATAATATGGTTTTTATTATAGAGTCCCTTCACTTCCTTGGTTAGGTTTATTCCTAGGTATTTAATTTTTTGAGGAAGTATTGAGAACGAGATTATTCTCTCAGCTTTTTCTCAGTGAGTTCATTGTTAGTGTAGAGGAATACTACTTTAGTATTAATTTTGTAACACCTGCAGTTTGGCTGAAGTTTTCAGTTCTCAGAGTCTCTTAGAGAGTGGAGCTTTTTGGGTTTTCTATACAGAGAATCATCTCATCTGAAAATAGTGATATTTTGACTTCTTTCTTTCCAATATGTATTCCCTTTATCTCATTATATTGCCTGATTGCTCTGGCTAAGGTTCGGAGTGATATACTTAAAAGGCATGGAGAGTGGACACCCTTATCAAGTTCCTGACTTAAGAGGAAATGCTTTCAATTTTTTACCATTTAGTATAATATTGATAGTAGGTTTGACATAAATGGCTTCTATCAGTTTGAGGTGGATGTTGGATTTTGTCAAAGTCTTTTTCTGTATCAGGATGATCATGTGCTTTCATTTATGTGGTATTATTATATTAATTTACATATGTTGAACCATCCTTGCATCCCTGGGATGAAGCCAAATTAATCATGATGTATGATCTTTTTAACAATTTATTGAATTCTGTTCACTGTGTCTTATTTTTTTGAGACAGGGTCTCACTTTATAGTTCTGTAGGCCAGAATAGTTCTGAACTCACTATGGAGCCCAAGGTGGCTTTGGACTCACTGCAATCCTCCTGTCTCAGCCTCCCAAGTGCAGGGATTACAAGCGTGCACCACCATCCCCATCTTATATGGTGCTGGGGAATTGAACTTAACCGCTGAGCCATTCGTCCAGCCCATCACCTATATCTTATTGAAGATTTTTGTATCTTTGTTCATTAATGAGAATGGCGTATGGTTTTCTTTCCTTGTTAAGTCTTTGGTTTCGGCATTAGGTAATGCTAGCTTTCAGAAATGAGTCTGACAATGTTCCTTCTCATTAAATTTCATAGAACAGTTTAAGAAGTATTGGTGATAGCTCTTCTCTGAAGTACTGGTAGAATCATGCAGTGAATCCATCCAATCCTAGACTTTTCTTTGTAGGTAGAAACCTTATTGCTGGGCTGGAGGAATAACTCAATGGTCAGAGCACTTGCAGAGCAAACGCAAGGCCCTGAGTTTGATTTTTCAGCATCACGTAAGTCACGTGTGGTACACATGCCTGTACTCCTACCATTCAGGAGGCTAAGATAGAAGGATTGTCGTGAGTCCAAGGCCAGTCTAGGCTACATACTGAGTTCAGGGCCAGCATGGACTATAGAGCAAGACCCTGTCTCAGAAAAAAGAAAGAAAGAATAATAGAAAGAAAGAAACAAGGAAGGAAAGAGAGGAACTTTATTACTGCCTCCACTTACATACTTGTTATTGGTCTATTCAGAGTTTTTGTATCTTCTTGGTTCAATTTTAGTATCTTGTGTTTAGGAATTTATCTATTTCTTCCAAATTCTCCAATTTGTTGGAGCATACATTTCCAAAATAGTTTCTATAATTCTCTGAATTTCAGCAGTGTCTGTTGTAATTTTACCTTTTTCATTTCTAATTGCATTTATATGAGTTTTTCTTTCCTTCTTTTAGTTGATTTACCTACATGTTTATTAATTTTATTTATTTTTCCAAAGGACCAACTCTTCGATTTGTTGATCTTTTATATTTTTCTTTCAATTTCATTAATTTCTGTTCCGGTCTTTATAATTTCTTCTACTACCTGATTTAGATTATTCTTGTTTCTCTAGGACCTTGAGATTCATCTTTAAATTGTTTATTTGAGATTGCTCTGTTTTTTTTAATATGTGCATTCCGAGCTATAAATTTACCTTTTGGTACTGCTTTCATTGTGACTCACAGAATCTGTTATGATGTGCTTCTTATATTGCCATTCAACTCTAGGAATTTTTTAAAAATTTTCCTAGTTTCTTCTGTGACCCCTCGTTTGTTCAATATATATTATTTAATCTCCATGTAGTTAAATAGTTTCTTTTGCTATTCATTCCTAGTATTATTCCACTATGATCTGAAAGTATGCAAGGAATAATTTCAATTCCTTTGTATTTAGTTAAGCATGCCTTGTAGTCTACAATATGGCTTGTTTTGGAAAATGTCCTGTGTGTTACTGAAAAAAAGTATATTCTGTCAATCTGTGGTGGACCACTCTGAAATATCAGTTAAGTCTAATTGTTCCATAGTGTGGTTTAACTCTAAAATTACTTTATTAATTTTTGTCTGGTTGACCTGTCTATTTGTGATGATGGGGTATTGAAGCCCCCTACTAGAATTGAAGTCTCTTTGTCTTTTCATGTCCAGCGGGTTTGTTTTACAAAATTGGGTGCCCCAATATTAGGTGGATATATATTGATAATTGTGACTTTTTCCTATTAGATTTTTCCCTTCACCAGTATATAATGTTCATCTTTACCTCTTATGATCTGCTTTGGCTTTAAATCTGCCATGTATGAGAATAGTATAGCAACATCTGCTTGTTTTCTGGGTTCAGCTGCATAAAGTATTAATTTCTATCCTTTTATTTTCATTCTGTTTCTTTATGGTTAAAGTGCATCTCTGGCAAATTGTTTTCATTTTTTTTCTAATCTGGCAGTCTGTGTCTTTTGACAGGAGAATTAAGACCATTAACATTGAATGTTATTATGGTAGTATATTTGCCACATCCCATCATCATCATAATGCTTCAGTGTTGATTGTTTTTTCTATACTATTTTTAGGTCATTCTTCTTTTTGTTGTTTCCTTTTCACTAGGATCTTTTATGCTCTTAATATCCCTACCTGTGTCTAAGATTCCTTTAAGTATTTTCTGCAATGCTGGTCTAGTGGTCATAAATTTATTTAGGTTTTCTTTATCATGAAAAATTTTAACTTTTCACTGTATTTTGAAGGATAATTTTTTTTCTGGGTATAACAGTCTGGACTGACACTTTCTTTTAGTACTTGAATGATTTCACTTCATGATCTCTTTGTCTTTAAGGGTGGTGTAGAAAACCCCTGGTATTTGGATGAGTTTGTCTTTTGGGTTAATTTCTTTTTTCTTTTTCCCTGTTGCATCTTTTAGTATTCTCTCTCTGTTTTGAATGTCTAGGATTTTGATTATGATGTGTCATGGAGAGGCTCTTTTCTAGTCAAGGTTATATGATCATTATAGAACCCAGGTCACAGCAAGGAAATGGGGGCATCAGGCTCCTAGCCCAGCCCTGTCTGGAGCTCTTTCCCTGACTGCCAACGTTGTATGAGTTTTGATAAGCTAAGCTGTGCCCATCTGCTGCCCTCTGAGAAGCTTTTATATCTAGCAAGGGACTGATGGGCCCCAACAGAAAGATGCTGGACTTAAGAGTTCTTTAGACATTTTGTCTCATGTAGTTCATAACAACCCTGAGAGTTGAGTATCTGTTATAATCCTAATATACACTGATAGAAATAGAGGCTCAGAGAGGCCAAGGTACTGGCCCAAAGCTAAACAACCAAAAAGTGGCACAGCTAAGACTCATACCCATATCCAGTTGACCCGGAAGCCCAGGAGACAACCATCGAGCTTGTCTGCTTTCTGGTAACAAGGGAAACTTGAGGCATTCGAGCTTGCAACTTATCAAAGACAACTGTTTGTGCTGACCCTGGATAGCCATAGCAACCCCTGGGCAGAATATTCAGCCATTTCACAAATGCAGTCGCTGAAGCTCAAAGAGGCTGACCGGGTTGATGAAAGTATAGACACAGACCACAGCTAGGTCTCTGACCCTTTTGCCTAGGTCTCCAACTAGTACCCTCACAGCTTGAAGACCCATCTGTATTGCTAGGAATCATCTATCTCTGCAAGAAGTAAAGGTAGTGCCCCGATCATGGTGAAGGTGCCCAGGTTACTGCCTCACACACAGGAAATACAAGGCCCAGTTTTGTCTCAGACATAAAGATATGCATCCTACAAGAGCACTCTATTTGCCCACTCACCCAGACAAAGACTTGGTTCTGGTCATGGTTCCCTCCTGAAAAAGAAAAAGAAAAAAAAAAAAAAAAGACCCTATCCTTCCTGACCAGTCAAACAGTGATAGAATTTCAATCTCGTCTTAGGACTACTGTCAGAAATGGGCACACAAGCCCTTGATAAGTATGTGAATGTTAAATAAATGGGATGTGATTTTTTTTTCTGTGATACTGGGGATTAAACCAAAGGCTTCACTTATGCTAGGCTAGCACTCTATCACTGAGATATACCCCCAGTCCCGGAGTAAAATGTTCACATGTGTTAGCTGAGTGTGCTGGTACATACCTATAATTCCAGTCTTTGGGAAGCTGAGGCAGAAGGATCACATATTTGAGCTCAGCCTGAGTAATTTGGTGACTTACTGAGATATTATCTCAAAATAAAAAAATAAAAAAGAGCTAGGGGTATAGTTCAATGTCAAGACCTTGAGTTCAGTCCCCAGTACTGTATAAATAAACAAATACATAAATATAAATAAATAAATAAATGTCTAGTTACTTTTTGTCACCGTGACCCAACACCCGACATGCATAAATTAGGGGAGGAAAAGTTTATTTTATTTTATTTTTTTATTTACTTATTTACTTATTTTGAGGCACAATCTCACTCTGTAGTTCAGAGCTGGTTTTGCACTCACTATGTAGCGTAGGCTGGCCTCAAACTCACAGCAGTCCTCCTGCTTCAGCCTGCCAAGTATGGAAAGTTTATTTTAGCTCTCAGTTTCAGAAGGTCACAATCCACTCATGTGCAGCTGGCAACAGTGTGCAAGGACATGGCAGATGTGGAGGTGGAGGCATTTCCTCTCAGCACAGGAAGCCAAGCCAAGCCAAGTCCAGAAGGAAGGCAAGAAGGTCCCATCCCAGTGATATACCCCTCTCCTACGTCCAGCCTCAGTATTCTGCTTCTTCCAGGTGTGGAAGGTATGGTAAGCAAGCCCCCACTGCACACCTGTAATCTAATCCACATGCCTGTAATACAAACACCCACATGCCTATCCTTCACCCCACACTCATAATCTACTTCTCTAGACCAGGCCTCCATCTCCCA
This sequence comes from Ctenodactylus gundi, assembly GCA_004027205.1. Taxonomy (NCBI): domain Eukaryota; kingdom Metazoa; phylum Chordata; class Mammalia; order Rodentia; family Ctenodactylidae; genus Ctenodactylus; species Ctenodactylus gundi. The sequence continues at coordinate 330,986 of PVKB01000538.1, read as the reverse complement.
ACAGCACACAATTCTATAGACAATCCATAACACCCTAATACATGAGAATGGGGTTGGAGGAATGGCAAGCACAAGGCCCTGAGTTCGAGACCCCAGCACCACAATAAGCAGGGCATGGTAGCACATACCTGTAATCCCAGCACTTGGGAGGCTGAGACCAGGAGGATTGCTTTGAGTCTAAGGCTAGCCTGGGCCTTTTATGAGTTCGGGAGGAGGCTGGGCTACAGAGCAAGACCCCGTCTCAAAAAATAAATAAATAAAATAAAATAAAATACATGAAACCTCTGGGGACATTCCATATCTAAACCACAAAAATAAATAATTAATTGATTTAAATATCCCCAACCAGGGAAGGGACCTTCTCGCATCTGTCTCTGATCCCAAAGTACATTTCTTTAGTTCTGCTGTCCCAGCACTGGGACAGAGCATAGATATGTCCGCAGCCAGGAGAATGAATGACAGAACTAGTGAAACTGGGACACATGAGGCTACCAGGAAGAATTCATACCATGCTTCTAGAAGTCAAAAGCCATTGGACAGCATGTCAGTCCTGGTCCCTCACAGAGCATTCAGTAGCCATGATGGTAGCCCTGACGCAGGTAGCACATCCTCAGAGCCCTCTTCCATTGTCAGATCTGTCCTTTAACAACATCGAGGCCATTGAGGGGCTGGACACTCTGGTGAACCTGGAGGACCTGAGCCTGTTCAGCAACCGGATCTCCAAGATTGACTCCCTGGATGCTCTGGTCAAGCTGCAGGTGCTGTCACTGGGCAACAACCAGATCAACAACAAAATGAATGTGAGTGCACAAGCTAGGGGCTTGGGCAAGAGCCAGGGTAGAGTCTGCAGCAGGCGACGTGCACGCTGAGTGTTCCCCATCTCCCCATTTGCCTGGAAAGGCCAGACATCTAGATTGTGCCACAGGAGTTTAAATACCACATTTAACCCAGCAAAAGCCACCTCTGGGTACCAGTTGCAACCTCTATTATTTGTTGGTGTCCCTCTCTTTCCCTGAATCTCATGCTTGTTTAACAAACATTCGCTAAAGTGAGGACCTGTTAGATGTGGGGCATGTGTTCCATGTTGAATGAATACAGAGATGGACAATGTGTGGTCCCTTTGGGGTGAGCAGCCCACATTCACATAATCAAGACCCAGGTGACAGGAAACCAGTGTCCTGAGAAACAGTAAGGCAAGCTTTATAGAGGATAGGAAGATATCTCAGGTGCCAGTGATGTATCTAAGTGATAGTGGACATTGGTCATCTGAGGGAAGGGTGAGCTGCCCTATCTACCCCCAGTGGGCTGGGCCTAAGAACCCAATGGCAGCCAAAGACTCCTGTGCCAGAGGTGACCCAGTAGTGATCTTACTAGACATCCCTGTCTGCCTTTCCACCCTGGTCACCAATCCCAGGTATTGTCCAGCACACTTTCAAGATTCCCTTGCTGCTTCAGTCAGTTGAATGGCCTGGGCCACACCACAGCTGCACACCAGGAAACCTGAGAAAAACAGCTCAGGGCAAGTCATGTGCTGAGTTATTACCCAGGTTTGAGTCTGTTAAGCAAAGCCAAACCCCAACAATGACATACTTGCCAACATTCAAATCCAAATAAGATGTGAGCATTCCATGACCGAATTTCCTCATCTGTCACAAAGAGGAAGTGTCAACATCCCACCTATCCAGGCTCTCAAGTGAACTACTGAACATAAAGTGTTTGGCTCAAGTTTGGGCTGGAACAGTGTCTTAGTTACTTTCTCATTGCTGTGACTCAGTACCTGACATGCACAAATTAGGGGAGGAGGGATTTCTTTTAGCTCACAGTTTCAGAAGGTCTCAGTCCATTCATGGGTGGGCAGCTGGAAAATGGTGGAATCACATGGCAGGGCTGGAGCTAGGTCAGGGCCAGAGCTAGAGCTCCAGAGTCAGAGATCCTTACAGCATGGTAGAACACAGACAAGTCAGGGAGGAAGGGCAGAACCAGCACACAGCCCTCCAGGTCAAGCCCTAAGCATCTGCCCCTTCCAGTCAGGCCCCGTCTCCCAACAGTATGCAGAATCCATAGGTACATGACGCTTTTGGAGGACACTGCAGATCCAAACCACAACAAGCAGTCTCTTAACAAACAGACAACAGTCCTGACTGATATTCTTCCTGGGAGAAGATCAGGGGACAAAATCAAGGTGACTTGATTTGTACTTACTAAGAGATGGTAGGAGAGTTTTCCATCTAGCATCAGGAGAAGGATCCCCCTAAGGGATAGGGATGAACAAAGGCCCAGATGTCATCTGGAAAAGCCTGCCTGCATATTACCACAGAGGGGCCTGGGACTGGAGAAGTCCTGGGTATCCTCAAACTAAAGCCCAGCCTGGGAGCTGGGCTTGCTGCAGACAAGGACATTCTGAGAAGCACTGGAACAGGATGACTTTGTACTATGACATGTTTAGGGTGGGCGGGTCTGTGTTTAGGAAGGAATGTTGCCACCATGAGAGTAGACTTGGAGAGGGCATCACATAAATGGGTCAACCCAGGGTGGTGCCCCCAGAGGGATAAGTGGCTTGCTAGTGACTTAAAAGCTCAGCTTCAGCTGAGCTGAGGCAGGAAGCTTAGGAGTGAGGAATGAAAGGGAGAGTGAATATGTGGGTGTCGCTAAGGCTGCTACTGTAGATTCTATGGGATCATTTCTGCTGGGCCTCAGAAATATCCAGAATGTCTCTCAGAGTGACTACATAAGGACTGGAACTGAAGGCACTGATCCAAAGTCTTGTCCCTCGACAGCTAGGGTCACCTCAGGGGTATTAGCTCCTTTCCACCTGGTATATGGGCCAGCTGGGCCTCGGGGTGTCAGAGACCTCCCCCACACATAAAGCCAGTGATGAGCTGGGCACTGACAGCAAGTGTCTATCACGGTGGCCACTGAAGCTAGAGGTCAATGGAGCATCTGTTGCAATCAAGGGCATTTAGTGGCATAATTATTGGCTCTGCAAAGAGGGAAAGCTTGTCACTGGGGCTTCAAGGATGCAGATTCCTTCCTCCTCTCTGCTCTGACAGCATCAGCATCTCCCCACGGCTGCATCCCCTTGCACTTGCAGTCAAGGTCACAGGTTTCCTTGTTAATATCTAGAAGGACAGAAAAAGTGAGAACTTTTCCCCCAATGTTCGGTCATCTTAGGCCCTACACCTACCCTCAGAATTCTGGCTGGGTCATGGCCAGGCTAGTGGCTTAAGTGAATAATATCCTGGGGTGTGGCCAAATCCCATAGGTGTTATATTCTTAAAAGTTTGCTCTGTTCACAAGGCAGAAGAATCTAAACTCCACCAGTCCCCTTCTCAGGGTTCAAGTGCAAACCATCCAGCCTTCCATGTTCTGTTAGATGAAGAAACCAAGTGCTAGCTGGTGGGATGGCTAAGTGAGGGTGCGGGGAGGTGCAGCTAATGACTGAAATTTAGGGCTGAAATTTAGTCAGCCTGTGTTCAAATCTCACCACTGCCTCCTATGAACTGTATGACCTTGGGCCCATGACTTAGAATTCTATGTGCCTATTTGCATGTTTCTAAAATGGGACTAATGACAGTTTTTACCCAAAGGGCTGTTGTGAAGATTGAATCAATTAGAGTGTTAGGTGCCTAATGCAGAACATGGCACATAGTAGATGCACAGAAAGTGACTATTATTTGGGAATTTTCAGGTTAAGGGTTAATCCCAAACAGTCCTAAAATTTTTTGGTTTTCCTCTGCATTTCCTGGTGATTTAATCCAGGAATGACCGTATACTAAACCAGTGCTATAGCATGGCTGGATCCCAAAGTACATTTCTTTAGATATGCTGTCTCAGCATTGGGACACATCCTTAGCCCCCAACCTTGCTGCTTGAAACCCTCTCTGAGAACTTAGCATGTTTCTGTTTTGGTGTATCCTATACCCCAGGATCTGTGATTTATTATCCCTCAGATGTGGAGAGTTTACTGGAGTGGAGGCCCTGTCTTTCTAAAGGCAAAGACCTGGGCAGAAAGTATGTGAATGTGGTCATGCTCTGGCCCTGATGAGGGTCCTCCACCCCTGCATTGGCCTTGGGTATTCTCACATTCTGTCCCCACAGGGCCTGGGTAGGAAAAAATCCCATCACCCTGAAATAAATAGCAGGTAGCCTCACAGGAATATCTGAAATGCCATATAGCTGCTCCCTAGAGAAAGAGGAAGACAGAAGGCCTAGAGGTAGAAGCTGCCAGGTGGTGCTGAGGTGTTTGGGCCAGATGTTCCCAAAGCCTGGCTGCATCCTAGGGACTGTAGGCACCAGGATCCTCTTCAACTGACCCAGGACCAGCCCTATTTGTGACTTATCCCCAGAGATCCTAACTGACACTTGGTATTAGTTTCTAATCCAGGTCATCTTTGCTTTCAGACCTCATCTGTCCTGCTTATCTGACATCTAATTACATGTTCTCTTGTCACTTCTTCATTTCCTAGGCTTGAATCCTGCTTGTTGTATTAAAAACAGGTACTGAAGCAGAATTCAGGGCACACAGGGAAGAACCTTTTCACTCCTGGCCTTAGTCATTGCTTCCTCCTCCCAAGTCATAGCTGTTTCTAAGTGCTCTCTCTCATGAGTGCCTTCCCAGGCCTCTGAGATCTAAGTGTTGTGCAAGAGCACCTGCATTCATTTGCCCCTTCTCCCTCAAGTCATCCACCCTCCCCTTCTCTGACAGATTATTCTATTGCTCAGACACAGCATGATGTATTTTTCCATTCCCCTGGAGGTGAATGTCAAGGTTGGTCCAACCTGGTCTCATTAAACACAGGCTATAGGGAATGTCCTTGAACAGGGATTGTCCTTGAACAGGGTTATTTTGCTCCTAGAATAATTCATCCATACAATAAACTCCTAGAGGGGAATTGCCAGGTTAGAGGGCATGTACATTTTAAATATATCTTTGCTAAGTTGCCTACATTAGAAGCCAAGCTATGTACAGACCCACCAGCAATGATAGGGCAACCTGTTACCTCTTACCTTCCAGAACTCATTTTGTTATCAAGCTTTTCTTTGCCCATCTAAATGATGAAAATAAAATCTCATTTGCGAAATCTCTTTAAAATTAAGCCAGATCCTATCTCCTTCAAATACACTTAAAACTCTAGTGGCTTCCATTGTCCTGGGAACAGATTTCAAACCACATGTCCAAAGCCTGTGTAGTCTTCACCAACCAGCCCCTAACTTTGTCTCCAACCTCATGTCATATCCTTTCCCCTAACCTCCTCCCCACTGTTCTGCAGTCATCTGGCCTTTGCTCAGTTCTTGGTACCTGCCTCAGGTGTACTACTGTGGCTTCTGGGAATGTGCTTTTCCACTGCCAACTCCCTCAGGTCTCAGATTAAATGTCACCTTCCCAGAGACCTCTGATCACCTTCCCAGAGAGACCTCTGATCCCCCTAGCTGAAAAAGGACTCCTATTATTTTCTGTCACTGTGCCATCTTATAGTACTTACCCCACATTGTAAGGATTTTATTCATTTTAAAAATACATTTTCCCCTACCCCTAGAATGTAAGTTCTTGCTACTAGGGCACTGACCCATGGGCCTTGTTCACTGCTGTACATTTAAGGCCTAGCACCTGCCTGAGGCTTGCTAGTTGCTTAATAAGATTATTGGGCAAACACAAATAAATAGCTGGAAGAAAAGCATTCAGAAAAACACGCACAGTTTCTTTTTCTGTCTTTTGCAAGCACAGTGTTGAGGTGCTCAAACAGTGTTATTACATGAAATATTAATTATATGTTTGACTTTTTCCCCATCTTACTAAAACAAGAGAATAGGAGGAATGAATAGCAGCTGGTATCTAGTGAACACAGAGTTAACTATTGCTATGGTTTGGATCTAGAGTGTCCCTCCACAGCCTCATGTATTTGAATGTAGTGGGATAACTGTGGAACTGTGTGTTTTTTTGGGAGGGAAGAACCTGGCTAGAAGGAGTGGATGCTTGGGGTTTGAACTAAAGGGATTGTGTCAGTTTACTGAGATCGAGGGGTTCTCCATGGCAGAGCTTTCAGGTTTGGATTATTGATTTGTGGGCCAGGAAGTGAGGGAGGGGCACAGACCTTGAGTATGGGGCCCACCTGGCAGCTTGAACTAAGTAAAGGAAGGGAAAAAAAACATTATTACAGCATCTTTCTGGGAAAGCTCTAGCCTTACCTGAGACTCCAGACATCCTCACACTTGCCTTTCACTTTACTTCTGGCCGCAATGACTGTTCTCAGCTCTCCAGCCTCTGTCCTGAGGCTTCACCATTGCCAGGAGACCATCTGAAATTGTGAGCTAAAATAAATCTTTCCTATCTTAAGTTGTGGGTGTTGCGTATTTTGTCCCAGCAACAAATAAGTAACTAAGACAACCATGAACTTGATTCATTTAAGACATTTGGACCTTTCTTGAGACTTTACAGTTTAAAAAGACATACTTATTCTGGGTGAATAATAATAACTACTATAACTTTATTGAGTAGATATCAGCCACTGGTGTGTGTATGTGTGTGTGCACATGCGCACACATACACATGTATATACTGGAGATTGAACCCTGGACCTTTGCTGACTACATCCCTGGCCCTTTTTATTTATTTATTTATTTATTTATTTATTTATTTATTTTGAGGCAAGGTCATGCTAAGTCACCTATGCAGAGCTTGAACTTATGATCCTCCTGCCTAACCCTCCCAGAGTGGTAGAATTACAGATATGTACCACCACATGTGGCTATCAGGTGCTCTTCTGAATGTTTTTCAGAGCTTATTTCATTTGGTTTTTACATCACTTGTACCTTTTGCTCACTTTACAGATGAAAAAAATTGAGGGTCACAGACATTAGATAATTTGTCCAAAGTCCCCAGCTAGGATTTGAACCACAGTTGGCTGATTCTATGGAAAGCCCAGGCCTGACAGAAGGTCTCTGGACAACTGTATGGCCTAAAGGCCCCAATCCCCCTCCTGTCTACTGGGAAGGCCCCCAATCAGCTGTAGACTCTGAAAGAAAGTGAAGGAGAGGGGCTTGCCATGTGTGTTTTCAGTTCTGCAGCTGCCAGAAAATGGATCTTTCTCCCCAGATTATCTACCTACGGCGGTTCAAGTGCCTACGGACTCTCAGCCTCTCCGGGAACCCTATTGCTGAGATGGAGGATTATAAGATGTTCATCTGTGCCTACCTTCCTGACCTTGTATACCTGGACTTCAGGCGCATTGATGACCGTGTGGCAAGTGTCCTTCTCTCTGTTCTCCAGCTCTGTGAGACTTAGTCTTCAGGAGCCCAAGTTTTAGAATTGTCCTGTCCACACCTAGGAGAAGAGAAGACCCTCCCTCTTCCTTAGGCCTCTTAATGCCTCTGTCAAAGCAATGCCAGGAGGGTCAGGCCCCTCCCACACATTGCCCTAGGGCCACCTGACAGCCATGTCTGTTTGTCCAGATGAAGGCTTATAGAGAGTAAGAAGGATCAGGAGTTAAATTGCCAGGATCCCCTAAGTTTCTGTGGTCAAGGAGCAACATATAACTATTGTTGAGCATTTCAGCAATTGCATGCACATGGTCTGACTTCATATTGTTTTACCACAGGCTGTGAGGTGGCCCTGCTCACATTGCCAGCTTTCTGCACAATAGCAGACACCTGTGTGCCGTGACTTCCCTGGGCTCTCACAGACCTTGGTGTTCAGGCTGGGAGTCAGTCCTATCCTGGCCTTCAGCTGCCGTCCTGGTCAAGCCATGGTGGGGAGGGTCTCTTCTCTGTTATTGTTTCTTCTGTCCCCCTCCCTCCCACAAGTTGGTCATCTTTCACTTACCTGTCACTCTCTGCAGTGTGACTGTGTGGATATTGTCTCCTTGGAGATGTAAAAGAAAAAAAGAACCAAGCCCAATTTATGAGATCTTTGGTAGCAGTATTGGGAAGCCCCTGAATTCAGGGTGCTGGTGAGCCTAAAGGCTATTGCCATGCCCCACTCTTTACAGGAAGCTGATGCCTTTTCTGAGGTGATTTAGGGGAATCCAGGAGGGGTTGTTCAAAACAGGGAGGAGGGCTGTCCCCCAGTCTGGTCCATGATTTTTGCAGCCTGCCTATTGAGCAGGCCCCTAACCCAGAGGAGACAAACTTCCAAGTGCAGAGTCCTCCACTTGCCAGAACCTTGTTTGGAGGTTCATAGGGACAGCATAAAGTGAGAGTGGTGCCTCTCTGATGGCCATGGGCTTTTCTTTTCCATCTGAGATTTTTAATTCTAAGCCTTAATTTTTATTTTCCTCATGCAGACTATTTTAGGCACTTAGAGCAGGCCAAGAACCATTTGGGTGTGTTTTGCATATTATAAAAACACAAGAAAGCTTAACATTGCTCAGTATCAAAGCCCATTCCCAGGCATTCTCTCCTGGGTCTTCAGATCCTTCCATCAAGAGTAAGTACTGCCGCTGGGCCTCCCCATTGCTCTGTGAACTCTCAAGGGCTGCTTCCATGATCCAGGGACCTGCCTAGAATCATCAAGATAAATAAGCAAAAGGCCAAAAAAGCAGAGTTCTGTAAAACAGAAGCACCTGAAACTCCTCTGTCTACAATACTGTCTGAGCTGAGCCAGTTACAGCCTATCCCAAGCCCTGGGCCTCTTGTTACTGTGGGACTTAGGCAGTGATACAGCCTCCAGGGCTCCCCCACAGCATGCCAGGAGCAGTTGAGGCCAACCAGGAGCCAAGGTTAGGCTTCTGAGAGCCTTATATCTTCAGGAACTTGCAGTTCCTTAATTTTCCATAGACTCAGGATTCTTGGGAAGGGTCATAAGGAAGCAAATCGTTCTCATCCAAAGACCTCGGTGCTTTTCCCGTCTCCATGAAGGGACTCTCCAGTATGCCAGCCCATGCTTGGGAGGCCACAGGATGGCAGAGGCCACTGTGTCTTGGAGGGACCATATGTCCTGGTAACAATACTACTTCCCATTCCTTGGTCAGAAAGAGCTGGCAGAGATGAACCACCAGTACAGCATCGATGAGCTGAAGCACCGAGAGCAACAGATGCAGGCCCGACTACGAGAGGAGCAGGCCCAGCGGGAGAAGCTAGAGGAACACAAGGTATACTGAGGGCAGGGATGTCAACTCACCTTGGCTTGGAGGTGCCCATGACTATGCACTGATTGTGTTAAGCAGAGGTCCACAGGGAGCCCTAGACCCCAGAACCATGCAAATCATATTCTATCTACGGGGCCTGCTGCCATTTCCCCACTGGCCCTGCCCTGCCCTCTGTTCCCCAGGGTCAGCTCCATCTCAGCCCAGTCTCCAACCTCCAGTGCTTTCTCATGCCTCTAGAAATTGTGCCAAAACCAGTCTCTCAACTGCTCGTTTTCTCTTTCCTTCCTCCCTTCCTTTCTTCCTTCCTTCCTTCCTTCTTTCTTTCTTTCTTTCCTTCTTTCTTTCTTTCTTTCTTTCTGTGTTACTGGACATTGAACCCTGGGTCTTCACATTGAGCTGTATGTCAATTATTTTTAAAATTTTGATTTTCAGACAGGGTCTTGATAAGTCACTGAGTTTTCAAGACTTCAATTTAGGATACTCCTGCCTCTGCCTTCCAGGGTGCTGGGAATACAGTCTTGCATCACTGGACCTGGCAATAGCTCTTTTTCTCAAGATCCTCAAGTGGCTTCCTTGTGCTATGGAGGCATTGTTGAAGTCCCTTAGCTCAGTGCAAATGTGACTTTTGGAAACAGCTTGTAGTTATATCTTCTGCACCTGCACCACACCCTCCCCTGTATGGATGCACGCCCCCCCGCCCCCACCCACATGCCCTCCTGGGAGGAGACTGGCTCAAGTGCAACGCCTCTCCTCTATGAAGCTTTCACTGATCCTGGTGTCCAGGGGCCTCCCCTTGCTCACAGGACTATCTTAGGGTGACCATGCCTGGTGTGTTCCTGCTTGCAGATGGCATTTGTTGAGCACCTGAATGGCTCCTTCCTGTTTGATAGCATGTACGCTGAGGATGTGGAGGGCAACAAGCTATCCTGTCTGCCTGTCGTGGGTGAGCTCCTTGAGATATATCCTTCCTGCTTTATGGCTGCTTCTTCTGGCATGAGCCCCTCAGTGTCACCTGCCTCCTTGGGTGCCTTTCTTCTGCTGTGGGCTCTGGTTTCCCCACCTCTGTGAGACCCTGGGAAATACCCAACAGGCAGTTCCAGACAGATCACTGAGATACATAGGGGAAATATCATCTAAGTTTCTGGGAACAGAGTGAGGGATTGGCTGGTATGGCATGGGTCTGCTATGCCTGGCAAGCTGGGTTTTCCAAGGTGGAGAGACTGAAATGTGTGTCCATGGCATGTGTTCCCACTCGTGTGTTTACTTTCTTGCTGTGCACTTGCATCCAGTGATTATAATTTCCTTTACCACTCCACTGGATGGGGGCTACTAACTCCTCATGTAACTGGGGAAGGTAACATGGACAGGTTAAATGATTTGTCTGAGGTCACTCCATTAGAAGGTAGGATTAAGAGCCAGGCATGGTGGTATATAACTGTAATCCCACCACTGAGGGAGGCTGAGGCAGGAAGATCAAAAGTTTGAGTCCTACCTGGCCAACTTTGTGAGACCCTGTCTGGAGGAAAAAAAAAAAAAAAGACTGAGAATATAGTCCAATGGTAGAGCGCCCCTGTGTTCAGTCCTCAGTATGGCAGGAGCAGGGCAATAACCAAACCTAGTGATGTTGTCTACACTTGTCATGGGGACAGTAGTCATGATGACCAAACCACAGGCTTAAGTTATAAGTGAAGGATCAGAGTAGATTTAAGGAGTTCCTAGATTTGAGAGGCTCTGAAATGAGACAACCAGTCCCAGGTGGGTATATAGATCCCCTGTCACTGGTGTCAACATCCAGGCAAATCTCCAATAGAGGAACTGTTATTTGGGAATAAAACATGAAAACAGTAGCAATTTGAAACCCACACATAGTCCACGGTGGGCCATCTGGAGAACCATGGAAAGACTGAGTATGTCTGGGAAAGGGGAAGGCTACTCAGCTGTTGTCAACATTCATGACGCCAGAAGTCACTAGACAAAACTTGTTCTTAAAGTCACAGCAGATTATTTTGCTGGATTGAGCTTTTGAGACTGTGGCAGGCACATGTAACTATACAGGCTGCCAGCTGTCTTCTTCTGCCTAGCTGTCCTTGTAATGAAGCCATCGTATGTGAAAGCTCTCCCTTAACTACCTTCTCCAGCTCTTTACAGCCAGCCTCTACCACAGAAGGCTCTATTTTGAATCCAGCAAGTTTCACACTGGTTAGAAATTCACTCAAAATGCCAGCATTCTAAATAGAATGAAATGGCGTGATTAGGGACCATGAGGAGCACGGTTCCTGCCCTTCCTGGCTACTCCCACCTTGGGTGACCTGGCTTGCCTCTTGGCTATAGCACCACATGGCCATTGACTTTCCCTTTGTCTCTGTGAGCATCAGTTTCTACCACCAAAGGTCACCCAAGGCCCTGTGGGCTTTACGTCCCAAGGATACTATTAGGTAAGGTCTGTCCTGCCCTCAGCTGCAGGTGAGGCCTGAAAGGCCCAGGGTGGAGAAGTGACTTGCCAGAGTGGGTCCCAGAAGCAGTGACAGAGCCAAAACTTTAACTTGGGTTATCTGCTTTGACCCTGTGGTGCCCCCTCAGCTCAGCTACATAGACAGTCCATAACCAACAGTGTTTTCCAAGATAGTGCACATGCCGCTCCATGGCCACAGGCCCTGTGGGTCTCTCCCAGGGCCTTTTGGATATCTATTTCCTCTTGTGATGGTGGAGATGCCCCAGCCCCCACACTGTGCAACAAATCTTAAATCCTGGTTCTCAGGGCTTCATTTTCTTCATCTGTCAAAGGACCACATGGGAGCACAGGTCTGAGTCCTGTGCACAGGTTTCATCACACGGTCTGTACCCTGGGCCAGGAGTTCCCGACTTTGTCGTGGCAATGCCCCACCATCCAGTGGCCTGCTCCAGAGAGCCTCAAACTTCCTTAATGACTTCTCACATACAAGGATAAATTTGTCATCATCTGCATGAACATTTTTGAGTATGGCTTGAAACAACAGGAGAAGCGGAAAGCAGAGCTGGACACCTTCAATGAGTGTATCCAGGAGGCCATCCAGGAAAACCAGGAGCAGGGCAAACTCAGGATCTCCAGGTTTGAGGAGAAGCACCTGCTGGTAAGTGCCCCCATATCCAGGTTCCAGGATGCCTTGTGCTTCTCCTGTTATGAAGGGACTGTCATCTGATGCCCTCTGATGACCCTGGGGGCCCTGGGTCATTGTCACATTTGCTAAGATCACCCTGTAACCAAGTAGCAGAGCCAGGGCCCCAACCTCATCCTAGAACCTCCAACTGCAGCTCTCCATTGCTTGACAACTGAAACAGTACGGGGCCTGTGGGTCTCTGTCACATAACATGCCTCTGGGACCTAGATGCAGTGGCACACATCTGGAATCCCAGCTACTTGGGACATGAGGAGAACCACAATTTTTAGCCTAGATCAGGCAACTGGGCAACTCAGTAAGATCCTGTCTCAAAAAAAAAAAAAAAAAAAAAAAAAAAATTCTGCGGCAGAGGACTTGCCTGTTGAGTGTAAGGTTTGCTTTCTAGTAGTACAAAATAATAAATAAAAAGAAGGCTGGGGATATATCTCAGAGTAAAGGCCCTGTGTTCAATTCCCAGTACCAGAAACAACAGCAAAAACAAAGATGCCCCTGGGATTCCAGCTTGTCCCCACCCTCACCATCTCATCATCATTAGTATTAGTAATGGTATTATTTGTACTGCTGCTATGATCACAACCATGGCAACTCCTACTCCTTTGCCTCTGATCCCTTGTTTGATTAGCAGACATTATCTGAGCTCACTCTGTGTTGTTCTAGGATGCTGGAGCCACGATGCACATGCTTCCTATACTTGGGACCTCCCCCCATACCTAACTGAGCAGTGGTCAGCACTGTCTCACTGGGAAGACAGGAAGCCTAGGGGATTCCCTGGGGACCTGTTAACCAGGCTGAGGAATTTAAGGGAGGATAAAGTTTACAGGACAAAGAAGGTTATAATGGAGGAATGGTGTCTTACCTGAGGAGCACCAAACAAGGTCCACATGGGGGCTATTGGAAAGGATCCAATCTTTATACATGGGAATTGCATTCTCTTAGCATTATTATTGCTATTATTACCATTATTATTTGAGATTAGATCTTGCTATGTTGCCTAGGCTGGCCTCAAATTCTCAGGCTCAAGTCATATTCCTGCTTTAGCCTACTAAGTAGTTGGGACTATGGGTGCATGCCACACACGTACATAGCATTTATTTTATTTTATTTTTATTGTATTATTTGTGGCCTTAAATACTGAACCTAAGAGAACTCTCTTACTGAGCTGCAGCGCCAAGCCCTTTATATTTTTATTTCAAGACAGGGTTTCACAGTCATTCAGGCTGGCCCTGAATTTGTGATCTTATTGCCTCAACCTCCCTCAGTGCTGGGATTACAAGAGAACACCTGGCTTAGCTAGCATTATTTTTATTATTTACTTATGTTATTTATTGTATATTGGGGATTAAGTCCAGGGTTTTCTTACTGAGCTACATCCCCAGACCATTTTTATTTTTGATTTTGAAACACAGTCTTGCTAAATTACTAAGGTCTCAAGCTGGGCTCAAACTTGTATCCTTCTGCCTCACCCTCCCAGTGTTGGGATTAGAGGCTGGCACCACCTGGCCCAGCATTTAGCATTATTTAAAGGGTATGATTCTTAGTGGTAGAATGCTTACCTAGCATACGCAAGGCTCTTCACCCCCAGCAGCACAAAAAAGGGGGGATTCTTAACCTGTTCTAAATCACATATCATTATGAGACTCTAAGGAAGAAGTCAGGGCCTTCTTTCTCCTCAAAAAAAGTTTGCCTTCAGCACCAGAGGCTTCATTGAGCCCACAAAGTCACTCCTGGCTGAGAACAAAGTTGAGCAAAATCTCTGGACAATGCCAGGTCCCATGTAACTGCTATGGAGCTGTTGACAAGCCCCCACATGCTTCTTGGCACTCCCTAGTCTCCCAATCTGTTCTTGCCTCCTGAGCCTCACTAATAGGATCTCCCATTCTGTGTATTTAATCTTGAGACCCTCTTCATTATGTTCTTAGAAGGAGTATCAGTGCATTCCACCAGAAGTTGACAGCTGTCAGCAGAGTAACATATTTGGGTCATGTATCTGCTTCTATTTAGGGCTGTAATGGTGGTTGAACTCAGGGCTTTTTCATTGATCTACATCCCAACCCTTTTATTTTATATATAAATATGTATATAAGTATATGTTTATACACATATATTTGTATATAATATATAATCTTTATTTTTTTAGACAAAGTCTTACTCTGTAGCCCAGGCTAATTCTGAACTCGCTATGTAGCCCATGGACTCATGGCAATTCTCCTGTCTCAGCCTCACGAATTCCGGGATTACAAGCATGTGCTACCAAGCCCAGCTTTATGTGGTGCTAGGGAATTAAATTTAGGGTCTTGTGCTTGTAAGGCAAGCACTTTAACTGCTGTGCCATTCCTCCAGCCCCTTATTTTACATTTTGAGTCAGGGTCTTACTAAATCACTTCATTGCCCAGATTGGCATCAAACTTGCAGTCCTATCTGAATCTTCTAAGTAACTGGAATAACAGGCATATATATATGCCTCCATATCTGGCTCCTAACCCATATAATTTACTTATTTAGTTATTTTTGTAGGTACATGGGATCACTTACAAGAAAAATGAAGACACAAAGAAGTAGTTAGAGCCATCAGGTTAATATATAATTATGCATCACCAAATGACAGGGATAAGTTCTGAGAAATGTGTCATCAGGGTGCTGAGTCCTTGTGCAAACATCATAGGGTATACTTCAACAAAGCCAGCTATGATGTCACTGGGAGATAAAATTTTCAGCTCCATTATAATCTTATAGGACCACTGTTATATGGGCAGCCCATCACTGAGTGAAATGTTGTAGGTGACATGTGACTGTACAGTGTTGTTGGATGCATATGATTGGACAAAGAGTAGTACATTTTTAAAATATGAAAAGATAAAGGGGAGCAGGGAATGAGATTACACCTGTAATCCCAGCACTCTGGAGGCTCAGGCATGAGTGTTGCTTTGAGTTCAAGGCCAGGGTGGGCTAATAGTGGGTTTAGGACCATCATTGATGGAGGAGTGGGGGGAAGGAAGAGGGTGAGGAGGGAGAAAGAGGGGGCAAGGGGAGGAAGGAAGAGGAGAAGGAAGAAAAGACAAAGGGGCTAGGCTGGACAATTAATGGTGGAGAAGTGACTAGGCAAATAAGGGTAGTTTAGGGGGGTCATTTGTATAGCTTTCTCTTGGCCTTGACTCCTTATGTTGGTGGTAAGAATGTCTTCCTCCTGGCACAGGGAGGGCACCTTTCCCATGGAAGTTTCCTCTCCTGCTCTCAGGGAGGAAGGAGAAATCAGAGCACCCTTCTATCATCTGCAGTTTTTCAAGCACCTTCAACTCAAAGTAATATGCCAAAGCAGCAAATAGCTTCTGCAAGCTCATAGAGCTGGCCGATGTTAGAGCTGAGACTTGAACTTGGGAGTCCAATCCCACAATCCAAGCTTTTATCCACAAAATAAAATTGACATTTATTAACTAAGTACACTTACTTGTTGATTCTTAAAGCACAGGTTTTTGTTTCCAGATTTTAAATGCCATTCGAGACGAGTATGAATTGCCCAACATTGAGAAAAAGATAGTGGAATGCAGTGAGGACATCACAGAGCTGTACAACGAGCTCATGACACTGGAGATGCAGTTAGTGGAGCAGCTGGAGGTAAGACTAGGTCTGAGCACAGGTACAAGAGCCCAGTATTGCGGCTGCAAAAGCACCCTTGAAGTACAGCCTCCATGGGACCTCCTGTGTTGGACAGGTCCAGTCTGCCCACTGCATCACTTGGAGCATTCTTGCTTATCACTTCTGTGTTTTCTCTCAACACATTAAACATTTTTTGGCAGTGCTAGCGATAGAACCTAGGGCTTCCCCCATGCGAGGCATGTACACTATCACTAACTATACCCTCTGCCCATGTTTTGTGTATATTTTTTAGTCTACATTTTTTTTTGAGACAGGGTCTCATTTTGTAGTTCATGCTGGTCCTGAACCCCACTATGTAGCCCAGGTTGGCCTTGAACTCACACTAATCATCCTGCTTCGGCCTCCCTAGTGCTGGGATTACAGGTGTGAGCCACCATACTGGACATATATACGTGTGTGTGTGTGGTGGGGGGTATTGGGCACTTGAACCCAGGGCTTTCACACTGAGCTATATTCCTGACCCACTATTATTTTTGATTTTGAAAAGGATCTCACTAAGTTGCTAAATTGCCCAGGATCAACTCAAATTTATGATCCTCCTGCCTCAGCCACCCAGAGCGCTGAGATTGCAGGCCTGTACCACAAGCCTTGCAGTATACATTTTAATAATCTAGATGAAAAGTGATTCTTGTGGAGAATGAGAGGTGAGTTCATTCCTTGGGAGCCCAGAGGCTGGGTAGGGAGAGGTTTGCGATGAGCCCCAAAGAGCAAAGTGGACCCCACTCGGGAGCCAAAGACTCCTCCATATCACAGCTGTAGTTACTGTCTCCTGGGTGATGAGTGGAGCCCACAACTCAGCACCAAGGAGTGGAAATGAGAAGTGCTGCTGTCTAAAATTCATTAGCAGCCAGGGTGACTTGTGGTTCACAGGCAGCAGAGCTGGGAGTCGGAAGTGATGTGATGAATTGAGCCTCGTCACATGCTGCCACGGCTGGGCCAGGAGATAGTGCCTAATCAATTCTTCACACATCAGGTGACACCTTAGCAGGCTAGATTTCACTGTCACATACCACGCAGCCACTTGCCTCCCACGGGGGAATGTTAGAGTACTACAGAAGTAGTGCAGTGCCTGGGGAAGGCCCTGCCAGCAGCTCCGCACTTTCTCAAGCAGGGAGATGGCTTTTCCACATCCACAGCTTCCCAGAACTATACACTGTCCGTGTATTACCACCACCAGAAGGCAGGAGAGAGAGTCATGCTTTTCAGTGACCCATTTTTTACTCCTTACAACATGCTCAGGCTCTTGCGAATTGTCTGCACCTTGGCCCACCTTGCAGCCCCTGGGGACTACGGCTGGGGTGGCGGGGTACAGGAAACAGGCATCTCCTGTTATTCCCTCCATCAACACTAAATCCCCTTTCAGGTCTGAGGGGCCTTGCTGAGCACCAGGTAACAGCAACTAGTGATGAGAGGTCTGGCATAACAGGCAGAATTTACTAAGGGTCTCCTTTCTGCCAGGTGCCTTGCAAAGCATTTTGAATTAAGTAGCTCAGTGAACCCCACCACACCTCATGCAACAGGTATTGCACAGGAAATCCATTTCACAAATGAGGAACGGAACTAGAGGCCCATGGAAGTTAAATGACTTTTCCAGACTAACACATAGTGATGGAGCTGTGATACTGGGCTTCCTCCCCTGGCTGACTCTTGGTAGCTCCCTCCATTGTTTCTCTGGAAGTGGTGGACAACTGTCACTAAGAAGCCCAAAGGGAAGTTAATTGGAGGTGGAGGTTGCACCAGGACAGGTGTTGCTGGCAGATACCAGCACAGGCAAAGGTCCGGAAACAGCATTATGGTTCAGGGTAAGAGAGTGAGTTGATTCTGAGCTCTGGAAGAGAGGATGGGTCAGTTCTCAATCATCTTCCCAGGAAGGTCAAGGCAGACGGTGCTAACCTCTGATCACCTGCAACTCAAAGAGGCGCCTGCTAAGTTTTATGCAGCACTTTTTGCTGTGGCATGGAATATTTTCTCATCTTGGTCATTTTACTTCTCTTCCCTCTTCTGACATGCTCACCGCCCCACATCCTCTCTCCCTCTTCCCAAAGTCTTCTCTTCTTGTTGTCTCCCATCTGTCTTTTATCTCACCTTTTACTTTTTTATAGCTTGGTTTTCTCATAGAAACGATGCACTATTTAACCTTCTCTGATTCATTTCTCTAAGCGTGATGGCCTCAAGGTGCATCCATTTTCCTAAAATGGCTCATATTTATCTTTCTCTATGCCAGAGTAGTATTCCATTGTGTATATATACCACATCTTCATCTCTGCATGTGTTGATGGACATATTGGCTACTTCCAAGATTTAGCTGTTTGAACTATCAAAATATTCAAGCTAACTGTGTTTTCATGATTTCCAGGAGTCTATAAACATGTTTGAAAGGAACATCACCGACATGGTGGGACTCTTTATCGAAAACGTCCAAAGCCTATATCCTTTTTGTGATGGCCTCCATGGGGAGGCCCTGCAGGTCCTTGGGATTGTTCTGGCTTCTAGAGGAGCAATGAAGGTGCTGGCACTTTTAGTAAAAGGCAAGGAAAGGCATAGCTTCTTTTAAACTAAGCAGAATGCAAATAAGCAAGACCCACTTCCAGTTAGCTTCCTACAGGGTCACCTCCACTCTGCTCCTTCCCAGGTGGCCAACTGCAAGATCACCCCCTGTCTGTCCAGTCCCAGGCAGCCACCTGCAGGGCTACCCCACCACCACCCTTCTGTCTACCAACAGTACCCTAGAACTTTGACAGAGACAGGACAAAAGTCATTCCTCTCCATCACTTCACTCCTTACTGGAAATGCCTGCCCCCGTTTAGTTTTCAGGAAGACCCACATCTTCCCAAGAGAACATATAAATTCATATTGAATCCTTTTTAATGGGGATCTCCACCTTTGAAATTAGAAGAATGGAAAAGCCTCCAGTTTTTCACCAAGGAAGAAAACTCACTTTCAAAGGATAGAGATTTGGCAACCATATAAATGTTCAAAAGAATGTTCTGTGGGATCTGGGGGAGTTTCCCAACCCTCAGAACAATAGTGGCCTTGTTAGAGTGACAGTTGGGATGCCCAGGGGGCTGCTGTACAGTAGAGTCCTGGCATGTTTGTTCTCTAGTGGGTGATGGGGAAACAACACTATGTGACAGCCACACACTCTGCAGTGAGGTAACACCCATACTGAAGACACTGACAAATTGTTTATAATGAGCTCATCAGGTTAAATGTTAGGAATGTTAAGAGCCAACACTAGAGCATAACCAGTCCTGCCACTCTAAATTCAGGGACATGCCACATGGGCAGCAAATTGCTATGCTCCACCCCAAAGCAACATATGATCCTGCCTGCTGGGATTTTGAATCTGGAAGGCAGATAGGAGCTGTGGAGGTAACAAGTGGTATCCGTGGTATAGGACTAGCAGGAGTCAACCCAGAGGCCAAAGGGAGGGTATACAAAATGAGGACCTGCAGGTGGCCATAGGGAGCAGGTAAAAGATAGGGAGACATTCCAGGCAGAGGCAGCAGCCTGTGCAAAGCCCTGAGGATGGGGCAGAACAGCCTGGTCCTGAGCACGACTTCAGACCATGTCAGAGAGCAGGGCACTCCTACGAGCTTTAAGTAGAGGACACATGGGTCCCAGTCCCTACATCTGAGGATCATCTGGATGCTAGGGAAAGAAGTGAAAGTATAAGAAACTAGCAGGGTCAAGCAGACTGTGTCCTGTTGGGAGGTGAAGAGGTAGAGAAGCAGAAGACAGGGGGACTCTGAGGTAAGCCTGCACTGAGGGTCACTGATGGCCAGATATAGGAGCAGGTGTAAGGTAGGAGGAGTTGGGAAGGACCTGGAGGTTGGTGCCTCTGAGTGACAGCTGTGAAGGCATTGACTCTTATGAAAGCAATGACTCCTGGCACCTCCGAGTTTGCCTGGAGCCCTAAAGTCTGTCCTTACCCTGATGAGACAAGATGAACCTACCTATCGGAGGCCCAGCCACAAGTCAGTGGACCTGGCCTATTCTCCCTTGGCTTTGCTTAACTTGCAGCTACACGATGGCTCAGTGCCGGGACCTGGAGAACCACCACCATGAGAAGCTCTTGGAGATATCTATCAACACCCTTGAGAAGATTGTCAAGGGTGAGCTGGATGAGGACCTGCCTGATGGTGTGCGCATGGTGAGCCCCAGGACAAGGACAGGGCGGAGCATGGTGGGTAAGCCTGGCGGTGTGCTGCAAGCTGGGTGTGAGAAACAGACAAACGAGACCCAACCCAACTCAGTGGTTCACTTAAGCATGACAATTTGATTGAAGAAAACAGAAGATAGATTTTGTGGAGAGGAACAGGGGGTGGAGGAAGGGGGAGGGAGAGGAAAGGCAAATAAATATGATCATGATATGGCATGTAAATTTTTAGAAAGCCTGACAACCTCTCCATGCCTCAGTTGTCCCATCGGCAACAGGAGTGAGTACTAACTTGCTTTGTAGAGCTGGTAGATGAAATAACAGATACCTGAGGGACACCAAACAGGCCCAATGAAAGAAGACCTCGTGATAGGTGGTTTCAACTTTCTAAAAGGTTGGCCTCCAAAAGCTTAATTCTGTGGGAGCTGCTGACACTTTCTGAGGGAAGCAGTGACAAATACAGGTTAAGGTCTGAGATTTCCCAAAAGGCTTCTTAACCTTAGAGAGTCTGTGGTGAGAAGTACTACTGATGTGTTAGAACCACCCAAGCATCATTTTTTTTCACTACTAGAGACTGAACTCAGTGCTTTTCATATTGAGCTATTTATACCCATAGCCCTTTTAATTTTTTAATTTTGAGCCAGGGTATCACTGAGTTGTCCAGACTAGGCTTGAACTTGCATCCTCCCTCAGGCTCCCAGAATGTTGAGATTATAAATCTGTGCTACCACACCTGGCTTCCCAAGCACCATTTCAGAGCCAGCTTGGTGCTATCCCCAACAGCCAGTGATAATCAGAAAATCAGAGGGGTAATCCTGGAGCATGGGCTGCATCCTTGGTTCTGCGTACTAGCAAGGGTCTCCGAGTCTACGCTGGGATCCAGCAGCAGTGTACCTGGCTCTGGGGAAGGGTACAGGCCCAACACTTCTGGACCGAGTACCTGCTCTCACTCATCATTCACTCCACTGCTGGTTCCTCAGCTTCTCTCCATCACGTCCCTACCAAGCTACCACCTCCTCCCCTTGCCAGACCCACTGGCCTCCCTGCTGCTCTCTTATGGGCTGTTCTTCACATGGAGACAGAGGGAGGCTTTGAAAACCCAAAGCGCACCATTGTACACTTTTATACAACCCCACTTGAAGTTTACTGTGACTTTTTTTTTTTTTTTTGAAACGGGTCCGTTCTGTAGTCCAGGCTGGTCTTGAGCTCTCTATGTAGCCTAAGCTTAAATCAAACTCAGGGCAATCCTCCTGCTTCAGCCTCCCAAGTGCTGGGATTATAGGCATCCATCACTACACTCAGCTATTCTTCATACAGTACTGACAATCAAACCCTAAACCCTGCACATGCGAGGCAACAGCTTTAACCATGGAGCTGTGCTCCAGCCCTGCTTTAACAACTCTACTGTTAGGTAAGTCTTTCCCCACAGTAACCAGACCTTCAGGTCCAAGCTTGCCTACACTGGCAGTCTTCATCCCCACCCCTGATGCTCAGCACCCTCCTCAAAATTCTTCACTGTTCCTGGGCTGGCTCCTTTGAGCGGAATACTCCTTCTGGCAGGAGTGCTCTTCTCCTGTTCTCCATGTGCCTGGCTCTTCCTTGTCATTCAGATCCCAGCTCAAATGTCATTCCTTTGAGAGGCCTTCCCTCTATCACTGTCTTAGTTACTTTTTCGTTGCTGTGACTCATACCCAACATCCACAACTTAGGGAGGAAGGATTTATTGTAGCTCACAGTTTCAGGTCACAGTCCATTCATAGGTGGGCATCTGGAAAATGGTGGAATCACATCGTGGGGCCACAGCTAAGCTGGAACCAGAGTTCCACCATACTTACAGCATGGTGGAAGAGAGAGAGACTGAGAGGAACAAGGGAACCAGCACACACCCCTCCAGGTTAAGCCCCAAGCACCCATCCCTTTCTAGCCAGGCCCCAACTCCAAACCCTACACAGTATCCATAGGAACATGAGGCTTTTGGGGAGACACTCCAGATCCAAACCATGACAGTTACCTTCCAGAGAGACCACTCTCTATCACACACCCCATTTATCAAGCCAGAGCCTATCATAGTCCCAAACTCTGGTCTGTGTCTATTTGCTTATGTGACTATTCACACTATTTATAAAAGCTTACCTTTCACCAAAGCTTTTCACCACCATGGGCCTTTCAGCAACAGCAGCAGTGTGAGCATCCACTATAGACATCAGAAGTTGTCTGTGGAATGAGTAAGAGTGGGCATTTGCCAAGTCTCTGCCCTGTGAAGTACTTGGCTCAGTCCTGACTTAATAGCCTCTGTTATAGCCAAGATAGCCAACACAACAACCTGGTGGCAGGGCCACTGTGACTCAAGCCTTCTCTCCCAATGCCACATCTTTGACCCTGCCCAGAGCCCGATTAGGGCCTTGTGTCCACAGAGACACTAACCTCTTGTCATTTCTCCCAAGGGGGCTGTACTAACTGGTTCCCCAGGGCTCCATTCCTCCTGTCACCTAAACTGGCTTTGCCTACATGGCATTCTGTGGAAAACCAGCATCCCATAGACATTACTCAGAAACAGGGTCTGTGGCCAAGTAAGTGAGAAAACCAGGAGGGACCAAGTTTAAAATGTGTTTTCCACAGCCTTAGCCAAGCTCTCAGGATGCCTTATGTCCTGTCAATCACCTGATGGGGTCTCGTCTCGCTGGCTTTCCCAACTGTGTTTGGCCAGAGTACTTTCTTTGTTGCAGAAATATTAACAACTCAGAATTCTACAGAACATGTGTTTGGAGGCCTTTAAGCTAACTGTTACTATAGAGAAACAAAAACCAAGATAAAATACAGGTTGACCATCCCTGATCCAAAACTCCAATGTCGGTTTTGGAACATTTAGTATTTTCCAATTTGACATGCTCAAAAAAGTCTGTACAAATATTCCAAAATCTATAAAACAGTGAAATCTGAAAAACTTCTGGTCCCAAGCACTTCAGGTAAGGATGCTCTACCTGTATGTCTGCATTCCACATGCCACAGTCCTTTGCTAACCTTGGTATTTGCAAAGCACCTTTGATTACCACATAAGCAGCTACTAACTAAGATGCTTCAGCAGCCTTACTCTGCCTGGGAAATGACTTCGCACAAATTTCACCCATTCCAGGCACAGATAACTACAGCATGAACACTTAAGAGACAGCCAGGCATGCTACAGAGTGGCTGCTTTTAAAAGCTTTTTTTTTAAGGCAGCAAACAATGTCAGGTGCAAGGGAAGCCAGAAGACCCCAGGTGGAGCCTAAGGTTTGATTTTTGTTGCTGCAGGGACAATAGCCAAATGTGGGTGAGCACCTATGGTCTGCAGAACCCATTGTCCTTAAAGCATTAGCCAGCCTCTCACCTCCCACCCAGCTGATGGGTGTGGAGCAATTCAGTCTTGTGAACCCACAAGAGACAGGCCTTGTGAGAACAGATACCCCGAGTGAGGTCATCCTGGGCAGCCATCTGCCTTCTCCCTGGAGAAAACATACTCCCACTGAGAACTGCAGAGTCACACCTGCCACTGCTCAGGCTGGAAAGGCGGCTATCACCTGAAATGAGCTGGCATAAAGCACACTGATACCAAGATGGGCTGTCCACCCAGAATGGTCTGCACAGCTAGGAGACTCCCAGGGGGCCCTTTCCTATTCTGATCCCAGACTTTGTGTTCAGTATGTAATGACACAAATGATCTCAAATGGGTCTTCTCACTCACCAGCTTTTTGTTGACAAAGACACAATTGTTAATGCTGTCGGGGCATCTCATGACATCCACCTCTTGAAGATTGACAATCGGGAGGATGAGCTGGTGACCAAGATCAACTCTTGGTGTACACAGTTAGTAGACAAGGTGAGTAAACCCCATCCTAACAAACTGGGCCCATTTTCTAGTAGTCAGAAAATGTGAAATCCTCCCTAGGTAGTATGTACTGCTTCCAATAAGGAATGAGATGAAGAAAGGAAGTTAAAGACTGGAGAATGGCATAGTACAGGCTCAGTGCCAGTGGTCAGACTTGCATACCCAGGAGCTTCATCACTGCTGTAATGCCTGTCTGCAGACCTGCAGAACACAGGGGGGTGCTAGAGTCAGGGGGGCATGGAAACGGTTTCCCTTAAACTAGCCTCAGTAAAAGACATTAAACTGGAAAGGCAGTTATCTGATTGAAGACACTGGGCTCTGGTTTCACTCCCCAGATTCACATGGAGGAGATTATGAGGAACCGCAAGCGAGTAAAGGAGATCAACCAATATGTTGACTACATGCAGAGTGAGCTGGATAACCTGGAATGCGGTGATATTATGGATTAGGTACGTGTCAGCCAGAGGGTCCCCTTCCAAATGTGAATGTGGTACCAGCTAATCACTGGAACCAGGATGTGGGCTCATTCACTGTGACCCACACCTCCTTGAACAGCATTATTCCTCCACCTTAAAAAAGGTTCCAAATGTCAAGTAAAATAAGGCTTGTATCCCTGTCTCCTACGAGGGCTGGGGTTATAGCTCAGAGCTGGAGCATAGGCCTAGTATGCAATGAAGCCCTGAGTTCCATCCTTGATACTGAAAAATGAAGAAGGAGGAGGAGGAGGAGGAGGAATAGGAGGAGGAGGAGGGAGGAGGAAAGAAGAGAGAAAGGAAAGAGAAAATGACAGTTTAAAAGAGTAGCTCCCAAGAGCCTGGCAGTCAGCTAGAGGTGGGACTGTGGCAAAACACAAGACATGCACAGGGCTGTTCCCTTGGCCAAGCCAAGGGCAGGCTGCAGACGTGGGCTTAGTCTTTTCCTCCTCTGGATGCTGAGAACCTAGAAGAAGGGAGAGCCACAGCTCCTACCACTATGTAGGATCTGGTCCAAGGTGAAGGCTATGGCCCACTTTGGCTCAGAGCTTGGCTAAAGGGACCAGAGGACCTTTTAAAAGTTAAGGACACAGGCTGGACATTTCAACTAACAGAAGCTTCTCAGAGTGCCAACAAGGGGCTCAGGGAGATCGTTATGGGAAGCATGGAAAAATACGTAGCATGAGATCAGGTGCTCCAAGAGTTGATGTGATGCTACCTTGTTATGTAGGCTTGTGAGGACAAGGGCCTCAGAAAGCCTTTGCTAGCCAGATGTCATAAGTACATACCTGCAATCTCAGCACTTGGGAGACTTGGCTGAGACTTGGGAGAACTGTTAAGCTCAAGTCAAAATTGGGTAACCTATCAACTCAGTAAGACCCTGACTCAAAAACTACAAAAAAAGCTGGGGATGTAGCTGAGAAGGCCCTGGATTCAGTTCCTAGTTAAAAACAAAACAAACAAAAACCTTTGCTGCTCAAGAACCACACTCCCCTGCTGCCCTTTCACTGGTTCTGACACCTGGAAGCAGTAACTTACTACCAGAACAGTGGAAGTGGCCACATTGGGATTCACCCACATTGTATTCCATACATATTGGCCATATTATATGGAAGATAAACAGAAACGTGCATGTGTCAGCTTTTGGTCACTGTAATACTTGACGTAATCCACTTATAAGGAGAAAGGATTTACTTTGGTCCACAGTTTCAGAGGCTTCAGTGCATGGGCAGTTGGCCCTGTTGATTTGGGGCTTGTGGCAGGGCAGAAAACACAGTGGGGAGTATGTGATGAAGCAAAACTGCTCCCCTCATAGTCAGGAAGCAAGAGACAAATAGGCTGGGGTCCTACAAGCCTGTCTGAGGTCACATCCCCAGTGACCTAAAATTCTCCCACTAGACCCCCTCTAGGGAACAAGCATTTAATATATGGGCCTTGGGGGACATTCCATATACATAATCTATAGCAGTGTATTTTAGGTGATCTTGCCAGGCCTGCTGGGGCAATCAACCCAGAAAGAATTTATATTCTCTGTTTTCAAGAGTACATCATTTGGGGCTGGAGGAATGGCACAGTAGTTAAAGTTCTTGCCTTTCAAGCACAGGGCCCTGAGTTCAGTTCCCCAGAACCACATAAAGCTGGCATGATAGCATATCCTTGTAATCCCAGCACTTGGCAGGCTAAGGCAGGAGGACTGCCATGAGTCCTAAGGCCAGCCTTGGCTATAAAGCAAGACATTGTCTCAAAAAAAAAAAAAAGTAAATCATTTTTTTCTAGAACAGCAGCAACAACCAGCTTAAATCAAGAAGGACTCACTTTGAAAAACCAGGGAAAAAGGCCTTCAGGCTTGTTGGTGACAAAACTATTTCCCCAGTGTGAGGTTCCCAACCCTGGGAAACCAATATCAAAATAGGCCTGGGAGATAAGCTCTTCAATCTTGGTGACAAAATCCAGACAAAGCAAGAACTAGAGAAATGCAGAGGCACCGATGAAAACAGGATTGACACATCTATAGGGTAAAGAAATGTTTAATAATATAGGATCAACAGAAAGTCACTTGTACAACTCTTCTCCCTTTTCTGATGCTGGCCAGCCAGGGGGCACCTCATGGCAACACTAACGAGGCCCAGCCCTGCAGATCAGAGTCCTGTAGGTTCAGGTGGGAGCAGTTCTGCAGGTTGAGAGAGTCCCATAGGCCAGGGACGTACCAGGCCAAGGAAGCCGTGGCTATGCAGGCTCCGTCCCACCAGCGTGTACTTCATTCCTGCAGGAGCTTGTGCTTGACTGTGGTGCTCTCTGAGCAAAGGTGAACGAAGAGGGTGCCAGCAGCAGTGCGGGCCCGCAACTCCTGCAGCTCATAGTCATGGGCCCACTCGATGTTACCCCACTTCTGGATCTGAGAAGAAGAAAGGACAAGCTAGCTACTAAACAAGTAGCCAGGCCTAGCCTGCTAACCACAGCCATCCACTCCCAACACTGGGCCGAAGGCAGTAAGCTCTAAGCTCTGATCTTGCTAAGACAGGCAGGACACACGTGGGTGATATGCAGCAGGTAAAAACATACAGGTGGCCAAATAATGTATTTGTGTTCTCTGGGGCCTGGATGGCCTGGAAAGAGTGTTTCTGGGCCCACAGCCAGTGGCTGCCCCCTGCTGGACAGGCTGGCACCAAAACCACTCAAGCCTTCACTGATGGAACCTGACTCACACGCTATTCCTGATCCCATACTTCCTTTGAGGAGCCCAGCATGGGGCTACTTCAAACTGCCATCTCTATGAGCTGTGTCCACAGGCAGGGCTGCAGATGCTTCCTCATGAGTGGAATAAATAATTGGGCAAAGCCACACGTGGCTTCCGTTCTGAAAGAACTCAAAACACTGTTGCATGCTGGATATAGGTTGCAGCCTCTCTCCAGAACTCTGAAAACGAGAGGGAGCAACCTCCAGAAACACAATGGCTATGCAGACATTAGTGCCACTCCAGTCTGACCCTATGGCTTCATCGTGGCAGGGGCCCAGCAGGCCTGGCATGGCTGCCCCAGCATGCCCAGGGACTCACAATCGCCATACCATACAAGCCATCCATATTCTTGCTGCCCAGACTCAGCACGGACAACAATAATACGTTAGTTAAAGGGCACTTTCACCTTCAATTTACACTACCACATCCATAAGCCAGGTTATTGCTCATTTTGTGTAGACTCAAAGCCAAAGTTCAGAGGATGACAGCTGGCTTGTAATCTATAGCCAAAAGCAGAGCCCAGACCAGAAGCCCTGACACCCCTTCCCATGAAACTAGCTTTGACATCCAGAGAATGGCCAGCCTCCTCTGTTGCCATTTCCCTGGCATTCTTCTGAGCAGTAGTTTTTATCATACTAGGAACCAACTCATAATGGCAGTTCACCTTCTGGGTTTGGAGGAATAGCAATAACAACAAAAAAGACCATAAGGACTCCCACAATTTTCAGAGTTAAAAATGCAAACAATGGCGTAGCAAAACCTTAATTCTGAGCCCACTGAATCAAAACTTGTGTATAAACAGCAGCTACCCACACATTCCTTTGCCTGCCAGAGAAAATGCCAAGGGTGCAAATGCCTGGCTGACTTAAGAGCAGAAGCAGGTCTTCTGCATCTGGCAGAGCCTATTCTGCAGCTAGATGAGGCCCAAAAATTCTACCTGCTCTACAAACCTCTAAATGTAGAGTGGCGGCTGAGGCCTTGGCCTTAGAGTCTTCTGAACTTTAGCTATACACCCAGCCATTTCCTTAACTTAAAAAAAATATATATTTAATGTGCAGGAGATGGAACCCAGGGCCTCAATAGGCATGATAGGTAAACTCTCTATGATTGACTCATTCCCCCATCCCTGACAATATTTCTACTGCTCATCAGTTCCAATTTCTGTTTATAAAAAATAATAAAGACCTAGTTTCCATAAAAATTTTCAGACAAGTAGGCCATATCCCTCATCAAATTAGTGTGAATTACAACAGGAGACATAGAGACCTGAGGCATGTCACCTCACCTGGTACTCCTCCTCCAGACGTGACAACAACACAGCCTGTTCTACTGTCAGGTGCAGGTCAATCAGGCCCAAGGTCAGCACCATGGACTTAAGCTGAGCCACTACAAATTCAATCCCTGTGGGAACATAAACCAAGTTAGGATTTGAGATAGCAATTACTACAATCCCCCATGTGAGTCCTGCACTCCTACCAGCGAACAGGAGTGAGTAAGTAAAGACACTAGGAGAAAAGACTATCCCAGAGCCCACCAGGATTTGGTCCTGCATTTCTGAAGAGCTCTCTGGCTTTCCTTGAGGTGACTTGCCTCTGATTTTCTCTGGGTGGGGACATGACATAAACAGAGCAACCAGAGCATTCCCCAAAACATATGCCCAGGGATTACTTCACAGAAGGGCCAAGCTAGGCCAATGAGACATGAATGTGAGACTTCTGATGGACAGGACAAACCCAACTTTCTGCTGGAAGAGGGTGAACCTTTAGTGCTAAGTGAAATGGCTGGCATCAGATCTAGCAAACTTCCATGCTCAGAGCATCCTGGCAGGGACAGTATCCATCAGCCACCCACCTGCCTCACACTTAGGTCCACAGTGCATACCTTGTAAGGCCCACATGTTGTAAGATGACAGGTGGCTGATAAGTACCTCCCGAGTCTTAGTAGGGATGATAGGTCCCATTATGCTGGTGGAGTGGCCAATCTCCACACTGTATCTGAAAGAAAAAGGCTTCGGCATGACCCCAAAGCAGCTCAGCTTTTGACTGGTAGAAACCTAAAACTGCTGAGCATATGTGTGTGCCACTTTAAGGCATGTGGCCAACGGGCTAGTCTTGCAACTCTGCTCAGAAGCCTCCTAACTCAAATTTCTAACTCCCAAAATCAAATGCAGAGGAGCAAGAAACTACCCTGAATGAAGACTCAGGCTGAGTTCTGAAAACAGGGGGTATAAAGCATTTGACTACCAAGTGCAAGGCCCTGGGTTTGGTCCTAGTACCACATATGCTGGGCATGGTGGTGCACACTTGTAATCCTGGCATTCAGGAGGCTAAGGCAGGAAGAGTGTCTTCAGTTCAAGGATACCCTGGGCTACACCTTAAGTTCAGAACCAGCCCAAACTACAAAGCAAGACCCTGTCTCAAAAATAAATAAATAAAATGAAAAATAAAAAACTCTGGGTAAGCTTACAGAATACCATGGATGAGGCAGAAGCATAAAAGCCAGCCCTTCTACATCTCTCTCAGAATGAAATGAAATAAAATTTGTTTTGCCACTATAGCAATATTTTATGTAATTCTGTACTCAAGAGTCTTTCTGTTAAAGAAAAATAATGGGTACCATCAATTCCTAGAAACCACACATCCACAGGATATTGTAGAAAGTTTCTTTGACTTCTCACAATTACACATACATACCTTAAACACTGTCTTGTGATTTTTTTCTAGTAGTACAATAATTGTAAAGATAAAAAAAACTGCTCAAATTGGAGCATTTATTGCATGTGGTGCAGAAAGCTAAGCCCTCTGTGTATCAGTTCATTTAGTCCTCCCAACATCCTGAGAGGCAGAAATGATTGGTCCTGTGATTATAGACAAGGAAACTGAGGCTCAGAGAGATCAGCTAAGTAGCTCAAAGCCACACTAATCGCAGCAGAGCTGTCACTCAAATTAACATTGCTAGCCAGGCTCCATGGAGCAGGCTATAATCCCAGCACTTTGGGAGGCTGAAGCAGGAGGATCATAAGTTCAAGCCCAGGCCAGGCAATTCAGAGAAACCCTGTCTCAAAATAAAAATCAAAAATGGGCTGGTGTTGAAGCTCAGTAAGAAAGCCCTGGTCTTTATCCCCAGCACCACAAAACAAAACATTGCTGCTCTGTACCACTGGAAGAATAGGGCATTACTTTCTAGGATATACAGCAATCCTATACTATGGTGTACACTGGTAGCAGATGCTCAGTGCATGATAGCAGAAATGAATCTGAGGAACATTTTTCTCAAGGTGACCCTATCCCCAATATCCCAGGAGAGGCAAAGCCCGAGGGTGCTATGAACTCAGAAAGCAGCCAGCTAAGGCCTTTAGGTACCCAGTGTAACCCAATCCCACCCCTTTGCCCAACATCAGACCCACTGGATGTTTTCAACGGGGCTGTTCATCTTACCTTTTCTCAGCCCATTCTATGATTGGATCCCACTCATTCTTTTGAAGTTCCACTAATGTCTCTGGCTCTTCCACCCTGTAGCTAATTCATTATAAAAATCACCTTTATTAATAAAAAAAGTACAATTCTTTCATTCAGTGATAGAAAACGGAAATCACAAAAAGGACAAAAACTTCTTCACTACCAACCAGTTCCCTTAGTCTTGTCCCCTGGTTCTCAGCATGTGATTGTGGGGCCAGTGGCATGATGTTTACCTTGGAACTTGTTAGCAAGTCACATTCTCAGGCCTCACCCAACACCTTTGAGAATCTGAGTCTCTGGGGGTGGGGCTTGGCCATCTGAGTTTTAACAAACCTAGGGAATTCTAACATCAGCTGGAATTTTTGATCCACTCCTGTAAAAGCCCCCAAACATTTGACAGGTACAAGCTTGCAGCATTATGTCAGTGCCATTTGAAACCAGGTGCTTTGTAATCATCACATGCCAAGATTCATAACTACGATGTGTGACTTCTGGGCCAGAGGCTCATCAGTGATGACCCTCTTCATCCCTTCCAAGACATTGTGCTCCAGCCATAGATCACAAGGCCTTTTTATACTGCAGGAGCTCACCCTCCTCTCAGCTCAGATGCCTGACTTGAGGGACCAATCTAGAGGCCAGGCCAGGCCCGGCCACTTTCCTCCTCCTACCTAAACACACAGGAGGGAAGAGGGAGGAGCTTTGTCATCCTGAACTTCTAGTTCTTGTTCCCGGTAGTCTGACTCTCCTTTGTTTCCTGTCAGGATTCCTATAAAATTTCTAAGAAACTTGTGCCTCAGCTAGGCTGATTGGTTTCTGCTCCTTTTAAGCAATTCCTAGCATAAATGGAGTGGGCTTTCTGACAGGAACCTCAAAATCTGTACCATCAGCCACTCCCTTCCAGAGGACCTATGCTGATTTCCTGTATCGTCTCATCCTAAGATGACTCAGGATTGTAGAACACAGGGAAGACCAAGCACAGTGCCATCTAACCACTACAATTGCTTCTTCTTCACTATCACAGCCAATCAGCCAAACAATACAGACCCAAGGGGAGAATTCAGAGTTAGAGGAGGCCAACTATAATAACTATCATAACAGGAATGCCAACAAGAGAATGCGGGTAGGCAGAAGTCAGGGCCATAGACCCTGAGTTGGAGGAGTGGCTGGCAAGTGGGCCCTGTAATCCAAACTTCTGAGGCTACCTTAGCACTGGCGTTCCTTGGGCTGGGGCAAGGGTGTGTACAGCTATCATGCCTATCAGGGTTTGGATATGGATTGTCCCCCAAAAGCTTCACATTCCTATGGACAGTGTGTAGGGTTGGAAGGTGGGACCTGGCTAGAAGAAGTGGAGGCATGGGCTTGACCTGGAGAGGCGGGCTTGACCTGGAGGGGTGTGTGCTGGTTCCGGCTTTCCTCCCAGTCTCTCTCTCTCTCTGTTGTGAGGATCTCTGGCACCTGCTGAAGCTCTGGCTCTGGCCCTACCCCTGCTCCAGCCTTGTCATAGGCTTCCACCATTTACCAGCCCCCCACAGGTAAATGGACTGAGACCTTCTGAAACTGTAAGCTACAATAAATCTTTCCTCCCTAAGTTGTGGATGTCAGGTATTGAGTCACAGCAATGAAAAAGTAACTAACACAGTGCCAATGTCAAGAACACTGGCCTCCCTACTTTGGGAGGTCACAGGAACAGGCCTGCTTATTCACCCACTGAGCACTCCCTGAGCACACATACCAAAGAGCCCAAGGGACTCTCTGTACAAGTAGACTGCTCATCTCAATATCAATTACCAGATGGTGTCAGTGTCCAAAAATTTCACAGCTGCCCGAATCAGCTGATCCTTGCTGCGCTGTGTCGGGTTGTCCAAGGATGTGTTGCACAACGTGGTCTGAATCAAAGGTAGAAAGCATCCCATCACCACCTGCTAGGCTCAGGCAAAAAACTTTGCATTCCTTGAGGACATACTATATTGACACAAAATGACAGAGCAGGAACCAGACAGAACACTGAAGCCTGTGCCTAAGCTGTCTTCACAGCCATGGTTGCAGCATATCTGCTGAGAGCATATAACGGCCAGGCTCCATGCTGAGGATCTGTTTATGCTCATGGGACTTAGAACTCTCACAGCAGCCATGGCTTACTGAACATCTCAGGAGTTTCTGGCTCTTTACCACTGAGTCTGCCATGCTTCATTTAATCCTCACGAAAGTGTTTTGGTGCAAGAACCATTATTCCCATCTCAGGGATGTGGAAACTAAGGCCCCAGGGAGATGAAAATCTCATATATAGTAAGATATGCAACTGCTCATGGAAGTCAAATCTGACTGAAAAGCTTTCCCCACTGGCTCCCTTAACACCTTAGAAAGCAAACAAACAAGTCATCCACAGTAGATCATTGTTTCTATATTTGCCTTGCCAATAATAGGTTTCTTAGGTTACTCTATTAGTTTGTAGCCCTAATCACCCTAATGTCATCAGATAGACCAAGAGTGAGCAGCACTTCAGCAGGCTGCGATGATGTGGGAAGGCCACCTAGGCTTTGTATATCAATGCTGAGTACAGCAACGGCCAAGATAAGAGCAACTGACTCCCGTATTGACTAAGTAACTGCTTTGTGCCCACACCAAGGGCATCCGATGAGTCATCTCACTTAATCCTGACCACTGCCCCAATGAGATAGGGGCTCTTACCACTCTTTTTTTTTTTAATAGATGGGAGACATGGGGCTGAGAAAGGGCAGCAACTTGTCCAAGATCACTGTGTAGAGGCTGCAGACTGGATCTGAAGAGTCTATCTGACCCTGCCCTCCCATATGTGTTCTGGTGCCTCAATAAATCACCTATGTGTAGATGGGGCTGGCTCTATGGATGGTCTTCCTTGCCACCCTACCCATATGACTCCTCAGTTCCTGCATTCAACCAACACCATCTAAACTTCCTTCTGGTGCTAGTAAGTATAAAAGACATGGCTCCTACCCATCTGTTATTCACTAGTCAGTAGAAGAGACAGATAACGTACAAACATAAAAACAGACTATCACAAATTGTATAAGTGCTGAAAAAACAAACGACCAGATGCTATAATCAAAAATAAGCAAGTCAGGCAGACAGTGAAGGCAGCATCTGTCCGGGGACTGGTGAAGGAACCAGTCACCCACCATAAGCAGAGAGAACTGCAGATGGACAAGCCACACAGGGAAGGAGCTTGGCCCATTCACTGACCACGTGGTAATAAGTGTGACTGCAGCCCAGGTAAACAGGAGCCCACCTCCAGCCCTGGGTCTTGTCACAATTTGGAAGAGTCAAAATTTTTGCCAGGTAGGCTGGAAACCCCGGCAGATATCACAGTATAAGTCTGCACTGTGAACTGGTTACCAGGTGCATGGTGTAGAACTTGATGGTATCCTGCTGGGAGTCCCATTCAGTGGCCACGGCTATGGCCAGGGCCTCACTGGGAACAGTAAAGAGCTTGGCTTGGGGAGTTTTCAGCTTCCTGTGATCCAGGTTTATCTCAAAGCCACCTTGAAAGATCAAATGAAAAACTCTTCAGTTATTGTGAAGTACAACCAAGTGACCATTTCTATATTTAGACATTTGATTTGGTGTAGACAAAGGCAACCAAGTCCCTTACAGAAACATATCTGAAAAAAGCGCAAAGGATAATCCCACCACTGAACTGCCTAGAGATGAAAAATGTTTCCAATCATTCGAAAAAAAGAAAAAAGAAATGAGGCAGTCAAAATTTCAGACACTCACCTTCACCCTGTGTGATGCTGACATTCTGATAAAACCTCTTTCTTTCTGTAAGAAAGATTTTTCAGAAAGACAGTTTAAAATAACATCAAGAGGGCTCAGGAGGTGACAAGACCAGCTTGTATCATTACTGCTAATGCTGATTGATTGGCTTGATTTTCCTATCACCCATTCAAGGTCTGCCCTACTCTACAGTAATCAACAGCTTCTGATTAAAGCTGGGGGAGGGGAGCCTCCACTCTCCAGGGATGATAGAGGAATAGGACATGCTGGTCAGGCCTCTGCCAGTCCCCAAGCCCAAGGGCAAGTCTGATCAGGCACTTCCAGGGCTACAGACTGTGTGACCTGATGATATCTCACACCTTCTGCTTTAGTATCTATGCACACTCCCCCACCCTCACACACACAACAGCAGGTCAGCACAATATGCCAAATTTCAAGTTGGTGTCTGAATAGGCTAACACTTGATCCATTTCAGGCAAGACTCTCATGGCTTAAAAACGGGCAAGTGTAAAAACTCTGTGTGTGTGCGCACACGTGTGTGTGAGTAGGAGCATGAGCATGCGTGTGTATGTGTTGCACAGACGGAAAGTAAAGCTCCCAGGAGCATTTCCCATTTTCTCTCTCCAATTAATTAACCTAATTAACCAGCTTGTTTGTGTTTTCAACAGGAACTCCAAACATTTCTTTTCAGAAGGGGGAAAGTCTTGGTCCTGTGTTTTCTTTAGACTATGAAAATGCAGAAGTTGGTGTATGCTTGGCAAGGGGAAAGGTTAACTGAGAGAAGGCATCTGGTTTCACTCTAAACATATTATTTTTATTTTCCATATCATTTCAGTTTCTTCCTTAAATCTCACTTGCTATCATTAATGCTTAAAGACAAATGGCTCATGCTTGCATTTTCACAGTCTAATTTACTAAACTCGGGCCCAAATTGTTTTCCCACAAAACTATCTGTATGCCTCCACTATATGTTGGGCATTACTGTTTCAAGTTTTTTGGAATACAAAAGTGAATGAAACACAGACATCTTTCTCTTCATGGATTTTTTTGTTTTGTTTTGTTTTTGAGACAAGGTCTCACTCTGTAGCCCAGGTTAGTCCTCCTCTTACTATGTAACCCAGGCTGGCCTTGGACTCAAAGTAATCCTTCCACCTCCGCCTCCCATGAGCTGGGATAACAGGCATGTGCCACCATGCCCGGTTTATATAGTGCAAGGCAATCAAATTAGGGCCCTGGTACTTGTTGGGCAAGTGCTTTAACCACTGTGCTATTCTTCTAGCCCAGAAACTAATTTCTTTTTTAAGAAAGTCAGATGTGGCCACTGAGATCTGGGACAGTTTACCACCTTTTTCTGTAACTGGAACACTGATTCTGCCAGACTTTTGACACCAAAAATAGATTTCCACCACTGTAGAGCTTCTAGATTTCCCTACGTTAGGTGAGCACTGTGGCACATGCCTTAATCCCAGCTACCAGAAAGGCTGAGACAGGAAGATTGTGAGCTCGAAGCCAACCTGGGCAACTTAGCAAGATTCCTGTCTTAATAAAACAAAAAAAATGTAGCTCAATGATAGAGCAATTTCCTGGCACACACAAGCACTGGGTTTAGTCCTCACAATAATCAGCACCAAAAAGTACAAAAGTAAACAGAAACTGAGAAAGGGATGGAGGCATAGTTCAGTGATTAGAGAGCTGGGTGTGGTGATGCCACCTTCCTTTTTTTTTTTTTTAAATATAGGGTCTTACTAAGGTGTCCAAACTGAACTTGAACTTGGAATACTCCTGCCTCAACCTCCAAAGTAGCTAGTATTATAGGTATACACCACTGCACCTAGCTCTACCCAAGTCTTTATCGACCAGTGAGTGATCTATCAGTCACAATTTCCAGGCTGGCTTTTTCTTTAGAAAGACTCAAAACTTCAGGAACTACAACTCCCACATTGCACTAAGAAGTCAGAGTGCTAAAAGCTGGCTCAACACCTTTATCTTTTAAAATAGTGCCATCTTGTGGGCCTTAAAATCTTAAAGCTGAAATTCTAACTCAGAGCATACCTCCTTCTGTAATCCCAGTGCAGCTCTGACCAACTGTTTTCACCTATCAATATTGTTTTGCTTTGTTTTGTTTTTTGGTACTGGGGATCAAGCTCAGGGGCTTCACACTGAGCTATATCCCCAGCCCACCTTTATTTTTGATTTTGTGAGAGGGTCTTGCTAAATCACTGAATTGCCAGGCTAGGCTCAAAGTTGCAATCCTCTGTGTCAGTTTCCCAGTTTCTGGGATTACAGGCCTGTGACACCAGGCCCAACAGGTATCAGTATTCTTTATTCCAAATACATAAAAACTAACTCTTTCAATCAATAAAAAGAGCCAGGCCCAATGGTGCAGCCCAATAATGCTAGCACTCTGGGAGGCTGAGGCAAGAGATTTTGAGTTCCAGCCCACTATGAGCTATTTAGCAATGTAGCAAGATCCTGTCTGAAACTCAAAAATAAAAATGGGCTGGGGATGTAGCTCAGTGTAAAAGCTCTAGGCTCAATCTCTGGTACCACACAAATAATAAGTAATCAAATTAAAAATGGTCAAGATCAGGAGAACAGAATTTTGGGATACTGAAACAAACCCAAACACGCTGAGTCACCCAATTTTTGACAGAGGGACCAAAACAATCCACTGGAGAAAAGACAGCATCTTCAACAAATGATGCTGAGAAAACTGGATTACCACATACAGGAGAATGAAATTAGATCCATATCTGTCATCACACACTAAAATCAGATCAAAATGGGTCAAAGAACTGGACATCAAAACAGAAACACTGAACCTACTGGGAGACAAAAGAGGTAAATCCCTAGAAGACATAGGGATAGTAAAGGATTTCCTGAACAGAACACCAGCTGCACAAGAAATAACAGCAGGAATCAACAAATGGGATTACAAAACCAAAAAGCTTTTGCACAGCAAAGGAAACAACAAAATGAAGAGAAAACCCACAGAATGGGAGAAAATCTTTACCAGCAATACCTCAGACAAAGGATTAATATCTAGAATATATAAAGAGCTCAAAAAATAAAATCCCCTGAAACAAATGACCCTGTCAAGAAATGTGCAGCTGAAATGAAAAGAAGCATTTCAGAAGAGAAAGTACAAGTAGACAAAAGGCACATGAAAAAGTGTTCATCATCACTGGCCACCAGAGAACTGCAAATAAAAACAATGTTTGAGGTTTCCTTTCACCCCAGTAATAATGGCCTACATTAAGAGCTCATAAACAACAATTGTTGACAAGGCTGGAGAGAAAAGGAACATTTCTACACAGTTGGTAGGGCTGCAATCTGGTTCAACCATTATGGAAAGCAGTCTGGAGAGTCTTCAGAAAACTAAGAATAGAAATCTCATTTGATCCAGCTACAGCTCTACTGAGCATGTTCCCAATAGAAATAAAGTCAGCTTTCCATAAAGACACATGCATATCCTTGTTTATGGCCATGCAATTCATTATAGCTAAGTCCTGGAAACAAGGTACTTGCCCATCAATAGAGAAATGGATCAAGATGAGGTATTTATACACAATGGAATACTATGCAGCCATAAAGCAAGACAGATATGAAGCATTTGAAAGAAAATGGGATTACACTGAGCCAATAATGCTAAATGAAATGAACCAAACACAAAAGACTACCAACAGGTGTCCCTCTTATGAAATTCACAAAAATAATTGCATAAAAAGGCCCCAACATGAGACAGGGTAGGAAGAAGGGTGATGTGTTGGGGCCCTCAGGGCCCGAGAACCTCAGCATTGCTGACCTTGGCCAAGTTCCTTTCCACAAAGAAGTGTATATTGCTTGAAATTTAAGTCAGGTGTTGTTTTGCTTGCTTGCTGTCTGAAATTTGGATCAGGTGTTGAAACACGGGACTGTTCTGTTAACAAGCTGGAAGGCAGGGAGGGTATAAAAGGAAGGCTGTAGATAATAAAGTGTCTTTTGCAGGGTCTTTTGCCCTTGCAAGAGTTCATGTATTCTTCAATCCACACTCTCCTTCTTGAGTTCTCGTTGACTGACTGAGCGGGCTTGGTCAGTGATGGACTGCTAGGAAGGGACGGAATCTCTGAGAGGGATGGGGAAGGCATAGAGCAAGAGTCAGAGGGAAGAAAAAAGAGGTCAGAATTGGTGAAGATGGTCTAGGTTTTCAGTGTGTTACTGAATCTGCAGTTCATGTTTATAAAAATGTAACTTGAAAAAATAATAAAAATGGTCAAAATATCTGAATAAATATTACAAATAAAACATAAAATGGGTAATAAATACATAACTACATAAATATGTAGGTAAATGCAAATCAGTGAGCATGTATGAAAATTAAAACTTAATATTTTGTAAAATTAATATTTGTTATAGTTTGGAATGTGGAGTGTTTCCCAAAAGCTTCATGTATTTGTATGTTGTAAAATATCCAGGCACTGTTGAGGGCCTGGTTGGAGGGAATGGAACAGTAGGGCTTGGCCCAGATAAGGCAGATCACTGGGGCAGTACCCAGAAGTGTGGCTCTATCCCTTCCTCTCTGATGTGGCTTCTTCCTTCTTCCACGCCATGAACAGCCCTCCAGGTAACATCCACTAAATGTTTTAACCATTCTGGCCACCTATATATGGACTGTGAGCTTCTGAAACTGTGAGCTAAAAAATCTTTCCTCCCTCAAGTGTGGCTGTCAGGTATTCTGTCATAGCAACAAAAAAAGTAACTAAGGCAGAAACTGGTACCAGAAATGGGGTCAGTGCTGTGACTTTACCTTGCCATGTGGTTTAGAACCTTTAGAACTGGTTTGCAGGAGCAGTTTGGAAAGGTTTAAAGATGCTGACAAAAGAAGCCTAAGAATGCTGTGAACTGAGCTTGGTAGGAGATTCTGGTCAGAGCCCAGAAGATTAGAATGCAGAGAAAATTGTAAATTGGGCTCAAGAAGTTTCAGATGGGAAGGAGGACTTTATCAGCAACTGGTCTATAAGCCACATGCTATGCTGTGGCAGAAAGTGTCTGCATTTTGCCCTTGTCCAAAGCCTTTGCCTGAAAGAGATTAAGGGCAGTAGATTACTTAATTTGGTGGAAGAAATTTTAAGGCAGCCCAATGTTCTTGCTGTCACTGGGGTACTGCTTGTAGCTTTTAGCCAACTAAATGGTGAAGTGCAGGGAAAAATGGCAGAAAAAAAGATATAAAAAGTTTGCAATTCTGCCAGCCTGAAAGGAACTGCAGAGGTAAGTCAGAGAAGCACAGAAGTTAAAGAGGTTAGCATTAAAAAAGAAGCCAAATACTTGGAAGCAACGCTATAAAAAAGATGCCTTGAGGGGGTGTCAAAAATCAAAAAGACCCCACGTTTTACCCATTCAAGGGTGGAAGCACAAAACACTTTGCTCTGAGACTAATACTCCAAAGCATCCTGCCGGGCCAAAGAATAAAATGTTTGCCAAAGTTCAGCCACCTGAAGGTCAACTATCTAAGAACTTAGAAGCCTCAGCGGCAACTGTCCAAGACAGCCAAATTGCCGCTCAAGTCAGTGGCAGACCCTGGCATCATCCACGTGGTGCTGGCTTCACAGGCATGCAGACTACAAGAGATCATGAAGGTTTCCACCCAGAATTCCAAGGAAGGCTTTGGAGGCCAAGCAGTGTGCCCTTGGAGGGACAATGCATGAACTTGTGAAGATGAAGTCAAAAATCAGCAGATATGAAAGAAATTTGAAAAGGCCAGGAATGCAGACTGTCTACAGAAGAAGGCCACAGGCTCTGAAGAGATACGGCCTATAGACAATGGTGTAGGGGCAGCGCCACCCAAGCCTTCTGGAGCTCACATCTCACCACAGCTTGCATGGGGTACTACACACTGAGCTGTCGAATTTAATGGAACGACAGCATTTGGTTACCTGTCAGACTTCATTCCTGTTTTGTTCAAATTGCTTTCTATCCTCCAAATCCTCTCTCTTGGAATGGGAATATTTACCCTGTGTCATTGTACTTTAAAAACGCTTAACTTTTCTTTGATTTTTATAGGACCTCACAGCTAAGAGTTTGCCTTGCATCCCAGATGAGACTTGACTTAGACTTCTTTCAGCAGTGCTGAAACTGTTAAGACTGGCAACTCTAGGGATGGACTAAATGCACTTTACAAAAAGTTGAGATTATAATTAAAAACTCCTTTTTAACTTAGCTAGGAGAGGGAGGAAAGCCCAATAATTTGAAAGGAAGCCATGGAAAGGTTAGAAACCCCACAGACGCATCAAAAGCAGAAGAAAACAACATCCCAGGAATAGCCACCTGTGAACAGCTATGAGCTGCCAGCATCCACAATGAAGGTAAGAATGGGGATGGGAGCTACAGACCAAGGTAAGGATGGATCTAGGAGAAGTGGGAATTGACAGCA
The DNA here is from genome assembly GCA_004027205.1 of Ctenodactylus gundi. Taxonomy (NCBI): domain Eukaryota; kingdom Metazoa; phylum Chordata; class Mammalia; order Rodentia; family Ctenodactylidae; genus Ctenodactylus; species Ctenodactylus gundi. The sequence continues at coordinate 290,237 of PVKB01000538.1, read as the reverse complement.
GCTAGGAGCCCCAGCCTCCAGAAACAAATCTGTGGTTAGTGTAAACAGCAAATGCACTTGGAGCTTCCCCTAGAAAAGACCTCTTGGAGCCTAGACCAAGTTGAGAGAAGCAGCACTCAGCAGCAATAATAGATGATACAGGCAGAAGACATTTTTTAAAAGATCCTGAGTCTGAACTATTTAGGGTAAAAGAAGCTTCAGATGCACCACATCGAGTTTTTGGGGACACTCTTAAACAGTGCCTAGGAAGAAACTGGCAGAAGAGAAATTTGTGCAGAGGAGAAGAAAGGCCACTAACTTGCCGAACAGCTTGGGTGATAGAGGGAGCATCACAAAGTGGAAAGCCCCACCCTTGGGGGAGGGAAGCCTGGACAGGCAGGAGAGCTTTGCTGAGAGGGTGAACAAGACACATCAAAGGCAAATGAACTACTAAGTCCCTCCTCACTGCCTACTCCAGTGCAGAACTCAGAAAAATTTCAGCTTCCCCACATGCCATCATACATATTCAAAGAAAGCTCTTAGCTAGGCCATTAAAGTGAAGTCCTCATCAGCAAAAACACAGGGAAAACAAGGCAATAAGACACACAAGAGAAATTCCTGAGATCCCAGAAACTGTCATGGGGCCTGAATTAGTGTAATTCATAGGGAAGAAGGTCAAAAAATAAGTAGATGAGTTGGTTTCTGCAAACAGCCAATTCTAATGAGATATTCTTAAAGAAATGCGAGTAATGATCAGCAGGCTTAAAGAGGAACTTATGAAAAAATAATGATCCTAATGAATACAAAGCTTACCAAGCATATAGAAGACACAAATAAAAAGCTGGCTGAGGTAAATAAGGAAATGTAAGATATGAAGGAACATTTTGATAGAGAAATGGAAAATCTTAAATCTAGGTGAAATTCAGGGTATGAAAATTTCATTTGAAAATATGAGAAGTCAGCTCGAACACTGTGAGGACAGAATTTCAAACCTTGAAGACAAAGCTCAGGAAAGAATGCCATAATCAGGCAGGACTCCAAAACTAGAAATGAACAAAATTGCCAGATACAGCAGATGATGGATGATTCAAAGAAAATCAATCTCTGAATTATGGGTGCAGGAGAAAGAGCAGAAGACAGCACCAAAGGGATATAGAACCCATTCATTGAAATCCTACAAGAAATTTCTCAAATTTAGTAAAAGAAATTAATATTCAGGTACAAGAAGCTTATAGAACACCAAATGACCTCAGCAAGAAAAGAAACTCGCCATGACATATCATAACCAAAACCTCAGAAATTCAACATAAAAGGAGAATATTAAAAGCAGTAAGAGAAAAACAAACATTATTTTACCATGGTAAATCCATTCAATTTATCACAGATTTCTCAATGCAAAACTTAAAGGCCAGGAGAACCTAGAGCAAGATTTTTCAAGCTTTAAAAGAAAGCAAGTGTCAACCAGTTTGCTGTTCCAGCAAAATGATCCCTGAAAACTGAAGAAGTAAAAATTTTTCTTAACCAACCCTAGCAATCACTAGCCCAGCATTACAGAAAATATTTGAAGAAATCTTTGAGAAAGACAGAGACAGCAGCACCAAAGAACATAGAGGAAAGAAAACATCTAAAGAGAAAGTAACAAAAAGAAAAAGTGAAGAACCAATATTATCCTAGAAAAACAGGACAATGACAGGACTTAGTAAAAAATCTTACAATAATTACTCTCAATATTAATGGCCTTAACTCACTAATCAAAAGACATTGACTGGCACAGTAGGTCAAAAAAATTGTTGTCTGCAAGAGACACACTTCACCCACAAAAAGCACAAAGACGGAAGATAAAAGGATGTAAACTAATACTACATGCTACTGGAACCCAGAAAAAAGGAGTAGCTGTACTATCCTCAGACACTGCAGACTATAAATCAAAACAGATCAGAAGAGACAAAGATGGACACTATATAATGGTAAAAGGAACAATCTGACAGAAAGAGCTCACAATTATAAACGTATAGGCACTCAATGTAGGTGCACCTAACTACAAAAACTACTGACATGAAGGGCCAAACAGCCCTCAATACAAACATATGAGAGGACTTCAATACCCCAATAGCCCAACTCTCACAAATAGACAGGTCAACAAGACAAAAAAAAAAAAAATCAACAAGGAAACTAGAGCTTGGGCTACAGAGCAAGACCCTGTCTAAGAAAAAAAAAAAGAAAAGAAAAAAGAAAAGAAAAAGAAACATTAGAGCTAAATCATACTGTGGAGCAAAAAAACATTTATCTACAGACTATTCTATCCAATGTCAACAGAATACACTTTTACTCTCAGCAGCACATGGGACTGTTTCCAAAATAAACCACATCCTTGGACATAAGACATGCTTTAATAAATACAAAGGAGTTGAAATCATCCCTCGCATACTTTCAGATCACAGTGGAATAAAATTAGAAATCAATAGTAACTACAAAAACTTCAAATACATGGAGATTAAGTAATACATTACTGAACAAGCAATGGATCATGGAAGAAACCAAAATAGAAACCAAGAACTTCCTAAAATCAAATGACAATGAAAGCACACCATAACAGAATCTGTGGGACACGATGAAAGCAGTACCACGAGAGAAATTTATAGCTACGAGTGCACATATAAAAAAAACAAGCAATCTCAAATTAACAATCTAATGATGCAGCTTGAAGTCCTAGGGAAACAAGAAAAAGCCACATCCAAAAGCAATAGAAGGAAAGAAATTAAAAGAATCACAGTGGAAGGCTGTGGATATAATTCAGTGGCAGAGCGCTTGCCACACTCAAGGCCCTGGGTTCAATCCCCAGTACCACAACTGAACACCCCCCTGAGAATCAGAGTAGAGATCAATGAAACTGAAACTAAAAAAAAAAAATTCAAAAGATCATTGAATCAGAGTTGGTTCTTCTAAAGAATTAAAAAAATTGATAAACTTCTAGTCAAACTCAACAAAAGATGGAAAGAAAAAATGTACATCAATGCAATTAGAGATGAAAAAGGTAAAATCACAACAGACACTGCTGAAATCCAAAGGATTATAAGAAACTATTTCAAAAAACTATATTCCAGCAAATTCACAAACTCAGAAGAAATGGATACATTTCTTGACACATATGATATACCAAAATTGAGCCAAGAAGATACAGAAACTGAATAGAGCAATAACCAGAGATGAAATTGGGACGTAATAAAGAGTCTATCAACAAAGTAAAGGCCAGGAACTGATAGATCCACTGCAGAATTTTTTCAGAACTTTAGGAAAGAGTTTGTGGCAATGATCCTTAAACTTTTCCATAAAATTGAAAGACAGGGAATACTTCCCAACTCCTTCGTGGAAGTAGGTATCATCTTGATTCCCAAAACAGATAAAGTCCCAACAAAGAAAGAAAACTACAAACCAATTTCTTTAATGAATATAGACGCAAAAAATCCTCAATAAGATACTTACAAACAGAATGCAACAAATTATTAAAAATATCATATGCCACAACCAATTTGGCTTCATCCCCAGGATGCAAGGCTGGTTCAACATATGGAAATCAATAAATGTAATGCACCACATTTACAAAAGCAAGGACAAAAATCTCAATAAATGCAGAAAAAGACTTTGACAAAATATAACATCCCTTCCTGATCAAAACTCTGATGAAAGTAGGTACAGAAGGATCCTACCTCAGGCTGGAGGAATGTCACAACGGTTAAAGTGTTTGCCCAAGCACAGGCCCTGGGTTTGATTCCCCAGCACCATATAAGCTGGGCGTGGTGGTACATGCCTGTAATCCCAGCACTCAGAGGCTAAGGCAAGAGGACTGCAATGAGCCCAAGGCTAGCCTGGGCTCCAGAGAGAGACTCAGTCTCAAAAAAATAAAAAGAAGGATTCTACCTTAAAATGACAAAAGAAAGTTTATGACAATCCTATAGCCAACATCATCCTATATGGGGAAAAATTGAAAGCATTTCCCCTCAAATCAGGAACAAGACAAGGGTGTCCATTCTCACCACTTCTAATTAACATAGTGCTTGAAACCTTGGTCGGAGCAATCAGGCAGGAGAATGAAAGGAGTACAGATAGGAAAGGAAGAAGTCAAACTATCTTTATTTGAAATGACATGATTCTTTACATAGAAGACCCCCAAACACTTTACCAGCAGACTCTCAGAACTAATAAACAAATTCAGCCAAACTGCAGCATATAAGATCAATATACAAATATCAGTAGCATTCCTCTGTAGCAACAATGAAAACACAGAGAAAGAGATTAGAAAAACAGTCACCTCAAAGAATATTAAACACCTAGAAATCAAACTACCACAGCAATTGAAGAACTTCTATACTGAAAACTATAGTACTCTGAAAAAAGAAATCAAAGATAATTTTAGAAAACCCTGTTCCTGGATTGGCAGAGCAAATGATGTCAAAATGGCCACACTACTAAACTTGGTATGGCGATTCAATGCAATCCCAATCAAGATATCAGCAGTGTTTTTCACAGAACTAGAAAAAACAATCTGAAAATTTATATGGAAGCACAAGAGATCCAGAATAGCCAAAATAATCTGAAGCAACAAAACAAAAGTAGGATGCATCACAACACCAGATATCATCTCACACCAACAGAGATTTTAAAAAAAAAAGACATGGTATTGGCATAAAACAGGTAGATAAATCAATGGAATGGAATCAAGGATGCAGAAACATCTCTGAGTACCTTCAGCCATCTGATATTCAACAAAGGGACCAAAAACATATACTGGAGTAAAGATAGCGTCTTCAACAAATCGAGCTGGGAAAACTGGTTAACCACATGCAGACAAATGAAACTAATGCACCAAAATCAAATCAAAATGGATAAAATGGAAACACTGAACTTGTTGTAAGAAAAAGTAAGCAAAACCCTTTAAGACATAGGTGTAGGCAAGGACTTTCTCAATAAAACACCCAAAGCATATGAGATAACATCAAGAATCAACAAATGGGACTATATAAAATTAAAAAGCTTCTGCACAGCAAAGGAAACAATCAAAAAAGTGAAGAGATAACCTATGGGATGGGAAAACATATTTGCCAGCTACTAATCAGACAGAGGACTATTATCAAGAATGTACAAAGAACTGAAAAAAATTAGACCCTCCAAAATAAAGGACAATGCCACCCTATGAGAATAAAGGACAGGGAACACCTCTGAGGTGGTAGAGACTCTGAGACTGTCTTGTTCAGGTGACAACCAAACTGTAAATGGTTCCAGCATTGACTTAACATGGAGTGTTTTTACGCAGCCAAATAGGCTCTTTCTCTAGAACACTTCCCTTTCCAAGCAAACAACAAATCTCTGACAAGAAGGTCCCGAGCTAGAGGGCCACAGCAGCCTTACATAGGTCTCCTTTCTGTACCATTTTTTCCTCCAGCACCTTAGTAATCCCCTCCAAAGCTCCTTCTCTATTTTTGATAAACTTCAATGCCATGACCATTCCTAAGGGACAAGTTTAATCAGCTTGCCAATGGAGGTCATCAAGAAAAACCCACTTAGATTTAATATTCCACCACCACAAAGCTGCAGAAAAATCTGACAACTGGTAAGGTCTTAACAGAGCACAGGGCCTGGTTAGGTACCTCTTTGTCATTATACCTTATTCATTCATTCATACATTCCTAAAATCTAAACTTATAGTCTGTAGTGCAAAGAAAAAGAACTCAGTAGATCAAGTGCCATCAGACAGAAAGCAAACATCCACTCTTCTCTATTAACTTTGAGCTTTTGCCAACCTGGCAAGGTTCTGAATGTATCTCTCTGGCATTACTGTGCTTCCTGGTTGCCCGTCCCTCTTCCTTCTCTCTCCCCCCACCCCCTTTTAGAATCTCACTAAGTTGCTCAGACTGGCCTAAAAATCCAGAGTTCAAATAACCTCCTGCTCCAGTTACCCAGGTAGCTGGAACTACAAGCACTGACCACCAAAGCTAGCTTCCTTCTCCTCACTTCATGTCTTCACTCAGGCCATGATACATAAAACCTCAGCTCCTTGCTGCATCCAAACTCCTTCCCCATTTGTATAAAATTAGGGATCTTAATAGCTTAGTACTTCAATTCACTGATGAAAATAAAGTAATTACATGCCCAAAATCACAGTACTTCCAAGTTCAGCCGACATCAGACACCAGATACTCCTCTTCAGACTGCCTGAAGAGTACTGAATTGGCTAAAGTGGCCAGTGTTATGGCAAGGTCACTCACACTCACTGTCACTTCTGGATGTGTCTGATACCCAGCATTCTTCCTCCTCTTCACCAAACTCTTATCTATCACCACCCAACTTAAACGCTTTTTTATCCAAGAGCATGAACTTTCCACAGATGGAATCCCTTAAGATACAAATAAGTGCTTCTTACTACTTTGTTACAGCTCCTACAGTAAGCCATAATGTAACCTTCTACATTTGTTGGTGAATATCATCAGCCTTGAAGACCACAGTGCCTCCTGCCACCAACATAGAAAAGCTAATTGAATGGAAGGAAAGTGTCACTACTTTTCAGAATTCATTGAAATGAAAAAATCTCTCTGGCAGCAACAAAAGAGCTGCTATCTTCTCTAAAGCTTCATCATAATCAGAAGTGGACAAAGGTGACAGTGTTAACTCGCATTTAGGAGAGAAGGTTCCAAAGAAGGCAGGGCTATGGTAGAGCATTTGGAAGGAGGGCTTGGAAACGCACAGAGAAAGTGAGGAGGCAAACAGGACTGTGTGTCGGGTCTTGTACCGTGTACTGTTAGGCCATCCTATGTTCTCAGCTCTGGGACCTTGGCAGTCCTGAGCTAAAGCCCGAATCTTTCTGATAAAACAAGGAAGACACCAGCTTCCCTTACTGAAGAGAGGAAAGCTATAAGCTTTGAAAAAAGTCGCGCGGACCAGTCCCCCCTGTCTGGTGCCCTGCCTTCGCTGAGACCCCTAAGAGGGTCTAGTCTGAGCTCCACTTTTCCATGTACAACAGGCCTCAATCGGTCTGAATAATCTCAAGAGCCTAAGTCCTGCCCCGGTCACCCGGCAATGCACGGCCAGAGCCCTGGGCCACCTTTGCCTGGCTCGGCCACTGGACAAAAAAAAAGGGCGGGGGGAGGGGAACCTGGCCTCACCTGTCGGGGGAGCGTAGGCCCGGGCCGTGGCCTGGGGGGCTGGCCCCGGCCTCGCTGAAGCAGTGAGGTCACCTGGGGGCCAGTTCAGGAGCCGGCGCCCTCGGTCACGCAGCCGGAGGCAGCTCCTCCACATCGCTCTCAGGGGGCTGAGAAAGAGGGTGGTGCGAGACTCAAAAGCAGGAAACTCAGAGCGCAGGGATCCGCAAACAGCACGCTCGGGGTCTACTGACACTATCACAGGCTCTCCGGAACCCTCAGCCTCCCCTGGACGCCGCCATCTTCCTCTTGACACCTACGGCGTGCCGTCGTCGCCACGCGCCCCTGCGCACACCCCCAGTCAATCAGCATCACAAACGCTTCTCGCCCCGCCCCGCACGGCCGCGCTCTAAAAGAAGACTACAAGTCCCAGAGGGCCCCTCGCGCGCACCGCCACGTGTTTTCTCCACCTGCCAATGGGCGGAAGCGCCGCGTGAAACTGCTCCCGCCCTCCCCGGATCGGCCGAGCCAATCCAAAGGGGTGGTGTGTATGTGAAGGAGGGGGATTCAGCTCTGTACTGGGAGGCCCTGCTCGCAGGTCCCGGGGTCCCGGTGGCGGCCGTAGCGCTTGGTCCGCAGGCAGCGGGCGGGTGGTCTCATCCTCCCGCCCCTACCCTGCGCGTGCGCGCCCCGAGGCCTCCCTCCCCGCCCCTCTTCTCAGCTCCCGCGCGGCGGCGGCGGTTCCTCTCCCCCTCCCCCAGCCCTGGCTCCGGGGGACCCCACGATGCCGGTCCGCACCGAGTGTCCCCCACCGGCCGGTGCCTCGGCCGCCTGCGCGGCCTCGCTCATCCCGCCGCCGCCCATCAACACCCAGCAGCCCGGCGTGGCCACCAGCCTGCTCTACAGCGGCTCCAAGTTCCGCGGCCACCAGAAGAGCAAGGGGAACTCGTACGACGTAGAGGTGGTGCTGCAGGTGAGCGCCGGGCCCGGCCGGGCCGGGGCCCGAGGGCCTCCTCGCGGCGCTCACGGGCCGTGGCTGCCTTCGGCTCCTCGAGCCCGCAGCCGCGGAACAGGCCCTCGCCGCTGAGGCCTCCTGCACCGGCGCCTCCCACCCGGGACCTGCCCAGCTGGTGTCTTACACTCTTGAGCTCTAGCCCTGACCTGCCCCTCGGACCCGGAGCCTCCGGTGGCCGGCTCCTGGCAGACTGGGAACACTGTCCCATATATGAAGCCTGTGTCCGGCCCGCCTGGGATCCGGAAGCCCCCTCATGACTGGCTGTGCCCTGGCCCTGGGTTCATCCTCCCCAAGACTTGTCTCCCCTACACTAGTCTCTCAGACCCTGAAGAACTCTCCTTTGATTTCCCCAGACTCAGGACTGGCCCCGTGCCTGGGTCTGTTTCAGATTCTCCCAGAGACATACCCCTGTCCTCAGGCCAGGGGCCTTGCTCCTTGTGGGGTTTCCTCCGTGGGAGAAATTGATAAACTCCTTCCAAGGAGGGACACCCTGTCCATTGGCAGAGAGCCCTTGGACAAGACCAGGTACTCACACCCTGAGTGCAACAGAGTACATCTTCTCGTGGCCTATTAAGGTACTGCTCTTGAGGCTCCCCAGTAACGCTCCTTGCTCAGTGTCTGGTGCAGTCACCCAGCTGCCACCTCACCTCCACCCAATGGCCTCCCCCCAGGCCTCTTGCCCTAGGCTTCTCATACTCCCTTCTTTGAACTATGGCTACTTCCCAGGGACTCCCCCGGTCTCCCTGGTGTCTGCCCAAACCTCCCCACCCCATACCTTCACCTAGTGTATTACTGCTCCAAGGGACCTTCTTTCAGTTTCCTTATCTACAGAGGCACAAGGCTCCCTCCCTGTCTGATGCCCATGTTGTGGGAAATCTAACTTACCCAGTTTTGAGTCCACCGACCTACCCCTTTTAACCTGGGTTTCTGAGTACCTGCTGCCAGTCCCTGATCAGCTTTGGAACTACAGCCTAATTTGTCAGGGTCTTTTCTGGTACCTGACCTCGCAAGTGTTAGCACACTTGACACTTTTTCCTAACTGAGGTTAAATGATGATTATTCCCTTTTATCTCCCTTCTCCACATAACTCTTCCTCAATTTTTATCCTTGCTTCTCCTGAGAACCAACTTTCTCTTCACTCATTTTCCTAACACCAACGCCTAAGCTGCCCCCAAAATTCCCTCCAAACACCTTTCTCTTGAAAGCCCTTTCATAAGCTTAGAGGGCCTCTATACTACCTCGCTGCTGCTTTGTGTGAGGGTGGAATGTACAGTGTGCCTGGTCCTCATGCTCACTTTTTAAATATTAATCTCTCTTCTGAACAAGTAGATCTCCCCCCCCCACAAGATTCTTTGTACTAACTGAAGAGCACTCGTTACTACTCTTAATTGATTTTGGGGAATAATACTTTTGTTTGGTTTTGATTGGGAAGGCTGCATCTTCCTGTTAATTGTATTTTTAATGCATAAACTTAAAGTTCTGTCATGAACTATGGTATTTATTGTAATTGAAAATACCGTGGCCTAGATCTTTTATCCTTATAACTCAATGCCTTATGTGGTGATCTTCGTTTTATGCTTAAAATGTGAGGATCTAATAGGAAAGTCAGCTTTTTCTAATTTATGAAAGTCTTGAAGTGAAATCCCTGTGTGGGTCATGTTTAGAATGTTCCTGTTCTGATGCATTAAGGTAGTTAGGTGTTAAAGAGAAATCTGCTTTGGTTTCTGAAGCAACTACTCCCTTCTGTCATTTCTGTGTTATTTTTCAACTCTCATCAGGTGCCAGTATTCTTGTGAACCAGTAGAAGCAGTGATTGAATTGGAGCATGGTTGTATGTGTCAGGCGGCCCAAAGCAGAAACCTGGCCAATGGCTGGAAGCCACTTACGTAGTAGGGTGTTTGATGATGGGGCAGTAGTCATGCCAAGGAATGCTGCCCAACATCTGGATGAGTGCACTCCTTGTTCATCATTGCGACTAGTCAGTGGCATGCGAATTACCCCATCATCTGGTTTTTCAGACAGGACAGCTTTCCTAGAATATTTCTCCTCCTGTCTTTCATAACTTAGCTGTTTTCCTGCTTTCTTTTTCTTTGTAAGCACCTTTACTCAGGTGTAATTCACATCCCTTTTTGATTTTGAGACAGGGACTTGCTACGTTGCCTAATTTCCAGTCTTTATGCCTCAGCCTCTCAGAGTACAATTCATGCATGTAAAGTGTACACTTCAGTGATGTGTTGTATATTCGCAGTGTTGAATATACACCAAAACTCAATATTAGAACAATTTTTATCATTCCAAAAAGAAATCTTCACACCCCTTAGCTGTCTCCTCTCCATCCTAGGCAACTGCTAATCTTTTTCTTTTGTTTTTTAATTTGCCTGTTGTATTTCATATAAGTAGAAGCATATAGTAGTTGACTTTCTGTGACTGGCTTATTTGACTTAGTGTAGCCTTTTCAAGGTTCATGATACCCTAGCGTGTATCAACACTTCATTTTTATTGCTATGTCATCCATTGTAACCATTGTTCATTGTATCATTGTATACATATACAACATTTTTTTTATTCATTAATCAGCAGATTGCTTAAGTTTTTCCCACATTTGGGAATAATGCTGTGAACATGTATGTACAAGTTTGTTGTTGTTTGTAGGGTTTTTATGTTTGGTTTGGTTTGGGTTTTTTTGATACAGGATCTCTGTAATTCAGGCTATTCCTGAACTCAAAATGTAGCCCAGGCTGGCCTCAGAAGCACAGCAATCCTCCTGCCTCAGCCTGCCAAGTACTGGGATTACAGGTGTGCACCACCCCACCTGGCAATGTTGTTGTTTTTTGAGATGAGGTCTTTTGCTTTGAACCCCTGGGATCAAGTGATCTTCCTGCCTTAGCCTCCTGAATGCTGGAAGTACAGGCACATGCCACATGCCTAGCTGGTATATGACTTTTTATGTGGACATATGCTTTCACTTCTCTTGCATAGACAGGCACCTAGGAATGGAATTGCTCAGTAATATGGTAATTCTGTGTTGAATATTTTAATCAACTCCCACTGATTTCTAAAGTGGCTGCATCATTTCACATTTCCACTGGCAGTAAAGGAGGGTTCCAGCTTTTTACATCACTGTCAGCACAGTATTGTTCGTCTTTTTGATCATAGTTGTCCTTGTGGTTGTAAAGTAGTATCATTGTGGTCTTGATTTGAATGTCCCTGGTGAATAAGGTACATCTTTTTATGTGATTTTAAGTGAAATTTCCTTTTTTTCTCATAATTTGTTAAGTACATGTTTGTGATATATCAGAGTATTTACAGTCAACTTGGGAAAGTGATAGATAGATAGATAGATAGATAGATAGGTATTGCATCTTAACCACTTTTATTTCTTTTTCTCTTTCTCATCCTTCTGATCCTGTTTTGATATTCAAGTGCAAAGAGTTTCTCAAATCTTTCTTGGATTCTGGCTGGGTCTTTTCCCCGCTTACTGTGACTATGCTTCTCCCCACCACTATTCCAGAGGCCACTAGTAGAGTGACACCTGAGTACCTGTGAAAAGAATGTTAAAAAGAACAGCTGAAGCCAAGTGTGGTAGCGCATACCTGTATTCCCAGCAGCTGGCAGGCAGGATTGCTTTGAGTTCAAGGCCAGGAGGATTGCTTTGAGTTCAAGGCCAGCCTGGGCTGTGTATTGAGTTTAGGACCATCCTGGACTGCAGAGTGAGACCCTGTCTCAAAACAACAACAACAAACAACAGCTGTTAGACACAGCTAAGTTGTGAGACTTATATGCTGAACATTGCCTTATTATCTTTCTCAATTGAGGTGCTGGCCTTGCATTTGGTTAAAGCTGTATGAGTTGTAGGGCAATTTGACTTTACCAGCCATCATCAAGATCAGTTTGGGCAGGATAGGAGAGACACAGGGTTGAATGGAGGCCAAACAGAAATTTGTTCTTTTTTTTTTTTTTTTTTTCCTTTTTGTGGTACTGGGAACTGAACCCTGGACCTTCATGCTGAGCTGCATCCCCAGCCCACTTTATTTTGATTAAAAATAAAAAGATGAAGATGTTTTGATTTTGAGACAGGAATTGCAAAGTTATCCAGGCTGAACTCAAACTTGTAACCCTTCTCGTTGGCCCCCCAGAGCCCTCGATTGCAGGCCTGTACCGCTGAGCCTGCTAGAAATTCTAACTCTTAAGCATGTGATAATCCATGCAAATGCAAGCCAATTTGCAGTTCAATTTTTAATCTTATTTAGCAAGTATCTTACCATCTAATACCCTTTCCAGGTGAAACCCCAAACTATATTGAATTCATTGAGAACTGCATAAATTAAATTTAGGATTAGAACTATGTGTCCTTTAATAACAGTTTTTTTGCTGAACCATGATAGTGTGGATCAGCTGTTTTCCATAATGTCCAATGCCAAGGTCAGGAGATAAGGACGTGTAAAATTCTTTGGCAGTTTTTGAATAGAATACCTTTGTCATCACACCAGGCTATGAGGGCACTTTAGCTTCATGGGAACCCATTTGCTTTGGTGCTGACATCATCTGGCTGATGAAGTTCATTACAGTTTGTGAGGACTTGCCTTCGTGTTTGATTTATCATGTAATTGGAAGTAGTTGGGTTCCCAAATCTGATAAATGACACAAAATCTTGTAGTTTCTTGAAATGAGACCTCACTTAACATGAAAGTCTCAGTGTGCTACAGGTACCATTGGAGTTGGTTTGCTTTAATTCTTAGGTTAATAGGGAGGGTTTCCAAGTTGATAACACTTGGATTTGCTTTAAAGCCTAAGCTCAGAAAGTACCTACTTAGTATGAATATGTATAGATGAAACGTACTAGTGAGTATCCTTTTATCTACAAGTGAACCATATTTTATATTTAAAAACAGCTTACAGAAAAACATATTATGTCACATTATAAGGAGTTTGGAGGTGATGTGGCTCCGGGTTGGTTTGGTTATGGGTCGTGTGATGGGCCTGCTTCCTTCCATCTTTCTGGCCTGCCATCCTCAGCACTTGGCCTGTTTCTCCTCATCTCTTGCTTGCTGCCCTGGAACTAGATAATGCATACGGATACCGCCACTGCCAGGGGAAGGAAAGGAGCCATTTCTTCCTCATAATTTTCTTCAGGTACCTTCCTGGGTGCGCCCAGTGAACTCATATACAAGTCTCATTGGCCAGAACTGGAGTCTCCCCTGCTCCCAAACTGATGACTCAAGGAAAAAGGGGCCCTTGTTTGCTTGAGATTTATCAGGGTTGGCCAATTCTAACAGAGTACATAGGTGCCAGAACAGATTTCAGGCCTTGCCAGTGTGGAAAAAGAGGAAACTGGTTGTAGGCATCCAGCAGTGTCTTCACAACCAATAATTGTGGCTACTAAACCTCAAGATTTCAGTGTGCCTGTTATTCCTTTTTATTTTCAGCCCTGATTCTTTCCATTGAGAAATGCAAGCATGAGTATATGAAATGGACAGAGCAGATAGTCACAGTACAGTCAGTTTCTGTTGGCATTTTGGATCAGAAGTAAAATTTATACCATATAAGTCTTCGTAAGTTGTTCCTCAATATATGCTTATTTTGTAAAGAAAAAATGCAGGATGGTACTTAGCATAAATAATAGGGTAGAAGTAGATTTCTTAGAACAGTGATAGAACAGCAGGGAAATAGACATGGGCTAGAAATGTGTTAAAAAGAAAGTCAAGCCCAGGGTAGGGATGACACCATGTGTGTAGTACAGAGAGAATTTATACCTAACAACACATGAAGGCGGAATGTCAAGCCAAGCATGGTAGCACATGCCTGTAATGCTAGCACTCTGAGAGGCTGAGACAGGAGGATTATCACTGGGATTGCAGCCTGGCTTCAACAACCCAGTAATCTAGCAAGACCCTGTCTCAAAAAATAAAAACTAAAGGACTTTAGCATTAAGGTAACCACCTGCACTGGGGATTGGCTTACCTTATCAGAATAGGCCTGTTTACAGGAAGGACTTTTGATGTTCCCAAGGGCCAAGGGACCCTAGGGCTGTGCTGCGCTTGCATGATCTGGCATTGCCTCTCAGGAATTCTACAGTATGTACCCCCGACATGTGCCTATTGGCTTCACTCATGTGTAATAATCTGTGTTTCTTTTCAGCACGTGGACACAGGGAACTCTTATCTTTGTGGGTACCTGAAAATAAAAGGCCTTACCGAGGTAAGCACTCATCACGTGAATTCAAACCAAGAAGTTGGGGAGCTCACAGTACAATCCCTGGGGTTCAGGACAGGCAATCACAGGGCTGTTTCCAAGCATTGAGATTACATGGAAACATAAAAGATATGGTTTTGATGTAGTCCTCTTAGGAAGTAGCACATCCACAAATTTTCTTTTTTCCCCTCTGATGCTAAGGATCAAACCCAAGGCCTCATGCATGCTAAGCACATAGTTTACCACTGAGCTGCACCTTTACTTCTCACATTAGCATGTTGAAATAAAGCTGGGCATGGTGGCACATGCCTGTAATCTCAGGCTGAAGCAGAAGGATTGCTGTGAGTTTGAGGCCAGCCTGGGCTACAAAGTAAGATCTGGGTTACAGAGGAAGAACTTTTCCCAAAAACAAAAACAAAATATTGAAAAAGTGTGAAGTGCTGATGATCCCTGATTGTGGCTTATGCCTCTAATCCCAGCATTTTGAGACACCAAAACAGGAGGATCACAAACAAGTTTGAGCCCAGCCGAGCCCAGCCTGAGTAGCATAGTAAGACTGTTTCAAAATAAAAATTTAATGGAAGGCTTTTGAATGTAGTTCCATGTTAAAGCCCTGGTTTAAATCTCCATTTTCACAAAACAAATTTTTAAAAATTCTACCAATGAGAAGGCTATTGCCCTTACTATAAGAAAGCCCTTCTGAGGCGTGAGCAGCCATTGGGCTCTACGGAGGCACATTGGCACAGCTCTTTGTGGGAGCCAGCCCATGATGAGCCCTGGGATCATAACAGGGCCATGGTGACTCTCCCCTCTTTCAAGTGTGTGGTCTGCTAGTAAAGCGACCTTTGCAGGCACATGTTCTCGCAGGAGCTCTGCAGAAAAACATAATGAATCCTTGAATGAATTTTATACCTGTATTTGTTTTG
The DNA here is from genome assembly GCA_004027205.1 of Ctenodactylus gundi. Classification (NCBI taxonomy): domain Eukaryota; kingdom Metazoa; phylum Chordata; class Mammalia; order Rodentia; family Ctenodactylidae; genus Ctenodactylus; species Ctenodactylus gundi. The sequence continues at coordinate 274,992 of PVKB01000538.1, read as the reverse complement.
TTTGCTTTCATATTTAAAACTGTTGAAATATAAGTTGTCCTCGTGTATCCAATGTGGTCTATTAAAAATTAAGTTGGAAATAATTTGCCTTACATTCACAACCAAAGTGTAGCTTTTTGAAGTTTTCTGAGGTTTTGGGGGGATTTTTGTTTGTTTGGTTGGCTGATTGGCTGATTTGGTTTGTTTTATTTTTTTCTTGTAGGTTTTTTTTGTTTGCTTGTTTTTGAAACAAGGTCTCACTCTGTAGTCCAGGCTCGTCCTGAACTTGCTGTGTAGACCGGGCTAGCCTCAAACGTATGGCAGTCCTTTTCAGCATCCCAAGTGCTAGAACTACAGAGATGTGCCACCATACCTGGCTGATTTTTATGTGGTGCTGGGAAACTGAACTCAGGGACTTGTAAATGCTAGGCTAATGCCTTAACCACTGAGCTACATCCCCTAGCCTGTTGGTGCCTTATTGATGTCTTTCCTTCTGCTGCCATATTTTTTCCTTTTGCTCTATAAGTTTCTCCCCAATTTAGCTATAGTTAAGCACTTGAGTTTCCTGTGGCCTGAAAAATAGTCTTTTATCTCTTTGGTGACTTCTGTCTGTATGAAATCCTATTTATTAAGCATTTATTTTATTTGGTTCTCAGAGTTAGAGGTACCTTGTAGTCATCTTAATATGCTGGCTAATTACTCTAGAGAAGTCAGTACAGAATCATTCCTTAGGAAAACTAGTGGTTTAAGGCATGTTTTTAATTGTTTAGGACCACTTTGTCATTTGTTCTCTTCAGTAGGAGTTCCAAAAGAAAAAAAAGGATTAAAGCTCAAAACTCAGAACAACAATATATGTAGCTTATAATTTTTAAAACTCAAGTATTGTGACTTATGTAGAACTTTTTATCTTAGTGGTCCTTCCTAAAGATAGATTAGAATAATTTAGTTTTTGCCTTTTTTGTTTGTCTTTGGTGGTAGTAGGAATTGAGTCCAGAGCCATTTCACTGTGCTATACCCCCAGTTCATATTTTGATTTGCATTTTGAGACCAGATCTCATTAAATTTCCCAGGCTTGGCTTGAAGTTGCTGTTTTCCTGTCCTAACCTCCCAGAGTGCTGGGGTTATAGGTTCGCGTCACCAGGCCCAACTAACTTAGGTTATGCCTTTAAAATTGAATTTCTATTTAGGAAAATTTCACCTTTCATTTCTTCACTCTGTATATATAAACATTCATATAAAGAACTCAGCAACACTATTGAAGTAAGGGAGGGGCTGGAGGAATGGCACAGGGATTAAAGCACTTGCCTAGCAAGCACCACATAAGCTGGTCATGATGGTGCACACCTTTAGTCTCAGCACTCTGGAGGCTGAGGCAGGAGGATTGCTGTAAGTCCAAAGCCAGCCTGGGCTACTTAGTGAGTTCAAGAGCAGCCTGAGCTACAAAGTGAGACCCTGTCTCAAAAAAATAAAGAAAAGAAAAAAGAAAGAAGAAAGGAAGGAAATGAGAAAGGAAGGAAGGAAGGGAGTTACAGGTTTTTAGGGGTATTAGATTTATCATATTTTGAAGTTCAATATTAAAACAAGGAGCTAAGGGTATAGCATAGGGTAGGACATTAGCCTTGCCTGTGCAAAGCCTTGAGTTCTACTTGTAACACCATTAAAAAAAAAGAAAAAGACCCTCTCAATGTTGGTGTTAACAGAGTAGGCCTCTTGCTGGGTGTACTGGTCCATGCCTATAATCCCAACACTCTGGAGGATGAGGCAGGAAGATAGCAAATTCAAACCCAGCCTGGGCAACATAGTGAAACCCTGTCTTAAAATAATGAATCAATCAATCAATACCAAAGGATGTAGCTCTGTGGAAGGCATATCCCCAAGAAAGAAAGAAAGAAAGAAAGAAAGAAAGAAAGAAAGAAAGAAAGTTGATATTTAACATGTACAGACTTTTAAAAAAAGAAAACAAAAGCAGGCCTCATTGTCACCTCAAGTTTAGGGATGATGTTATTTTTCCCTGGGGCCTCTGAGCCAGAGGGTGCTGAGGCAGCATCTCTCAGAGAGGTTGTAGGCTAATGCAGGCCAAGTGGTGCTTATATAGGACTGGAGATGTGGCTAAGTAGTAGAACCTTTTGCCTAGTATCTGTGAGACCCTGGTTTCTATTCCCAGAACTGGGGGGAAAAAACCATAAGCTGTGCTTGTGTCGCAAACTTATAATCTCAACTACTCCAGAGGCTGAGGCAAGAGGACCACAAGTTTGAGGCTAGCCTGGGCATCTTAGGGATAGTCTGTCTCAAGGTGAAAGACTTGGAAGATAGCTCAGTCTCAGGGAGCTGGGCCAGTGGTCTCTGCATCAGTCACTGGCAAACCATGATCCTGAGAAACCCCAAGGCCTTGGCCAGCAAGACTGAGGGGTCATTTGGTAGGCAGGGTGGTTAGTTTTGACAAATACAGAGAAATGGTAAGCTTTTTAAAAATTTATTTATTTATTTATTTTTGGTTGGGGATGAGAAAGTAACTTTATTTGGACAAGTACAAGGGAAAAAGTGAGGTTGAAAGTAGGACCTCCTTTGGAGCCAGAGGAGGAGCGAGGGCACCTGGTAAGCTTTTTAGCAGCTTCTCCCGTTAAATATTTTCTAAATCGTTGTTACCTATTTATCGGCACATGACAAAATTAACAGTGAGCTTATATTTTAAAACAACGTGTTCTTTAGTGGTTGAAGTCTTACGTGCAGACATGGCCTACATATTTTTCCTCATATAAATTGTCCTTAGTTCACAAGATAGAATTAAATGTATCTCTAGTATATCCAAGGTATTTCTACAAAACAACAACAACAAAAATATTGCAACCCTGAAAACTCAAGAAAAGAATTGATATGAAGTGAACTAATCACCCAGGCAGTTTGAGAGCCACTGGGCTTGTTTGAGGTTTGAGGAAGACTCGGCTATTAATGGTGTGGTTCTCAAGTATCTTTGAGTGTATACCTTAGAAAGTAAAATCTACCAAATTGTGATCTGTTTGTGTGTTAGCAGATACAGAATTTATATATGGTAGAAATCATACAGACGTTTTTCTGAGAGACCAGCACATGATAAGTGAAGTCAAAGAAGAGTTCTTTCTCTGACAGAGTTCCCAGTCCAAGATACCCTCCACTATACAGAAAAGAAAAAAAAAAATTTTTTTATGATACTGGGACCACAACCAGAGTCTTTGAACTGAGCTACATCCCCAGCCATTTTTTATTTTTTAATTTTAAGATAGGATCTTGCTAAGTCACAAAGTTGAGCAAGTGTAGGCCCAAATTTGTGATCTTTCTGCCACAGTCTCCCAGAGTACTGGGATTCCAGGTATGTGTCACCATGCCTGGCTTATCCAAACAATTTAAATTTTTATTCCCAGAGACTGTTGGCAGATAAACTGAATCTAACTGATTTGGATTGTTGGCATTATGATCAGTTTTGTCAGAGCTTTAATTCACTGCGTAGCCCAGGCTGGCCTTGGACTCAGGCAGTTCACCCGCCTCAGATTCCCAAGTGCTGGGATTACAGGCATGTGCCACCACGTGTGCTGAGGAATTGAACTCAGGGCCTTGCTCTTGCAAGGCAAGTACTTTAACTGCTGTACCATTCCTCCAGCCCTTGGAAGAAGTTAAAGCAAAATTGATTCTTTCCAAAAGGTTAAAACAGGCTAGAGGTATACTCAGTGATACAGCAATTGTTGCATTTGTGTGAGACACACACACACACACACACACACACACACACACACACACTTACTGAACATCTCATTTTGATATCTGCCTTTTGCCATAGGAATATCCAACCCTTACGACCTTCTTTGAAGGAGAAATAATCAGCAAAAAACACCCCTTTTTAACTCGCAAGTGGGATGCAGATGAAGACGTTGATCGGAAACACTGGGTGAGTGAGTCTGTGCTCTGGGGATCCAGGGACTACTAGGGAACTGAGAAATGGCAGGAGCACAAGATTTCATGCCTTGACTGGGAGATACCAGGGCTTTGTGGCCAAAGGGAAACCAGTTCCTGTACACAAGCTCAGTTACTCTGTCTTTCTTCTGAAGCAAGTTCACATATTGCCTGGTCCTCCTCTTAAGGTCAGTATGTGAACAGGACACATATTTATCTGGTGATGGCCATGCCCCAAGTTCCACCCACAACTTCATGTAGCTGTCTGGATCTTAGCAATGTCCCCTTCCCCTTCCTACCTGTCTCTCCATCTTCTGTCCACTGTTCCTTTCTAGACACCTCTACTTGGGAAAACCCTGCAAAATAGGTAGCCCCTGACCTGGGGTTGGCCTGAAATGGAGAAGCTACACAAGGACAGCATTTCCAAGTGTCTGGGATAACTTTTCCTGGGGAGACCTGAACACCAGAGTCTGTTTATCCCATATATGCCACAGCAGGTGGGCCAAATTAACTATTGTACCAGCGTCCAGTTTGGTGAACCAGTGAGTTTATTGGGATTGCTTTACGGGAGTATGGATGAGGGTTTACCTACAGAAGCATAGACAAGGAACTACCTAAAGGAACATGGGTGAGGCATAACTTACAAGCTGATGGCACTCACATCACTGAAGAGCCCGCCCCGGCATAGGTGACGCCTTAAAGAGATGGCGTCTTACCCTCTAGTCTCATCTGCCTCCCAGACTGAATGCCTTGTCTCTCTCAAGAGACAGTTCTTCATTTCCATAGTTCTGTCTGGACATCACTGTAAACTCCACACATTCCCCGCTTCTTTACGGCTGCCAAGTGTAGCATATTCTCTTTCCCCAGTAGTAAATACTTCAAGACAACTTCAGAGTTATTGTCTAGAGTCTTTTCCTCCTGGTCATCACTCAGGTCTTGTGTCTTCAAAAATCTGTTTCTCAACCCATCATAGCAGCGTTTGACCACGGTGATGATGAATTTTTATTTAACACAGAAATTCCAGTGTGCTTATCCTCTGTAAACCTACTATAAGTGGCTGCTTCAGTAAAGAATGTTCTAGAAGGGCTGGAGGAATGGCTCAGTGGTTAAAACGCTTGCGTACCCTAGTTCGATTCCCCAGCACCACATAAGCTGGGCATGGTTGCGCACGCCTGTAATCCCAGCACTCGGGAGGCTGAGACAGGAGGATTGCCGTGAGTCCAAGGCCAGCCTGGGCTCTGAAGTGAGTTCAGGACCAGCCTGGACCACAGAGTGAGATCCTGTCTCTAAATAAATAAATAAATAAATAAGAATGTTCTAGAGCATATTCTTCCTGCTACCTCTCATACCCAGCTCTCTGAACCTCCCCCAGTTTTGCCCCCACAGTCTATGGAAGAGTTCTTATTGCAGACACTTGTCTGAGTCAGCCTTACTGTGTGTTATTGCTCTGCTTATTAATGTTTTTAAAATGCTGAGTTCAAGTTAAAGTTAAATGAGCTTTTTTGCCATGCCCAATTGTGCAGGTCTGTAATGCTGGCACTCTCGAAGGCTGCGGGAAGATCACAAGTTCAAGCCCAGGGCTGGGGCATAGCTCAGTGGTTTAAGTGCTCACCTAGTAAACCCAAGGCCCCAGCACTACATAAACCAGGTGATAGTGGTACGTGATCATAATCCCAACACTTGGAAGGTGAAGGCAGGAGGATTGCTCTGTGTTCAAAGCCAGCCTGGGCTACATAGTAAGGACCAGTCTGGACTACAGAGAAAGACTCTGTCTCCAAAAAAAAAAAAAAAATTCAGGCCCAGCCAGAGCAACCTAGCAAGACTGTGACCAAAATCAAAAATAAAATTAGACTGGGGCGGTAGCTCAGAGTGAAGGCCCTGGGCTGGATCCCCAATACATATATTCATACACATACACATACCTACATATGTAAAATAAGCCTGAGCTTTTAAAAGAGCTTCTGAAAGCTACAGTTTTCACTACAGTGGTAAGTGACCACGAATACCTAGATGGTCATTTGTGTGTTTTTATATTAATATGAGACAATTACCAACAACCAGGTATCTAAAAGTTGGGGTGGCTCCTGTGGCACAGTGGTTCCTTGCATTAGAATCAGAGCTGGAAGGCCCCTAGGGGCCGTCCGCACACCCTCCGTGTACATTACCCAGTGGCCCCTTCCTCTCATTGACAGCCCCAGGATAAAATTATTTCTCACTGTGAACCACAGCCTGTCTCCCTTGTAGCTTTCTTTGCTATTTCATATTGGTCCTACCAAAGGCAAAGCCTGTCAGCCAGTGACCACTTGGTTATAGGCTAGGATGGCTGCAGATTAAGTAACTGGAGGCATCATCATCTGCTAATTATCCCATCCGCTTCCAGTAGATCAATGGACTGTATCAGGGACTCTGGCCTTTGTTAGACCAGAATGAAACATTAGGTAGGGGGTAGAAGGACAAAGAGTCTCACCCACGGCCTTGGGATGCCAGACATGGTAGGACAAGAGAGCTGGGTCCCCAGAAATGTTTTCTCTAGCACTTTCGGCTGCCATCAATACTCAGCATTTCTTAATGACTTTCCAAACCAAGGGGAAAGGGGTCTCGGTTCCCCACATGGGACTCCTGGAGCCCTGAACTACAACTTACTTGTCTGGAGTTTGCAGCACAAGATAAGTATCACCTATGGTATCATTTTTCTTTTGTAAACCAGAATCAGACATGGTATTACACCTTCAGATTTTCATGAGTGGTGTTTAAAGTTGGTAGCATGGTAGAATGATGAAACCAAGATTCCGTGTATATTGTGTATGTAGAATATCCGTGTACAAAACCTGTGACTTAATATCTGTATGACTTTGTGTATGTGTGGTACTAGGATTGAACTGAAGGCCAATGTTTTTAATAAGTTAATTTTTGATTGAAACATAATATTTATACATATTCATGAGATACAGTGTGATTTTATTTCTGGTGCTGGAGATGTAACGTAGAGCCTCCCACATGCCTGGCAATAGGTCTGTCACTGAGCTATACCCTTCAACCCCAATGTGACATTTTGACTCATGTATGTTGGGTAGTGACTAATGCAGATAATTGACATATATATCTCCTTAAACTTTTATCACTGGATTTTTATTTAAGCTGTCCTGTAGTAAAATTAATACATGCTTATTAAAAAATACATGAAACAACAAAAAAGCTACATGGAAAAATTATTTATGATGCTAAAAAAGTTATTGACCTCTTCCTGAATTTCTTTTGGGTATAAGCAGTTCACTTTTATACCCTTGAATTCTGGATTCAGCCAACTGCAGATCAAAAATATTGGAGGAAAAATTGAATCTGTATTGAACATGTACTGACTAGAGTGTGTGTGTGTGCGTGATTGAACCCAAGGCATTTGTACAGAGCGATGGGCCAGGCTCTTGTTTGTTTTGAATTTTTGATACAGAGTTTTACCAAGTTGCTAGGTTGCCCAAGCTGATCTCAAACTTAAAATCTTCCTTCCGCAGCCTCCCAGAGTGCTGAGATTATAGGCATGGGCTATCATGCCTAACTATATTTTTGTCACTATTTTTTAAATACAGTGAAACAACTGTTTACATAACATTTGCATATTAGATATTAATAATTTAAAATATATGGGAAGATATAAGTAGATTGTATGCAAATACTATAGCATTTTATATGAGACTTCCTACACATCCAGAGGGATGACTAATTAATTTCTATTGTCTTTTTATAAAAATGGGATCATAAGATATAGCTTTGTGGCCTTTTTCTAATCTCTCTTTTTTTAAGATGAGGTCTCTCTATGTTGTCCAGAGTGACTGACCTCACATTTTTTGGGCTCAAGTGATCTTCCCCACTCAGCCTCTCATATAACTGGGACTATAGGCACAGCCTACTGTGCCTGATTTCTAGTCTCCTTTTTTGTTCATTTGATTGGTTGATTGGTTTGTTTTTTTTCTGAGACAGGATCTGTTTCTGTACTCCAGGCTGGTCCTGAACTTGCTATGTAGACCAGGCTGGCCTGAAACTCACAACAGTCCTCCTGCCTCAGCCTCCCAAGAGCTGATTACAGACATGTGCCGCCAGTGTGCCCAGCTTGCATGGTAGTGGGGAATCAAACCTAGTGCCTTGTACTTGCTAAGCAAGTGTTCTAATCACTGTTACTCCTCCCGCCCTAGCCTCCTTTTTTAAGTAGCTGGCCCAAATGCATTAGTGCCCGAGGACCAAACTTTACAAGCTCCTCTCCTTTATGGCTGGACAGGCTATTTCTGAGGTGTTCTACATAGGTCTTTTTGTCTCTGTGGTTTTACTTACAGAACTCTTCTCATAAATTACCCTTACGTTTCATGTTTTTGAGATAAAGTGTTCTAAGAAAAAGACCTGGGATTATAGCCATTCCTATCCTTTGGCCTATTCTGGGCCATGTTTATTTACAGTGCATGCATAGTCCAGTTGGCTCTTCAGGTCATATCCAGTTATGTGCTCGAAATTCAGGTCTGCGTTCACTTGGAGGACCACAGCTCCCACACTGTTGCCCAGCATTGACCACCCTTGTTAGGAGCCACAAGTTCTGACTCTAGCCACTCCCTCTGTTGATCAATTGTCCTCTGTTCTTTGCTTTCAGGGCAAGTTTCTGGCCTTTTATCAGTATGCAAAATCATTTAATTCAGATGACTTTGATTATGAAGAGCTGAAGAATGGAGATTATGTCTTCATGAGGTGGAAGGTAAGGTCTTCCAAGGTTTCTGTGTGCCTGCTCCTGTAATCAGTCACCCCACATACCTGCTCTGCTAAGTGCAGCGATGACTGGCTACCCTGCTTGTCACAGTGTAGCTTCATAGCAGCATCGTCCCACACTTGTAAAAAGCAGACACAGCACCAGAGCAGACTGCTGATGCTGTAGTCAGCTTATCTGGTTATATTGCCTAGTGATCAGCAGATGAATTCATATTCAGGTGGGCATCCCTGATACTCTTGTTTGCACCTTGTCCTGCCCTTTATCTTATCCAAGATTCTCTTTGAATCTTCATCTTGAATTATTCAAATGTTGCATGATTCCAGGCAACTTTCTTTGAGCTTAGTCATCCATTATCCCTGTTCCCACCATAGGCTTGAATGCCATCTGAATGACTGGTCTCCTTCACCACATCCTTTCCCCAGGGCCCTTCGCTTCCTGCAGCTCAGGAAGTGAGGGACCAGGAATGGTATGTGGGTTTCCTCTCACTGTACCTCAGAGGGCTCTAGTTAGTTGACTCAGTGGGATGGCTCCCTGCTCTGATAGCATGATATTCATAGTTACAATATAACCAGGCGTGACTTCTTAGGTTTTGGGAACACAAACCCACCTCCAAACCCTAGTATCTGATCAGTACAACAAAACTGTTGTAGCATGAACTCTTACCTGCTTTTGCTTTCACTCAGACAAATATTCTTGCAATAGTTGTTCTCTTTTTCTTTTAATACTGGGTATCCAACTCAGGGCCTTCATGCTGAGCTACTTCCCTAGCCCAATTTTTTTTTTTTTTTTAAATCTTGAGACAAGATCTCACTAAGTCACTAAATTGTCTAGGCTGGGCTTAAACTTGCAATCCTCCTGCCTCAGCCTCTTAGAGTGCTGGAATTACAGGCCTGCACCACCGGGACTGGCTCCCCATCTTTGTGTGGCTAATCATTTGGGGATTGGGAAGTGATGACTTCTTCAATAAACAGCTTCCAGGTGCAGAGAGCAAATGCTGAACCCTACCCTGTCAACTTGCTTTCTAGTGGGAAGCATGAAGCATGACAACTAAACTTTAGGAAGTATCTTGTCATATTTTTAAATAAAAATAGTTTTTTTGGTGGTGCTAGGAATCAGACCCATGCTTCCACACTAGGCAAGTGCTTTACCTCTGAGCTATACCCCCAGCTCTAAATTAAATTAAAAACTATAATTTTAGAGGTTAAACAAAAGGGTGAAAAGTGACTTAAAATAAGGGAGAGAGAGCTAGAGAACTAACACAGCAGTTAGAGCACTTGCCTAGCAAGTGCAAGGCCCTGAGGTTCAATTCCTCAGCACCACATAATCCAGGTATGGTGATATGTACCTATAATCTCATCACCTGGGAGGATGAGGCAGGAAGATCACCTTGAGTTCAACACTAGCCTTGTCAATATAATAAATTCAGGACCAGTCTGGACTTAGAGAGAAGACCTTGTCTCAAAAAATAAATAAAATAAGGGAAGGAGAATTGACTTGAAAATAATTTTTTGGATCATGAGCATGGCTCAGTGCTAAGCCACTTGCTTGTATCTCAAAATCCTAAGTTTGACCTTTACCACCCACCCCCCCAAAAAAATCTCAGGATGTCTCACAGGAGGGCTTTTGGTTGAGCTCCTAAGACTGGGGTGCTTCTGAATCAATTTATCACTGAGAACAGGAGCAAGGATATGACCTTTAACTCTTTAAGCATAGGTGGCAAATTTCCCTTCTTCCTAACATACCTAGTCAGGATCTGTACTGTTCTGAAGGTGGAAAGCTTTTGGAGGGGTGTCATGGGCTCCTGCCAGTCAGTCTGCCGAGATAATCAATCCACAGACCAACACTTGTGACTTGCTATCACAGAGGTCATCAAACACCCAGTGGCAGCCCCTAGGAACAGCAGTAGAAACTTACTGTTCCCAGGGCATTCTGCCTGTGGTCTCTGAATGGTAGATAGCCATTGACTTACCTATTAGATGCTTGACTATTGTAGTTTCTCTCAGTTGTTGGCTCTGCTGAGCTCATGACAAGAGTGAGCTACTTTAATATGTAAAATGCTCCAGTATCACATGGATACTATCTGTAAGTTAGGCTGAGGCTCACTTCTACCCAGTAAGTCTGGATCCAACCATGTGATTGTATTGTTTTTCTCAAGTGGCCCTTAGAACCTCCTGCTGCTTAATAGGGAGGCCCAAGAATGTCCTATTTTCCTAACCAATTCCTCATCTGCACAGGAGCAGTTCCTGGTTCCAGATCACACGATCAAAGACATCAGTGGTGCTTCCTTTGCTGGCTTCTATTACATCTGTTTTCAGAAGTCAGCGGCTTCCATAGAGGGCTACTATTACCATCGAAGTTCAGAATGGTAAGGACCCTGGTGGCCAGAGACCGTGGCAAAGCTAGATGTCCCCTGTCTTTCCCCAGTTAGTCAAACCCCAGAGAAAATCTCTCAACCTGCCTGTATAAATTTCTTGCTTTATTAGGATGCTGAGACCTTATTGAAGTAACCTAATTTGCTCAGAATGAGGGCTCATGCCTAATCACAGAAGAGATTAAATGAAAAGAAAATGAAGTATTTGGTGAAGGGATTTGTTTCTGAGGAAAGTGGAGCAAGTGTGTGTGCATGTGTGTGTACATGTGGTGCTGAAGGTGGAACCCAGGGCCTTCTGCACACTTGGCAGGCATTCTACCACTACTCCTCCCCTGAAGTACTTTCAAGCAATACTGTATTTTTAGCAAAGCTTATCTCACTTGTACTGGTTTTGCATTCATTCCCCATAAATTGAATCAGTAACTAAAATGTCATTTAATCCCATTGGGGGTGGCAAGAAATTTGCTGTCATTTCATATGTACTTGATTCCAGTCTCATGACCTGGAGGCTGTGTGAGCTGACAGTTCTGCCCTGTGTTAGCTATAGTTAAAGACAGGTCACATCAAGTGCTTGCTCTTGCTGCTTTTGCAGGGATCTTGCTGATCATTTAAACACCCTGCTGTATCTCAGAGGTGAGCCATGTCCTAATATACATGATTTCCTTCCTGAAGATAGAAACATTTTATTTTCTTTCAAAAATATTTTCATTCTTTGGTGACTTGTAAGTGATCTAGCCTAGATCGACTCAAATTCCTTATTATTAGGCTTTCAGTAATTGTTCTGTTTTCAAGTGAGTTTTTACAACTTTCTATACTCTTCTTTATTGAATGACAGTTTTATCAGACATTATTGCATTCTGTACAATTCACACATGTAAAGTATACAAGTAAGTGGTATTTAGAATATTAACTATTTTATGTGCTACTCATGACATGACAAGAGTGTGCTACTTTAGTATGTAAAATGCTCCAGTATCACATGGGTACTATCTGTAAGTTAGGTTGAGACCCAAAGGCTCACTTCCACCCAGTAAGTCTGGATCCAACCATGCGGTTGTATTGTTTAGAACAATACAATGTTTAGAACATTTTTGGGGGAGGGTGCTAAGGATCACGCCCAAGTCCTTATGCATTTTAGGAAAGCACTCTAAGCTGGACCTGGTGGCACAGGCCTATAATCCCAGCTCTCTAAGGCTGAGGTAGGAAGACTGCAAGCTTGAGTCTAGCCTGTGCAACTAAGCAATTTAATAGACCGTCTCTTAAAGTAAAAATGGCCTGTGGTTGCAGCTTAGTGTGAAGGCCATGGACATGATCCTCAGCACCACCAAAAAAGGATGAGGAGGAGGAGGAGGAAAGCACTGTAGCAGAGTGCCACCGCCTCCCGGGGGGTGGGGGTGGGGGCGGATTTTCATCACTGCCTTCCTTAGCCATCACCCTACTCTCAACCTCTCCCAGCTTTTGGCACCCACTAATCTGTTGCTATATATAGATTTGCCTCTTCTGGCTATTTTGTATAAAGGGAATCCTACAATTTGTGGCCTTCATCTCTGGCATCTTTTGCTTAACCTAATATTTTTGAGGATTTATCATGTTGTAGGATGATATATCAGAACCTTATTTTTCTTATCAAATAATATTCAGTTGTATGCCAGTATAATATTTTATTTATTCATTTATTAGTTAATAAATCCTTGGGTTTCCTTATTTTAGTTATGGTGAATAATGCTGTCATAAGTATGGTTATACAAGTTTCTGAGTTCTGCTTTCCTTTCCTATATGGGCATATACCTAGGAATGAAATTGCTAGGTCATACTGTAATGCTATATTTAACTTTCTGAGCAGCTGCCAAACTCTTCCACAGCTGCTATACCATTTTACTTTCTCACTAGCAATATCTGAGAGTTCTGATTTCTCCAAATCCTCCCTAACACTTGTTACTGGTTGTTACAGAGCTGATGAAGAGGGCATGAAGGAGTATCCCATTATAGGTTTAATTTCTTAATTCCTGATGGCCAGCACATATTCCTTTTGGGAGGGAGGGTACCATAGATCTAACATAGGGCCTCATGCGTGCTAAGACAAGTGCTGTTCCACCACTTGTCCCTAGCCTTTTTTTTTAAAATAGAAAACTGTTCTCTCTTTGTTCTTTCTCACTGTTATGTGAAATATGGTGGAGAAAACTAACCTCCCAGCCATTGACTAAATGTGGCTAACCTGGCGATGTCATCACCAAGTGTGAACTGTCCCTTGCTTTCCCTCCCGTGAATGACTTCTTGGAGCACCTGCCAGTGGGGGAAGCACAGCCTCCTTCCTCTCAGTGCTTCAGCCTTATGCCACACCTCAGGAAGTGAGAAAATGAATGTGAGTGATGACATAAGGGTTAGAGAGCTGTGAAGTCTTTTTTTCCCAATGCTTTCTTTGGATGCTATGGAATTAAGATATTCCATGCTGTTCATGAGCCTCTTAGGATGCTGCAGTCTGGTGTTCCTAGGTGCAGCGGAAGTATCACGTGGAGGAGAGGAGTCAAGCAGCTGAGGGAGGCAGGGCCAGGCTTGAGCCAGAGTGGGGGAGGGGTTACATCTTATCCCAATTTATCAAGGTCCTGTTTATTTAAGACATGCTATACTTACTCCATGAAAAACAGAGAACATCTAGAAACTATTTCATTTATGGTTCAGGAGGATTAACAAGAAAAAATCAAATTACATTCAATTTGAGAATTTTTAAATGAATTAGCAAAGCCAGGTGTGATAGTGCACACCTGTAGCTTGAGCTACTCAGAAGGCTGAGAAAAGAGGATTGCTTGAGCCCAGGAGTTAAAGACTAGCCTAGGCAACATAGCAAAATCCTGTCTCAAAAAAAAAAAAATAATAGCATTTGCGGACTGAGATGTATGATTTGCTGCTTGCTCTAGCTTGGTAGTTGTCTCACACCCTTTGCTCAGCGTGTATTAGCCAACCACTTCCATTCTGTCTCTTCCCCCATTGCAGGTATCAGTCCCTCAACCTGACCCATGTTCCTGAACACAGTGCACCCATCTATGAGTTCCGGTGACAGTGGCTCAGAACAACAACCAAATAAAACTGAACTTGGCAGCAAAGAGCTTTGCCAAGAAAATTGTATACCTGCCAGAACCAGGAGAGGTGTGTTCCTGTTTCTTCATGAGCAGACTGGCATCAGAAAGCATGAATGTTAACCCACAGAATTCAAGGAGTACGGCTGACCGGCGGGGCAGGTGGAGGACTGGCTCCCTTCCTCCTCCCTCTCTGTGGCTGTCTGGTCGTCAACTGTTTCCAAGCTACCTTAAATGCACTTTTCCTTCCTGCACAGCTCACTTCTGCATCGCTGAAATGCCCGTTCTTTCCTCGGCCCCACCTCCAGCCGAACAGAAGGTCAGCTCTCGGGTCACTCTCAGCCTTGGTGCTCAGTGGTCCTCACGCAGGCTCCCGCTCCTCCCCAGTGCTTGTCTGGTAGCCCAAGAAAAGGCAGAGCCCCAGCACTTCTCTGCCGCCAGAGCTCTGTGAGGAGAGTTGGCCATGTGCAGCAGCATCTGCTGTCAGTCTGCGGCGGGATCCTGTGGGGCCTCATCCATCCTGGGTCTGTGCCCCAGGATTGGCAGGTACTGCTGAGCCCTGTACTGTTAACCACACAGAGCTAGTGCACGCTGTCAGGTTCCTGGGCTTGCAGCAGGGATCACTAAATTTAAGGCTTCCAGATTCCTGGCAGGAACAGATCCCAAACCTGCTTACTCAGTACATTTGCTCCAAACTTTTGAACTTGAGGGCAATACTAAACTTAAAAAATAAGAGTTTTTTATTACAAAATTATTTTTATGGTCTCTTTAACAGGGACCCTGTGGCAAATGCACAATTATTCAGAATTACATTTATCGTTTTCACATTGAAAACAGCAAATGTTGACTTAGTAATTTTTATATCTATAGCTATATGTATATGTATATTTAATCAACCAGCAGTTTTGAAATGAGTCATCCTGGTACAAAAGTTTTGCAGCACCACGTAAATTATAGTGCTAAACACAAGAACTGTGTTTGGGGCCAGTTTAGCATTTGTACCTCCTCCTTTTGCTACTCAAAACAACAGTGCTTCACGGTGACCTTTTCCACGACGTGGAAGGGGTTTTCGTTCTCCGGAAACAGTGACTCTGAAATGATGGGATGGGGGAGGGATGGGAAACATGAACACACTCAGATAACTTGAGGCTCGTGTGCCAAAGTGTGTGCATGTGTGCGTGTGTGTGTGTGTGTTTTTGTTTTGTTTTGTTTGTTTTTGTTTTTCTAAATGTTTTTAAAAACTCAATAGTTTTACATCAGTTATAGCCCACAAGTACAGGCAGGGCTTTGGGGAAGTAGCATTTTTCTGGTGGTTTATAAGACTTAGTCCAAACACAAGAAGAAAAGCTTTAAAAAACAAGGTAGCATCAGGACTGGGGCTATATAACTCAGTGGTAAAACACTTGCCTAGCATGTGTCAGTCCCTGAGTTCCGTCCCCAGCACTGCAGAAACACACACACACACACACACACACACACACACACACACACACAAAACAACGGATCATATCATAAACCCCTGGAGCAGAGCAGCCTGTAGGTTGCACATTCACAGGCTTCAAAAGAGAATGCAATGCCCTTTGGTGAGATGAGTGGTGGGGAGCGTTTTTTATTCTTAAGTGACTTTCCTTTTCATGACATATGTACTGTATGTTATTGGGTCTGAATTTTAGGGCAATCTGTAAAGGAGCAGAATTTGGGGAAGTAGCCAGTGGGCACTTGTAATGTCTAAAATTTGTAGTCCAGAGGCTGTATGCAGAGGCATAGCGCACCAATTTAGGGTTCAACCTGGGAACCCTAAAAAAGTTACTCGTCACTCTGATAACTTTGGTGGAAAAGTAATTCACATCCATTCCCAGAGATGAGTCAGAAATGTTTTCTCATATTAAAACTCAACCAAGGGAATAACACACGTGCCTGGAGTCTCAGTATTTGAGAGCCTGGGCAACATAGTGAGACTCCATTTCAAAAAAAAAAAAAAAAACTCAGTAAGGCATCAAGTGGCTGGCTGTGGTCAGATCACTGGGTCATATTCATTAGGCACTCAGCATTGCTCCATTAAGCTGAGGAGGAATGTCCCTAAGAGTGAAGGTGTGGGGCTGGACCAGCCTTCTTCACACAGCCCTTGTGTTCCTCTTCACCCAGTTCCCCCCTCCCGGCATGCTGGGAGATGCCAGTGCTCATCAGCCTTCCCAGGACCACATGGAACAGCTGTTGACCATCCTGGAGCTGAGGCTGGCATATGTAGCTCTGAGTGATACATCAGTGGGCACTGAGAGCCATTTGCAGGTGTTGAAGGCTGTACAGCTGGAGGCTGGCACAGAGATTCTTTTCTCCTTAGCTATGCAGTGAAATGGGCCAGTTAAACTGGGAAAAAAGAAGACATGATGCTTTTACCAGACTCTTCTGACACCTCTGGGATGATTTGTTCACATAAAAGTCTGCCCACTGAGCAGAGGGACTGGACACAGCATTTTTCTTCCTCCTCTTAGTAAATCCCAAATGATCAGCATCAACTCTCTGTCCCTGAAGGACCTTTGGGGAATTGTCTCCATCTGTATTTGTTTCCTGAACCTTCTCAGCAGTTTACATTGCCTCTGATACTATGTGCAATATTTTTTGGTTGACACTTGTATCTATCACTGAGATTAGCACAGATTGCAGATTCCCTGCTGTCTTCCTCTCCCCCAAACAAGCCTGCCACGAGGTGGCTTTTCTTACCCTACTGTTCAGAAAGCTTCCATTCTGCTGCCCCAGCCTTGGCCTCCTTAGGCCTGGACTTCTCCCTTCTACCTACCCCTCTAAGTTTGTATAGGGTTTCAGCTGCAGTCCAAAAGTAACTAGAAAAATAGTTAACATTATATTAAGTAGAGCGTCAGTCTGTGCTGGTTCTGTTGGCGATGTTGAAATCACAAACTTCACATGTGCAAAAGGGGTTTTCAGTATCTTGTTTTTAGAAGCAGGGAATTTATATTCTAAGGCCTTGGATTGATTTTTTTTTCCTCATAAAATAGTCTGATAAGCTAATTTAAAAGAAAAATGCCATTAAGATGTTGCATTGTGGTTTAAAATTACTAACAAGTTCTGAAAAGAATAATATTTGATTTTAAATCTTAAATGTTTTTAATTAGATTTGAATGGGCGCAAAGTATGAATATTTTGTTTCTTAATGTAGGACGTGGAAAGGGTTTGGGATGGGAGAAGTATTTTGCAGAGCTATCAATGTCCAAATAATTTTTAAGAAATAATAAAGGTATTTAAGCAGTGTGTGTCCTATTTCTATGTCAGAACAGTCCCATTAGCAGAAACCGGTTCCTTCCTGGCCTGTGACTGAGGAGTTCAGGTCTGCCCAGAAACCTATGTGGGCTGGCAGCAGGCTCTGTTCTATGGGGAACTATTAACAGAGGTCTGCTCACTCCTTCCTTTTCATCTGGAAGTTTGCACCAGCCACTCTGTACTTACACTTCATCTTGTTTTGTTTTGTTTCCTTATTAAAAAAAAAAAAAAATTTCCGCCTCTACTGGGAATCAAACCCATGAGCATTCTAAACTACATCCCCAATCCCTGCTGCTGGCTGGCTTTCTTTCTATCTTCCTTTCTTTTCTTTTCTTTTCTTTTCTTTTTTTTTATTTTGAGACAAGATTTTGCAGAGTTGCCCAGGCTGGCCTCAAACTTGTGATCCTCCTGCCTCAGCCTCCCAAGTAGCTGAGATAACAGGCAAGGACTGCCATGCCTGGCCTATTTTCTATATTTCTTTGGAAGTGGGAAGCATTTGGGGAAGAGGAGGAATATGTGCAGAATGTATGTTTTTGGCACAGGAAGTGCACATAGAAATAGAGCTATCCATTTGCCATCTGCAGTCTAATGTTGATACAGGTTATGAGGTTAGGCATGACCTGAGAGCTGCTCTTACCATTTCGCCTTGGAATTCAGAGGGATGTCAGAGCCACTATGCACAGACAGTTTGGGTTTTGCAGGGAAGACACTCCCAGTGTCCTAATGATCTAGATGGTGGTGGTAGGCACTGGCCCTTGATTTCTTGGCACTCTGTACCTGAGGTCTGTAGCTCAGCACTTCATGTGGTGCCACCTCCCTAGGCAGCACCAGGGGACATCACGGAAACATCCTTGGGGTTTTTGAGGAAATAATTCAAGTGCTGAGGAGAATTCTTTTTTTTTTGAAACAGGATCTCACTCTGTAGTCCAAGCTGGTCGTGAATTCAGTATGTAGCCCAGGCTGGCAATCTTCCTGCTTCAGTTTCCCGAGTGAGAGGATCACAGGTATATGCCGTTATACCCAGCTTGTGTGGTGCTGGGAATCAAACCCAGGGCCTTGTGCTTGCTAGGCAAGCATTTTAACTGCTGATCTATGCCCCAGCCCCAGGAGATTTAAATGTTAAGTTGAAATGCCAAGGGAATTTATATCAATGGCAGGGCAAAATTCCCATGTGTGTATAAATATTGCCTGATCTTGTATCATTTAATCAACAGTAATAAGCTTTTCTTGCCTTTGTGACGTGGTTAAAAACAAAAACTTTAAAATGCAAGACTCATGATTTAAGACATGATTTTTTAAAATGTAAAATAGAAAAGGATATGAGAGGACTGGTTTCTCCACAACCAGTGCCCCTCTTAAGTCCTGACATGCTCCACGTGGATCGCCTAACTTCCGCTGAGCCCAAGACTATTATTCCCTTGAAAGTGGGAAGACCAGACTCTGCCTGGGCCAGAGAATTAGTGAAGGTTCCAGAAGCTCTGAAGTCACCTTGTTAACTGTAAAAATTCAATGCACATGTAAAATGCTATTTAATTATAATGCTGCAAGATGTTTATTGAGGCCTATTGCCTGCAGTAAGCCAGACAGGATACTGGGGATTGTGCAGAAATAACATGTGCCTCCTGCCCTCCAGGAACTAACCATCTAGAACAATTAGAACAGTAGCAAGACTTCCTTAGGTATCTCTCTCTTTGTTTTGGTTTGGTTTTAGGGCACCTATAGGAACATTACAAACAATATAAGATGTATAGATTCTGGTAAGTGTGAAACCAACTATAAGGCAGGACAAAAGGAAGAAATACACACACACACACACACACACACACACACACACCACACACACACACACACACACACAATATTTTTGGTAGGGATTGCACCCAGGGTGGTCACACTGAGCTACATTCTCAGAGCATTGTTTTGTCTTTATTTTGAGACAGGGTCTCGCTAAATCCCCAAGTTGTCCAGGCTAGGCTTGAATTTGTAATCCTCCTGCCTCAGCCTCCCAGAGCATTGGGATTACAGGCCTGCAGCACTGGAACTGGCATGGAATCAGTGCAGGAAAGCATTAGAATTGCTCTGTAATGAAATAGGCAGCTGGCTTTGGTGAAAATTTTTTTTAAAAAGCCTGAAAATTGGATTGCAGTTGAGCAGTTTTTCCCTCCAGATTTTTCTCCCAAAACATCTCAAGATTGAAATTCCCTATTTGTACATAGCAAGAAAAACATGCAAGACTTTTCATCTGTAGAGAAGCATATGCTGAATTCAAGTTTATTTTTGCCATTCCTTCCCTTCTGACTTCTCAGCTTGCTTCATTTTTCAATGCATTAGTCATCTTTTTTCTTCATAATTGCCCAACAGCCCCTGTATGCCCACGCTTTCTCCAGCTGGCACGGCTGAGCAGTGCCGCTCAAACCTGGCTGTGTGGCCCTCATTTGATTTAGAATTCTTATGTCTAGCCTGGTGCAGTGGGTGTATGCCTGCAGTTCCAGCTACTTGGTAGCTTGGAAGGCTGAGACAGGAGGATCACTCGAACCCAAGAGTTCAAGATCAGCTTCAGTAACGTTCAAGAGCCCATCTCAGAAAACTGATTAATTAAAATTCTTTTGTCTTCTTATAATCTGCTAATAATGTGTCTGTGTGTGTGTATTATTGTATTAGTTATTTTTTTGTTACTGGGACAAAATACTCAACATGCATGACTGAAAGGAATAAAGATTTATTTTAGTTCACAGTTTCAGAAGGTCTCAGTCCACTCATGGGTGGCTGGCAATGGTGGAAGCACACGGCGGAGATGTAGCCAGAGGAGGAGCCGCTCGTGGCATGCCAGACAGGAAGCCTAGTGAGGGAGGAAGGGAGGAGCTAGCATATATCCTTCCAGGTCGAGCCCCACTGTTCCGACCCTTCCAACCAGGACCCCCCTCTTAACAGCACATGGTTCTGTAGGCATTCCACAACATCCAAATACATGAGGCTTTTGGGAGACACTCCAGACCCAAACCATAACAAGTATGTATTATATATTGCTACTGGGGATCGAGCCCAGGGCCTTTGCACCAAGCTGTATCTCTAGCCCTTTTTTTTATGTTAAATTTTGAAACAGGTTCTTTCTAAGTTGCCCAAGTTCACCTCAAACTTGCGATGCTCCTGCCTCCATCTCCCAGAGTGCTGGAATTACAGGCCTCCACCAGCAGGCCTCGCTGCTCAACCTGCAGATATTCTTGAAGCTCCTGTGGTAATGCCAATGGACAGGAAGCTATTAAAAGTGATTAAGTGAGCCCCACTGAAGTAAGAGAAAGACTTTCAGGCATGTGACACTGGTGGGCCATGAAAACCAAACAAGTGTTCAGTAGGGTGCCCTCAGATCAGTGCTTGTATCCAACATGAGGCTAGAGACGATGAAAACTTCCGCCCCAGCTGGAATGTGAATCCTCAGAATATAAGGAGGAAGGAGCTACGTTTCTGCTCATTTCAGTGAGGCTTTTCCTGCCTTCAGCAAGCACTTCTGAGCACACATTTTCCACAGATTTGTGAACAGTGCCTGGGCTGTGAACACCACAGAGTTCCCAAGGGTGGCATCAGTTCTTACCAAGCAGATGTGGAATTATAAACATAATGAAGACATAATTTCAGGTTAGATATGATGTTCAGTGAAAAGAATGAGGGGAAGAGAAAAGTCAGGGCAAGAAGGATTGGGAGGGCCAGATTGGATCAGGGTGTAGGCCTCAGGGTTTTGTTTTGTTTTGTTTTCCAGTACTAGGAACTGAACCCAGGGCCTTTACAACAGAGCCACATCTCCAGCCCTTTTTAACTTTTGTCTCACTAAATCAGTTACTTATGCAGCCTGTATTCAAACCTGTGATTCTCCTGCTTCAACCTCCCACAGTAGCGGGTTCACAGGCACGTGCCACCACACTCACCGTGGACGACAGTGCTACTGGTTTTAAAAAGATGGCCTCATGGAGTAGGTGACAGTTGAATGATACCTGAACAAAGACTTAGAGCTAGGGGAGTGGGCCAAGAAGAGGTGGGATTGAGCATTCCAAGCAGCATGAACATTGGGCTGGAGTGTAGCTCGGTGGTGAAAGTGCTTGCCTAGCATGCATAAGGCCTCATCACCACATGAAGATTAGCTGTGCATGATCACATACGCCTGTAATCCCAGCACTTGGAAGGCTGCAGCAGGAGGATTGCTGTGAATTTGAGGCCAGCCTAGACTACAGAGGAAGACCCTGTCTCAAAAACAATAAATTAAAAATATAAAAATAACAAGCAGTGTGAACAGCCAGGGTAGAGGTCCTGAGGCAGGAGCAAGCCAGCATGTCAGAGATGCAGCAGCAGGAGGTGAGCATGAGTGTGTATGTTTGTACGGGAGAGTCAAGTCCTGTGAGACCTTGTTGGCTGGTGCCATAATGTTGACTGACCTTGGCTTTTACCCAGAGAGATAAAAGCCACAGGGAAATGACATGATCTGATTTAGATTGAAAGGATCCTGCAGGCTGTAGAGTAGCAGTTAGGCTGTAAGGAGACCAGAGGGCAAGCCAGCAATCAGGACAGCCTGTAAGGAGGCTGCTGCAGAACCCAGGAGAGCTGACAGCAGCAACAGCCGAGGTGAGATGTGGTGAGCAGCCGCCCGCACCCATCTGTGTATGTTTTGAAAATAAAACCAAAAGGATTTGCCAACAGGCTGGATATGCAGCACAGAGGCACATGGGGCAGTCATGGGTGAGGCAAAGGTTTTTGCTCTGGAAATCAGAAGGATAGAGTTTGGAGTTGCTGCTGTGTTAGTCAAGATCATTTGTTCCCATGGGATTTTACATTATGGGGGTGGCTTGAGCAGGTGACAGTTGAGTGATACAGAAAGGCCAATGCTACAGCTGTTCTTACCACTTAACAGAACAGTTCACATGTGCTGCTAGGAAGATCTCTCTCTCTCTCTCTTTCTCTCTCTCTCTCTCTCTCTCTGTCTCTGTCTCTGTCTCTCTGTGTCTCTGTCTCTGTCTCTCTCTCTCTCTCTCTCTCTCTCTCTCTCTCTCTCCCCCTCCCTCCCCCACAGGGTCTCACTCTGTGGCTCAGGCTGGTTCTGAATTCACTGGTATAGTTCAGGCGGGCCTTGGACTCAGGACAATCCACCTGCCTCAGCCTCCCAAGTGCTGGGATTATAGGTATGCACCGTCACGCCCAGATTTATATGGTGCTGGGGAATTGAACCCAGGGGCTTGCGCTTGCAAGGCAAGTACTTTAACCATTGTGCCATTTCTCCAACCCCCAAACAAAACTTTTGTACTCAGAAAACACTGACTTCCCATTCTGTCTCCCACCACTGCTCCTGATGACTACCATTTTACTTTCTGCTGGTAAGAATTTGTGTAGAGGGCCTGGAAGTGTGCTCAGTGGTTAAAGCTATTGCCTAGCAAGCACAAGGCCCTGGGTTTGATTCCCCATCACCAAATAAAGCCGGGCGTGGTAGTGAGTGCCTACAATTGTAGCACTCAAGAAGGGCTGATGCAAAAGGATTGCACTGAGTTTAAAGCCAGCCAGACTATACAATGAGGTCAGGACCAGCCTGGACTAAAGAGTGAGACCCTGTCTCAAAAAAAAAATGTGTCCAGATACCTCATGGAAGTGGAACTGTACAATACTTGTCATTTTGCAAATGGTTTATTTCACTTAGCATGTCTTCAAGGTCCATATTTGTTGTAGCATGTTAGAATTCTCTTCCATTTTCCAGCTGCCTAAGGCCCCGCTGCATGTACACACCACATTTTGTTTATCTCATCACCCATCAGTAGACACTTGGGTTGTTTCTGCCTTTTGACTGCTCTGTTCAATGTACTGAGAACATGCCTGTACCTTTTTTTTTTTTTTAAGGATGGAACCTTTATGCTATGCTACATCCCCAGCCCATATTTTTGGTTTTTATTTTGAGACATAAATTACCAAGTTATTAAATTACTCAGGCTGGCTAAAACTTGTAATCCTCCTGCCTCAGCCTCCCAAAGTGTTGAGATTACAGGCCTGTATCCCCCGGCCGGCACAGATATCTTTTTGAGCCCCTGCTTTCAGTACTGTTGGGTATATGCTCAGATGTAGAACTGCTGAACCCCATGGTAATTCTGTGTTTACTTTTCTGGAGAAACTGCTGGATTGTTTCCCATGGCAACTGTACCATTTTACATTACCAGTAATATTGCACAAGATTCCAAGTTCTCTATATCCTCACCAGCAATTGTTATTTTCTGTTTTGTTTTATTTTATGTACTAGCCATCCTAATAGGTAGAAAATAGTGCCTCATTGTGCCACAGATTTGCATTTCCCTGACAACGGAACAGCGATTCATCTTTTTATGTCCTCATGGACCACTTGTATTTCTCCTTTGGAAAATGTCTGCTCAAGGCCTTTGACTAATTTTTAACAGGGTTGCTTATTGCTTTTTCTTTCTTTGTTGTTGAGTTGTGGGTCTAGATATCACATATTTTTTCTCATTGCCTGTTTACTGTGTTGAAAGTGTCCTTTTTTTTTTTGAGACAGGTCTCACTCTGTTCAGACTGGTCCTGTACTCCCTATGTAGCCCAGGCTGGCCCTGAAGTCAGAGCAATCTTCCTGCCTCAGCCTCCAAAATTCTGGAATTACATGCATGTGCCACCATTTACCAGCTTGACAGAGTTTTTGATGCATAAATCAAAATGTGCATATAGCCCATTTTCATCCTTCCACACCCATAAACTCCACCTCAAGGTCTCCTTGGGCAGTACAAACAGCAAGGTGCATGGTTTCCTGGGTTAAGGTCTGGAGGACAAGGCCTATCCAGGCCAAGCAGGAAAGACAAATGCCTACAGAAAGCTTGATGTTAGGTCCTGTTTCTAGCTTTTGAGACAGGCCCAAGTTCTATTCTACTATGAAGAAACAGTGGCTGAGGAGAATTGTCATAAGAAGTCACACAACAAAGATGCCAGGACTCCTAGAAAGTGAGTGATTTTCTAAAACTTCCAATTCCTCAACTGTAAACTGGAAGTGAATGTGTCTTTTTGAGCACAAGTGTGTCAATAAAGGGCTCTCACGAGCCCCATCATGAAGAAGCTGGAGACAGAGGGGACTTAGAGATTCACACTTGGGCCAGAGATTCTCAGATCTCCACATCTGCATGGGTTTCCCAGTTCAATAAATGCCTTCACCTCTGTCACCTTTTGAGACCTTACAGAAATATCATGTGCATATATTCTACCTTACAGTTCACCATGTTGTCTGGAGGACACTGAGCTCAAAAGCCCTGGGTTTAGATTTCAGCTCTCTCATTTAACAGCTTCTGCCCCAGACCAGGAGATTTGCATGGCTTGCAGCCTCCATTTGTGAAATGCAAACTGGCAAGCTCAAAGGTTGCAAAAGCTCCTGTCTAGCCCAAAGTCTGGTGCATAATAGGTGCTTAATAACTATGGGTTGACACTGAGGAAGGATATGAAATCCACAGAGGAGAAATGACTTCCAATGGTTCTGGCATTTGGCAAGCAAATTGTTTTTGAAGTGCTCTACAGCCAATATCATTTCATTTTTTAAAGCCATCACATTACCACCATTTTTGGATGTATGATCAACCTCAGGTTAAGAAATTTAACCAAACTCTGTTACAAACTTAAGATTTGAACAGATAGGATTTCCAAGGATATCCCCATTTCCAACTTTTTGTTAGAAACATACAGAAATGTTGAATACTTGAATAAACATTCATGTATTTCAATAATTAAAATATTACCACATTTGCTTTAGCATACTCTCTCTCTAAATGTCTACAAATTTTGAACTACTTGTAATAAGGTACAGATAGAAGACTTTTCACCCCTAAATGCATGTACTCCACATCCATATGTTAAAGTCATACCCCCAGCAGGATGGTATTAGGACACAGGGCCAGTGGGGGAGATTTGAATGAGTTTGTGAGGGTAGGGTACTACTCATGATGGGATTCTGTTTGTTTGTTTATGTATTTATTGAGACAGGGTCTCACTCTGAAGTCCAGGCTGGTCCTAAACTCACTACATAGTCCAGGCTAGCCTTGAACTCACAGCAATCCTCCAGCCTCTGCCTCCTGAGTGCTGGCATTACAGGCATGTGCCACCATATCCAGCTTATGTGGTGCTAGGGAATCGAATTTAAGGCCTTGAGCTTGTTAGGCAAGTGCTTTAACCACTGAGCTATTCCTCCAGCCCTTGATGGAATTCTTACTAATGCCCTTATAGGAATAGCCATCAGAGAACATGCTTCAAAGGAGAGGCCATGTGAGGACATAGCAAGAAAGTAGGCCCCTGAGGCTGGGTCTATAGGTAGTGGCTGAGCGCTTGCCTAGCATTTGATCCCCAACACACACAGACATATACGCACACATGGCAGCCAAGCAGTCTTTTGCCAATAAGGTTGGAATGTGGCACTCTGATCTCAAACTTCAGTGTCCAAAACTGTGAAAAATACCTTTCTATTGTTGAAGCTACCAAGTCTATGGCGTTTTATGGCAGCTAGGGCCAAACTAAGTCCACCTTTACGTACTACATGTATATCTGCTAAGAATAAAGACATTCTCCTATGTAAATCATACCCTGGACAATTAATATTAATAGCACCATAACACTCTATGTACAACTCACAGTTAAATTTCTCCCTGATCGCCCTCAGAACTGTCTCTTCAGAGGTACTTTGTACATTTTTTTCGCCAGAACCCAGGCAAGGTATATACATTGTACTTAATGTCATTGAATCTAAAACAATCTCCTTGCTTTCCCTCCAGCGCTAATTACTGACAATTTGCTATGTCTCATTTTCTGATGACTCTTCATGTCTAAACTCGCCAGAGTGGCTTTTTAGTTTTAGTTTATTGGGTTTTTGGGGGGTTAGCAAGAATTCCACCTGTGAAACCCTGTCTCCACTGTGTCACATTAGGAGACATCTGATGGCAGCTGTGCTAGGTTGGAGCACTTTACCGTTTTACAGTGAAAGAGATCCACTTTTAACCTCTCAACAAAATGAAAACTTCAGGTTTCTTCTTTACGCTCTCATACATCACTGTGATCTCACTTCAGGGTGGGTTCATCACTGAAGATTCCTCCTCCCTCATTGGCCTTCACACTGAGTTACATTCCCAGTCTGTTTTTATTTTTGAGACAAGATCTTGTTAAATTGCCCAAGGTGGGCTCGAATTTGCGCTTCTCCAGCTACTTCAGCCCCTCTATCTTTCGCTCCTAGGGGACTCATCCCTAGCGCAGTAGGGTCCGGTTTTCGGCCCCGCCCACATAGCCCCGCCTCCGCATAGCCCCGCCCCGTAAGCCTCTCCCCGGCCCAGAGAGCGGAACAGATTGTGTCTGCCGCACTGCTTCCCGTTGCCTACCGGAACTCTGAATCCCGGAGCACCGGCCCGGAGGACTCAGTTCTTCGTAGGCTTCCGGCCGCACGCTTCTGTCTCCGTCAGACCAGAATTCCCGTGCAGCCGCTACCTGTCGGTGGTACGCAGATCATTCTTGCAGCCATGGGAATCTTGGAGAAGATCTCGGAGATCGAAAAGGAGATTGCTCGGACACAGAAGAATAAGGGTGAGGTCGACTTGGTCAAGCCTTCCTTTCGGCCTGCCTCCGTTTTCCTGTCTGTGAAATGGGGGAACGGTTCCGGAGCCGCAGCTGGAGCGGGCTTCGAGCCCACGGACCGGTGCCGAGGCCGCTCAGCACGCCCCAGGCAGGGCCAGGCGGGAGTGGGTCCTAACAAGCGATCTGACGGCAGGGTTCCCCCAGGAGATCTGAGCAGTGCTAGACTGGTGACCGTACAGAGAAGTCTCATAGTGCGAGCATCTCACCCAAAGAGAAAACAGGGCCGGAGCTCCAACCCTAGTCTCCTGATGGCTGGGCCTAAGGAGTCGGTGCTCTTCCCTCGTTTGCTGGAAAGCGGAAGAGAAGACTTCTCACAGAAACAGCTGGCCCAGAGCCTTGGAGGTAGTGTGAAGGGAATCGGGACTCTAGAATCTGGAAGGTCAGGGTTTGATCCCCAGCCCCACCCCGTACTTGCCTTGAAGCCGTGGGCAGGCATTTTATCCCATGGAGGAGCCTCAGTGTCCTCACCTGCAAGTGGGAGTAATAAACTCCTGCTCATCTTAGCCTGCAGCCCAGTTAGATGGTATTTGCAAAGCGCTGGGCACGGAGTGCGCACTGAGTATTTAACGCCCCCAACGTGGATAACACATAAGCATCACATCTGGGCTTCAGATTCTATGTGCTGGGGACTCGGGGATGAGAGTTGAGGGGAGAACGGTGGTGACACAAGGTGAAAGTGGACTCCAGCTGGTTCATAGAAGAGTGTCCCAGCCCAGCGGTGCTGCAGAAGCAAAGGCACGGAGTGGAGCTGAGCCTGAGGTGTTCCTGGGACAGTGGGAAGAGTTTGGATCAGGAGAGGGATGCGCAGTGCCTGGCGGGTCCTTTGGGGTTCAGGCTTGCAGGGCAGGAAGCAAACCCAAGGTGGTCTCAGTGTCCGCCCACCCTGGGCTCCATTTCAATCTGAAGGCTGAGGAGCTGTGGGGCTCGCTGTGAGCCTTTCCCAGTGCTAGGCACTGTGGTGACGATGGTAAATCGTGCACGCACATCCTGTCCTTGCAGAGCTGACCTGCCTGCCACTAGCGTGTAAGCTAGTAATCAGGTATATGAGATATTTTCACCCAGCAGTAAATGCTACGGAGGCAAACCAGGGTGATGTAATGGGGAGGAAGGCTGTGGATTGGGCCCCTTTGGTGAAATAACAGAAAAACACCCCAAGGGTGAAAGAGAAGAAGGAACCAGCCCCACAAAGATCTAGAGCAGGAGGATGCAAGGCTTCATGGCACAGGCCTGTGATCTCAGCTTTTGGGGAGGCAGAGGCAGGAGAATCAAAAGTTTGAGGCCAGCCTGGGTGACATACCAAGACACTGTCTCAAAATCAAAATATAAAAATGGCCAGAGGTGGAGCTCAATGTGATGGCCCTGGATTCCATCTTAGTACTGGCGGAAAAAGAAAAAATCTGGGGCTGGAGGAATGGCTCAATGGTTAAATTGTAGCTCATAGCATTACCTCAAGCACTAAGTACCTGAGTTCGATTCCTCAGCACCACGTAAGCCAGGTGTGGTGGTGCTGGGGTAGGCTGAGGCAGGAGAATTGCCTTGAGTGCAAGGCCACCCTGGGCTTCATAGTGAGTTAAGGACCAGCTGGAGCTATAGAATGA
Source organism: Ctenodactylus gundi (assembly GCA_004027205.1). Classification (NCBI taxonomy): domain Eukaryota; kingdom Metazoa; phylum Chordata; class Mammalia; order Rodentia; family Ctenodactylidae; genus Ctenodactylus; species Ctenodactylus gundi. Next base: position 246,396 of record PVKB01000538.1, on the reverse strand, counting down.
GACCCTGTCTCAGAAAAAAACAATCTGGAGGAAGACTATACCTGATAGAAGGAACAATTAGTACAAAAGCCCTGAGGCAGGAAGGTCTGGTGCTGGGGTGAGTAATAGAAGAGGAAGGGCCAATCGTGCAGGGTGTTTTAGGGTGAGGGAAAGACTCCTGTGTCAGGTGCTTAGGGCAGTGGGAAGTGGTAGTGAGTGTTAAGCAGGGCAGAAACTGTTCTTAATTTCAGTGTCAAAAGTTCTTTCTGGCTGTTGTGTAGAGTACCATACCTAAGACCCGAAGAAAATAGAGAATCTAGGGAATGGGGTACTGTGGCCTTGGTGGGTAGGGGACTGATGGTAATAAGACCTCTTACTTTCTCTTAAAGGTGCTTGTAATTTTATGAGTTGAGTTGACATGTAAACCTGACTGTCTTGACCCTTTCTCACTGCTAATGCTTCACTCATTTACTCGGTAAAATGTGTCAAAACACTAGCTGAGGGGTTTTGGGAAACAGCTACCACAATTCATGGCCTGTTCGAGTCAGGAAAGTAGAAACAAAATAGTTTGAAATAGTGGTGAGAGCTGTGAAGGCAGCAGATAGGACCATGATGCCGAAGGGGACTGGGCAAGGATGGGATTGCTATAGTAATAATAGCCAACTTTTTTAGGTGCTTATACTATGTGGTAAAGCAGTGTTCTTAGTGCTCTCTCTAGGCCTTACAGAAATCTAATGTCATTAGTACTGCTGACATCTCCATTTTGCAGATTAAGAAAATGATGCATAAGAAGATTAACATTTCTTTAGTAAAACAGCTAGTTGATAGCGGGGTAAAATTCCAGCTCAGGCTCTGCATGATAATCTCCCCACCCAGTCCCAGTCCTGTGAGGTGCGGTGGAGGAGGCCTCTGAAGATTAGGGACGCAACATTTGCAAGGGCATTACACACTGGGAGGATCTGTTGGAAATGCAGGGAACAACAGGTTCAAAGATCACGGTGCAGAAATGAGGTTAGCTTCTGCAGAGAAGGAGAAAAGCCTGTGTGTCTGGAATGTAGTGGGGAAATATAGGTGGTCGGAGGGGCCATGTCAGATGGGGTCCTGGTTCTCTGTCTTAGCTACAGCCCCCTTTATTACAAAGATTTTGTACTATCTGAAAATGAATTCCCCATCAACAATGTAACTTACATATTGTGGATCTAAAGCAGGAGAATTACAAGTTTCAGCCCAGCCTAGGCAATTTAGTGACTTAGTGAGAACCTGTCTGAAAGAAAAGGGCTGGGACTGGAGATACAGCTCAGTGTGATAGTGCTGGGTTCAATCTCTAGAACCACCAAGAACAATTATATACATGTATATATCATTTACCTCCAAAATTTGAAAAAAATACAATGCCTCATTAATAATACATAGGAGAAGAAAAAGGAAAGTAATTTATGGTGAAAATAGCATTTATTTCACTGTGTGAGTGCTGAGGTGTAGCTGATATACAAGAAAGGAGCCATGAAATGTGGGCACCTTGGGTAGAACCTAAAAGGTTGTGCAGCCATGGGGCCGATGAGCACAGGTGGCTTGTGCTAGCCACTCAGGTGCCTGGCGAGAGGCACTGTTGTGACAGCTTGGCCTACCAGAATGTAACATTACGAACAAAGCATGATGTAGGCTTTCCTCAGTGTATATAGTGGTTTCATTTCCAGGGATTTCAGTGCAAGTTAACACTTCACGAAATGCTCCATGTTGGGAAAAAGACAGAGCAACAGGGCACCCACAGAGATGACTGAGACCCCAGAAACTAATGTCATGGGCCCTGAAATAGTGGAACTCATAGGGAAAGAAGTCAAAAGCAAATAAATGAGTCAAACAACCAGTTCAAACAAGATATTCTCAAAGAAATGCAAGTAATGATCAGCACAGGCTTAAAGAGGAACTTAGTAAACAAATAGTGGTCCTAGTGGAGACAAAGCTCACAGAGCATATTGAAGCCACAAATAAAAAGTTGGCTGAGGTTAATAAGGAAATGTAAGATAGAAAGGAACATTTTAATAGAGACAGAAAATCTAGAAAGAAATCCAGATGAAATCAAGGGTATGAAAAATATATGTGGCAGCAGGGGAAGACGACTAGAATATTGTGAGGACAGAATTTCAGACCTTGCAGACAAGGCTGAGGAAACAAATGATATAATTAGGCATGACTCCGTAGTTAGAGATGAACAAAGTAGCTGGATGCAACAGCTGATGATGATTCAAAGAGAACCAATCTCAGAACTATGGGTGAAGGATAAAGAGCAGAAGACAGTACCAAAGGTATTAAGAATTTATTCACTGCAATAATGCAAGAAAATTTCCCTAATCTAGGAAAAGAAATTAACTTTCAGGTACAAGAAGCTAATAGAACACCAAATAATCTCAACCAGCAACCAGACTTGCCATGACATAATCATCATAAAAACCTCAGAAATACAGTATAAAGAGAGAATATTAAAAGCAGTAAGAGAAAAACAGACATTATTCTACCAAAGCAAACCTATTCAAATTACTTCAGATTTCTCAAAGCAAACTTTAAGGGCTAGGAGAGCCTGGAGCAAGATCTTTCAAGCTTTAAAAGACAGCAAATGTCAACTCAGGTTGTTATATCTAGCAGAATTATCCCTGAAAATTGAAGAAGTAAAAATTTTTCATGACCACGAATCCCTTAAGAAATCCGTGACCACTGGTCTAGCATCGCAGAAAATACTTGGAGGAATCTTTGAGAGAAGCAGAGAAACAAGCAGCACCAAAAAAATATGGAGAAAGGAAACACCTAAAGAGAAAGTGTAACCAAAAAAAAAAGGAAAAAAATATATATAGGTATTTGAATCATTTGATTGGTATCCTTCTAAAATAGTACTGTCTCATAAGTTCTGTGAATCTTCCCCCATAATTATTATTTTCAATAGTATATAAGTTTACAAAGCATAATAATTATATTCAACATAGGGAATTGGTATAAAATCTTTAGAAATATGTATGCATGAAATTGGGGGTGGGTAGGTAGGTAAAAGGATCAATCATATCTGGTAAATATTAGTGAAATGTGAATAAACAATTTATGAAAGTTTAAAAAATCTGAAATAACTAAGGATGCGATACTATCTGTTGCTTTAACTGTAATATACTTATGTGGTACAGATTTAAGTTCATTTAATGTAAGATTGATACATACTTAAGCTCATTTAATGTAGTAGTTCACTTATTTGATGTTGGATGTAAGTTTATCCTTTTTGAGAGAGGCAGAGACAAGCAGCACGAAAAAACATGGAAGAAAAGAAACATCTAAAGAGAAAGTGGAACAAAAATAGATTGGTATTTGAATCACTTGATGTACTTCTAAAACAATATCAGCTGTTTTATAAAATATGTGAAATTTCCTGACATAATTATTATTTGTAATAGTATATTAGTCTGCAAAACAGACCACTGCCAATGATAAGGTATCAGCAAGGAGACTAGGTTTTATTGTAAATGAAGTGAGAAGCCAAGGGAGTGTTTCAAGCACTGGTTCTGACATTCCTAGGAGCACTTGGACATCTTTGGGCCCATCTGACTCACTCAGCTCAGAATGGACACTTACCTTTCTTCTTTCTTTGTATCCTGTAGCCACTGAATATCACCTGGGCCTCCTGAAAGCAAAACTCGCCAAGTATCGGGCCCAGCTCCTGGAACCATCCAAATCAGCCTCATCTAAAGGAGAGGGCTTCGATGTCATGAAGTCTGGCGATGCCCGCGTGGCACTGATTGGGTTTCCCTCTGTGGGTAAGGTCAGTGATGGTCAGTATGGGCCATGGGGAGGAAGCTGAAGGCCATCTTCCAAACACATGACCATCTCCACCTCTGTTCACTGCCGACCTGGGCTGGTGCTAGGACCCTAGGAGACCCTGCCCCCGTTCCACCAGGATCAGGCCTCACCCCCATACCATCAGGAATAGCTCCACTCAGTCTCCTGCCTCAACCATGAGTACAGATATTTATTGAGTGTGTGCCTCATGCTGGGCACAGTACCTGGTACTAGAGATGCAGCAGGACACAAGAGAGTCCTCTCCATGGAACTGTTCTCTGGGCAAAAGGACAGGAAGCAGGTAGAGACAGAGTATACCAAGTGGCGAGCTGGGGCTGGCCAGTACGGGTTGAGGGCTATTCCAGAGGCTTTTCTATTGAGTGGTTGATTGAGCAGTCTGAAGGATTTGGGGAAACTTGCAGAGCCCTAGTGAGAACACAGTGGGCAGCAGCACTCCAAGGGAAGCCTGTCTGTTACATTAGGATGGGGTCGGGGCAGCTGGATCTGCAGAGCATCAGAGTGAACTGGGGAGGCAAGTCCGGGAAGATGGGGGTCTGGAGCTGCCAAGAAGAACTTTGGCTTAGAGGGGAGAGTAATGCAGGAACCATTGCAGAGTTTTCTAGGTTTCTTCTGAAAGCTGTTAGTTTAGTTGTAAATCCACTTTGATTTACATTTTATGTAGACAGTATGATAAGCATCATCACAGGATTTTGAGAAGAGACATGACCTGACTTACTTTTTAAAATCGACTTAATTTTAGAATAGTCTTGCACTTACAAAAAAATTACAAAAATAATACAGTGTTCCTATATACTGCACACTCCATTTTCCTAAAGCTGTTGTCTTATACAAGGACAGCACACTTGTAGCAGCAAGTGAACAGGGTTGCTGTTGTTACCAGCCGAGGCCTTACCTTACTTGTATTTTCATTTTTCCCTGCTGTCCTGGATCTCACAACACGTTATTGTCTCTCTCTAGGCTTCGTAGGCAGTTTCTTAGCTATGCCTTGATTTCATGACCTTGACATTTTTGAGAAGGATTGATAAGGTATTTTTTAAGAAAATCTCTCTATTGGGCCTTGTCTGATTTTTTTTCTGTTTTTTGTTTTTGTTTTTGTTTTGTTTTGTTTTGTTTTGTGATACTTGGAATTTAGTCTAGGGCCTTTACACTGAGCTACATCCCCAGCCCACTTTTTAGTTTTGCTTTTGAGACAGGGTCTTGTTAAGTCACTAAGTAGCCCCGACTGGGCTTGAACTTGCAGTCCTCTGCCTTAGCCTCCCAAAGTGCTAGGATATAGGCCTGTGCCACCAGGCTTGTCTTCTTTCTTTGTCCCTCACCCCCTTTTTTGTCATCTTAAGGATGTCACTTAGGGAAGCTCTGCATCTGCCATTTCTCTAAGGAGCCCAGGTTCCTTTAATTATAAAATGGCATTAGAAACCAAGATCTGGACACTGACTTACTTTTTAACAGACTCATTGGCTGCTGTGCAGATGGTAGGCAAAAGCAGGACAGAGGGAGACACGGGAGGCCAACATGAGGCTGCTCAGCTGCAGGCTGGGCAAGCAATGGCTAGGCTTGCATTAGGTGCCAGGCAGCTTGAGTCAACTCACTAAACAAAGTATGAAACCCCTTCCTTAGGGCCTGAGGCACAGGGGAGGGTCAGTAGCTACTGTTTTTTAAATGCTTGTTGGGGCCCGGGTAGTGTTTTGTTTTACCTGCTGCCTGTGAAATTAGTATATGTAGCAGAGAGATATTGATAGGAGCTGCCGTAATTACCAAGGGCTGTGCCTCCTGGGATCAGGACCCTGTGGCAGAATTTCCCTGCCCAGTTGGGAATACCAGCTCATCCACTGGGAGAACACAGGCCTCTTATCCACAGACAGGGTTGAAGGTGTCCCTTGGGCTGGTCTCCAGCAGCTCTGCTTCATGTGTCAGTAGCTGCTGCTCTTGAGACTGTTCCATCTGGCCGTATGCATGTCCCCTTACACACCCTCGGGCAGCAGCAAGCTCTGGGTTCTGGTTCCACAGAGCTATGCATAGAGCCAGCAAGGGACTCTGGGTTTATGTCTGGATCCCCCTAGATACCAGGCTTAATTAGCCTCCAAGGAACACAGAAGCCCTCTGGCACCTCATGGTCCTTGCAGGGCCTGGGGACTCCCCAAGCTGAGCAGTTACTCCCCTCACACTGCCCAGACCTCAGGGCAAAGGGAAGGAGCTGGGACAGGATTCCTCGGTGCAGTGATTTTCTTTGTTTCCTAGTCTACCTTCCTGAGTTTGATGACTTCCACAGCCAGTGAAGCTGCCTCCTATGAGTTCACCACCCTGACCTGTATCCCTGGGGTCATTGAAGTAAGCGGGACATGCTGGGGCCCAGGGAGGGAGGGGGTATTCTTGTGTTCGCACTTTATGCAGCTGCATGTATGGGTGACAGCCTGAGGATTGGATGTCCCAGTGTGGAACTAGCTCTGAACTGAGTGGGTTTACCCTCAGATGCTGGTACTTATAGGCAGCACAGAGAATCCTGGCTGAGCATGGAACCCTGACTTGAATTTCAAGTCAGGCTACCATATGGCGGTTTTTCTAGGCCCTTCTCTGCTCCACACCCTACAGCCAGCTCTCCTCACTTTTGGGCTTGGCCCTTATATCTCTGATAAAGACCCAGAGCCTTGGGCTATGCTTGCTTTAGGCTGTGCTTGCCTTAGGCTGCACTTGCCTTTGGCTGAAGACTCTAGGGCCTTGGATCTGCAGGTAAAGCAATTTATCTGTGAGGGACTGTTGCCATCAGTGATAGTGTAGTGGGGCAGGAAGATACCAGAGCCCTCCCAGGTGCTCCTAAGCTCCTATGCTGTAGTCTGTGTCAGGTAAAGGTGCTGACAAGATTCAGACCTGGCCACAATTGGCACCTGCATTTCCCATGGCCCTGGAGCTGCAGGGCTGTTGAAGGTATCCTGGGTCCAGGCAGCCTCTTCACAGAATGGCCCAGCCTCGTCTTACCGTAATCTTTTCTCCTTCCCAGTACAAAGGTGCCAACATCCAGCTCCTGGACCTTCCTGGAATCATTGAAGGCGCAGCACAAGGTGGGAAGTGGTAGGAGAAGGGGACAAGCTGAAACCTTGCTGATTGTTGAAATTGGGTTTGACTGTCATAGATCCCTGGCTCATAACTTCTTATTCTTGAAAAGACTGTCCCAAGTTCAAATCCTGGTGCTATAGTGGCTTTATGATTTGGGGCAAGGGATTAAAATATTCGAGCTGGACCTCAGTTTCCTTACCTGTAAGACAGGCAGACTGATACCATATTCACAGCGTAATTGTGAGAATTAAGTGGAGAAATAGGAAGCATCTTGGTCCTATTACAAGGAAGAAATGGGGAGAAGACAACCATTATTATCCTATTACTCCACTTGTAGAGTGACTTCTAAGCCAAGTCTCTGCGAGTAAGACTGCTTGTGGATTAAAGAAGAATGTCAGGAAGTCAGCATAGGAGTAGCATGTGGCAGAGACCAGAGTGGATCAGTAAAGAACAGGAATCTAGAGCATTATGCACTGGGTGGAGGTCACATAGGTCCTGCTGTGTAGCTGTGCCTTTCCAAAGTGTAACTGCTTCCCTTCTACCCATGCAGGGAAAGGTCGTGGCCGGCAGGTGATAGCTGTGGCACGCACAGCCGATGTTGTCATCATGATGCTGGATGCCACCAAGGGAGAAGTACAGAGGTCTGCTTGCTGGGGCCGAGGGCAGGCTTGCATGTCTGGGGAGGGCCTATGTGTTCCTGTACTCATGATGGGTGGTCCGTGGGTGCCTGGCCCTCTCACACATGGTAATACTGTCAGGACTGTCCATAACTAACTCAGTATTACATAGCCAGGAACCTGCTGTCCTTCATGCTGTGTCTGCCCAGCAGAGGGACAGCTTGGGCCTGATGGACTGGGAGCATGGCCTAGCTCTAGCTCTTATCTGTAATGGACTCAGTACCCTGGGCATTGCCCAGAACCTGCCAGAAGCCCAGCTCCAAGAAGCAGGAACTTTAGTCATCCCAGTGCCTGCCAGTCAAGGGTCATACCAGCCCGCATCTGCAACAGTGGACCTGCACAGCCCCTGGGAGCCAGGACAACACTTCACCTGGGCATCTCATGAGGGCTCATGTTGCATGCTTGAGTTCACCAGTTGCAACTAGGCTGACCTTCACTTGGCAGTGGCAGAGGGCTTGAGACTTCATGAAGCTTTGGAGTATTGGGAAGAAGTATTCCTAGGCTGATGCGGGGTAGGGGGGTCCCCTTCAAAGTAGGCGGCAGCTGCTCAGTGGACATGGGGCTGTGATAGCTGCTGGTGGTGACGACTCCTGGTGGTCTGCCTAGATCTCTGCTGGAGAAGGAGCTGGAGTCAGTAGGAATCCGTCTCAACAAGCACAAGCCTAACATCTACTTCAAGGTAGGCCCTCCTCTGCCACCGATGCTCAGCCTTGGGCCTGCATTGGCCACCAAGGCCACTGGACTGCCACTGTTGCCTCTTTATCAGCAGCTCTTCCTGTCTTTCTCTCCTGCTCCAGCCCAAGAAAGGTGGAGGCATCTCCTTTAACTCAACAGTCACACTGACCCAGTGCTCAGAAAAGCTGGTACAGCTTATCCTGCACGAGTACAGTATCCTTGAAGGAAAGGTGGGGGCATGAGACAGGAGGCCATGTGACCCATGAAGACAGTGGGTTATCCCATTGACCCCTGAGCAATCTGAGGAGCCTCCAGGAAAGTCCCATTCTGGCTTTGTGAAAGTGCCAGGACTCAGACCCACATTTGATGGTGGCTTCTTGGCTTTTGAGTTCTTGGCAGACTGATGGTCAGGCTGCTGCATTGTGAACCCCAGGTATCAGAAGTGTGTAGACAGGGGCAGGACCGCCACAAGAGGAGATGTGTGGGCAGGAGGGGTTTTCAGACCAGCTTTCACAGAGTGCCCCAGCATTCAGACCTAAGGTTCCATGGAGATGCTTTGGGAATTCTAAAAGTACATTTTTCCCCCCGCCTGATAGTGAAGATTTAAATTGCTTGTTGATTGAAACTTTTATGTATTGTGGCTTGCAGGTAGGGAATGAAAGGACTGCTCAAGGTTTAAAATCTTGTAAACCAGTGTATTTCCTGCGTAGCTGTTGGTGTTCTGCTGAGGAGTACCAGGGACTACTGGTATACAGGTTGCCCTTAATCTGAAACTTCAGAGATCTTCAATGCAGAAGTGCTCTTCCGAGAAGACTGTTCCCCAGATGAGTTCATTGATGTTATTGTGGGCAACCGAGTGTATATGCCCTGCCTATATGTAAGTAGCACCAACACCTGGGGGTGCCCATGGGAAAGGAACAGCCTGACCCCAGACCACATAGCCTTCCTAAATGCATTTCCTTAGTTCAAAAATGAAAGAAACCAGAGTTCCTTCTTTTATTTTATTTGTTTATTTTATTTTATTGAGATGGGCTCTTGCTGTCTAGCCCAGGCTGATCCTGAACTCACTGTGTAACACAAGCTGACCTCAAACTCATTTGGCAGTCCTCCTGTCTCAACCTCCCAAAGGCTGAAATAATAGACATGTGCCACCATGCCTAGCTTAGCCTCAGTTTCCTGCAAGAGAAGGCAGGACTTGTGAGGTCTTATCTCAGACTTCTTGCCCTTTTCCTTCCCTGCCACCCATATCTACCGTTTCAACTTCAGGTATATAACAAAATTGACCAGATCTCCATGGAAGAAGTGGACCGCCTGGCCCGGAAACCCAACAGCGTGGTCATCAGGTGAGGTGCTGGTGTCCAGATGCCTTGCTGTCTTTCCTCTTTGTTCTGTTCCCAGTGGGCAGGCTTTCCAGCCTCCTCAGCTGTGGGGAAAGACAGGCACCTCTAGCTGCTTATGACCACATGAAGCCCAGTGTCTCCTCTCAGGATGCTACTCTGTTCATGAGGCCCAAGAAATACTGTAGGAAGGGTCTCTGAGAACTGCAGGTACTGATGGCCTCTTGGTGATGTCTGTTGGCCTCTGGTTAAGAAATCAGAGGAATGGTGCAGAGGATTTTTAGTTAGTACTGAACTGCAGCCTGCTAGCAAGCCACAGGTATGACTGCCCCAGCTGGGGCTGTGGGAGATATGGTCTCTGACTGACTACAACTCTGAGGGGAAAGGGAGCTGAGCTCTCAGATGAGCAGGTCTACTCCTGAGGTCAGGGCCCCATCAGGGTGACACTGTAAGTCAAGCCAACGGCCATCCTTGTCTGGCTGCCCCCAGCCTCTGAGTTTCTCCCTTTTCATGCTAGAATCCCATGCACTGCCCTTGGCTGCCCTTTTCTCTTAGGGACGGGTGAGCTGTAGGTGTAAGAGTCCCCAGCCTCAGGCTGGAGGTGTGACTTAGTGAATAGCATGAGACCCTGGATTCTGGTGGTGCATACTTGTAGTCCTAGTACTCTGGAGACTGTGGCAGGAGGATTGCTAGCTGTGACAGGTGGAATGCCTTGAACTCTAGGCCAGCCTGGGCTACATAGTGTGATGAAGACCAGATTGAATTACAAAATGAGAACCTGTCTTCAAAAAAGTTTCCAGTCTCTGCCCACCATCTCTCTCATCCAAGCCAGTCTCCTTACAGCAAGCCTGAGTCAGTCACAGGGTCATGGACCCTCCAAAGAGCCTAGCCGTAACATCCCTAAGAGAGACACCGAGCTCTGTGGGGCATGGCTGTCACAGGTGATCAGAAGTGCTGGTAGCCTGAAGTAATCAGAGGCCATCAGTATAATAGGCTTGCTTCCTTTGCAAGGTTAGTGGGGTCACACTGGCCTTGGTTCCTATGCCTGGCTGTGGAGGTCATCCTTCTGAGCATTGAGAAGCAAAAATTATGGCCTCTGCCTGAATGTTGTCTTGCCTCCCTGTAGCTGTGGCATGAAACTGAACCTGGACTACCTGCTGGAGATGCTCTGGGAATACTTGGCCCTGACCTGCATTTATACCAAGAAGAGAGGACGTGAGTTGGTAGGGTGCTGCTCAAGAAATGACTGAGCAGCACCTTCCCCAGACTACTGCCAGCCTTCACATGGTACCCAGGGGCCTGGTGTGAGCCCCAGCCCAACTTACCTGCCCGAGCTGGTTGCTCTACTCTCTGACCATACTGGTACAGACCCTGATCTGTATGGCAGAGAATACTGAGTGCCAAGACTACTGATCTTGAGGCTTCCGTGGAGTCTCTGCCAGCTACAGCAGTTCCTATCCTGACCTCCTTCTGCAGTGGCAGGCCTGATGTCAGGAGCTGTAGGCACCTGTCCCATGTCTGCTGCCCTGGGGACCCAGTTTCTGAGTTCTGAGCAGTTTGTGTGAACCCTGATCCCAGGGGGCAAAGGAGTAGCTTTGGCTTCCCTACTTTGATTCAAAGAGCGACTTACTGTCCTCATTCAGTCCAGATACTCTAAGTGGCTGATACCGGGTGGCAGGCATGTGAATCCTAGACTTCGATTTTGATTTAGTGTGTTAAGGTCAGAGTTGTAGTAGGCAGCACAGCATCTGTACTGGGGCTCTACCACATAGCAGGGGTCAAGGTTAACAAGCCAGGGAGACAAGAGGGCCTTGACAGCCAGCACTCCCCTGTTGAATGGAGTCCCAGAGCAGCACAGGCCATGGCACTTGTCTTTCTCCCCATTTCTCCCTGCAGAGAGGCCCGACTTCACAGATGCCATCATTCTCCGGAAAGGGGCCTCTGTAGAACACGTGGTGAGTGGAGACTCCTCAGTAGAGGGTCTGAGAGCTTTGGGGGCCACGGGAGTTCAGTTCTTCTATGCTCTTCCAGTGTGGTAAGGGATGAACTTGGCTGTCCTGGCTCTTGGATACTGAGGCAAGCCCTGATGTTAGTTGGTATTTGCACAAACCCTTTCACCCTGAATCTTGAGCTTCCATCCCTCTCCTGTAAAATAGGATAGTTCTGCTGGCTTCCATAGGTGGTGAGGAGGATTGTGCTGAATTAAAGGAAGTGGGCAAGGCCCCTGGAGTGTCATCTGGTACCAGGTAGATGCCAGTAAGCAGTGATCATGTCACCTTGCCCTTAGTGCTTCAGGTAGCTTGGGGCCATGGTCATTCTGGTATTCAGTCCAGGAGACCTACTTACTAGTCCAGTGCTGTATATTTTCAATCAGCTTGAGTTTCTCCAGTGGGTCTGGAGCTGTGAGTCTCTGAGAAGTCCTCAGACCTGCATCTGCCCCTCCTACCTGGTGGCAGAGTTGGCCAGGGCTCAGAGTTACCTCCTCCCATGGCCCCCACTCAGCCCCTATCCTGGCCTGCCCTCATCTGGCTCCCACACGCCATACCTCACCCCATGGTAGTATTGGCTGCAGTACATGTTTACTGAACATCAGTATTAGACACGGCAGTAGACCCCAGTCCCAAAGCTAACAGATGGGTGGTGGAGGTAGCATATCACCAGATACACACTGAGGTCAAGAAGGCAGCTTGGAGGAGATGTGCCAGCTGGCCTGTGGAGGGTGGGGTAGAAGTACCCCAGGTAGGGAGCCCTGAGCTCAGGGAGGGGGCAGGTGCTTCTCCCTGTCCCAGACTTTGCAGCCTAAATGTGACCCCACCAGAGCAGGTCATGGCTAGAGCCTGGGATGAGGCATCAGGTTACACAGCCATCTTCCTGGGTTTTTTTTCTTCTTCTTCTTCTTCTTAGGTTGCATTTCTTCTAGCCCATTCATTCTCAGGCTCTGCATTTCAGAGAAGGGGTACTGTGAGACCCCCTGTTCCTCAGTCCCTTAGCTGGGCCTGCAGTCTAGTCTCACATACCTATTCATTTGGCAATCCTGGCCCAAGGACCTTGGGTGCCAGCCTCAAGGTGCGGAGATAGAGAGGGCCAAGCACAGTCATGCCATCCTTAGGGACCTGGCTTGGTGTCGTCAGGCAGGCACAAATTAAGGAAATTAGAGCACCTTCTTAAGTACCGTCAGTCCTCACAAGGAGTTCCAGGTTGGAGGCCTGCGCGTCTCTTCTGGAACTCATGGCTGCAGCCTCTCCTACTGGGAGCTCAGCAGACTGTAGACCCAGGTGCTCACCATATCCGGGGTCACCCTTTGCTTCTAGGGGAGTTTCATCCTCCCTTGTAGGCCTAACTGCTTACCCTAGGGGCTTTCAGGCTTTTAGCTGCACCCGGGAGGAAGGGCAGGATACCAGGCAGGGCAGGGTGGAAGAGGCAGAGGCAGAAGCAGGTACAAAGGCCCAGGAGCAGGAACAAGGATGGGTAATGGGTAGGGGGAGAAGAGATCAGTGGGGCGGGGAGCCTGGCCCTGAGCCTGGACTTCGTCCTAGGCAGTCCTTTCCTTCAGAGTTCATTTCCCTCCCCGCTTGCCATCTTCACAGATGCCTCCGATATTAGCTGTCCCTGGTGCCATGGGTGTAAGTGAAAGGTTTCCTCTGCCCAGAGGGCTGCCTTCTGGCTGCTGACTAAAGATCTAAAGTAGATAAGTGGCCAGACCTGGGATTATGCCCCAAGTCTCCCGTGCTATGCCTCAGTTTCCTCATCTGGGGATTATAGATCCCTTGCACCAGTGCTGACCCTGGCCCCCTGTTGGTGAGAACTCAGAGTCCTCACCATGCAGGTTGTGGTGATAAGCAGTGGGCTCAAGGGCCATGCCACAGATACTATGGGAAGACTGGCAGGAATGAGACACAGTGGGCTCCAGGAGATGGTCCCCAGTGTATCTCTATTCTTTCCTTTTCAGATGACCTTCCATTCTCCCCCACTGCTACAGACATGAGTGTAGGGAAATCCTTTTCTTCATGAGAACCATAGAGCAAGCTCCATGTTACATGTCCCCCACTGCAGGGACACTAAGGCATGGTGGGGCCTGTGGCTGACTGCAGAGCTGTGTTTTGTTGGCCTTAGGGGAGCAACCACTAGCTCAGTGTTCCCAAAAACTGGAATTTTTTTCTCTTGTTATTTTTGAGACATGGTCTTGCTCTGTAGCCCGGCTGGTCCTGAACTCATTATGGAGCCCAGGCTGGCCTTCGACTCACAGCAATCCTGCCTCAGTCTCCTGAGTGCTTGTGCCACCATGCTCACCTTTATGTGGTGCTGGGGAATTGAACTCAGGGCCTTGTGCTTTGAAAGCAAACACCTAAACCTCGGTGCCATTCCTCCAGCCCTCAAAAAACTGGAATTTCAAAAGAATCCAAGTGAATATGTGACCCTGTTTTTAAACTTCACCGGTGAGGTTAGCTTTGGAGCTAAATAGAAATTAAAACTCATTTGCAGGCCAGAGCTGACCTCTGGGCTATTAGGCATCTTATTTTTTTTTAAAAAAAATTTTATTAGTGGTACATGTTTGTAATACATGCTAATTCCCTTCACCTTAGGGTACATATTGCACATATATTTCATTTCCCTTTCCTGCCTTCCCCACTCTCCCTCTCCCACTGTCCCCATCAGTGTTTCACTCCCTGGTCTGGGCAGGGGTGGAGTGGGTGTTGGAACTGACTGGTATGGGTGCCTGTGCTTATTACTGTTGTCCTTGGCAGTAGTACCACTTCCTTGTTGGCTGTGGCATCCTTGGTCATACAGAAGACCAGCATCAGTTGGCTTCCTATAGACACCCATTAAGTGTCCTGGCATTCCAAATCTGTAAGACTCATGGGTACCTGGGAGAAGGGGCAACCTTTCACAGTCTGCTCCCTGTCACTTCCTCTGTGCTGCCTTCATCATGGCACGCAGGGGTCCACGTTCATTAGGAATTGTTGGACTGCCCCCTCCAGGATCTCCTTCCAGCTTCCTGACTGGACTGGGATTCCTGTGACCTTTTCCCTACCCAGGAATACTGGGGAGCAGGGGAGAAATGGGGTGGAGATGTGATGTGCAGGAGGCTGTGGGCCACAACTAGAACTAAGAGGTATGACAATGACCCAGTAGTTGTGAGTCCAAGCTGAAGTGGGTGCCCTGCCAAGCCCTCAAAGGAATCTCTCTCAGATTTTGGTTCAGGTAAGGGAGGCTTAAAGCCACAGACTATGGGAACATTCCCAGCCTGGTGCCACATTCTGGGCAGACCCAGGAGTGGAAATGCCAGAGCTATGCAACAGCCATGAATAGGAGGCTGCATGCCTGCGGGACACCTGACACTCCAAGGTACTTGCCCTAGGAGTGGCTGCTGCTCAGCACATGCCCCAAACTTCGAGTATGCAGCTGAGCTCAGGTGGGCTTGTACAGGGCCTCATCTCACTGTGTGTCTCCTGTCCTCTAGTGCCATCGCATCCACCGGTCACTTGCCAGCCAGTTCAAGTATGCCCTTGTGTGGGTGAGTGTAAGCTGGAGATGGGTGGGGATTGCACCCAGCATAGTTTCCGGGTTAGGCTTAGAGCCAGGCCTTCCTGATGCCACATCTGTGTCCTTGTATATGGGGATTCTCTGTCCTGTTCCAAAGGGTGTGTGTAATGATTCAGGTTGGGCATAGGCCTCCCACTGTGGATTTAGGATGGGAATGTCCTGCTTTCAGAGCTTAGGAGATTGCCAGTCTGGGGCCCCACTTTCCTCAGGCATTAACCCCATTATAACCTCTCACATACACACTACCTCTCTACCCGTCCCTGTGCAGGGCACCAGCACTAAGTACAGCCCACAGCGGGTGGGCCTGACCCACACCATGGAACATGAGGACGTCATCCAGATCGTGAAGAAGTAGCAGCCTTCACTGCCAGCCTCCCCTCCTGGGGAGCCAGACCCACCTGGATCCACCAAAGCCCATACAGGAAAAGTACAACTACACATACCCCAGGAGGTGCCCTCCAGTGTCTGCTGTTTCCAAAAGCTTCTTCAGTAGACAGATGATGAAGACGATGGGATAGAGGGGCAAGGTTGGGGAGCTCAGACTATGCTGGAGGTGTTCTGTAGCTTGATACCTTTGGTGGAGTTCCTCCCCCTGGACCTCTGGGAGTGGAAGAAGCCACTCCCTACTCCCTCCCAGCCAGGGCCTAAAGCCAATGGCAGGCTCATGGCTGGGATGGGAGCCAGGTCTCCCTTAAAAGCACCTTGTTCCCTGAGCTCTTGCCACTTTCTTGGCACTCAGGGACAGGTCCTCCCAAGGTGGGGCCCTCCCCCCGAAGTCTTTCCCACAAGGCTGTCCCAGGGTAGGAACCAGATTACATTTCCCACAGCCTCAGTGGTTCTAAAGTGCCTCCCCTCTCAGCCCCTCCCAGGGCAGCCGCTGCCCAGCACAAAGCCCAGGACCCTGGCCCTGCACACCCAGGGTGGGGACTGCTGAGTTTGGGCTCTATTTTCTCTCTAAGCCTTCTAATCTCTGCTGTCCTTTCCAAAATAAAAGGTAGAAAATAATTCCTGTCCAGATGAGGGGAAATTTTAAATTCAAACTCTGGTCAGATAAGGAGACAGGGGGCAGCAATGAACCTGGCCACCAGAGAGTAGGTGTGGCCTGGACATTTAGGCATGCCCATTCCTGGGATGGCAAAAAGGCAGCATCTTCCCTGGCCCAGGTGAGGTCCAGGCACAGGAGACCCTCTGAAGATTAACCCAGCTGCCAGGGTAGATGGCATCCTCAGGAGACCTTTGTGACTAGAGTGAGTGCAGAGTAGCTTAATGCATTCCCTGTGACCTTAGGCCAGGGGTGGAAAGGTCTGCAGAGCTGTTCTCCACAGAAAGTGACAAAAGTACAGAGCACAGGAAGGCCTGGAGGTGTGTCTTTGGTGGGTGGAGGGCACAGGTTCTGTGGAGGGATAGAGAACCTCGTTCTCAGGCTTCAGGCTAGGCTGGAGTTAGAATAAGCCCACCACCCAGCTCTTCAGGCTGTTCTCTGCGCCTCTGTCAGCTGCTTGCTCCTCTCCAGAGACAAAACAGGAATAATAGATATCATTAAATATACATGGGCCCTGGCAGTCCATGTGGTGGGCTGGGCCTCCCCTCTCCTGTGACAGCAGTTCTTCTCCCAGCCAGCCGTGCTCCTGGGCCAGATGCAGGACCCCCAGTAGGCGGCATGCAGGTGGGGAGCAGGCCACAGCACCCAGGTAAGGGGATCCTGGATCCTCAGGGCTCGCCACTGGGTCCCCAGCTCACCGGGGAGAAAAGGAAGGGTGGCGGCAGCTCCAGTTCCCTGTGAGGTCCCTCCAGACTGTACTGCTTTCCTCTATAAAATGGGCATAATGTCACCCTCACCCTTGGTGACCATGGGATACTAAGACACAGGGCCTATGCTGATGCCCTGTGGCCTGGCTATTAAGACCTGAAGAGGATTTCTGCCTGGATGATGGCCGTTCCTACTTCTGGCCTATGGGTATGGCCTCAGCCCAAGGAGAGGTCGGCAGGAACCCAAACTCATGGATTGGATCCAGGCCCATTCTGTTTCCCCAAAGAGGCTGGGAAAGGGTGAGATATGTGGTCAGAGGCCTAGGGAAGGGAACTCAGGTAGTGAGGTTTGGTTCTGAGGCTCCAAGCACATGTTCCTCTTAATGGATGTGTTTGGCTGCTGGGCTGGCTTGGTGTGTTTGGATTGGGGCAATCTCCTTGTGTCCTGGGCTTTCTAAATTTGGCCAGCATGGTTGTACTATGTGAGACAGTGGGATTCCTCAGTTATATATGCCCAAGTCAGAGTGACATGGCAACTCTCAGAGGATCTTGGCTGCAAAGCCTCCTAAGCACCTCTCAGGGTCCCCAACCCATGCCACCAGCATGATCTCCAGGTTTGGGTCTTGTTTCCCTTGGATACCCTGGTCCCATTACTCACCCTCCCCTGGCCATCACAGAAAAGGCCTGTAGCATTACTTGGCCCATCCCTGGGCAGCAGGGCTATACTCAGACTCAGGCTGGTGTCCCAGGGTGGTCTGGCCTGCAGCTTTACAAGACTAAGTGCAGAGAAGCCAAGAGACACCTGTCTATCCAATGTCTGTGCATTCATTTTCCTTATCCCTCCTCCCCAGCTTAGGTATTTTTTCTCTTTTACATATATAATATATATAGATTTTTGACAGAGTCTTACTCTATAGTCCAGGGTGCTCCCAAACTTACTATGTAGCCCACGCTGGCCTCAATTCAGGGCAATCCTGCCTCAGCCTCCCAAGTGCTAGGTTTATAGGCATGTGCAGTATGCCAAGCTTATGTGGTACTGGGGAACTGAGCTAAGGGCCTTTTGCTTGCCGGCCAGGTACTTTAACCACTGTGCTATATCCAGCCCACCAGCTTAGATTTTGTAGTTCCTCTTCTCAGAATCCTCCTCTGTTAAGAAACTTCAAGCTCATCTTTTCTCCTCAGGACTGGGACACTTTCCCACAGCTCCAAAGTGCCTCAGGCTCCCCTCCAGCCCCACTGTCCACATCCATTTGTCCCTTACTTGCTCTGGCATCTCTGCCAAAAAAAAAAAAAAATTAAGACAGGGTTTCACTCTAGTCCACGCTGTTTTTGAACTCACATGTGGTCTAGGCTGACCTCTGACTCATGGTAATTCTCCTGCCTCAGCCTCCCAAGTGCTGGAATTACAGGTATACACCACCGTATCCAGCTAACCAAAAACTCCTTGTCTTCTCCTAAATAACCCCAACCTCATCTGTACCCCCTTGTTTGACAGCGGAGGAGGCCGCTGCCCCTGGACCTCACATTCCTCTGCTGGTTCCATCTTTCTCTCTGTTGTGTCTCTTTGTGTCTTTTCCTGACTTTGTCTCTCCCTTTCTCTCTTACCTGATCTGCCCAGTTGATTCACCAGCTGACTTGTCTTAGCGAGGGCTGCCAGCATCACACACTAGCTTGAGCAGCCTTTACTTCTCCCAGGTCTGGAGGCCCGAAGTTTCTCCTGAGGCCTCTGTCCTGGACTTTGGTCAGCTCCTTGCTGTGTCCTCAGGTGGCCTTCTCTCTGTGTCACCGGTACATCTTCCCCTCTGCCATCCCAGGCCCTGTCTCCTTACCTTCTTCACCTGTCAGCCCTTTCAGTGCATGTTGCCAAAACAAACTGTTGCCACATACTGTTAAACAGTGATCTTTCTTTTTCTTTCATTCAAGTGCTAATGATTGAACTCAGGGCCACCCACCTTGTAAGCAAGCAGTCTAATGCCCAGCCTCATTGGACCACCTTTAGCCAGTGTTGTTGGCTGGCTTAGCCCACTGGCTGCGGCTCTTCCACGGTCTTCCCCATATCCCTCACTTGAGCCAAGCCACACTGTCTCTCTCCTTGGCAGTCCCATCCTGTCTCCATCTTACCTGACCTACAGAATGTCACTTCAGGCTCAAGGCCTGGCTGCAGCTACCTCCATGACTGCAATGGACCATGCTGCATTGTACTGTGTCACAGAGCGGACACTTCGTGTTCCCAAACCGCCCACCTTACCTTGAGAACATTTCCTGGCTTGTCAAGCTGTGCCAAGCCAAAACCTGCCTGGACCCAGCCCTTTTCACCCCTTCAAGGGCCCACCACATCCTGGGTGTGTCCATTGTAGTCCTCTACTGCTGTGTCCCAACCAAGTCACCATTACCTCTCCCTGCTGCCACAGTGCAGCTTCCCTTCAAGCTTAGCGTAGACAGCCAAGAATGTTTCCCAGGACTCTACAAGAATCAGTAGTTGAAAGCACACTTGAGCCAGACTGCCTCATCTCAAGTCCAGTGTCTTGCTTTGTATCCTTAGGCAATCTCTGAACCTCAACTATAAAATGGGAAGAATAACTGTACTCATTTTAGGATTTTGTGATGAGGGCTGGGTGGGCTTTGTGTTCCCCAGCACTAAAGGCAGGGATATAGTCCCCACTACTTTCTCGCTGTAGGTTTTTGGCTGAGTAATATAACCTTGATAAAATGGGAGAATTCCATTAAGCCAGGTGTGGTGGCACATGCCTGTAATCCCAGCATTCAGGAGGCTGAGGCACAAGGACTGTCCTTTAAGGTCAGTCTGGGCTCCATAGTAAGTTCAGGACTAACCTGGATTACAGACCAAGACTCTGTCTCAAAAAAAAAAAAAAAGCCATTTGTATGTATGTAAGAATCTAGTGAAATATTCCAACATACAGATCTGATCACAGCACTCCTGAAAGCTTAAACCCTGTTGTGGCTTCCTACTACTTTAGGAACAAAAACCAAATTCTTTCTAAGGCCTCACAAGGTAGTCCCTGCCTGCTGTTCTGCTGTTTGGCACCTGCACACCTCTTACATTCAGCTCTTTTAATCTACTTTCACCACTTTGTCTTTGCACATGCTGTTCCATCTGCCTGGAGCGCTGTTCCCTCTTCCAAGTGATTAGCTCCCTTCAGCCCTTTGGATTTTGGCTAAGGTTTACCTTCTCAGAGGAAACTGCCTGGATCTACAGTGCAGTGTAGGCCCACTTGGGTTCATGCTTTGACCTTTACAGCTCTTGGATGGTGTGGTTTGTAGCTTAAGAACTATGACCCTGGGAGCTCTGAGGACAGAGGCCATGTCCATACAACTCTGATCCACTAGCACTCAGGGAAATACTTGGTATACATAGTAGACACACAGCCGGTATTTGAAGAATGAATGAGAGACTTGTTCCTGATACCCACTCAGAGGCGGGACCCAGAACTCTCCAGAAAAGGAGATGTTCCTACTGGCTGCTAGCCTGAGGTTGAGTGTGGGTCCCCTAGATCAGGCTGGGTCAGAGGGTGGGTCTCTTGCCAGCAGCCCCCCAGACTGCCTCCCAGAACAAAATGACAATGTCAGACCTCTAATAAACCCAGACAGGCCTGCCCTGGCTCTGTTTGTCCTTTAAGGCTCCTGACAGCCCCGAAAAGGAGGCAGCATGGCAGAAGAGGCTGTGTGGCTTGCTGAGGGTCCGAGCCAGGGTAGGAATGAGATCCTGAGATCCAGAGTTCCAGCAGCCCAGCTCCACGGTCCCTGGGCTCTTTGTCTCTGAATGCCATGCCCCCTCTTACAGGCGGGCCTGCCTCTGAGAGTCAGTGTGTACTGTCAGCAGGAGTTGGGAGTGGAAAGATGCCTGCCTGAAAGCTTATGGCAGGACTTAGAATAGCCTGAAAGAAAGTATGAGCTCTCCGCCTTTTTTCCTGCAGTTACGAGGCAGTCAGAGACCCTTCATTGGAGGCAGGTAGGGAATGGCACTGGACAGGATTCCTGAGCCTGAAAGGACAGTCCTGCCCTACTCCCCTAGAGTCTGACCTTTCTGGCTCTAAAGGGGCATTTCCACCAGTCCTAAAATTCCCTTTTTCCCCACTTTCTCTATTTTCCTCTTTTTTTCATTACTTTTGCTTGTTCTTTCAAGTCAGAACACAATTGTATGGTTCAAATGGATATCAATAGGTTTGCAATGAAATAACCATTAAATGCTTATATATATTTTGCAGTATTTTATATGTAAATAAAAGTAAATATGAATTTATATTCCTATTCTCTGGCACTCACAGTTTCCTACCAAAAGAAAGGCCAAGGTAAGCACTGCAGACAACAGGTGTTCAACACCTCTCTTCCTTCAAGAGTGGATCTGGTTCCCTAGCAGGGCACAGATACCTTCCTTCTGCTTTCTCCCAGCCATGCCCCGCACCATCGGGGAGCACATCCTGGTTGTCACAGCATGAGCAGCATTGTGTACAACTACCCCCATGTACACATGAGGGGTGAGGGGCATGATTCCCCTCTCTCCTGCCCTCCCTCCCTACTTCCCTCTTTGTCATAGTTCACACTGCATCTCAGTGCTAGATGGTGCCTCTTGCATGGCATGATTCCCACCAGACCGAATGAATGAGTGAGCAAGCAGGCATATGAGTACTGGCTACAGGACCTTCAGGAACAAGGGTAGGCTTATCCACGTAAGGAATCTGGGTGGGGAGCTCTAGAAGGATGCAGCCTGGGTGACCTCCATTAGCATGTAAGGGACAAGCACTGTAGGAGTCTTGTGCCTGTTGGAGGCCTGATTGTCTCTGACTTAGTCAAGGCCGAGAATTCCTGTCTGGACTAGGCTCTAGGTTAGCTTAGCCAAGCCCCATCTCTCCTTGGGGTGTAGACTTCCTCCCACTTGGGTGATGTCCCAACCCTAGGAGCTAGGTAGGTGAGCCACATGGCTAGGACAGCATCTCTGGACCATGCTGAGTCAGGGTTCTGCCCTCCCAGGCTAGGTGGTGTTAAACCGATCACTTTACCTCTCCTTGAGTCTGAGTTTCCGTATCTGAAGAATGGAGTGAATATTAGTTCCTGCTTTACAAGGCTGTTGGGAGTGGCCTGTGAAATCCCTGTGTGACAGGCCTGGCCAGGACCTCACTGTAGAACCCAGCTCCAAGGGTGGCTTCTCTGGCCCTGAAAGACTAACTCCTCTACCCTGTTTTTCCTTACTCAAACAGCCAGAGAGAGATGGAAGAGTAGACAGCATGGAAAGAGATGACAGGGAGGCCCACTCTCTTCATGCCTCCTGACCATAAGCTATCCAACTGCCCCAGTTTCCATTCAGCCCTTCACACCTCCCAGTGACTTCCTGCGGCTGGCACCCTCTGCCCTGGCATGCCCCTCTGAATGACTGGTGCTCTGCAGCTCCTGTGTCTCAAAGAAGAGAAGCAAAACCAGGGGCAGGAGGGGCTGAGGCAGCAACCAAAGACAGGCAGGCACCAGTGCCTGGGAAGGCCTCTCATTGTCCCGTCATAGCTGAGCAAAAAAAGGCTCTGCAGTTGACTGAGGACAGTAAACCAAAGTTCAGTGGGTAGGCAGCATGGCATTAGTCAGAATCACTCCAGACCCTGAATATCCCGCCCTCAGGTGGAAGAGGAGAGAGAGAAATCACAAGAAAAAGGAAGACAGGTAGTGTTGAGGCCTCAGTGTCCACTGTAGCCTCACCCCTCACCCCAAGTTCTGCCCTTCTCACCCTTGTCCTCTAATGAGCTGTATTCCCCTTCTCCTGGGAATAGTAATTTTGAGAAAGGGTCTCACCAAGTTGCTCAGTTGCCCAGGGTAGGCTCAGACTTGAGCGGGGGGTGGGGTGGGTGGGGGTGTTTTGTTTTGAAACAGGGTCTTGCTCTGTAGCCCAGGCTGGTCCCAAACTTATATAGAGCCCAAGGTATCCTTGGACTCAGGCAATCCTCCTGCCTCAGGCTCCTACGTACTGGGACTACAGGGATGCACCACCATGCCCACCCTATGTGGTGCTGGGGAATTGAACCCAGGGCCTTGTACTTGCTAGGCAAGCACTTTTAACTGCTGTGCCATTCCTCCAGCCCCCAGCTATCGGTTTTGTTTTCAGTGTTGGCGACAGGATTCAGGGCCTGGGACGCTCCTAGGCATTGGCTCTACCACTAAACTACACCCTCAGCCCAGCTTCTTATTTTAGCATAGATTCTCAAAAACAGCCCAACTTGTCAATTGCCCCAGACAGTGGGTCATATGGCCTTGGGAACATGCAGCCACAGAGGGCAGAGGCCACATGGCCATGGACAGCTCAGGGCACAATTGAGGAAGAAAAGATGGGACTGGACAGGAACCTTAGCAAGGAGTTGCAGGGGGGAGGAGGGGCAGTCCTCCCACCCATGAATTACCCAGAAGCTCCATCAGATCAAGTTCCCTCCTTTAGGGCACAGTTTGTCACTCCCATTCTACAGAAGAGGAAAAACAAGGACCAGAGTGGGCAAAGGGCTTTCCGGAGGCCACACAGCCTCAGGTACACAGCAGAGGATTAAGTCATGAGTGATCCACCCTCTACTTCCCCCCTCCTCTTCCCCCCCACCTCTCCCCCACTCCCCGCACTGTGAAGCAGCAGCTGGGCTCTCCCCAATGCATTATTCAGCTCAAGAGAGCTGGCCAGCTTCTGTTACACTGTCCACAGCTATAAGCACCTGCCCTGCCGAACAGCCTCCTCTCTTAGAGAGTCCAAGGTTCCCCTCCCAGGTAAACTGGTGGGCTTTGACCATCATACCTGGGGCTCAGAACAGCCAGCTCCACTTTAGGTCTAGTGCAGGGGTGCTGGGTAGGCTCTGGTAAATGGTGTCCCAACTCTGGGGCTCAGTGACCTAAGTATTCCCTTTGAGGGATTCAGCCAGCTGAAACACAGGGAGGGCCTGAGCAGAGTCAGTGAAGTTATTGCCATGGCAACGCTAAGGCTAAGATGTAGGCCTCCTCTGGCTTCCCTTCTAGTAAACAACACCCCTGCACTTTCCACCTCTGCTCAAGGGTGAAACCCAAGGCGGTTCCCAAGCAGATGAATTATGGATCCACCCTCCCAGAATGCTGGCCCTGTCCCTCCCCAAGCCACCCCAGGCAGTCCTGGCTGCTTGGAGAAGGAGAAGGCTGTGTGTCCGGGTGCAGGCAGGAGACCTAGCAGAGGTTCCTGTGTCTCCAAGTCCCTGAACCTGTTACATAGGCCCCAGGCCCACTAGAAGCAGGAGGCCACCATGGCGAAAGAGGATGATGAAGAAAAGAAAGCCAAGAAGGGCAAGAAGGGGAAGAAGGCCCCAGAGCCTGAGAAGCCCAAACGGAGCTTGAAGGGCACCTCTCGGCTGTTCATGGGCTTCCGAGATCGCACTCCCAAGATCTCCAAGAAGGGCCAGTTCCGGAGTGCATCAGCCTTCTTCTGGGGCCTCCACACTGGTCCCCAGAAGACCAAACGCAAGAAGAAGGCCCGCACGGTGCTCAAGTCCACGTCCAAGCTCATGACACAGATGCGCATGGGCAAGAAGAAGCGGGCCATGAAGGGCAAGAAGCCGTCCTTCATGGTGATCCGCTTCCCTGGCAGACGGGGCTACGGCCGTCTCCGGCCACGTGCTCGGTCTCTCAGCAAGGCCTCCACCGCCATCAACTGGCTCACCAAGAAGTTCCTTCTCAAGAAGGCCGAAGAGTCAGGCAGTGAGCAGGCCACACTGGACGCCTGGCTCCAGCGCTCAGGCTCTCGCGTGGGCTCCCGCAAACTGCCCTTCCCGTCTGGCGCCGAGATCCTGCGGCAGGGAGGCCGGCTCCGCAGGTTCCCCCGCAGCCACAGCATCTACTCATCTGGAGAGCCTGTGGGCTTCCTGCCCTTCGAGGATGAAGCACCCTTCCGGCACTCTGGCTCCCGCAAGTCGCTGTATGGGCTGGAGGGCTTCCAGGACCTGGGCGAGTATTACGACTACCACCGCGAGGGCGACGACTACTACGACAGGCAGTCGCTGCACCGGTACGAGGAGCAGGAGCCCTACCTGGCTGCCTACGGCCCTTACAGCCCAGCCTGGCCTCCCTATGGCGACTACGCCTATGGGTACGCGCCCGAGGACCCCTATGACTACTACTTCCCTGACTACTACGGCGGCAACTTCTTCCCAGGCCAAGGCTACGGCTACGACGATTACGAGCCCCCATACGCGCCACCGTCAGGGTACACGTCCTCCTACAGCTACCACGATGGGCTTGAGAGCCACGCTTACCCTTACAGTTACTACCTGGATCCCTATGCACCTTACAACGCGCCCTACCCACCTGACGCGCCCTACGATCTCCCATATGACACTCCCTACGACTTACCCTACCTTGATCCCTACGCGCCCCCCTATTCCGCCCCCTATGCGGAAGGCATCTATGGAGGAGGGGACGGGGCCATTTACGCCCCCAGCGTTCCGTATCTTTACCCAGAGGAGTCGGCCTTCATGTACCCCTGGGTACCGCCGCCCATTCTTTCACCCCACAACCCCTACGCCTACCCCATGGACGACATCGCGGAGCTGGAGGAGCCAGAGGAGGCGGGTGGAGAGAGGCGTGGCACCTCCTTCCGCCTGCCCAGCGCCGCATTCTTCGAGCAGCAGGGCATGGACAAGCAGGCCAGGTCCAAGCTGTCCCTCATTCGAAAGTTCCGCCTGTTCCCGCGGCCCCAGGTGAAGCTGTTCGGGAAGGAGAAGCTGGATGTGCCCCTGCCCCCCTCCCTGGACATCCCGCTGCCCCTAGGGGATGAGGACGAGGACGAGGAGGAGCTGGCCCCCGTGGCCCGAGGGCCCTACGCCCACCCCTACTGGGCCTTCCTCACGCCTCGCCAGCGCAACCTGCAGCGCGCTCTGTCGGCCTTTGCGGCGCCCAGAGGACTGGGCTTCGGCCCGGACTTCGGCCGCCCGGCGCCCCGCCCGGCCACCTCGCTGGCGCGATTCCTCAAAAAGACGCTGTCAGAAAAGAAGCCCATCCCGCGGCTCCGGGGCAGCCAGCGGGCCCGGGGTGCCGGCCCTGCCGTCCGGGAGGCGGCCTACAAGCGCTTCGGCTACAAGCTGGCGGGCATGGACCCCGACCGGCCCAACACGCCCATCGTGCTGAGGCGCGCGCAGCCGCAGGCCCGCAACAACAACAACTCCCACCGCCCGCCGTCGCCCGCGCCCCGCGCCCGTGCCCACTGGAGCGCGCTGCTCTCGGCGCAGGCGGCGCCGCGGCCCCCCAGCCCCGGCCCGCCGCCCGCGCCGCCCTTCCCCCCGGCGCTGTCGCCCTACGCCTCCCTCCGCCGCCGCCCGCCGCCCTGGGCCGCGCCCGCCCATGTGCCCCTCGTGCCCCCGGCACACTGGTGGGCGCTCGCCGAGCCCCCTCCGGCGAGCCGCGAGGCGCCGTCGGATCTGCGACCCTTCCCGGGGCCCCGGCCCTCGTCCCGGGGCTCCCGCCGAGCTGGGCCCCCTTTCGGCTTCCCCGGGGCCTCGCCCGCGCTGTCGAAGAGGCAGGCCTGGCCACCCCTGCCCTCGCCGCAGCCCTCGCTGAGGAGCCTGCCGGGTCCCGGCTACCGCTCGCCCCTGGGGCCCCTGTCTCCCCAGCTGTCCCTCCGCAGGGGCCCCTTCCAGCCGCCCTTCCCGCCCCCCAGCCGAGGGCCGCGCTCCCTGCGGGAGCCTCCGCGCCGAACTTCCGGGCGCCTGGGCCCACCCCGCTCTACGGGACTGGGCTCGCCCTGTCCGCCTTCACCGCCGCCCCCGCTGCTGGGCGGCCGCCCGAGGCAGCGGTCCCTCAACCTGCCCTCGCGTCTCCCGCCCCCCTGGCGACGCCTCAGCGAGCCGCCCACCCGCGCGGTGAAGCCTCGAATGCGCCGGCCCTTTCACGCATCACCTAGCACCAGGTCCTGGAAGGCGGCTTCTGGGCCTGCGGAGCTTGGGGAAAGCCTGGGCGACCTGGAAGACTCCGAGACGCCCTGGACAGTGCCTCCACTGGCCCCGAGCTGGGAATTGGATGTGCCTTCCACCCAGCGCCCGCCCTCTCCTTGGCCAGGGGGCACAGGCAGCCTTCGAGGCTTTTCCAGGGCTCCCCCTGTGCCGGAGAGCTCCTTCCTACAGCACGTAGGCCGTGTGCCATTTCCTGTTTCTCAGTCTGAAGACCAGGCCTCCGACTCAACCAGTGTCTTTCTGGGCAGACACTATGACGCAGGGGATGGACAGCTCACTAAATCAGCCAACCTGATCCCTGAGAATCCTGAAGAAGAGGCTGCCTTGGGGGACCCCCAGCCACCAGCCGAACCCAAGACTTGGACTCTAACACCTCCCAAGGATGTAACCCCAGAGCAGAAGGTGTTAAGGTCTAGCCTCTCATACCCACGGGCCACATGTGACCAGGCAACAGCCACGTGGCCACCATGGCGCCGCTGGAAGACGCTGCCTAGGGCCCTGACCCCCTTGCCACCCTCTGGGCCCCCAGATCCTCTGCCTAAAGCAGGTGAGAGGCCTCAGGGCAGCCCTGAACGCTTTGCTGTGGTCATGCCTCAGGTGCGGAAGCTGAGCTCCTTCCAGCAAGCTGGGCCTACCACCTTGCAGCCTCCAAACCAGCCAGACCCAGAGCCTGAGAGCAACCAGAAGCCGAAAGCCTGCCGTGTGCGCTGGTCCCGCCTCTGGCTGGCAGCAAATGCCCACCAGGCCTGGCCACAAGTACACATCCACTCTCCGTCTCATCACCTGGGCCCTGGAGCTGGCTTCCCGTCCCTCAGGGGCTCCTGGAAAGAGGTGGTCCCCCAAAGCGGGCAGAATAAGGTATGGGAAACTGGTGAGAGGGGGGGCTTAGGAGTTCTGACCTAGGAAACAAGGCAAGAGGTGGCCTGAGGAACCCTAAGCAACTCTGACAACCTGCCAACTGCACAGGCCTCAGTTTCCCCATCTGCAGGTTGGGAAAATAGCCCAAGCTTCCCCGATCCCCTGGAGAGTTGTCCACTGCAGGTAAGTGTAGGGCAGAGATTCAGGAAACTTTTCCTGGTGGCTTTGGGAAAGGAATTTATTTTTCTGTTAGCTCCAGCCTGGTCCAACCTGAATGGCACATCTGGCTCCTGGTTGGCCTGCAGAGGCTTTGCCAACCTTTGTGCAAAATAGCCCAAGTTACACATGCATTCTATTCTACCCCAACCTCCCTGCCTGTGTCTTCCTGCTTCCCACTGATCCTCCTCCAAACTGAAATCCTCTCTCTTCTCAGGTCTCCTGCCCTTTATAGGCCTCTGAGCTAAAAGATTCTGGACAAGGAGAGGAAAAGGGCTCAAAACCTAACCTGCTAGCCTCCTGAGTGCTGAGTGGGGAAACTGAGGCCCAGAGGCCATGCCGTGGATGGGGGACTGAGGCAAAAGTCAACTTGGGTCCCCTTTTGGGTGCCTAGCCTATGCTTGGCTACCATACTCATGGTGGAATACGAGCCTCATGCTGGGTGGCCCTTGGAGGAGGCGGGTGGTCACCGGAGCCTCCCCCGGGACACCTAGGATGGGCGGGGCAGGAAGGGGTGTTGGTATTTCACAGCCTCTGCAGACGGGGCCCTGTGGAGCCGGCAGCCACCTGGGCCCACCAATGGCGACTGGGGCAGCCTGGCTTCTGGGGGGGCCCTGGCCCCGGCGTCGGGTGCCCCGTGCCGTGTGGGCTGCGGCTTTGCGAGAACGGGGCGCAGGGCCCCCAGGGGTGAAGGGCAAGGATGCCTGGGCCCTCCTCACCCTGGAATACGTGAGTGGCTGAATTATTCAGGGTCTGTAGCTGCTGGTGAGCACATGGGCAGATGGGTGGGCCGGAGGCCAGGGCCGAAAGGGTGATACTTGTGTCCTACTTAGCAGCCCAGAGATGGGTAGGCAGCATGCAGGGCCCCTCCTGGTGTCCTCTTTCCTCGCCTACCCAGGAGAGGTGCAGCGGGGATGGGAATGGCTGAGGATGCACACGCGGGTGCTCCCAGATCTGTACAGCCTTGCAGGCCTGTGTGCTCCAGCACACATGAGTGTCTACACTGCCAAATGTGAAAAGCAATGTGTGCCAAAGTCAGAGCGTACACAGCGTCTGCGGGAGTCTCAGTTATCTGCTCATCCTCTGTGTGCACACACGCCATACATGTGAATGGGCATTATGGAGATCCTGCAGCTAAAAGGTGGCATGAGGTCATCTATTCTCAACTGCCACAGGGTGGAGAGGACCTCAGCTATCCACCACATGCCATGCCAAGTGGACATTAAGAGCATGTACCTGCAAGTGTCCTGTGGGCAGGACACTGCATGTGTGTACCCACTTCTGGGCTGCTAAGTAGGGCACAGGTGTCATCCTTTCAGCCCTGGCTTCTGATCCAGCTGTCTGCCCACATGCTCACCAGCATCCACAAACCCCAAGGAGAGTTGATGCTGGGTGGGGGGAGAGGCAGTTATGCATTTGTATACATGTATGTATGTGTGCTTGTCCCAGGGGCAGGACCCTTGGACCTTGCAGGAGCACTTGTCTTGGGGACACACAGGGTACTGAAGGCAAATGCAAGCCTGTGTTGGAGAGTTGCTCTCTCCCAGTCTTTGTGGGCCATTGCTTTCTGTGCTGGGGAGGCCTGCAGGACCTGTTGGATCTGGCTCTGGGTTCCTTCTCTGATAATGGAATTAGATCCCAGGTCTGTCCAAATCTGAGCCCCCGTGGGAGCCATCAGCCTGCCAACCCTACCTCTCCCTCACAGATGCACTCTATTCGCAACCTGCCTTCTGTGTGGACCCGAGAGCAGCACAGGGAGGATGGTGTGGAGGACATGACACAGCTGGAGTGAGTGGGCAAGGATGGGGGCATTCATCTCTGTGGGGACCCTATACACCCAGTCAGAGTACCTACCTACCTCCCAGATCATTTCAAAGACTCAGTTTCCTCATCTGCAAAATGGGTGTCATGAAATGTCACAAAAGACCACGTGTGGCTGGAGGAATAGCTCAGAGGTTAAAGCACTTGCCCAGCAAGCTCAAGACCCTGGGGTTCGATTCCCCAGCACCACATAAAGCTGGGCATGTTGGTGCATGCCTGTAATCCTAGCACTTGGGAGGCTAAGGCAGGAGGATTGCCATTTGTTTGAGGCCATCCTGGGCTCTATAGTGAGTTCAGGACCAGCCTGGACTGAAGAGCAAGACCCTGCCTCAAGAAACAAAAACAAACTAAGAAACAAAAACCAAAAAGACCAAATCTGTGCAAGTCAAAACTCTATAAGTCAGATAGAGGCCTTGGTTCAAACCTCAGCCCTACCACTTACCAGCTAGGAGGGCTTAGCAAGTCACTTCTCCTCTTTATGCCTCAGTTTCTCATCCCAGAATGGAGTGGGTGGTCATGAGAGTACTGGTATGACAGAGATGTCCAAAACTTGAAGGCTGTGTTGGTCATTGCTGTGATCCTATCACCCTGACTCAGCCCTTATGTCTGTCTGCCTCCCAGTCCCCAGGGAAGTAGGCATAATGGTTATCACCATTAAATAAACTGAGGCACAAGGTAAAGTAACTTTCCCAAGGTCAGTGTGAAAGACTTGAACTTGGGCCTGCTTGACCAAGTCCCCTGAAGTGTGGACTAGGGGCCCTGGAAACACTGTCCTGAGAACCCCCTTCATGGCCTTCCAGAGACCTCCAGGAGACTACTGTGTTGTCCAACCTGAAGACCAGATTTGAACGGAACCTCATCTATGTAAGTCCTGAGGCTGGGCTAACCTGGGGCCTGGTGGGAAGTAAGGTTTCTCTTGCTGGGCTCAGATCTGTGACCTTTGATTTGAGCTCTGGATTTCACCCTGGGATAAGAAAGGCTAAAACTCTGAAATTGGGAGTCTTAAACTATAATCTCAGAATGATGGACATGAAAAGAGAAACCTAGGGACAGGGAATTCAGAACCTGTGACCTTCCATCCCCACCTTGCACTGGGGACCTAAGGGATAAAGTCTCCAGAGTTCCAGACCCCAGAGTGGGGATAGCAAGAGGTATGAGAGGGTGCCCCTGGCCCCAGAATGACAAAACAGAGGCCCGAGCCACAGAGTAGAAAGTAGGGACATCCAGAAGAGCTCTGGTTACCTGGATCTCCTATACTCCCAAACTCCTTTCAGCCTCCAGGGAATAGAGTGTTGACCTAAATAGGAGGCTAGCATCCTAGAGCCTAGGCCTGACCACAATGAATAAGATAGGTGGGAGCTGACATCGGCAAGCTCATGGCTGCAGGGCTTGGCCTCCTCATACTGCTCCTACCCACAGCCCATGCAGTGTCTGAGCTCTGCTACTAGAACACAAGACCCAACAAGCTGCTAGAAGGCTCTAGGGAGCTATACCAAGGGCAGGCAGCCAAATATCTATCCCACCAGAAAGGGGCCCAGGCTCCTGAGCGGGGAAGGGAGGGCCATGAGTTGGCCCAGCTCTGAAGCCACCCTTTGCCAGCAGACATACATCGGCAGCATCCTGGTGTCAGTGAACCCGTACCAAATGTTTGGGATCTATGGGCCAGAGCAGGTGCAGCAGTACAGCGGGAGGGCCCTGGGAGAGAATCCTCCGTGAGTATCTGCAGGGCTGGGCAAAGGGCTACCTGCCACTGGGGTCTCCGGGGTCCCTCTCTGAGCTTAGCATGTCCTAGGCTGTCCCTCAGCCATGAGTTACAGCTGACATGAGTAGGCAAACACACTTAACCTATGGTCTGTTCCCAGGCATAGCCATAACCTTTCTTGAAGTCAGTGCAGCTCAGGAAGGGCTTGGCTACATTTTCCACAGTGGGTGTTGACTGCTTAACTGGGTAGAAACACCTTCTACTTCTATCCAACCCCTGGAGGTTTGGGAGCTCGGAGGTAGGGCTGGACCCAGTGATATTTAGTGGTCTGTCTCACCAGGCACCTCTTCGCGATCGCTAATCTTGCCTTCGCCAAAATGCTCGATGCCAAACAGAACCAGTGTATAATCATCAGGTAAGCTGGGCATGTTCACACTGGGTATGAGGGAGGGCCTCAGTAGCAGGTCTGCATCCAGCCAGGTGGGCACCTTTGGGCCGAACACTACCTACATCCCCTTGCTTCATGGTGGGGCAGGGCAGGCAAGAGCAAAAGGTTGAACCTCACTTTGCCCCTTCGCCTGATCAGTGGAGAGAGCGGCTCTGGCAAAACTGAGGCCACCAAGCTGATTCTGCGCTACTTAGCAGCCATAAACCAGAAACGCGATGTCATGCAGCAGGTATGTCTGTCTGTCCCTTGCGTGGTCTGCCTATCACTTCAGGACCCTCCACTGAGCACCCTTGCTGAACATGCCATTTGTGCTCCCTGAGAGGCAAGGCTCTTTGGCCTACTTGGACAATAAGAAGGCTAAGTTCAGGGGTGCTATGTGGTCATCGCGCCCCCCAGGGAGGTCCTGGGAGTAGG
Organism: Ctenodactylus gundi; assembly: GCA_004027205.1. Classification (NCBI taxonomy): domain Eukaryota; kingdom Metazoa; phylum Chordata; class Mammalia; order Rodentia; family Ctenodactylidae; genus Ctenodactylus; species Ctenodactylus gundi. The sequence continues at coordinate 214,141 of PVKB01000538.1, read as the reverse complement.
GAGTAGAGGCCACACAGGCAGGCCAAGCCAGCCTGACTTTCTGACCTAGCCTTACCTTTCCACTTATGGTCTCAGGACCACCATATTCTATGCTCAGAGGCTGAGCAGCCTCCAGCAATGGAAAGGCAAGGGCAGGTCTGAGTGTGGGAGTGCATGGAGTCGGAATGCAGCAAATGCCAAATTGGGGATATCAGAGAGCACCAGGCAGGATCAGGTTTTCTAATGAGGGAATGCCAAGTCCTCCAAACTGGGAAGTATCAGGAGCTCACACATCCCCTCAGGAATGGTTTCTTGAGGACCTGATGTGTGCTGTCTTAGTTTCTTTTTTGTTGCTGGGGCAGACTACCTGACATCCACAACTTTAGGGAGGAAAGCTTATTTTAGCTCATGGTTTCAGGAAGTCACAGTCCATTCTCAGGTGGGCAGCTGGAAAATGGTGGAATCACATGGTAGGGCTGCAGCTAGAACCAGAGCTGGAGCCAGTGCTCCAGAGACAGAGATCCTCACAGCATGGCTGAACAGAGACAAGTCTGGGAGGAAGGGCGGGACCAGCATACACCCCTCCAGGTCAAGAGCCAAGCATTTGTCCCTTCCAGCCAGGTCCCCCCCCTCAACCCTACACAGTATCCATAAGTACATGAGGCTTTTGGGGGACACTGCAGATCCAAACCACCACATGTACCAGGCACTGGGGAGGAGGCAGCAGCAACGCAGACAAATGTTCATGCTCTGTGGTAGTTCTTTGTAGTAGAGGAGGCAGAAAAGAAAAAAATACAAGTACCTATAAGTACCATTATGTATATATGAAAGGTTGGTATGTTGGGGAAAACCTAGGGAAATGCATTCATTATTTTCCTACTGCTGGGACATAATACCTGACACTCACAATTAAAGGAGAACAGATTTATTTGGCTCACAGTTTCCAGTGAGTTAAGTCCAAAGTTGGCTGACTCTAAGGCAGAAACACATGGTGGGAGAGCCTGGTGTGGAGGACGGCTGCTCACACCAGGGTGTCCAGGGAGCAGAGAGAGAAAGGAGGGGCCAAGGGGAAGAATACATCCTTCCAGGTCACCCCTCCGACCGGGCTTCACATTTAGCTACTAAATACATCAGTGATGAATGTAACTCCTCCATGATCCAGTTATCTTCCAGACACATAAGGCCTCTGGGAGACATTTTAGGTCTAAACCACAACAAGAGGTGTCGGGGGTTGTAATTATGAGCACAGTGGTCAAAGTGAGGCTACGCACATCTGGGGAAGGGTGAGGAGAACGAGGACGGTGCATGTACAGAGACCCAAGACGCAAGCAAGTCTGGGATGCTCAAGGGACAGCAGAGCAGCAGCATGGAGCCCGGATGAGCGAGGACAGGGTAGTGGCAGCAGGAGTAGGAGAATGTGTGAGACTAGATCTGAGTTCTGGTCAGAACCAGCCAAGGACCAGACTGAAGGGCCAGGGAGGGCACAGTCCTAGAGTGATGTGACCCTAGCAGTTCCTCCTGGACCTGGGACAGCATGTATGCAGGTATGAGGAGAGCTGGAGAGGGCAAAGGAGGGGAGGAGAGGGGATGACACTGGCCAGGCTGGCCTTGGGTCCCAGTGAGGACTGGCTGAGCTGGAGGAAAGTGGGAGCCACATGGGGATGACGACATAGGTGTTCAAAAGGCCCTCTGGTGACTGTGTTGAAACAGCAGAAGAGGGCAAGGACACAGCTGGGGAGCAGACTAGAGAGGGGCAGGGACAGATGGCCATGGTGGCCATGAGCCAAGGAGAAGAGGACATCCCCAGAGCCGTGAGACAGGCAGGCTCCCAAACCCTGGGTCCACACTACACTCCCCACACCTGGATGCCGGAGTCTCTGGGGCTCACGTGCTTACATCCCCAGGCACCAGGGGGCTAGCTGGTTCCCTCCCTGATCCAAGGCTCTGGTCTCCAGGGTGGAGAATTGGCTTGTCCTATGAGTGACGGCTTTTGTTTTTGTTTCCCATGTCTCCTCCCCTCTTCGCTGGCACTCTGAAGATAAAGGTACTTAGAGTATGTGTGCATGTGGGTAGCTGCAAGCATGCACTCCAGTGGACAGCAGGGAGAGGTAGCCGGGGGCCTGTCCTAAGCCGGGGCTGGGAGCTTGTGTCTGGGCACTGTTGGGTGTGGGGCCCAAGGGGCTGGGAGGGGGTAGCATGGGGCTTGCTGTGAGGATGCTGGGCAGCAGGGAGTGGAGGGCACTGGGGGACACTGGGATTCCATAAGGAATCCTCCCCTAGCCACCCCTCACCAAAGGGGAGTCCTTGGGATGACCTGGGTCTGGATGTGACGCCCATCCGGGGCTCCAGAATACACCCAGCCCCAGCACCTCCTCTCTTTCTGGGTTCCAGATCCTGGAGGCGACCCCCCTCTTGGAGTCCTTTGGTAACGCCAAAACCGTCAGGAACGACAACTCCAGCCGCTTTGGGAAGTTTGTGGAGATCTTTCTGGAAGGGTGAGTGGCACTGTAGTGGGGCGCCCACGGGGCTGGCAGCACCCACCCTGTGCCCCAGCAGCCCTTCACACCAGCCAGCTACCCTGCCTGCTCCCAAGCCTGAGAATTGGCTGTGCTCGCACCCCAGGGGCGTGATCTCCGGTGCCATAACCTCCCAGTACTTGCTGGAGAAATCCCGGATTGTGTTTCAGGTGGGCAGCCTTCCTGAGCCTATGAATGGGGAGGGCCGGGTGGGGCACTGTTACTCACAGCCTGGTGCCTCAGGGGCGGGACAGATATCCAACTGATGAATAAATACATGCATGGGAGCACATGTTTGAGCCCATGACCTTGTTGCCTCCTCTCTCCAACCCCTACCACAGTCCTGTAGCAGACTAGGCATGCTCGGGCCTCAGGGTCTTTGCACCTACTATGTTCTCCTCCCAGGAACACTCATCCTCAAGATGCCTACACAGCCAAACCCCTTGTCTCCTCTTCAGGATCCCCTGCTCAGCAGAGCTACCCCATGTAAAAAAGCAGCTGCTTTCCACCCCAGCAGAATTCCTACCCCTACAGTGCTTTATTTCTCTCCAGATTACTTTTCGCCATCTGACATATTTTGCGTTCTAGCCGGTAATCTGCTGCGTGTGTCTCCCCAGCTAGCAAGTGGGGTGCCAGGTGGTCAGGAGTAGGCCTTGTTTCCCTCTGTGTCCTAAGGGCCTGGGACAGAGCCTGTGGCCCAGGAATCACTCGGCAGAGTTGGCTGAGTGCACTGTCGGAAGGCCTGTGTATGCCCATCTGTGGTCATGCATCTATGGAGGCGTGTGTGGCCAGCTCAAAGGAAAGAGGACAGACTGTCTGTCTCACTTTCCAATCCCGCCCTAAGTGTCAGGCTGGGGCTTCCTGCATCACAGAGGCACGGGGCCTCAGCAGGCTGTCTTAGTGTGTGCTTGTGTTCGTGGACACACTGGGACCCGCCTATACGTCTAGGGGCCACTGAGGTGGTGGCTACCTTCTCTGTGCCCACCTGCCCAATCTGCAGGCCAAAAATGAGAGGAATTACCACATTTTCTATGAGCTGCTGGCCGGGCTGCCTGCTCAGCTTCGCCAGGCCTTCAGCCTACAGGAGGCCGAGACCTACTACTACCTGAACCAGGTGAGCACCTGCTGGCATCCAAGGCTCCAGCACCCCTAGGCGGGCCCAGGGATTCTACCCACGACATCCTAGTGGCTGGCACAGATGACGGACAAGGAGAGGACAAGTTTGGATTTAAGGCATCTCCTCACAGCCAGGAGGATGGGAGCCTTTGGGTCTCAGAGCAGAGGAAGGAGACTTACCTGACCTAGAGCAGAACTAGCTAACCTGAGCTGCTGCTTGTCCCATCTGTACCTCCGTCTCCATGTCTGTGAAATGGGGACCACATCATACTACGTGTCCCCCTGTGCAGAAATGCAGTGAGGTGTAGAGGAGGACATGCGGGTCATGAATTTAGCACTGGCTTCCATGGATGTTGGCTGCTGTTTTCATCATGACCTGGCTGTGGCCAAAGGTTAGCGGGTGACAAGGCCCCGTGACTCATCGCGTTTGGAATGCACGAGGCCTGCCCCGACCTCCCCTCTCAGCCTTCCAGCCCGTGAGAGTGGAACAAGAGCTCGAGGCACAGCTCAGGCCACATGGCCAGCCCCTGACCCCAGTCCCTGCCCTGGCCTAGGGTGGGAACTGTGAGATCACAGGGAAGAGTGACACGGATGACTTCCACCGGCTCCTGGCCGCCATGGAGGTGCTGGGCTTCAGCAGCGAGGACCAGGACAGCATCTTCCGCATCCTGGCCTCCATCCTGCACCTGGGCAACGTCTACTTTGAGAAGTATGAGGTGAGTGCGGTCTGCAGCCAGCTGTGGGGACAGGAGCCGCCTCTTCTGAGACTAGAAAGCCATCTGCATTTCTCTTACATGTTGCACTACACACAGCCTCTGTGTCTGTTTATCTTTTTCTTATTGGTGAACAAGAGCTCTTTATGTGTTGAGGAAGCTAGACCTTTGTTTCTGATACAAATTACATATTTTCCAGTTTGTCATTTATGTTTAGATTTTCTTTACAAGTTTTTTTGGGGGGTAGTTTTTGTACTGTTCTTGATTATGCCGTGCAGGTTACTTTAATATTATTTTTGAGCAGTTCATGTAGTTGTATTTTCTTGGATAAAATTTGGCCTTTCTATCATTTTTATAGAAACATATCTCTCAAATTATAGTATGTCGCACCTGATAGTGCATACTGTGATTCAGGCCCTTGGGAGACTGAGGCAAGAGGATTGCCTTGAGGTCAAGGCCTGCCACTATCCTGGACCATATAGTAAGACCCTGTCTCAAAATAAACAAATGCATAAATAAATAAAATAACAGCCCTCTCCCACAATTTTTTTCAAGAACTTTTACAGTTTTGTGAGATTTTTAAAAACATTTACAGTTATTTATTTATTTTGTGGTACTACGGGCTGGCCCAGGACTCAGTCTGGGCTTGTAGTTGCAGTCCTCCTGCCTCAGCCTCCTAGGATTCTGGGATTACAGGCTTGTGCCTCTGGGCATGACTAACATTTAAATCTTTGATGCATCAAGAATATAGGCTGGAGGAATGGCTCAGTGGTTAAGGCACTTGCCTAGCAACTGCTAAATCAAGCACTAAGTACCCAAGTTCAATTCCCCAGTGCCACATAAGCTGGGCGTGGTCTCTCTCACTCTCTCTCTCTCTCTCTCTCCCCCCCCCCACTCTGGAAGAGTCTCATTCTAATTCTATGGTCTATCCTATTCCTGAGCTCACTATGCAGCCTAGTCTGACTTAGTAGGCAAGTGCTTTAATCACTGAGCCATGCCCCCGGCTCTACTTCCAGGCTTTCTAATGTCCCTCATTAGCCTGTCTGTATATGCACTATATGTCTGTGACTGTGCTGTTTTTATTTATTTACTTACTTATTTAGTGCTGAGGATGTGGCCCAGGGTCTCACACATCCTAAGCAAGCACTCTAGGGTTAGGATGGGCAAGTGGTCTGAGGCTTCAGACTGAGCAAGCATTCCTAACTTTAATATGTTTTTATTACTGCACGGATCCTTCTTCACTTGTTTTGTTGTGCTTCCAGAGTTTGTTGTTTGTTTGTTCTGAATTTTTGATACATGATCTTGCTCTGTAGTACACCTGAACTCACTAAGTTGCCTTCAACTCTCATTTTTCCTGCCTCTGGCCCCTGTGCCACCACAGCTGACTTCTTTTCCAGAATTTTTGTGGCAATTCTAGCTTGTTTGTGTTTTTCATAGGGACTCTGAGCTCAGCTTACCTAGTTCACAGCATATTGCCATTGCAATTTTGCAGGCGGATGCCCAGGAGGTGGCCTCAGTGGTGAGTGCCCGGGAGATCCAGGCTGTGGCTGAGCTACTGCAAATCTCGCCCGAGGCTCTACAGAAAGCCATCACCTTCAAAGTGACTGTGAGTCAGTGGGCACCCTGATTCTGACAGTTTCCTGCCAGAAACTGTCACCACATCCTCTGTGGCCCACCACTCCCTCTCCTTTGTTCCTGCCCATCAGATGAGTCAGGCTAACCTCAGATCCCAAAGGCACCAAACTCCAACTTCTAGGCCTTTGCATAGCCAGTTCCCAGTGCTTGGAATGCTATTCCTCTTATCACACCTGCTCACCTTTCTAGACCCACTGTGGGGTCCCTGGTCCTCCAGTACCTTCCATGACCCATGGCTGGATGAGAACTCCAGACATTCACAGTCCTAGGTCCTTCTCCTGTCCTGGGGCTGTGTTCTGATGTTTGTCTCACCCATTAGACCAACTGCTCTCAGCCCCGGGATCACCAGGCAGAGGAGGGAGGAGGGCTTCCTGTCCCACCTCTGGCCAGCTGCGTACCTGAGACCAGTTACACCTCCAGCCTCCCTTCTCTATGGTCCTACACCCCACCCCAGGCCCCCAGTCCTCAGGGATCTTCATGGAGACAGTAGCCAGCCTGCTGTCACTCAGAAACCACACCCCTCCCCAGGAAACCATGCAAGAGAAGATCTTCACACCCCTGACCGTGGAGAGTGCTGTAGATGCCAGGTGAAGCCTTGTCCCTTCCTGCCTCAGACCCCAGGCTCCAACACCCTGTCTCTGTGTGCCACTCACTGCAGCATCCCACCTCTGCTACAGGGATGCCATTGCCAAGGTCTTGTATGCACTTCTGTTCAGCTGGCTCATTGCTAGGGTCAACGCACTGGTGTCCCCAAGGCAGGACACGCTGTTCATAGCCATCCTGGACATCTATGGCTTTGAGGTAGGACTGCATGAGTGGGCAGGGCTGGGAGAGGATGACACAGGGAGGCTTTGCCCTTCTCTATTCAGTTTCACATTCCCCTCCAACTTGGGGCCATTCCCCTAAGGACCCTGCCCATACCATCTCCCTAGCCCGCTCCACTGACTCCTGTACCCTCAAGCACTCCCTGAGGCCTCAGAGCCTGGCCCTGGGCAGCACCAAGGACCCCAGGAAGGCCCAGACCAGTTCATGGCCTGTGGGAAGCTCCCCACTGCAGCTGAGTCAGGATGTGGACAGAATTCTGGCAGGCCAGTATGATCAGAGGCATGAGGGGCAACCCAGCACAGAGAGTTTTGGGGGAGCCCACTACTCCAGCAGAGGGTTGGGGGAGCAGGCCGGGAGACATCCTGAAGGAGGAGGGGATGTTCCTGAGAGCAGCAAATGTATACTAGGGAGGAAAAGGCCTGGCCAGGCAGTGTTGGACCAATGTCCTTTGTGGGATGCTGCTGTGTGATGTGTGCAGTAAGGAAATGTTAAGACAGGCAAGATCACAGCATGCACTTCCCTGGCATCTGTTATGTGCTAGGTGCTGTTATTAACTCATTTTACCCTCCTGACAGCCCTCTGAGGCAGGTAATGTCAGTTCTTAAAAATAGAGAAACTGAGCCACAGTCACACAGCTAGAAAGTAGCACAGGCAGGACTTGAATCCAGGCAGAAGCATCTGGCCTCTGGCCTCTACCTTGGCTGCAAGGACCTGGACTGCCAAGCACTGTTCATGGGGGAAGTGAGGCCGAGGGAGGGCTGTGCAGGCCTTGTGATTAGGCTGTGGCTCTGGGAAGCTGACACTACTGAACTGAATGCAGAGAAGGCCTGGATCTGGGAACAGCCCAAGGTGGGATACACAGGCTATTGGTCACAGGGACCAGCTGGCTTCTCTCCCTCCGGCAGGACCTGAGTTTCAACAGCTTTGAGCAGCTGTGCATTAACTATGCCAACGAGAACCTCCAGTACCTTTTCAACAAGATCATTTTCCAGGAGGAGCAGGTGTGTTGCTGTGAACAGCCTGTTCCCACCCTCACTGGCCAACAGGCCTCTTGGAGGTAGATAAGAGCAAACTGGTTCTCTAAGGGCAATTCCAAGGTTGGCAGGAGACAAGTGCAGGGAAAGGCATTCTGGTCAGGGGTTAGCCCATGTGAAGACTTATGTTCCAAAGGGAGAGTGCTGGGGTATTGAGCCCAGAGAGGGTCTACTTGTGGGGGCCCTTGCAGGGCCTTGAGGGATTATGTTGCCCTATTGAGGGCTGAGCTCCCTGATCTAGGAGGTGTGCAAGCAGAGGGTCCCCAACCAGCCTTGGAGGTGGGTGGGTGGGTCCTGGACAGGCCTAGGAGGCTGAGCCCCTGCTGCTCACTGCCTGCTGCCTGTAGGAGGAGTATATCCGTGAGCAGATTGACTGGCGGGAGATCACCTTTGCTGACAATCAGCCCTGCATCAACCTCATCTCACTGAAGCCCTATGGTATTCTTCGCATCCTTGATGACCAGTGCTGTTTTCCCCAGGTGAGCTGCAGCACAGCAGGAGACTGCTCAGTCCCTAGGGCCTCATTCCCCCAAGTCCTTTATCTGTCTCTGCTCTGCTGAGAGGAGAAGTGGTGTGCTGGGACACTCATACTACCATTCACAACCTGGTGTGACTTAGGCTAGATGGGGGATATGGAGGGGGTCCAAAAGAGGGGTTGCACATACCTGGAAAGTTGCACAGGGCTTCTTCCTGGAGGAGGTGACTTCGGGTCCTGATGCTGAAACGTGAGAGTGGGGTGGCAGCGGGAGCTGATCCTGCCATACCTCTCTGCAGGGGTCCACATAGGCCCCAGTGCCTGGCTAGGGTACTTAACCCCCAACCCAGAGCCATGGGCAGCCATGGAAAACTGTGAGTTAGTCCCCTCCACTACCCTTGGGGGAGCAGTCAGTGCTGGAGAATTTGCCAGCAAGAACAGGGTGCCAGCCCCTGACTTCTGCCTCTCCCCAGGCCACAGACCACACATTCCTGCAGAAGTGCCACTACCACCACGGCGCCAACCCACTCTACTCCAAACCCAAGATGCCACTGCCTGAATTTACCATCAAGCATTACGCAGGCAAGGTCACCTACCAGGTGAGACCTGAGACAGCCAGCATGGCTGTGGGTGCTCTGGTTTCCTTGAGTGGTCTGAAAATGGAAGCACAGTGTGGATCTGGCCACATACACCTGGTTCCAACTCTTGTGTAACATTAGGAAAATCACTTACCCTCTCTGAGCTGCTGCTGCCTCACCTAGAACCAGGGGATAGCAGTGCTGAGTTGGGACTAAGAAGCCTAGAGTAGATATGATAAGGAACAGCTATTTTCAGTCACTATTATCTGAGACACCCCTGCCCTGGAGGTGCCACTGGCTAGGCTGGCCATTCTCTTCCCTCATCTGTAACATGAGCACAAGGCAGTGTGCACAGCCCGAGGCTGATGCCCTGTCCAGAGGAGCTAGGTGGAGGCCACAGCAGCAGGGAGGGTCCAGTCCCTAGACAGAGGTAGGGCCAAGCAGTGCCCATGTCATTCAGGGACCACTCTCTTACCCAGAGGAAGGAAGCAGGAAGAAGAGTGGGGAACTAGCCTCTGGCCCAGGTTGTATATGGTATGCTGAAGGGGAGCACAGCACAGGCCCCACTGTCTGCCGCTCCCTTTTTCCAGGTGCACAAATTTCTGGACAAAAACCATGACCAGGTGCGTCAGGACGTGCTAGACCTGTTTGTGCGGAGCCGGATGCGGGTGAGTGAGGCCCAGTCTACAGCATAGCCTGTCTAGAGCATAGCCTGAGCTTCCAACCTTCCTGCAGTCCCACCAGGACCCACCCACAGGTGCCCCCCACCCAATACAAAGCTGATGCCCTGCCCCAGTCCTGCCCTGCCCCTTCTCTCGACAGCCAAGCCTTGGCCAGGACCACACAACCCACCAGCCCAGCCTCAGTGTTCTCTGCATATGCCCTCCCTCCCTCCCTTGCCCGTAGAGCCTGGGGACCTGGTTTAGGTTCCTCGAAGGCTTGGGGAGGTACCCCCATGTCTGCCCTTTACTAGCCAGTGGCCAGATTGCATCACCTCCCTTGGCCTCCACTTCTGCCTCTTGTCAGATGGCATTGACCAGAGTTTGGACCATGTGTATAGCACAGTCAGTGGCTGACTGTGTGTTCCACAAAATGGAAAAGAGCCAGAATAATTATGAGATGAGTCCACTAGAGAGTGCTATGACCCTTCTTTTGAGAAGTAAGCAAGTCAGAATGGCAGAGAGTTTCTCAGAGTGCTTCAGTCCAAAGACTTGACTCCTTCTCATCTCTCCTTTCTCTCTTCTCTCGGCCATGACATCTCCATTTTCCCTGCCTGTCTCCCCATCTCCCTGGCCCTGCCCAGGCGGTGGCACACCTCTTCTCCAGCCATGCCCCGCAGGCTGCCCCTCAGCGCCTGGGCAAGGGCAGCTCTGTGACCCGACTGCACAAGGCACACACAGTGGCCGCCAAGTTCCAGCAGTCGCTCTTGGAGCTGGTGGAGAAGATGGAGAGGTGGGTCAGGGCAGGTGGGCAGGGCACCAGCCTCACCTTGAGTTGCACCATGTGACCTTCAATAGGTAACAGCACCTTCCTTCTCTGAGGTCTCACATTGCCCTCCTCCTGACCCTGTGTAGGTGTAACCCCTTGTTCGTGCGTTGTCTGAAGCCCAACCATAAGAAGGTAAGTGAGAGCTGAGGTCTTTGGGAGAGCCAAATCCTCCCTGTGCTGTGTACCTTAGGCACGTGATTTGGCCTCTCTGGACCTCTACCTGCCAACTCACCGTGGGGACTCTTTATCAATGACAGTGCCTTTGTACATGGGTGGGTCACTGTGTAGACACCTTCTCTGGGCATCACCTTCTCAGGAGCCGGGTCTCTTTGAGCCAGAGGTGGTGATGGCCCAGTTACGCTATTCAGGAGTTTTGGAGACAGTGCGGATCCGCAAGGAGGGATTCCCAGTGCGGCTACCCTTCCAGGTGTTCGTTGACAGGTATCTCAGTCTGGGTAGTTTTGAACTCCATAGACCCTTGCCCCAAGTCTCCATGGATCCAGGTATACACAACCCGGGCAACATAGGACTTACTTGCACAGTTGCGCGGGTTGTATACCCTACAAGATTTATGCTAAGCATATTGTTTTACCTACCTTTTTGATAGTTTTGTTATATCTATGTTGCTGTAGAAAGATGATTTTCATACCATTAGGCCTTGATAGTAGACTGCTTTGAAACTTGTTGAATCTCAATACATTTGAAAATTGCATCCTGGTATTCGTTATTAATTTTTTGGTACTCCGTTCTTCTGGGAACCAACTAAGAAACCGAAGTACCCTTGTAGTTCTGGTTCCAGCAGATGGCAGTAAAGTATCTTGTTCTGCTGAAATTGCCTATTAAACAATTTTCTGACACCTTGCAGTCTTCAGGACAGAGTGCCATCTCTCATTAGATGATGCTGTGAGTGGCCTCACTGGACACAGGGTTGGGATGCTGACCCTTTGGTCTATTAGGCTTCTAGGGTGAACCTCATAACTTCAGGCTGAGTTTGGGCCCCCACAGGTACCGCTGCCTAGTGCCCCTCAAGCACAACCTGCCAGCTAATGGGGACATGTGTGTGTCCGTGCTGAGCCGTTTGTGCACAGTCATGCCAAACACATACCGTGTTGGGATCAGCAAGGTGAGTGCTGCCCTCGCATAGCCCTGGGAGACCCCAGCTCAGGGCCCTTGAACTATAAGTTGTGGAATCAGAAATGGCCAAGCTAGATTCTTGTCTTGGTTGGGCATAATGACACAGCTGTAATGCCAGCCACCCTGAGGCAAGAAGATTGTACACTGGAGCCCAGCCAGGACAATATATTTGTAGTAGGCCTTTATTTATTTATTTATTTATAGGCCTTGTCTCAAAATGTTATTGTCTTTATTTTTTTGATACTGGGAACCAAGCCTAAGGCCTTCATAATGAGCTGCATCCTCCACCTATTTTTTATCTTTGATTTAGAGACAGAATCTCACAAAGTCACTAAGTTGTGCAAGCTGGGCTTGAACTTGAGATCCTCCGAAGCCTGCCAGAGTGCCGGCTTCAGGACCGGGCCTGGCAAAATAAAATATTTAAAATGGACAGGGGATGGGGGGAAGCATAATGCTTCCCAGGTTCAATGCTTAGTATGGAAAAAAAGGCCACACACAACTCCTGTCTTGGAAGCCATCTAACTGGGCTGGGCTGGCCATGTTAAATGCTCACCTTCCTCCTGGGTTCCTGGTGGCTGGGTACCCTTCATTTCACCTCCTTGAACTCAGCTGTCTCTCTAGTCTAGGTCTAGGAGGCTGTGCTCTCCCATCTCCTTAGGCTTTTGGAGCAGAACAGCAGGATCCAGCCTCCTGGCTCTTACCTGTCCTGCCCCTTCTTCCCATCACTAGCTGTTCCTCAAGGAACATCTGCACCAGCTGCTGGAGAGCATGAGGGAGCATGTCCTGAACCTGGCAGCCCTCACACTGCAGCGCTGCCTCCGAGGCTTCTTCATCCAGCGGCGTTTCCGCTCCCTGCGCCGTAAGATCATCCTGCTACAGAGCCGGGCCCGCGGGTACCTTGCCAGGTGTGGCTCAAAGGAGGCAGGACTCCCTAGGGTCCTGTTCTTGGGCTTGGGACAGGTTATTTGGAACTCAGGTAGTGAGTGCTCTGCCTCTGGAGGCAGGCGAGCTGAAAGGGGGAGGGCCCCTGCAAGAAGGATGATCTCTGATATCTGCATCCTGGTATCCTAACTCTTGACTCTGGGTGGAAATCCAGCTAGCTGAAGGGACACCCACCCTGCAGCCCAGGGACTCTGAGAACATAACCTGATGGGGAGTTTATGATTCATGCTGGTTTCATCCAGGCCCTGCCCCTAAATTTGCTGTGTGACCTTAACCAAGTCACTGCATGCCTCTCTACTCCAATTTCCCTTTGTGACAAAGGGACCTGCAGTGAGGTGTGGGCATTGGCTGCCAGACCAGACTGACAGGGGCACCTCTGCCCTTTGGTCACCCTGTCACCCTTGGCTACACTCCCTGGCCCCCAGGCAGCGCTATCAGCAGATGCGGAGGAGCCTGGTGAAGTTCCGTGCCCTGGTGCACACATATATGGACCGCCGCCGCTACCTCAAGGTACAGATTGTGCCCTGTCTGGGTTTAGGACACCATGGGAAGGGGAGGTACCCCGTGCCCAAAGGAAATTGTCAGCCTCAGCCAATCCTGGGCTCTACTTCCTGCTCTGCCAGGCACAAGCTTGTGGCCTTGGCCTCTCTGTGACCACAGTTTTCTGTCTCCCCTTAGTTGTGTAGATGACAGGGGTTCTAGTTTGGGAAGGACAGACCATGTGTTAGGCTGGGAGGTCTTTGGGATTAGATCCCAGGCATACTTGCTGACCTAAGCAACCCTGGCTGCAGTCTAGCCCAGACCGGAGGCCACTCTTGGCCTACTGTTGCATAAACCAACCACTTAGAAGACAAATGCCATTCACGAGACGCAGAGGGACTGCTTAGCTTTACATGAAGGTTTTGTGACACAAAGGGAGGGCTGTCCATGGCTCAGCTCAGCCACTCCCAGAGGCCTCTCGTGTGTCCTTTCTGTAGCCTTTCTCCCTCATCCTCCACTGCCAGCTCTCTCTTGTTTTCCCCTCCCTGTGCCTCTGCTTCTCTGGCCATCTCTGCCACCCCTTCCCCTCTCTGAAACGGACAGTGGCCTCTAGGCTGCACGAAGCTGCCCCTCCTTATGCCAGCTGCCTGTGCAAGGTTGAGTCTGGCCTGCCCATCCTGGTCCGCCAGTGCCTCTGCCCACCATCCTGCCCTTACCATCTGCTCTCCTGCAGCTGAGGGCAGAACACAGGCGCCGGGTGGAGGAGGTACGGCTGCGGGAGCAGGAGGTGGGTGCAGCTCATAGTGGCAGCAGGGGACAGGGAGGTAGGCTGGCAAGTGGGATTGTAGCAGGCCATCTCCTCACGCCTGCTGTCCCTTAGGAGCTGAGCAAGCGGGAGGTGGTGCCTGTGGGACACCTAGAGGTCCCGGTTGAGCTGTCTGGGCTCTTGCAAGCAGCAGCAGGTATGTGGGTGCTGGTCAGTGGGGGAGGACATGGGGACAAGGGCATTGCCACCTCATGATTCACCCTCCACAGGACTCAGGCTGGCCAGGTTCCCCCGAGTGGCTCCTGTGCGAACACCACGGCTCCAGGCTGAGCCCCGAGTCACACTGCCCCTAGATATCAACAACTATCCCATGGCCAAGTTCGTTCGGTGCCACTTCAAGGTGAGGGCCTGCATCGGCCCAGGAGACCCTGGCCAATGGGCACAAACCATTCAGAACTGACATTGTCACTGGGCTGAGGGTGTGGCTCAATTTCAGAGTGCTTGTCTAGCGTGCAAGTCTGAGAATCCTGTGACGAATACTGCACAAAAAGAAAAAAAGTCATCTCCTGGGGCCAGCTCATGTGTGTGCCTTCAGTGATGGATCAGAGGTGCCAGGGTCCAGGGGCCTAAGGCCTGTGTACAGGAGGCTTTGGGGTCCAGGCAGGGTGTACTCCATAGGGGGACTTATGCAAAAGTGGTAGGATTAGGAAAGCAGTGGCACCTTGACCTGGTCTTGTTTTCTGCCTTCTGGGAAGGGCCCAGGTGGGGGTCCTTCTGCCTCTCCCAAGACTCAAGAAGGTTGCTTCCTCCCCTTGCCTATCTTATGTTCTGTCCATGCACTGCCTCCTGGGCTTGTATGCCCCCACTTGTCACTCCTAGCAAGTCCTTCTCACATCCCTGCCTTGTGCCCCAGGAGCCTGCCTTTGGAATGCTAACAGCACCCCTGAGGACACCCCTCACAAGGTTGCCAGCTGAGCACCATGCAGAAGCCGTGAGCATCTTCAAGCTGGTATGGGCCCTAGGCCATGAGGCCAGGCTGTGACGCATACCTCCCCTCACTATGCTATCTTCCCAGGCCATCCACAAATTCAACTTAGGAGCTCCAGGTCTCATACTTGGAGAAGAGACTTTTATGTCTCGAGGGGAATCTGGCCTCTCTTCTGGTAGCTTTTCTTTTCCCAGTCGTCTTCCTGGCAAAAAAGGCTGCTTTGGAGTCTCTCTGGAGCCTCCCAGGGACACCAAGGAGTCTTCTCCAGGATAACTCAGTTTGGGGAGGTACAGACTCTGAGCTTGGCCTAAGACCAGGCTGTACAACAGGAAGCACAGGGTTAGGGAGTGTCAGGGAGGGCTTCTTAGAGGGGGCTTTCAAGCTAGAGGGGAATTTGCTAGCAGGTAAAGCGGGGAGACACAGAAGAGGAAAATAGTATGGTCAGAACAGGGGCAGGAAGGTAGGGGGAAGGTGGCCCCCAAATGCAGAACCCACATTTCACCCTGTGGGTGTAGGGAAACCAGGAGCGTGTATCTTTGGGAGGGATGGGGTTAGGGCCGAATGTTAGAAAGAACTTTATGGGACTAGGTGGAATAGGAGATGAGGAGCCAGCTGGACGCCAGGAGAGAAAGGAGAGCAAGGAGAGCATGGGCTGCTTAGGGAGCCATAAAAATTTAATGAGCAAAGTAAGACAACATGGACTTCAGATCTCAACTTTTCCCATAGTCAGGGTGTACAGTATGGCAACTATGAGAGATTTTTTTTGTAGCAGTGGGGATTGAAAACACTAAGCACTCCCCAGCCCATTTTTTAAATTTTGAGATAGGATCTCACTAAGTTGCTAAGTTTCCCAGGCTGGGTTCAAACTTGTGATCTTCCTGCATCAATCTCCCAGAGTGCTAGGATTACAGGCCCAGCTAATATGACTTTTATAAAGGTAGCGGGGACCCATGGGAAGGATGGGACAGGGATGCATGTTGAGGGGTTGGAATCTGCAGAAATAGCTGTCCAAGAGGCCCATGGGAGTCTGTTTGTGGTACAGATCCTGCGTTTCATGGGTGACCCTCACTTACATGGCGCCCAGGAGAACATCTTTGGGAACTACATTGTGCAGAAGGGGCTGGTGATGCCTGACTTGCGAGATGAGATCCTGGCCCAACTGGCCAATCAGGTGTGGCACAATCACAACGCCCACAATGCTGCACGCGGCTGGCTGCTGCTGGCTGCCTGCCTCAGCAGCTTTTCACCATCTTCACGCCTTGACAAGTTCCTCCTCAAGTGAGTGGGTCCAGGCAGGGATGGGTGCAGTATGTGGTGTATGGTCTCTGATGGGACTGTGGGGAGGCACAGGCTGAATGTGGGCAGGGGCTATGCTCCGTCTCTGCTGGGCCTGGAGCAAGAGGGGCTGGCTTCACTGCAGAGAGAGGGTGTCAGGACAGACTGCGTGAGCCCAGACTTCTACAACCAAGAGCAGGCAAGACCAAGGTATGGGGAAACTAGAAAGGAACATTGACCTCTATGGAATGGGCTACCACAGGGTGATGGCGCTTAGATATTTGGGTCCAAATCTCAGCACAGCCGTGGATGAGCTGTGTGATTTTGGGTAAGTTACTTACTCTGCCTGGGCAAGTTTAATCCCCACGTACAATGGTGATAAGGATAGTACCAACTTCTTAGGCTATTGTGAGGATGACATGTCATGGGGGGGGGGGGGTCATGGAGTGAGAAGCACTTTGTTGTAAGGGAAGGAGCTTAGCCAGCCATAGGTGTGGATCCCAGTTCCGTTACTTACCTGCCCTGTGGCCTAGAGCCAGTCACTGCTCCTCTCTGAACTTGTTTACACCCAATACTTTGGGATTGATGACAGGATCTGCCTATTAGGGTAGCTGTGAGCTACAATGTGTACAGCCTCACTTGGACCAACATGCAGTAGATGACCCACCACTGGGATAGTCTTGCGACTCTGTGGCAGCTGTTGCAGCAGGGCATGAGGCCACTGCCTACCTGTCTGGAATGGCCCTAGGTTCCTTCCTATAGCTGCTGTGGGGCTACACATAGTTGTTCCTGGCCAGACCTGGCAGCAGGTAGGAGGGGCAAGAGGCCTAAAGACCGCCTGGTAGGGATCATGGGCCCCTGGCCAAGCTGAACTCTCAAAGTCATCTCTGACATAGACAAGAGTGTGATGGCAAGACTCAGAGGGGCACATGCCTACCATGTCTTGCCGGCTGAGAGAATGGGGACAGAATCCTCTAGAGTCTGGTTCCTGCCTGCCCCCAGCTGCCACCTCCACCCTGACAATGGCATTTTGCTTCAACAAGCTAGAACCCCTTTGGCCTATCCTTGTATCTCTGGGCTGGCCCGAAATATGCTTCTGGAATAACCTAAGACCTCTTTCAAGTTACCCATAGAACTCTGGACTACAAAGATCTTTCTTAAGCTAGCTTCGGAACTGCAGGTTAGCCTAAGACTCCTTTGATATAGTTCTAGAGCCCTGAACTATAAACCCATGACTCTTCTGAACTCGCCTGGAGCCTTTTAGACTAACCTTAGAGCTATGGGCTAGCCTGGGCTTCCCTCAGGCTCCAATTTCCACCCATCAGGTTTGTGTCTGATTATGGGCAGAATGGCTTCCAGACTGTATGTCAGCATCGTCTCATGCAGGCCATGGGCCGAGCCCAACTACAGGGCTCAAGGGCCGCCCGCACCTTCCCCCCAACCCAGCTCGAATGGATTGCCACCCATGAGAAGGCCAGCATGGCACTAGATGTGAACTGCTTCAATGGTGAGCTGCCTTGTCCCCACCTCACAGAGATGCAGCTAGAGGTCACAGAGCCCAGTATGTCCTGGGGTCAGCAGTAGCCCCAGAAATGTGGGAGCAGGGGAGGGGCTTGGAGTGGCTTCTGCTCACACAGGGCTCTGCAGGAAAGTCAGTGTGTGGAGGCTGGAGCTACACTGAGGGAGGACTCAAAGATGTAAGGTAGTAAGGATGCAAACACAGGGTCCAGGACCAGAGGCAGAAGCCTGGAGAAGAAATGGCAGGGAGGACATCAAGCTGGACTGCTGATTGAGTCCCATACCTGTGCTACCTCAGGTGACCAGTTCTCCTGCCCAGTACACTCCTGGAGCACAGGGGAAGAGGTGGCTGGAGACATTCTGAGACACAGGTTGGCTTCTAGAATGCTCCACTCAACACACTCATGTGCCTCTGGAAAGCAGGGAGGGAGGGAGAGGAGGCCAGAATCCCCCAGGGAGTCCCAGCGCCACACTGTTTATGGCTGGGGTCTGACTCATAGCCTACACAGTGCTGATTGCTTCCTTCCTCCACATGCTGTCACCAGGGGACTGGCTGATGGCTGGAGGGGCTGGACCGTAGCCATGAAGAATGGAGTCCAGTGGGCTGAGCTGGCCGGCCATGACTACGTACTAGACCTAGTGTCAGACCTGGAGCTACTCAAGAACTTTCCACGGCAGAAGTCCTACTTTATTGTCGGTGAAGAAGGGCCCACAGCTGGCAGGGGAGAGCCCAGAGTGTAGGTAGCTACCTGAGTGCCTCACTGGACAACTCCTTCCAGGTAGAAGGCTTACCTACCCCGCTGTGGGGGAGGCTGAATTCAGAATTTGAAGCATTTTTTGTTGTGAATTAGTTTAAAAAAAAAAAAACATGTCTTGCTCTGTTACCCAAGTTGACCTGGGACTTTTGTGTTCAGACAGTCCTTCTGAGTAGTTAGGATTATAAGTGCATGCCACCACCCTGGTGGCTCTGCAATTTAAATGGATGGAATGGCCCAGTTATGGTTGCAGAGGAGATTTGGGAGTTCTGGAGGCCATGGCTCTCTAGGTCAGCTGCTGTGTATTCCCCTTCCCCATAGGCTGTTTGGGAACAGCTGGGACTCTGATGAGGACTCACCTCAGGGCCACACACCCAGAGTGTCTAACTCCAATGGGTACTGCAGCCACAATGAGGACAGTACAAATGAGACTGAGGTCCAGAGAGAGACAGCAACCCATCAAGGTCAGCCAGCAATGGCCACTGTGTTTGGTGGGGGAGGAACCTAGAGGAGGCTGGAGAGGGTGGAGACCAGCAGCAGAAATGAACTTGACCTTTTTGTGCACCACCCGCTAGACTCAGATGGCCCTGGAAAGCCTGATGAGCCACCCAAAGGGCTGGACTGCTACCTGGACAGTCTCTTCAACCCTGTGCTATCCTATGGAGATGTGGTAAGGATGGGATGGGGCACAGGCGGATAGTCACATATACCCAGGGTGACACGGATCTTCTCATGGCTAGGCCCATGTGGTAGTGTGCCCTGCCTAGGTCTCTGCTGGGGAACAGGAAAAGGATGAGGGCCTCCTCACAGAAAAAGATGCTCCTGGCTGATCCCCAAAGAAGCCCTATCTAGATATGCATGACCCCTCCTCACCTCTGGAGGGGGACCTGGGCAGCAAAGATGAAAACACAGGGTCCAGGACCAGAAGTGCTTCAGTCCTCAGGTCCCCAGGCCCCAGATCTCATGAGAACCCTTCACTCTGAGTGCTCCCAGAGCCTCTTTGTGGCCCCTGAGCAGAGCACAGCCCTTCTCAGAGCCTTAGCTTTCTCCTTTGTGAGGGGAAAGGTGCTGACGGCTCATAGGATTGTAAAGAGTATTGATTGGGCTGCCATGTGGGTAAAAGCTGGGCACACAGCAGATACTTGACCAGCACGAGGTCCCCCTCAGGTGAAGGAAGTGGCCAGTATCAGGTGCCTGTTGCTATGGAGCTTCAGGAGTGCAGACTGAGGCAGTCACTCGAGCCACTTGCCGTCCCTAGGACCTGGAGAAGCCAACAGCCATTGCTTACCGCATGAAAGGGGGAGGCCAGCCTGGTGGAGGTAGCAGTAGTGGCCCTAAAGACCCCCCAAGAAGGCTCCCAGAGCCAAAGCCAAAGCTAAGTCAGTGTCTCTTCCAGGGTGGCTCCAGGGTGGGCTGGGCAGAGGCCATTCACTGGCCCTTAGGCATCTGCATGTGCCAGCACGGAGGTGGACCCAGGTTTGGTGGTGGGGGTCGGGGGTGTCCCACTTCCCTCCATTCCCTGGTGCATTGTGTCTTCTGTTTGGCTCCCTAGTCCCTGGCCTGGATACATCCACATTGGCTCTGCAGCAAGCCTTCATCCACAAACAGGCCATACTCCTGGTGAGTGAGGAAGGGGTCATGAGGTGGAGGAGTGGGAGGCAGATAGTGGACTGCCTGAGCAATGCCGCCACCTCTCCGCAGGCCCAGGAAATGACCCTGCAGGCCATGGCACTCCAGCAGCAGCCCCTGAGTCCTTCCCTGAGACCCTTGCCCCCAGAGGTGAGCCTGCCCTGCCCAGGAGGAGGTGATGATCAGAGATATTAGCTGTGAAGAGTAGTGCTGTACTGCTCTGGGATTTATTGCACGTTTCTGAGCCCAGGAACCCCACGCTAACGCATCCTGAGTAGCTGGGGTCCCTGAGAGCAGCTGGTGTGTCCCAGCAGTCCACCTCACCCTCTGCTCTCTGCAGAAACCTGTAGCACCAGAGGCGCGACCCAAGTGTGTAGGCACTGGCCTCCCAGCTAAACCTGTGCTCCTACGCTCTGCTCCAAAGTCTGTGGTCCCTGTCACTCCTGCCAAGGCCCCAAGACCCCCCATCAAGCCTGTGGCTGCCCCCATTCTAGCTCAGGACAAAGCATCCCCTGAAACTGGTGAGTGTCCATCTCAGCCTAGGGACCTTCCAAAGTCTGACTCCAGCACCTTACTCTCCCCCACCTCTTACCCACAGCATTGCCCTTCCCAGATCTGGTTCGGTACTCTACACTCAACTCAGAGCACTTCCCACAGCCCACACAACAGATCAGGGACATTGTCAGGCAGTATCAGCAGCCACCCCGTGGGGGCCGCCCTGAGGGCCTCAGGTCAGTAGTGTCCATCCCAGCCCCAAGCCATTGGCCAATGATCTCTTGCTGTGCTTGAAAGTCTCTCTCAATGCTTTTGTCCAGCTTTCTCTAGAATGGGGATCTGTAATGGGCCCAGATGAGCTCTTGAGCAGAGGGAGGCCCGGACTGCTGCTGGCTCTCATGCAGTATGACCTTGGGCCAGCCTCTTCTCCTCTCTGGGCTCCTATTTATATTGATGGGAGGGGAGGGAGGATGGAAAATGGGCCCTATTGTAGGAATTTGAGCAGGGAGGGGAGACTCTGTCCAATCCACCATGGTTCACCTTACAGGAAAGATGGTGGAAAGGTGTTCATGAAGCGCCCAGACCCTCACGAGGAGGCCTTGATGCTCCTAAAGGGGCAGATGGCTCACCATGCAGCAGCACCTGGCACTCAGGTAAGACAGGGTGGGCGGGGCCCAGGTGAAATAGACAAGGAGGGTCCTCCAGGGAGCCTCAGAATCCAGATCCCTCTGCCAGCCAGGCTACCACCACCCTCCACAGGACCTGCCTATTGATCCCTGTACACTCTCTTGGACAGGTGTCCAGAGAGGCTGTGGCCCTGGTGAAGCCAGTGACCAGTGCTCCAAGGCCATCCTTGGGGCCCACTCCAGGTGAGAAAGCCAGGAAGGAAGGAGGGGCAAACAGGCGAGTGTTGAGGGGTATGAGTAAGTCTGTGAGCACAGGTAAGTGTGTATATAAGTGGCATGTGTGTCTGTGTTCCTGAGCCCCTGGGTACATGTCATGCAGACATTTATATAGTTATATCAACAGTGAAATCAGACTGGTTTCAGGCCAGGCCCCTCTGGCCTCATTTTATCCTACCCAAACCCATCAAAGCAGTACCAATCGTTCCTACATGGTATACATGGGGACAAGGGCGTAGAGAGGTCAAGTGGCTTGCCCAAGGTCACACAGCCCAAAAGTGTCAGACCAGAGTCACTTTATATCAGATCCCTGACAGAAACCCTCCAATTGCTCCTACAATGAACACCAAACTCTCCACAGTGTGTGGAGCCCCTCTTGCACGATCTTTGTTCTCCTCTCCAGCCTCCTCTCCTCCTACGTCCTCTGGGCACATCTGTCCCTGGCATGCACCAGGCCCTTTCCTGGGCTTTTGCACTTGCTCTTCTCTTTGCCTAGATGGTTTTCCTTACCATCTTTGCATGCCTTGCCCCTTCTTGTCATTCAGTGTCACTCAGATGTCTCCCTCTCAGGTCTGCCTGTACCAACCAGTCTGAAGGGCCTTCACCCCAGGCTCTTCCCTGCATCACCCTGCTGTAATTCTTCCCCATTTCCTTGTACTAAGAGACTTGTTTCTAAGTGGTTTGTTTTGCCCACACCTACATGAGACTTGACGGACAGGGGCACTCTCTGTCCTGTTGACTGAGGTATCCTCAGCCCCTAGGGCAGCTGCTTGATGTGCCCTATACCTGGCTGATCAAAGTTTTAGGATGTATGAGTGTGCAGGTGTCCCTCCCAAACCCTCCCACTTAGTCCTGTAAGGCATCTCCTCCTAGCTCCCTGCCCTCCCTGTGCTCTCCAGCGCTGCCTTCCCGGTCACTGGAGCCCCCAGAGGAAGCTGTGCAGACCCGGCTGCATCGCCTCGTCAACCCCAACTTCTATGGATACCAGGATGCCCCCTGGCGGATCTTCCTGCGCAAAGAGGTGCTGGGCAGGAGCCAGAAGAGAGGGACTGCTTTGGGAAGAAGGGAGTTGGGGGCAGAGCTTGGAGAATGGGTGGGCAGAGTTAAAACTAAGGCTTCAACTAGGGAGTAGGGGAGGTTGTGAAGCAAGGTGAGAGGGCAATTAAAAAGAACCCTTTGATGAGGCTGAAGGAATAGCTCAGCAGTTAAAGTGCTTGCCTAGAAAGTGCTATGGAAGAGTTAAGTACACAAGTGCAATTCCCCAGCAACACCACATAAGCTGGGCATGGTCCCAGAACTCTGGGAGGCAGAGGCAGGGGGATTACCATGAGTTCAAGGCTAGCCTGGACTACATAGTGAGCTCAGAACCAGTCTGGACTACAGAGTAAGATTCTGTCTCAATAAATAAGTATAACCAAACCTATTGATACCCTGCCCACAGGTGTTTTACCCCAAGGACAACTATAGCCATCCTGTGCAACTAGACCTCCTGTTCCGGCAGGTAAGGTGTCTTTTCCCTTTCTGCCTCACTGTACTCGGCACTGCTTCACATCTGGCATGTGGGGTTCTTGTGGTTGGGGTGGTACTGACACCCATGGATAAGGTCATTGAGCCCACAATTCAGTTTAGTCAAAGTCTGTCTGAACTAGGCAGATAAGGAAACTGAGACCTGGGAAGGGGGAAGAATTGAAAAGGAGAGAGGAAGGAAGAGAGTTCCCGTAAGGCAGATGGAAATTACAAAGTCCAGCCTGGTTCCTGGGTGGGAGAGTACCCCAGCCACACATCATAACCCATTTCTACAGATCCTGCATGACACACTCTCCGAGGCCTGCCTGCGCATCTCCCAGGAGGAGCGGCTCAGGATGAAGGCCCTGTTTGGTATTGAGAGGGTGGGGAGGGGTGCCAATGGGAGGCCAGCTGGAGTCAGGCTGGTCCTTTCCCAGAGGGAGGCCTGTGCAGACAGCCCCCCCCCCCCCCGCCTTCTAGGAAGGTCCCTCTTTGCTCAGCTTTGGCCCTGGCATGGCCAGGCTGCACAGTTGAGGTTGAATGCCTGACATACCCCATGGCCCCAACCATCTCATGCCTCAGTTTAAACGACCTTCCTGTTGGCATCAGCTTCTCTCCCTGAGCTCCCTGAGACGTGGGATGGCAGGGAAAGGAGTCTTGATCATATCTGACCTCTATTAGCCCAAAACCACCTAGATATGCAGCGGCCTCTGGTAACGGAGAGTGTTAAGCGGGCTGTAGTCAACACTGCGCGGGACAGCTGGGAGGTTTACTTCTCTCGCCTCTTCCCTGCCACGGTAGGAGCCTGTTCTCTCCTAGCCTGCCTAGCGCTTTCTGAGCTAAGGCTAGCAGGCCCTCACCTGTGCCTCATCCTCACCCTAGGGCAGCGTGGGCACTGGTGTGCAGATCCTAGCTGTGTCCCACACAGGCATCAAACTCCTGCGAATGGTTAAGGGCAGCCAGGAAGCCAGCAGACAGCTGCATGTTCTGCGTGCATACAGGTGACAGGCATGTGGGAGTGGGCCTGGCCAGGGACCAGCGCACAAACTGGCATCAACATGGCCTCGTTCTGTTAAATTCTATGATGTATGAAGTTCTAAATCTGTCCATTTTGGAGACGGGGACACTTAAGCTCAGAGGAAGAAGTTGCTTGTCTCAGCTCACACAGGCAGGCAGTGGTTGAACTAGGAGCCTATGACATTGCCCTGCTGTTTGGACCACACACCAGACCTGCCTTCTGAAGTTAATTGTACAGTGGGCAACTGCATTGTAAGTAACCAGGTCCTAAGGCAGCTAGGAAGGGAAGCAATGCTCCAGCCATCAGATCTCACTGAGTGCTCAGACGCTCCTCTACAAGGAGTCCCTTTTATCCTTTCTAACATGAGATCAGGAAAAACCTTGATCACTGATTGGTTGAAATCTCCCTGTTTAGAAATATGGAGAGAATTTGGTAAATTGGTGAAAGAGATCTGTGTGGGCAAAGGGGCGAAGGGGGAGGAGAGGCTGGAGCATCAGCTCAAAGGGAGGTATGAGATGAACAGAGGCCATACATTGGTGTCATAGAATAGGGGCAGGAAGTCCCTTAGTGTCCCTGGAGATGAGAGCGGAGTTGGAGTTCACGGACAGGACAGGACAGGCACAGAAGGAGCAGGAGGTTGAGGAGAGCAATCTTCTGGGAATGGGATCCCACCCTCATGCCCCCTTCCCATCCGCTAGCTTTGCAGACATCCTGTTTGTGACCATGCCCTCACAGAACATGCTGGAGTTCAACCTGGCCAGCGAGAAGATCATCCTCTTCTCAGCCCGGGCTCACCAGGTCAAGACCCTGGTGGATGACTTCATTCTGGAGCTAAAGAAGGTCAGGATCTTCCCACAGGTTCCCCTTAGTGCTCACCATGGAGGGTCCAAGAACGAGGCTCTTATATCCCAAATCCATCCCAGACATGTTTGCTTAAGTGTGAGTGCTCTGGGGCCTGAGTCCAAAGGCTTCTGTATGCCTCAGGTCTTTGCATAGGCTGTGCCTTCCACCTGGAATGCCCTTCCTGCTTCTCATCTATGAGTGTGCCCTTCCCTGGGGAGTATGAGAGGAGCCCTAGGTCTCTGGGAGGAAGGCAAGGGGACCGCAGCTCCTCATCTTGCCCTGGGCCCGTCCAGGACTCTGATTATGTGGTCGCTGTGAGGAACTTCCTGCCTGAAGACCCAGCACTGCTGGCCTTCCACAAAGGTGACATCATCCACCTGCAACCTCTGGAACCACCCCGAGCGGGTCAGTACCAGGGGGCTGTGTGGCTATGAAAGGGGAGACAGGATCTCCCTGGCAGATGCTGATACCAGCTGGTCCATAGGGTACAGTGCTGGCTGTGTGGTCCGCAAGAAGGTGGTGTACCTAGAGGAGCTGCGGCATAAAGGCCTCGACTTTGGTGGGTATTCTAGAGTTCTCAAACCTAGAACTCCAAATAGGGCTCACCTAGTTTCAGACACTTACACTGCACATGCGCAATGAGGGTTTCTCAGTACCCTAAAGCACTGTGGCCTGGTTGGGTCTCCTAAAGTCCTTGCCAGCCTGGCAGTGCCAGCTGGTGGCCAGAGAGCTCAGCCCTCTCACAGCATATGTGGCTTACGGTGGCTGAGGGCCTTAACACTTCTGTGTTTGTGACTTAGGGTCTCCCTGTGTCTTCACACACCCTGAGAGTCCACAGGCTCTGCCCTGCCCCCTTTGCTTCACCCCCACTGTGTCCTGTGCCCTCTGAAAGAACTTCTTCCTTACCTGAGCCTCTGTTTTTTCCTCTGTAAAATGGGCAGGGTAAGGGCTGGGGATGTAGCTCAGCGGTAGAGGGCTTGCCTGGCCTGGTGGACTGGATGACCTCCTTCACACAGCTCCAGTAAAGGGGCAGTGAGGTGCCCTAGTATTGATGACCACTGTTTGTCCCAAGACAAGACCTGGTAGGTGGTCTCAGACCCTTTAACTGCTTGCTAGGCTGGCGGTTCGGGACCGTTCATGGACGTGTGGGCCATTTCCCTTCAGAACTGGTGCAGCCTGCGGCTGCCCCTGACTTCCTGCAGCTGCCAGCCGAGCCTGGCCGGGGCCGTGCTGCGGCTGTAGCCGCTGCGGTGGCCTCCACAGCCGCTGCACAGGAGGTGGGCCGCAGAAGACAGGTGAGACCACAAGAGGTGAGAAGGGGCAGCCTAGCCTCAGGGATAGAAGTGAGCAGGGGGGTCAGCCACCTCCTTGGCCAGGCCTGGGAATAGGGTCAGCCAGATGTAGGATGTGGCCAGAGATGCTTGGAGGAGTGACCGAATTGGGTAGGGGAAGATGGGGGTCAGTTGGTTGTCACCAGAGTAAACCCCCCCACCCCCACGCCCCATTAGCCAGGGCCAGCCAGTAAATGAAGTCAACCTGGGCTGGGGAGGGGCGGGTGATTCGAGCCGGTAGCACGCTGTGAAGTGTAGCCGGCGGGAGGCGGGGCAAGGGGCGGGGCCAGCCTTGCCGAAACAGCCTACCCAGTCAGGGGCTGATCTGATGTGGTCGGGGCTTAGAGGGCAAAAAGCAGGGTCAGCCCTGCAGGTGGTGGGTGTGGCAGGCTTGAGAGAACCAAGGCCGATTGAGCTAAGGCAGGTCAGATGTGGTGAATGGGCTAGCGAGTTTTGGCCTTTTGATCATCTCTGTCCGGAAGGGGAGATGGGGTGTGGCTGGACGGGCCTTTCTAGCTCCACCTCTCCAACAGGTTCCCCCAGTGAGAGCCTGCTCTGCTGACCGCCAGGAGGCGGCCGTGGAGCTCCCACCGTATGCAATGCTGGAGTTTGCCCAGAAATATTTCCGAGACCCTCAGAGGCGACCCCAGTGAGTGGTGGTCCCACCCCTTTCTCTTTCCCACACTGAGGGGTGTTCTGGGCTTCTTGAGGCTGTTCAAGCTGCAGGCCTGGGGCTGGGAGGACCGCCTCTGGCAGGCGGGGTGAGAGAGCAGCTAGGTGTGAACCCCCCTCAGCCTCTGGGAGCTCCCTGCTTGGTAGACTGATGTGAGAAGTACTCAAGAAGATTCCCTCATGGGAAAGGATGTGGCGAAAGCCTGAGAAACAGGACTGGTCAGTAGGAACCATCTTCTGTTTCAGGGATGGCCTTAGGCTGAAATCCAAGGAAGGCCGGGAGTCCAGAACCTTAGAGGACATGCTTTGCTTCACCAAGGTGTCCAGTCCTGGGCCTTAGTTTCTCCATCTGTAAAGTGGTGATGCAAGAGTCCCTTCCCCCACCCCCGACAAACCAGCTTAACCTCAGTGAGATATTCACTCCAGTTCACAGCACCCGAAGGGCCAGAATTCCTCCCTGGGGTAGCATCCATTCCCCGTTTCAGGCCTGGCTCCCCTTTTGTGGGATAGGTCTGGAAGCATGATGTGGCCCTCTTCTGTCCCGAGTAACCTTCCATCATGACACACCCTTCCCTCCCCTCACAGATCCCACTCCAAGAATCCCTCATTGAGCTCAGCGACAGCAGCCTCAACAGGATGGCCACTGACATGTTCCTAGGTGTGACGGTGGGGCTGCAGCCACTACCCTGTGGGATGCTGCACTGTGTGACCCCTGCTTGTTACCACTCCTCTCTGGTCCTCAGATTTGTTCCTCCAACTTAGACATGGGACACCTTGAAGAGAATGGAGGGCCACAGCCTCCTGGGGAGGGGTTTGATCCTGCAGCACCTTGGCGGGTGGGAAGCTGAGGCTCAGAGGGCCTGAGCAGGAGAGGTCTTTCCTACAGCTGTGATGAGGTTCATGGGGGATGCCCCGCTGAAGGGCCAGAGTGAACTGGATGTGCTCTGCACCCTCCTGAAGGTCAGTCCGGATGCCTTTGTCAGGGCACCTTTTCCTGTTCTGTAGCTCAGTTTTCCCATCTGTCAACCAGAGTTTCAGGACACTGGGGAGGGAGGCTTTCCCATGGCCCAAAAGATGGAGTGTGTCCTGTTGGGGGAGGTGCTGGGAAGGGATATGAGCCTCTCTCCAAGTATCCAGCTGCACTTACATAGATGGTGTTTTGCATGGCTTCTGGCATGTCCTCAGCATGTAACCTGGCCTGCCTTATTTCAGCTTTGTGGAGACCACGAGGTCATGCGAGATGAGTGTTACTGCCAAATTGTGAAACAGATCACAGACAACACCAGCTCCAAGCAGTGAGTCACCTGGGCCTCCTCCATCCCCCAGTGTACCCAAGCTCCAGCAATGATCTGCTTAGCCCCCCTGCCTATCCAGGCCTGTCCCCTCTCAGCTACTCTTCCCCCTTACCTTCTTCCTTAGCCACATGTCTTTGGAATTATTTAGTCTGGGACACACCATTCTGTTCTCTGAGGTTTTTTCCTTATCTGTAAAACGTCAGTAATAACATGTAAGTCAAGATTCTTAGATGCAAGTGACAGAAACCCAGATCAGCTGATATAAGCAACTAAAAAATCAGTGAGTATATGGTATTAGGCATAGCTAGATCTAGGTGTCGCTAGGAAACAGGCTTTCTGCACCTCCTGGCTCTGTGTTTGTATCTGTGTGACATCATCCCAAGCAGTCTCTCACATAGATTAACAAAGTGACAGCTCTGGAGAGATATTTTCTCAATACAGAAATCTTAGGGAAAGCAAAAACTGACACAGCATTTGCTGCAGAAACTCCCAAGTCCTGAGATGGAAGCATAGCTCAGCAGTGCTCGCTTAACACATGCACATGGGTTCAATTCCGAGAACCCCATAAACTGGGCAGATGGCATATGCTTACAGTCCTAACACTCAGCAGGCTAAGGCAGGAGGACTGCTGTGAGTTTGAGGCCAGTCTGTGGTACATAGTAAATTCAAGACCAGCATAAACTACAGAGTAAGACCCTGTCTGAAAAACAAAACAAAACAAAACAAATAAATAAGCACCCTCCCAAATCTAGCCATATTGCCCCGAGTTTATTATAGGCTCATCCTCTGACTAGCTACACTGGCTAGAATATATAAAGTGCTGACTGGGTATGAACTCCAATTGTTCTGGCCTGCATTATTGCCGTGTTCTAACTGGCTGGATCTGGTCCCCATGCCCATCTTTAGATCATAGGGATCTAGAGAGGGAGGTGGTTTGCAAGAGGAAGCCCAAGTACTGTCCCACAGAGAGTTCCCCTCAGCTGAAATCCCACACTCAGAGTAGTATGAAGATAAATTACTGCTTTTTGCTCATGCAGGGCCCGCACACAGTAGGTACCCAGTGTGTGTGTGCTGTGTTTTTTCACAGGCTGCCTGTCCCTAGAGCTTATTGTCACTACCTCTGCACAGCCCCAACAGAGGCTCTTTCTGGCCCAGAAGTCTCACCCTAGAAGACTTGGGGGTCTCAACCCTTGCCTTGTTTGTCTCCATTTTGACTTCCTGGGCAGAAAATACTTTCTTCATGGCCTTGGGAACGTACCTGCCCTGCTTTGACCTCCAGGAGGCACATCCTTTAA
This sequence comes from Ctenodactylus gundi, assembly GCA_004027205.1. Lineage (NCBI taxonomy): Eukaryota > Metazoa > Chordata > Mammalia > Rodentia > Ctenodactylidae > Ctenodactylus > Ctenodactylus gundi. The sequence continues at coordinate 184,938 of PVKB01000538.1, read as the reverse complement.
GTTTAGGAGTGGCCTCAGTTGGAAGCATCTGACACAGTCCCAGGAGGCTCCTGCCACACACTGTAGTGCTGTGGCCACCTCTGATGGGGCCCCATGGGTATCCTTGCAGGGACAGCTGTCAGCGAGGCTGGAGGCTGCTGTACATCGTGACTGCCTACCACAGCTGCTCCGAGGTCCTCTACCCATACCTCAGGCGCTTCCTCCAGCATGTGAGCCGGACCCCAGGCCTGCCCTTCCAGGGTGAGGAGGGACCCAGAGCTGCAGGGCTATATGCCTTGTACATGGGGACTGGGCAGGCAGCCAGCAGGAGGGAAACCAGAGGGCCTGGCCCTTTGCTTGTGCTGGGCATTGTTAATTGCTCCCCAAACATTTATGGAGTTCCCAAAAGAGTTGGTGCAGTGGGTCACCTGTTCTCATGGTAGGGTAGCCAGGGACAGCTTCCTGGAGGAGGTATTGCCCTGAGTGATGTGTGTGCAGGAAGGATTCCCAGGTAGACTGAGTGCCCAGAGCAAAGGCAGGGAGGTAGGAGTATGGAGCATGTAGAGAAAGCAAAAGAGATAGGCAAGAAGTTGGCATGCCAGGGTACATCCATGCCTTTCTGAGTACTGGGACTCAGGAAGGGTCTTCAGTGCATTCCAAGTTGGTGGCAGGATCTCCCTGTCAGCCCTTGCAGTATGAAGCAAGAGCCTTCTTCTCAGTCTTGTTTCCAGAGCAACTCAGGGACACCTGAAAAAGAGGCTAGAACCCCTTTACTAACCTCGCGGTAATGACAGCCATGGAGACAGGGATCCTCACACTTCCTGCCTCTGAATTGTTTCTGATTCAATTAAAAACATTCTCTGCCCCTGATAAATATATCTAGCTCCCCAGGGAAGAACCCTTACATAAAAGAGATAGCAGAATATGCCCCAGAATTCTTGGCTTTTCCCTGAAGCAGGGTGAGGACACTGAAGTGCAGAGACCTGCAGCCAAATGTGGAGTCTTCTGCTGGGGTATCCTGGGAGAGGCAGTATGCCTGGCAAGGGGTCCAGCTGGCAGGGGCAGAGCATGTCATCTTAACCATAACGCCTCTTGGGGTGAGCTCCCAGTCCAAGGCTTGGGGTCCCGGCTATTTTCAGGGTCCTCGTAGATAATAGCAAGATAGAAAGCGGTAAACTCAGGGAATGTGGTTCAAATCCAGTTTTTAAATGACAATGGACAAGTCCCGATACTTGCTGAGCTTGGTTTCCTCCACTATGGAATGAGGAGGGAAATGCCTCATGGGTTCTGGAGGGAGTACAGGGGACTCGTGGTTAGAGGTTAAGAGGAGTTCCTTTCTCCCATTGCCAACCTTGCCCCTTACCCCTGCAGGGATTGCTAAGGTCTGTGAGCAGAACCTGCAGAAGACCTTGCACTTCGGGGGCCGACTAGAGCTCCCCAGCAGCATGGAGCTCCGGGCCATGTTGGTGAGTCTGGCATGGGGCTAGGGGTTAAGATGAGCAGGTGACACGAGCCTGCCCAGAGACCTGCTGTCAAGTGCACGTGCACTGCTCAGGACATGCACACAGGCCCTGGAAGGGCTAGGGGCATCAGGGTTTCTATGTATGTTTGCCCATGGCTTTGTGCCTTGTGGACTCCCATGGTAGGGGACACCAGGTAACCCAGATCCCAGGATCCAATTTCTCCTCCCTCTCCTGCTTCATCCCCCCCAGGCAGGTCGCAGTTCCAAGAGGCAGCTCTTCCTTCTTCCTGGAGGCCTTGAACGCCATCTAAAAATCAAAACATGCACTGTGAGTAAAAGGATGTCCCTGGCAGGCAGATGCTAGAAGGTCAGGGACACCCCAGACTCCGGGATAGGGGTCACATAAGCCCCCAAGATGCTGAGCCCCTCAGAGGCCCTCCCCAGCCCCCAAAGACAAGATTTACAGTAGATCCTCCATATCTAAGGGCTCTGCATCTGTAGATTCAAGTAACTATGGATTGAAAATATTTGAAAACCAAAAAGTTGCATTTAAACTGAACAGGTCATATTTTTTTATCATTATTCCCTAAATAATATACTATAACAATTATTTCTACAGCACTGATGTTGTAGTAGGTATGATAAGTTACCTAGAGGTGATTTAAAGTATATGGCAAGGTGGACTGGGGGCAAAGGTCAGTGGTTAGAGCACTTGTGCAGCATGTGCAAAGCCATGGGTTCAATTCCCTAGTGCCATACAAAAATTAGCCAGAGCTGGGGTCATAGCTCAGTGGTTAAAGTGTTTGCCTAGAAGATACAAAGCTCTGGATCTGAATCCCTAGCACCACATAAAGATTAGCTGGGTGTGGTAGCACATACCTCTAAAGGCAGGAGGGTTGCTTTGGGTTCGAGGCCAGCCTGGACTACAGAGCAAGATCCTGTTTAAGAAAAAAAAAAAAAGGGCTGAGGATGTAGCTCAGTGACAGAGTGCTTGTCTGGCACACTCAAGGCCCTAGGTTCAATCCCTAGTACCAAAACATAATCCACCCCCCCCCAAAAAAAAAGAATAAAAAGAAAAAGAAGCATAAAAAAGTGTAGGGGAAAATATGCAAGGATTATATTGCAAATACTATGTCATCTTCTGGAAGGGACTTGAGCATCCTCAGATTTTGGTGTCTGCATGAGGTCCTGAGCCAGTCCTTCTTGGTTCGTAATTCTCAGAAGAGCATACTGAGTCTCCCAAGGGGTTAAACTTACACTTCAAAGTCATAGCACAAATAGGGACAAGGGCAGAATTTGAACTTAAGGCTCAGACTCCAATAGCTGTGTTCTCTCTGGGCATAAGATGGATTCTTGGAGACCTAAGAGGATCTTGCAGCTCTGTGCAGAGAGGCTAAGAAACTGTGGACGTAGCATTTGGGGCCTGGGAGGGGCTGGGAGAATGGAGGTCAGACCTAGCTGCACAGCCTTGTCCCTCCTGCTCTGCCCCAGGTGGCCCTGGACGTGGTGGAGGAGATCTGTGCTGAGATGGCCCTGACACGACCTGAGGCTTTCAATGAGTACGTGATCTTCCTTGTTACCAGTCGAGGTGAGTGGCCAAGAGGACTGAACATGCTGGCTTCCTTTCTGCCACCAGGCCTTCATCTCATGGGGCCCTTACCAAGCCTTGAAAGCCCAGGGTAGGGTCCACTTTCTCCAGAAAACCCCTTGCCCTGTGTGGAAGGACCTCTATGTGTACCAAGCTTCCCCAGCTTTTCATCTGTCCTGTTCTGCTTTGTGTTCTAGGAGTTTGTCTCCCCTTCTGGTCTAGGGACTAATGGGGCACACGACCCTCTGATCTTCCCCTTTGTCCCTTGGGCCCCTCTAAGCCTTCTTAGTGGGAGGAACTTGTCATCAAACAGTTTACTCCTGGAAGGCTCTTATTCACAGGCCCAAATCGCTGGATATATAGCTCAGTGTGATGACCCTGGGCTCAATCTGTAGTGCTGAAAAGGAGGAAACATATTATGCAACAGGGTGCCTTATGTGTCACTAAAATGTTCATGGCCACAAAGAAGAATAATTTCAATTCAAAGGCACAAGGGATGTGTCTTTTCTTCCACAGACTGGGTTTGAAGGGCCCTAGAGGGTGGCTTGCCTGGGAAAGCACCGAAGGTTATTCTAAGAGAAAACCCTGCCTCAGCCTCCCGGGTGCTGGGATTACAGACATGTACCACCACACTCAGCTTTGTGTGGAGCAAGTTCAGGACCAGCTTTTTATTTTTCAGTTTGAGACAGGATCTTGCTATGTTGCAAAGTTTCCCAGGCTGGACTAGAACTTGCAGTCTTCCTGGTTCAGTTGCCTCATAGTAGTAGGATCGCCGGTGTATTTGCTCTCTTTTAATGGGGAAGGTGTGTTCCACAGCAGGGAGGTGGCTGGCTAAAGGTAAATCTCACCTGGGTGGCAGGTTGGGGTCTGCATCCTTGCTGCACACAGGTTTACACGTGCCCAAGCCTGCCTCCTCCCAGCGCTGGTTCCTTCCCTCTACAGGCCAGAATGTGTGCCCGCTCAGCCGCCATGCCTACATCCTGGACGTGACCTCAGAGATGGAGCAGGTGGATAGTGGCTACATGCTCTGGTTTCGGCGTGTGCTCTGGGACCAGCCACTCAAGTTTGAGAATGAGCTATATGTGACCATGCACTACAACCAGGTCAGTCAGTATACAGGACCCTTTGCTACTCTGAGACCCTGTAGCTCGCCAGGTCCTGGGAGGAGGGGTGCCAAAGCCTTATTTTGTGAAACAGGTGCCAATGGTTCAACAATAATGACCACAAAATACAACTATTTAGCTTACTTACAACATAGTGTCGCTGACAAAGTCTGGCCCTCCCCAGTAGGGTCCACAGATATTTGGAGTGGAAGGGTTGGGGAAGGGCAAAAACTTGATGCAAATTCTCAAGTCCCACCCCAGATCTATGGATCATAATCTTGGGGTACAGCCCTGCTGTCTGTTTTAGCAAGCCCCTCAGTGGCTCTGCAGCAACTTCATTTTGAGAAACACGGGCCTAATGGATACTTGTGTATATCATGGTATTGATGCTCTGCTTTTATTATTACTCAGAAGGGTACTGGGGATGCATTCTGAAATCTTGCTCATGTTAGGTAGGCACCTAACACTGAGCTGACTTCCAACCTTGATGCTCTGTTTTTAAACAACCCACATTCTTCCCACGTCACTTTAGGAACTCCCTTGTAGGCTTTGAGACCACAATCCTGATATCTCCCCATTCATACCTCTGTCCTCATTTCCCCAAGCCCAGAAAAATGGCAGAGCATCTTATCCCAGAAGTGGATAGGGCTGGATTCCTAATTGTCTCCAGAGCTCCTGCAGGTGATGCCCAACTACACCTGCCAGGCAGATCCCTCATTTGACTGCTCCTTGCAGGTGCTACCTGACTACCTGAAGGGTCTCTTCAGCAGTGTGCCAGCCAGCCAGCCGAGTGAGCAGCAGCTGCAGCAAGTGTCCAAACTGGCTTCCCTGCAACACCGTGCCAGGGACCACCTCTACCTGCCCAGTGTGTGAGCACCCACCAGTGTTGGCAACCAGGGGATCGGTACCCTCCACCCTCTCAGCCTGCTCCATTGTCCTCAGGGCTATCAGTTTCCCATCTTGCAATAGTGGGGCTGTCTTGACCTTGGACCTGAATTTCTACAGCCCACTGGAGGAGCTAGGACTTTGTTTCTTTTCATGATAAGTTGCTTCTGGCTGATATTAACAGCTCAGAGCAAATTTAACAGTGAAGTTTTTAGGACACACCTAATGGTTCAGGAAATGCACGTGGCTATGCAGATTTAGCCACAAAAGTATTCAGTACAGCCTTGCTGACAGAGCAAGAAGTTAGAAGCCCCTTAATATCCAATGACTGGGATTCATTAAGCTGATATTCTCAAAGATGTGATCAATGATCAGAGTATAAATCAATCATTCTCAAGCTTTGGTCTCAGGATGCTTTAAGTCTTTTGAAAATAAGACCCTAGGGCAAGGGACATACTCATTGATAAGAGTGATTGCCTAGCATGTACAAGACTTTGGTTTCAATCTCCAGCACCAAACGAAAAAGAAAAAGGGACCCCAAAATCCTTGGGTTTATGTGCATTGTAGCTATTGATATAGTTACCCTATTCAAAATTAAAACTGAGGAAAAACAGATTTAAGCAAGGCACAGTGGCACATGCCTTGCTGACCTAGCCTCTATAGTGTCTGAACAAAGAAGATCTTGAGGCCAGCCTGGGTAACTTAGTGAAACTCTGTGTCTCAAAAATCAGAAAAGCCCTACAGATATATTAATTTAAAAATAAGAATAATAATCTTATTACATGTTAATATAAGTAACATTTTCTGAAAAATAACTATTTAAGATTAGTGAGTGCTGGGCTTGGTGGCACAGTCCTGTAATCTCAGCACTCTGGGAGGCTGAGGTGGGAGGATCACAAATCCAACCCAGGCAATTTAGCAGCTTTGTGAGAACCTGTCTCAAAAGCAAAACTAAAAATGGGCTGGAGGGAGGGACGCTGGAGGAATGGCACAGTGGTGCACAAGGGGCTGAATTCAATTCCCCAGCTCCACACAAAGCTGAGCGTGGTAGTGCATGCCTGTAATCCCAGCACCCAGAAGGCTGAGGCAAGCAGATTGTCCTGAGTCCAAGGCCAGCCTGAGCTACACCAGTGAGTTTAGGACCCACCTGAGCTACAAAGCAAGACCCTATCTCAAAAAAAAAAAAAAATGGTTTGGGGATGTAGGTCAATGTGAAGGCGCTGGGCATGATCCCCAGTGCCACAACATAAAGAGACAGATATAAAGTAATAAAATCAGTAAGAAATGTGACACTTGGTAAAGCCCTTTCCTGTCCGCCTTCAGAGGAGAGTGCTAGATTTGTAGATCTGTTCTTGAGGTCAGTCTGTTTAACCTCTCATGTCACAGAGCCAGTCATGTAGCCAACCTTGGAACTGGACCATATGGTTGTGAGAGACCCAGAGGGGATGAAGCAAAAGGCATGTTAGTATTGTTGCAAAAATGGTTTTAAGCTCCAGACTCTTGACCACACTTTGAGAAGCCCTGCTATAAATCATAGTATATCTGTGCTGGGTATATTCTTATATTCTGGTACCTGTAAGATGGAGAGAGATCGATATGTAAACCTTTCCTTATGTTATAATTGTAAACAAAAAGAGCAAGAAGCTCCTAAAAGTATAATTCCAGTACTGGATAAAAATAATCATTGAGTTCATACTTCAATTTTTTTTTTAAATAGGGTCTCTCTGTAGTCCAGGCTGGTCCTGAACTCGCTATGTAGCCCAGGCTGGCCTTGGACTCATGGCTATTCTTCTTCCACTTATTTCACTCAACATGATTATCTCAGATATACCCATTTTTTGCAAATAACAAAATTTCATTTTTATGGCTGAATAATACTCCACTCTTCATACATACCACATTTTCTTTTTTCCCACCACTTTTATTAATAAATATGTGATACATAATGTTTACAATGAAATTGAGTATTTTATACACATATATATCACATCAACTTTACAGTCCCTTCCCATTTTTGGCCCTTCCACACCCTCCCCATCCCTCCTAACTCCCACTGTCACACCCATTTAGTTCTATAGAATGCCTGTATTCTGGGTTTCCCAAATCAGAGAAACCATGCGATATTTAACATATTTAATCTTCTGTGTCTGACACATTTCACTCAAATCACCACTCTTTAGCTTAGCTTCCCACCCTGGAATGGGCTGCAGTGGCTATATCTTGATGGCTCTTCTTTGAGTCTAGCAGAGTCCTTTCCTGGGATATTTGCCAAAAGTTCTTTTTTTCTATTATCTTACTATCTTTGTTGAGATTCTTTAACATGGCCTCACCCAACAGTCCACATAAGAAAAGAAAAATAGCAATGAAATTCGTAAGGCTAGAAAATGTGGGAAAGAAAAAAATTTAAATTTCAAATTACTTAGCTGAGTTCTGAAAAGTAAATGTTTGTACATTCAAAAGACATTCAGGTAATGATTACATCAATCAGCTTGCTTAGGATAAACTTACATCAAAGACTGAATAAGTGAATTGTTACAATAAACGAACTTAAGTCTATATCAACACATACATATCAATGAAATGGGAAAAAGGGTTTTTAAAAAGTCTATATCTAATTACCACAATAAATGTACTTAAATCTATATCAGATAAGTATATTACACTTAAAGCAATAGATATATTAAGATAGTTATTTCAGAATTTTTAACTTTCATAAATTATTCACTTACTTCTCACTAATTACTAACATTTTGCCAGATTTGGCTTATCATTTTATCTACATATCCATCCATAAATTCATGCATACATATTTTTAAAGATTTTATAGCAATTCCTCATATTGAATATAATTGTTATGTTTTTAAACAAGTATACTATTACAAATAATAATTTTGTGGGGAAATTTCATAGATTTTATGAAACAGCTGGTACTATTTTAGAAGTATACGAATCAAATGATTCAAATACTGATTTTTTTTTTGTTACACTTTCTCTTTAGATGTTTCCTTTCCTCTGTGATTTTTGGTGCTGCTTGTCTCTCTGCTTCTCTCAAACATGACTTCAAGTATTTTCTGTAATGTTGGGCTACTGGGCCCAGATTACTTTAGGAATTCTTGGTCATGAAAAATTTTTACTACTCCTTCAATTTTCAAGGATAATTTTGCTTAATACAACAGCCTGAGTTGATAACTTGCTGTCTTTTAAAGCTTGAAATATTTTGCTACAGGTTCTCCTGGACTTTAATGTTGGCATTGAGAAATCTGCAGTAATTTTAACAGGTTTGCCTTGGTAGAATGATGCCTATTTTTCTCTTGCTGCTTTTAATATTCTCTCTTTATGTTGTATTTCTGAGGTTTTGATTATGATATGTCGTGGTGATTCTTGTTGCTGGTTAAGGTTATTTGGTGTTCTATAGGCTTTTTGTATCTGAAAATTACTTTCTTTTCTAGATTTGGGAAATTTTCTTGTATGATTGCAGTGAATAAATTCTTTTTTCCTTCAATGCTGTCTTCTCTCACACCCGTAATTCTGAGATTGGTTCTCTGAATCATCCATCAGCTGTTGTATCCAGCTACTTTGCTCATTTCTAATTTTGGACTCACGCCTAATTATATCATTTTTTTCCTCAGCCTTGTCTGCAAGGTCTGAAATTCGGTCCTCACAATATTCAAGTCATCTTCCTTTGCCATCACATATATTTTTATATCCTAAATTTCATCTAGATTTCTTTTCAAAATTTCCACTTCTCTGTTAAAATGTTCCTTCATATCTTGCATTTCCTTGTTTACTTCAGCCAACTTTATTTTTGGCTTCTATATGCTCTCTTTGTCTCCATTAAGAACACTATTTGTTTAGTAAGTTCCCCCTTTAAGCCTGCCAATCAATGTTTGCATTTCTTTGAGAACATCTTGTTTGAACTGATCGTTCAACTTATTTGCTTTTTGACTTCCTTCACTATGAGTTCCATTATTTCAGGGCCCATGACATTAGTTTCTGGGGTCTCAGGCATGTCTGTGGGTGTCCTGTTGCCCTGTCTTCTTCCCATGTTTCTGTTGTTGAGGGACTTCACTTGAAAGGCCTAGCCGAGAGGTTTCCTTGAATGAGTATGAGGGTGGGGGGAGGAGCCTAAGTTCCTCTAAGTTTTATGCTGGCAGTAGACAGTGAGGGAGGACCTAACAGCCTAACGGCCTCTGAGGTATCATGATCACCCCCAGCCTTCTTAGCAAAGCGCTCCCACCTGTCCTGGCTTCCCTCCCAGAGGGCAGTGCTCTTCACCCTCTGAGGTGCTTCCACTACACCCAGCCATTCAAGAGGTCACTGGCCTTTATCTCTCCACAACTGTCTCTTGTGCCAGTTTTTCCTAGGCACTGTTTAAGAGTGACCCCCAAAACCCTAATGCACTCTTCTGAGCTTTCTTTTACTCTAATCAGTTTAGTCTCAGGCTCTTTTTTAAAAAATGGCTCCTGCTTACGTCATTGCCTTGTAATGGCTGCCAGGAGGCCTTTTCTAGGGGAAGCTCACAGTGTGTCTGTAGTATGTACTACCTGCAGGCTTGTTTTTGGAGGCTGGAGCACCAGCTGCTGTCAATTCCCACTTCTCCTCCATTTGTGCTTATCTTGGTCTGAGGTTCCAGTCTCCACACTTCTCTTTGCCTAGGGATGCTGGCAGCTCAGGGCTGTCCTCAGTCCGCTGCTGCTTTCCTCCATTTCTGATATATCTTCAGGATTTCTGACCTTCTCATGGCCTTCTTTCCATTGTTGGGGTGTTTCTTCTTCTCCTAGCTCAGTCAGAGGTTCTAGACTCCAAGCTGGCTTTCTTCTGTCTGCGGATGCTGGCAGCTCCCAGCTGTTTGCAGTGGGCCTGGGCTGGCTTCCTGGGCTGTTGTCTTTCCCCCACTTCCAGTGTTCCTTTGGTATTTCTTTCTATCTTTCTTTTTCTTTTTCTTCTCTCTCTCTCTCTCTCTCTCTCTCTCTCTCTCTCTCTCTCTTTCTCTTGAGACAGGGTCTCACTCTGTAGCCAAGGCTGGTCCCAAACTCATTAAGGAGCCCAGGCTGACCTTGGATTCAAGGACATCCTCCTGTGTCAGCCTCCCGAGTGCTGGGACTACAGGCATGCACCACCACACCCAGTTTACGTGGTGCTGGGGAATTGAACTCGGTTACTTAGCACTTGATTTAGCACTTGAACTGCTGAGCCACTCTTTTTAATACTTTTTTATACTTTTTTCTTAAAGACAAGGTCTTGTTGCGTAACCCAGATTTGTCTTGGACTTCAGTGTGAATGGTTTAAAAGCAATCCTCCTGCCTCAGACTCCTGAGTAGCCATAACTACTGGTGTATTCCTCTACACCTGGCAAGCTCTTAGTTTTTACAAGGACATATAATTTTTCCCTACCACTCTTTATGTTCCCTTTTCACAGATGAGGAAACTGAGGCCCAGAGAGACATACTGAAATGTAACCAGCTAGTAGGTGGAGTGAGGGTGGGGTCCAGATGATAAGCTTACCCTGGCAACATAAGGACCAACAAGAGCTCTGGGGAAGGGACTTCCCTAACTTTCTCCTGCCCCTTGTCCCACTGAAGCCAACGGCATTAAGGATAGGCTGGGACAGTTGATACATTCCACATGCCAAAGTGGTAGAGGAGCTTCCCTGAGGGAGCCTGCATGTATCAGAAAAAAAGAAAGAGAAGGCTGAGCAGGAAGTGAGCAGGCTGGACTAATGACCCCTAGTACTCAGTCCGGAGGCCCAGCCTTCTTTACTCCATATTTGTCCAGCCTCCTGGTATCTACTTCCTTGTCCAGATGTTTCCCTGACCCTTGTGTCTCAATCTAGTTTGGTTTGGGCTTTTCCTTGGTGGCAGGAGCTATGAAGGACCAACCCATATTGATCCAAGTCTTACCCCCCAATGCACCAATTTACTCACTGTGTGACCTTGGACTCCTTAGTGAATTTCTCAGAGTCTTTGTACTATATGCAAATAGGGGTCCTAGTAGAACTGGCGCTGGCAGTGATTAAGCACACCTACTGTATCCCAAGGAGCCTGCAAGCCCTGACCTCTCTAATTCCCCTTTATGCTTCTCAGCATTTAGTCTTCCAGAGAGGTAAATCATCACGTCCCCTTTGCATCATACCTGCCATACAATGGGGACCAAGTGGTGGGTGCTTAAGACCCTATCCCTTCTGCCTGCAGGCGGGAGGTCCAGGAGTACATCCCTGCCCAGTTCTACCGCAAGATGGCTGGCTCAGCCTGGCTCAACCTGGTCAGCCAGCACCGGCAGCAGACGCAGGCACTCAGCCCTCACCAGGCCCGTGCCCAGTTCCTGGGTAAGAGCCAGGATGGGATACAGGGCTAGGGAGAAAGCATGGAGGACCTCGTGGAAGGAGTCCTGGAAGATGAGTGAAGGCATCTTTTTCTTTACACAAAGGCATTTCAGTGCCAGCTGAACTGTCCTCCTGCGTGAAGACAGTTGAACATTTTCCAGAAAACATCACATGGACATGGGCTGGGAGTAGCATGCTGGGTAGAAAGAGCAGGAAGTGAAGAAGAGCCTAGAGCAGGGGAAAGGGAGAGGCTGGGAGGAGAGGAGGCTGGAGGGGTGGAGGAGAGGGAAGCTGGGGGCCAAGGCCATCCTGGATGCTCCAACTGATGTGCTGATGCTCCTCTTCCTACTGCAGGCCTCCTCAGCGCCTTCCCCATGTTTGGTTCCTCCTTCTTCTTCGTCCAGAGCTGCAGTAACATCACTGTGCCAGCCCCCTGCATTCTTGCTGTCAATCACAATGGCCTTAACTTCCTCAGTACTGAGACCCATGTAAGTGTCCTCAGCTTGGCCCTGCCTAACTGTCTTCTGTTCTCTGGCCCACCACCCCCTCCCAAGGGCCAAGATCACCAACAGTGGAAGTCCAGCTCAACCACTTAACACTTGTATGGTCTCCAGCTAGTCTCTTCCCTTCTTGTATTCTTGTTTTCCCCACCTGGGAAATGGGAATATTGGTAGAACCTACTGCATAGGGCTAATGTAAAGGGAATCTGGGGCAAAATGCACTAAGCCCTAAAACAGCATATTGGTCTGCACACGTTGCCCTGATAAAATACCACAGACCCAGCAGCTTACACAACACAAGTTTCTTTTCTCATGGAAAGTCCAAGATCAAGGTGTCAACAGGTCTGCCTCTTCTTTGATTTGCAGATGCCTTGTTACCGTGTCCTCATGTGGTCTTTCCTCTGAGTGCACATACTTGGTGTTTTCTTTGTGTGTTCAGAGTTCCTCTTATAAGAACATAGTCAGGCTGAATTTGGACCTACTCTTAGAGGCTATTAGAACTGAATCATGGAGCTGGAGGAATAGTACAGCACTTAGAGTGCTTGCTTAGCAAGTACAAGGTCTTGAGTTCAATTCCCCAGAAACACATAAGCAGAACGTAGTGATACGTGCCTGTAATCCCAGCACTTAGGAGGCTGAGGCAGGAGGATTGCCATGAGTTCAAGGCCAGCCTGGACTCCATAGAGAATTTAGAACCAGCCTGACTATAGAGTAAGACCCTGCCGCAAAAAAAAAAAAAAAAAAACCAAACCTTAATAATCTCTTTATTTTCTCTGGTGGTGGGGATGGGACCAGGGGACTCCCTTATGGTAAACAAGCACTTTGCCACAGACTCACATTTCTGGCCCCTTAATCACCTTTGGTCCTATGTCCAAATACAGTCATATTCAGAGTACGGGGGCATAGGGCTTCACATGGGAATTTGGGGAACGCAGTTCATTTAATCACAAATAGGACCTGTTACCCTCTTTCCTAGTTACTAGGTAAGTATTCCAGGGCGGGGGGTTATTTGGAGGTGATCCTGGGAAACACTAGAATGAGGAGGTGGGCAGGGAAGGGACAGATGCAATAAAAGCTCCGTTTAGCATGCAAGTTACCAGGTTGGGTAACTGGAGGTCAGTCCAGCTGGGAGCCCGGGGAGACAATATAGAGCGTGCTCATCTCTCCTGAAGTGAGGGACTGGCTTGTGGTTTTCACCACTCCTCATTTATCATGAGTTGGGGGCTTGTTATTTTTGAGCCCAGGGTCTAATTGGTAAGCTATATCCCTAGCCCAATTTTTTTTTTTTTTTTTTTTTTACTTTTGATTTTGATACATGGTCTTGCTAAGTTGCTAAGTTGCCCAGGCTGGGCTTGAACTTGGAATCCTTCTGCCTGAGGCTCGTAGAGTGCTAGATTACAGGCATGCACCACCATGCCTGGCTTTTGGGGCGGGGGGGGGGGGGTGCTTCTTCCTGTGCATTACCTCTCCACCACTCTGTTTTCCTGCATGTGGTCAATTTCTTCTTTGGGCCAGAAAGAAAGGCCCGGACAAAGGGGTGCAGGTGTTCACAGATGCAACTGTGACATGAAGTTGAGGGCATCAACAGCACCCACTGCTGTTTCCCAAGCAGCATAGGCAGTGCCTGGCACTATAGATGTGGCATCAGCATCTTACAAGTGGAAAAGCTGAAATCCAAAGAGGTAGAGCAGATCACTGGGGAACAAGAGCTTGAACTGAAGCCACCTGCACCTGCCTTCTGATCGGATTTGCAGAGTTAGGGTTGGCATGTTGAGACTGTACCCACCCACAGCTCTCTCTGGGCCCTCTCCTCCTATTCCCAGGAGTTGATGGTGAAGTTCCCCCTGAAGGAGATCCAGTCTACACGGACTCAGCGTCCCACAGCCAACTCCAGCTACCCATATGTGGAGATTGTGCTGGGAGATGTGGCATCCCAGCGTACCATGCAGCTGCAGTTGGAGCAGGTGGGCCCAGGCTTTTGCCTCAAGTTCTACTCACTAGGCTCCATGGTATATCAGTTCCTGGCTGCGCCCCAAGGAGCATCCAGCTCATTGCAGGGAACAGAACTACAAGTCATTATGGTATTCTTCGGAGGTAATGCAGTAGAGGGGCCATGGGAAAAGGTCCAGGTCACTTGTAGAAGTGACACATTTGATGGGGCACAGGGGAGCCATGGAAGGTTGGTGAGCCAGACACAAGAGGTTTCAGGAAGTTTACTGGGTTGAGACATGGAAGTTGGATTGTGGGCATAGGGTTGTAATTAGGGAAAGTAGATTTCCCAAGACAGATAGGGAAACTGAGGCCCATCTGCCTTGTGCTTTCTCAACTGCAGTTCTCTTTGAAAGGCTCCTGATCAAGTCTCACAGGCTCAGGAGGCAGGGCAGGACGAGAGTTTTCACTCCACTAGGACAAGATGGAGGCCCAGAGAAGAGGCAAAATCAAGACTGGGTCACATGTCTGCCTTCTCCAGACGACTACCTGCCTTATTGAGAATGAGCCTAGTTTTACCATCTGCCAAGGGCAGGACTGATTCTCAGTGGAACTAAGGGCTTCCAGAGGGCCAGCTCTGCCTATGAAGAACAATAGTAGAGCAAAACCCCTCAGAGAATTTGTGACTCAGACCAAGGTTCCTGCCCCTACCCACTGTGCTCCTGCTTGCTCTTACTAAGGTGACCCTACCCTTCCTCTAGCAGCCTTGCTCCACTCCCAGAAACCCCTCTCTGAGTTGTTGCATCCCCCTCCCTCTTGTACCTGCCCGTTGACCCCTTTGTTGACTCCTTTCTGGTGCCCCCTCCCCTAGACCATCTCTATGTGTTTCAGAGTGTGGCCTCCCCGACTCCCATTCTGGCAGCCTGTCTGTCCCTAAGGCTTTCAAAACCTCCCCTTCCCAGACAGCCGCATATTTCTGTTTCTGGCCCTGACCCTCTGAGCTCCTAGCTCCCTCAGGGTTGTCCTTTGAGGTCAACAGATCTTTCCGCCTTACCTCCCTGTCCTTCCCCTCATCCCTTCCAGTGGCCTCTTACAGCCTCTGCACTGTGCTTACTCCACCAACCTGGTCTCTTCCAACTCCTTTGTGCTGAGATTGTCCTCCCTTTTCTGCCCCAGGCCCTTGCATTCACTAGACCTCTACCTCTAATACTCTTCTCTTATTCCTCAAGAGGGCTCCCTCCCCTCCTTTATTTGTATTTCAGCACAAAAAGCTCCACCCTTTCCCCACAACCGTCTTGATTCTTGGGATTGAACCCAGGGCCTTAACACTGACCTTTATCCCCAGCACCCCCTTTTTTATTTTTGATTTTGGGACAAGGTCTTGCTAAGTCACTAAGTTGCCCAGGTTGGACTTGAACTTGAGATCTTCCTGCCTCAGCCTCTCAGAGTGCTAGGATTATAGGCCTGTGCCACCAGGCCTTGCAGAGAGCTCCTCTTTCTACAAGCTTTTCCCAATGCCCCTTCCTAATGACTCCCCATCTCTGCCTCAGTGGCTCTCAGGATGGCATGCATATCATTTAGGTATTTGTTTTTATACTGTCTGTCTTCCCAGTGGAATGCTGGCACCCATAGGGCAGGTGGTAGCCATCTTGTTCACACTGTGTGTGTAGTACGGTGCCTAGCACAAAGTAGGTGCTAGTGTGTATTTGTTGGATGGATATTTGGATGGATGGATGGATGGATAGATGGAAAAGAACACTTTTAACTTCTCTACTTCCTTGTAGCACCCCCTGCAAGGAAGCCATTCATTTGACACTTGAGCTTCTCTGTGCAGCAGGTTCTGTCTTGGCCCCAGGAATAATGACGTGACCAAGACCCTTTCAGCTCTGTCCTTTACAAAGCCCTGAGTATTGGATGTGAAATAATCTCCCATGAGCCCTAATCAGTGCTAGGTGTCTACAAGACCTGTGTTGTGTAGAGAGTGATCTGAGAGGGCTCCTAGGGACAGATGATTTCTGAGTGAAGCAGTATTGCCACCAACTGACCAGGGTCCCCATCCGGCCTCCCTCTGACCAGCTACAGGAAGGGGTTACGAGGCTTCCTTGTTTATCTTTGAGCCTCATTTTTCATATCTGTCCAGTCAGGCACTGCCTATTACACAGCAGCACATGAGTAGGTCAAAAAAAGAAAAAAAGTGTGTGTGTGTGTGGGGGGGGGGTCTGGCTGGAGGAGTGGCACCGCGGTTAGGATGCTTGCCTTGCAAGCACAAGGCCCTGAGCTGAGTTCAATACCCTAGCACCATATAAAGCCAGGTGTGGTGGTACATGCCTATAATCCCAGCACTTGGGAGGCTGAGGCAAGAGAATTGCTGTGAGTCCAAAGCCAGACTGGGCTACATGGTGAGTTCAGGCTTGGGCTATAGACGAGATCCTGCCAAAAAAAAAAAAAAAAAAAAAAAATTCCCTGAAAGGAAGGATTCTCCATCTTGCTCACACAGATTTAATTACAGGGAGCAGGTCACAGCTGTTCCTGTAAAGAGTACCAGAGCATGTGGCCTGGAGCCACTTACCACTGAGCTCGAATCCAACCTTCTGCCAGGGGTGAGGTCCAGGGTGAGCAATTTCACAGCCCTGTGCTTACTTCCTCGCTTGTGAAGTGGGTGTCATGGTGCTGCCTCTTAGAGACACAGGGCTTGGTATAGTCAGGGCTCAGAAAGTGCAGCTGTGTGTTCCTTCACTGGCTTTGTTCTGCAAGCCACACTCACATTTATATTCTGAAATTCCCCAGTGCCTTCCACTGTACCATTACAACTGGGAGGCCAGTGGCTAGGTCACTGTCCAGGCAGTAGGTGCCAGGAGGTATATCACATGGTCAGAGGCTGATACCATTTATCAATTGGATTAATTTTTGGGTTGATTACTGGGAATGGAACGCAGTAATGCACATGCCAGACGAGCACTCTACCATTAGCCTGCACCCCATCGCCATGGACTAATATTTTTAAAATCTGAAGAATTCACATGCAATGAAATTGCACTAAATCCTTTCCCTAATCCTGTGAGGTAGGGCAGGGTACATGAAGACCCAATAGATGAGGCCAGTAAGGCTCAGAAAGGTGAAGTAATCTTCCCCAGGTTTCACAGTATACTTGAAGCAGAGCCATCAGTTGCCTGCTTGCTTGCTCCTCTGGTTAGAAGCCCACTGTTCTACCTTCCCAGTCCTCAAGCTCCTCCCAGCACCCCATGGGTGGGGGTATAAGGATCCAAGTGCAGATGGTAATCTCCACTTCTTCCAGTCCACATCTCTGTTCTGCGTGTCAGTCATAGGTGAGAGTGGGGCAAAAGTGAAGGAGAGCATAAATTGTCGCTTTGTCTTCTGTAGGGTCTGGAGCTGTGTCGTGTGGTGGCTGTGCACATTGAGAACTTGCTCAGTGCCCGAGAGAAGCGACTCACGCTACCACCCAGTGAGATCACCCTGCTCTGACTTGGTTCCCAGACCTCCAGGCAGCTTCTGCCAGAAGACTCACTGTGGGGCCTCCAGCAAGACACTTGAACTCTCTGGACCAGTGGCCCCTAGAAAGGGGTCAGAATCTTAGAGAAGAGCTAGAGGGGCAGGAAGAATAACACAAGTCCCCAAGAACCCAACACAACTAAACCAGTCACAGCATGCAGAATTAGGTCAAAAAGCACAAGGACTTTTCAAAGGCTGACCCACCATGTAGGGGACCATGGACCTTCTGCCAGGTGTTTGCCACAGACCCTGTAGCTAATGCCCCCATGGCAGGGAAGCCCCACATCAGCAGCCTGGATGCACTGAAAGCTACCTTTGGCTTACTCATGGTCTGATGGCACATGCCAGGGGAGCAGCTCCATGTCCCAACCTCCAGTTATCCTCCTAAGGTGCCCCTACCTTGTGCTGCCTCTCAGCCAGGACTTGTGACCCTTGGTCATTTCTGTGCCTGGCAGCCATTTCCTCCAGGAGTTGCTAAGTGGCTGGAAAATAAGCCCAAAAAAGGAAGCAACAGGTGGAGGCACAGCTGTGTCCAACTATCAGTGGGCACCACTTCCAGCAGAGACAACTGCCTTTGTCTTTCTTTGTCTTTCCCTGAAGACTATCTTCCAACCCTGCACTCTCCTTGGGTAGTCCCAATCCCAATCCCCCACCACTGGATGAGCCACACAAGGTTCAAGAGCTTTTCAACGGAGAAAAAGAGAAGTCTGAGAAAGGGCATCCCAGAGAATGGTGCCCGGGTTAGGTGTGAAGGATGGCTAGTTTTCTGAGAAATATTCTGAACAGAGAAAACCGTGTTTTTCCTTTGTTGTGCCCCCAGGAGCCTTGGACAACACCTAACACAGAGAAGACACTTAAAATACTTGTCATCTACATGAAAGAATAAATGAAAAGAGGAATGTGGGTGGACAATCTGGTGATTTGGGAAACTTGAAGGTGGAGCACTGGGTTTGGAAGTTGGAGAATAGACAAAGGTAGCTGGGGATGGGGTAACTACAAGAACTGTGACATCAGAGGAGTTGTTTACTTATTTAGAAACAGGGTCTTGCTCCAGATTGGTCCTGAACTCACTGAGTAATCCAGGATGTCCTTGAACTCATGGCAATTCTCCTGCCTCAGCCTCCCAATTTCTGGGAATTCAGGCCCAGCTAATTCTTATTTGGTGCTGGGAAATTGAACCCAGGGTGTTGTACGTGCCAGGCAAATTCTTTAACCAAATAAGCTATGCCTCTAGCCCCAGAGGAGGATTTATTTCTTCATTCAGGCATTCAGTGTCTATTAAGTATGAATGCCATGCACTGGGGGCTGCTTCTGGTCAGATAACTACACACCAAAACAAGACGGTGAGTAAGGGCTAGCAGGATGATGAGGGGAAGGACTAACTCATGGTGAGAGGCTCAGACTGAAGAAGTTGGCAAGGAGGGATTAGATATGGATTCTTGAGCTGTATTACAGATTTTGGATTTCATTCCAAAGAACCATGAAGAGCAACACTAGAGGGCTTGTCAGTGGGGTGCCAGGGATGGAGCAACTTGCTCAGATTGTACTTGGAAAAAGCCCTTCCAACCACAAGGGCAGGAGTGACTGTAGGAAGCTGGGAGACCAGAGAGGCTCCAGAGGAGCTGGGAAGTTCTGTGGCATGGATCCTGGTGGTGGTGGCAGGGGTTGAGGGAAAGTGATAACCAGGGAGGGAGTTAGTAGGTCCAGCCTCAGGACTGAGGGTCACTGGGACCATGTCAGGAGGGAGAGGGTCAAGGAGGAGCTCTTGACATGAATGCCCTAGTGCTGTCACACTTTGACCAACTTGCCTTGGGTTGGCTTCCTTAGCAGCACATGCCCAGGGGAGCAGGGAAAAGCCAGGGTACATGTTATCAATTTAAGTGACCACTGCCACAGGGGGTTGTGCCAGGTGGGCTAACTGGCTGTCCCCTGGGGTTCCATCTTTGGCCTGGTGCCTGGTTCAGTATAGGTTGTCACAATAGTAAGTAGACTGCAACATGAGGCAGCCTAAGGTCTCCCTTCAACTTTTGTTTTTTTGAGACAGTATTTTGCCCAGTAGTCCAGGCTAGTTCTAAACTCACTGAATAGCCCAGGCTGCCCCTAAGCCCACAGCAAGCCTACCTCAGCCTCCTAAGTGTTGAGATTACCGGTATACACCACCACACCCACCTTTAAAAGAAATTTATGTAGGGCTGGAGAATTCAACCCAGGGCCTTAGCAAGTGGTCTACCCACGGAAATACGCTTTCATCCTCCCTCAGCTCTTTCTCAAAATGTAAGCTCTGGGGCTGGGGTGCCACTCAGTGCTTAAAGCACTTGAGTAAGGTCCTGCTTCAATTCCCCAGCACCACATAAGCCAGGTCATGGAGGTACACACCATGCAGTCACCAGAGGCTAAGGCAGGGGGATTGCTGTGAGTTTGAGGCCAGCCTGGGCTCCATGAAACCTTTTGGGTTTCAGAATACAAGCAGACCACAGTGTGACTTGCCCTGCTGGAGCTGTCCCGGCTGATGGCACCTGAAGTAAAAGGGGCTCCCACTGTAAATCTAAAAGCTAAGTAAGTGACTGAGGCAAAACTTAATAGATTGATGGAACACTCAGTTGGCAGATGAGGAAACTGAGGCCCAGCCTCAATATCACCAATCCCCGTGCTTAGTATGTGTGACTTCCCATTTTACATACCATAATTTATGAAGAATGCTAGACATAAGTGAGCTGAGCCTATATAACCCAAAACGAAGGATTAGGGTGGGAAGAATTGGCATGCCAAGTGCCAGAAACAACATGGACAAAGGCCAGAAGGAGGGACAGGGAATGTTTATAGACCTGGCAAGGGCAGAAAGAAAGCAAAAGAGGCCAAGCCGGAAGGGGCCTGAACAAAGGCCTTGAGCGAGAAGCAAAGCAGCTGAACTTCATTCTGGGAAGCCATGGGAGTCTTCTGTGCAAAAACCCGTATTTGTTTAAGCCTGCTCTGCACAAGCCGTTATCCTCTGCTTCCGCACTTTTGGTAGCTCTAGTAAACACCCATGGTTTAGCCGTGTCCCTGTGCCTGCTCGTCCCATTGTTTGTTGCTATGTGTTTTTGTTGTCCCCAGAAAAGTTGCCCCACACCCATCCCTAGCCCCCGGGCGCGTCCCCGGGCTGCGCACGCGCCCGACGCCACCGGGACGTGACTCGTGGAACGTCGACTCCGGGAGGTGGCGGCGACTGCGGCGGCGACGCAAGTGGGGGGAAGTGTTCCGAAAACGCGCATTCAGCTTCTGTAGCCGTCACTGTCTGGGATTAAAGCTGAGCCAGAAGCTCTCGGTCCTACAGTTTGAGAAGTTTCCACCAGCGTCAGAAGTTTCTCTAAGCTTCCTACGGCTTTCCTCCGCTGGGGACCCGTATTCAGGCACTTAGTTAGCCAGCCCCCACCCTTCTGGGTCCTCGCCGCACCCTGCCTCTAATTGATGGACGCAGTAGCCTAGGAGACTGCTTGACTGACAGGCATGCTTACCAACCAGTTTATGGAAATTCCGGTCTGGGCCCACCAGGCGCGTGGCCGGCGGCCCAATTAAAAAAGTGGAAGCGTCAAAAGGGGCGGTAACAGGGCGATCTAGGTTGTGGCGGTTCCTGGGTGATTGCGCGCTTAGGGGGTGAGGCGTCTACGGACATTCAGATGATGCCATGACGCGACCTAGTAAAAGTGTTGACGGCGTGAGTACACCCCAGCGGAGGGAGACCTTCGGTTCCGGAGGCGGCGCGGCGTGGAGGCAGGTCTCCGTTTAAGAGTGTGCTCTCTCGAAGCCCTTCAGCGAGTGGGGGAGGGGCGGCGGAGGAGCAGCAGTCCCCCTTGTGCGCTTGCGCCGCAATCTGCCTGCCCACTGGTCTCCTTTGGCCGCGCATGCTCACAGCGCGCAGCGCCTCGGTGGCCGGCAGCTTAGCGCGTGCGCGTCAAGGATCCCGCTGAGGAGCGGCGCTGGCGGACGTCGGGCGGGCGGCTCGTGACGTAGTGAGGAGAGCTTTAAAGTGCGGGCTGGGCTGGGCTTCTGAGGGTCTTGCGGGGAGTCTGGCTGAGCCTTCTCTGGAGTCCTCTGCGGTATGAGGCTCTGCCGGCTTCCCTGCACCCCGGGACGTGGAGAAGAAGGTGGAGGAGGAGAAAGCCCTGTAGTAGCCACCACTGCCTGACCCGTTGCCCCTGAGGCCCGACCCAGCGCCCGGCCCCTCGACGCCCGCCGCCAGGTCCTCGGCTACATATGGGGCTCTGGCACTGAGAACCCTCTGCTCTTTGGGGGCTCCGGGGTGCTTCCCCCGAGAGCCATGCCCGGCCGCCCTACCTGTCCCGGAGGACCCTAGAGTCTTGTCGCGGGGCCATGGCGGCCGCCAGCGGCTACACGGACCTGCGTGAGAAGCTCAAGTCCATGACGTCCCGGGACAACTATAAGGCAGGCAGCCGAGAGGCCGCGGCCGCCGCGGCCGCTGCTGTGGCCGCCGCGGCCGCAGCTGCCGCCGCCGCCGAACCTTACCCTGTGTCCGGGACCAAGCGCAAGTACCAGGAGGACTCGGACCCGGAGCGCAGCGATTATGAGGAGCAGCAGCTGCAGAAGGAGGAGGAGGCGCGCAAAGTGAAGAGCGGCATCCGGCAGATGCGCCTCTTCAGCCAGGACGAGTGCGCCAAAATCGAGGCCCGTATCGATGAGGTAGTGTCCCGCGCAGAGAAGGGCCTGTACAACGAGCACACGGTGGACCGGGCCCCGCTGCGCAACAAGTACTTCTTCGGCGAGGGCTACACGTACGGCGCCCAGCTACAGAAGCGCGGGCCCGGCCAGGAGCGCCTCTACCCACCGGGCGACGTGGATGAGATTCCCGAGTGGGTGCACCAGTTGGTGATCCAAAAGCTGGTAGAGCACCGAGTTATCCCCGAGGGCTTCGTCAACAGCGCCGTCATCAATGACTACCAGCCCGGCGGCTGCATCGTATCTCACGTGGACCCCATCCACATATTCGAGCGCCCCATCGTGTCTGTGTCTTTCTTTAGCGACTCTGCGCTGTGCTTCGGCTGCAAGTTCCAGTTCAAGCCTATCCGAGTGTCGGAACCTGTGCTTTCCTTGCCAGTACGCAGGGGGAGTGTGACTGTGCTCAGGTAACCCACCTGGGAGGAGGGGCGGCCCTACACTCTGCGGCCTTAACTACCCACCCTGAAACTGGAGGCAGAGCCTGTAGAACCCCTTGCTTTTTTACAATTCCGACCTTTCTGTTTTTAGGTTGTAGGGAGTATTGGAAGGGTTCTGTGTTTAAAAAAAAAAAAGCAAGAAAACAGGAGTCAGAGAGCTGACATTGAATTTTGTACTTGAAGGTAGATTTGACCTGATCACAGGCTTAACTAAGAATTAATACAAAACCCTCTTTCCGGAAGGGTAAGATGTTAGGACTCTGTTTTCCTTTGTGTTTTTAAGCAACTTACTTTGTTTTGTTCCTCCATTTTCAAGTCTTTTCTTTAAAGAAGTTGAACTTACTATCTAAAAGCCTTTTCTTCTTGCCTTTTGTTTTCCATAGCAAAATGTTGGTGGATTCCTTGACAGAAAATACAGGCAATGGCTTCTGAGAGTATTTAATTGTTACAACTACTGTACTCCCAGGAGGAGGAATGGCTTCCAGGCAATTTAATGGTTGGGCCAGAAATAAAATGCAGCATACTTTAGAAATTTTTTCATCTTAGTTGTGGACAAGCTCATCTGTCCTTTGTAACAACATGCTATCGCTTATTGGGATGGAATTAAACAAAACACAGCTGTGCTTAATCTAGTCCTCAGCCTTGTAGTTTTGTGAGCAGCAGATCTTAGGCTTTTAAGAACCCAGGTCTGCAGACCTTGCTGAGAATTAGCTTAGTGGCCTGGCCTCCCTGGAAAGATTGTCTGGTAGAACACTTTTATTAATTGTATGAAGCAAAAATTTATTTAGAAACTACCTTCTTCCAGCTCTGAAACAGGTGAATTTAGTAATGTACTTCAGTAATCATCAACTTTTCAGGCAGTCAAGACTACAACAGTTGTAACAGCATGATCAACCACCATGAAGTACCGGATCAGGACACAGTAGGATTTTTGTTGTGAACAGCTTAACCTCCGAAATTTACTCAGTGCCAAAGGCCACATTGGAGAAAAGCAAGGTCCCATGAGCCCTCTTTATGTCATGAGAGCAGGTCATCTGTCTCATTTGAGTCGAACAGCTGAGACTTCTGTGTTAGGGAATGGGAGCAGAACCTTGAAATGTGTAAGGCCTGATGGATATGTCTGGGAAAGGCACTGGCAGCAGAAGCAATACTTTGACTCCTAGAGGACCACCTTGCCCAATGCCTCCTTGTCATTCAGAGTTCTGAGTATATTGGATTTGTTTGGTGTTTTTAGATGGATGCCTTGGTATCATCTTTTAATATGATAATGGGATTTCCAGGGCAGACCCTCTCAGGGAGCATGGTGTGTGGGGGAGGTCAGGGATCTGAGGACCTTACTTAAGATTTATTTAGTCTCAGGGCTAGAGGAATGGTTCAGCAGTTCAAGCACTAAATCAAATACTAAGTAACCAACTTTTATTCCGCAGCACCCCATAAACCAGGCGTGGTGGCACATGCCTATAATACCAGCACTTAGAGGCTGAGGCAGGAGGATTGCCGTGAGTCCAAGGCCAGCCTGGACTACATAGTGAGTTCAGGACCAACCTGGGCTACAGAGCAAGACCCTGCCTCAAAGAAAATAAATTTTAAAAGGACTTACTTGCCCTCTCCCTCCCTCCCTTTCCCTCCTCCTTACTTGCCCTCTCCCCCCCCCCCCCCCCCTCTTTCTTTCTCTCGTGGGTCCCCTTCTGTAGTTCAGGCTGGTCCTGGACTCATGTAGCCCAGGCTAGCCTTGGACTCAAGCAGTCCTCCTGCCTCAGCCCGGATTACAGGCATGCGCCACCACGCCTGGTTTATGTGGTGCTGGGGAATCGAACACAGGTACTTAGTTGTTGCTGGCAAGTGCTTTTAACTGTTGAACTAGTCTGCTAGCCCCTCATTTAGTCTCTTATGGAATATTAACTTTTTTGTAGTCATAGATTACTTAACAATTTTCAAGAGGTCTGACAGTGCTTAATGGGGATATCTCAGGGCATTTTGCGGGGTTTGAGGCTGCTCTCCAACACATGCATAGCCTTAGACTGAAGAGCAGAAGTTTCAGGGTTTTGGTTTTGTGTGTGTGTGTGTGTGTGTGTGTGTGTGTGTGTGTGTGTGTGTGAAACAGAGTCTTGCTCTGTAGTTCAGATTGGTCCTGAACTCACTATGTAGCCTGTGCCAGCCTCATACTCATGGTAATCCTCCTGCTTCAGCCTCCCAAGTACCAGAATTACAGGTGGTGGCATATGTTCATGCTGGGCAGTTGAACTTAGGGCCTTGTGCTCGCTAGACAAGCACTTAACCACTGAGCTTACACCCCTCAGCCCAGAAGTTTCAAATTCATGGTAAGCGAATCTGTTAGTGATCAGCCACAGGATTGTGTCATCAGGAAAATTCTCTTCATCTTTTCCTTAGAATTGTAAAGTCTTACAGCATTTCCTAGTTCCTTCCAACTCTTCCTGGAGTCAGACTTGGCTGCAGAGTTCGTGTGGGAAGGCCAGCCATGTCCTGAAAAGTGGTGCCCCAGGCTTTGAATCAAGCTCTCCTCTCATTTGCTTTAGGATCTTGTGGGTGTTTTCAAAACTGGCTTTCTTATTCATAGAGTGGGAATGCTGCCAGCTTCTGAGGCCTGTAAGAATTAACTGTGATTTGGTGTTGTAATACGGAGCCTGGTATAGGGTTTGGTATTTAAATTGTTGGTTACTTTTGTATACAACTACTTAATGAGCCCCTTCTCTCAGTAGAGAAGGAGTTAAGGATTTGGTAGGTTTGAAACATGGGTCTGTAGTTCAAACTCAGTGAAGAGCCTGAGCCAGGTGGGTAATCTCAGCCCAGGAAGGTTATTGTGGGAGCATTGTGAATGGAACCTGGCCCACTCTGGAGTGTCAGAAGTTCTGAGAAGGAAGAAAGCTGGTGTTTGAATCTTGAGTAGGAAGTAGCCAAGCAAAGAAGCATGAGGAATAGACAGTTACAGAGATTTTGGCTATAAGTCGCAGGGCAGAGTGATGCTATAGGTAAAGGGGAGGGGCTAGTACTGCTGTGAAGCAGATAGTTAATTATTAGACTCTGGAGAAGCTTTTAAATCAGGGATTTTCAACAGTGCTACTCTTGTTTGGAGCTCACTGGTTCCTTTGTTGTGTGGGCTCTTCGTGCATTATAGAAAAATTAACAGCATCTCTGGCCTCTGTCTGTGGATTCCAGTAGCATTTTTTGTGGCAACCAAAAATGTCTATGGGCATTGCCAGGTGTCCCCCTTGGAGAGCCACAGCTGTAGGGCTCTAGGAACTCCCAGTGATTTAGTGATTGTAGCACCATCTTGTAGCTTAACACCCTGGAATTATGTGGTATGCAGTTACCTGCCTATTATTGCCTCCTCAGATCCTTTTGTAAGCTGGTAATAGAAGTGGTGCTTTCTCTCACATACTGATAGGGATTCTAGCCCAAAGGTGCTAGGCAGTAAAGCTAAAGTAAAGGAAGGGATTGGTGAAAGATGTTGCTGTTCCCTGTGGAGAGATGTTAGTGATTGTCATCTGAGACTTTGAGTTATTAGTGGCAGTGATGTCTGTAAATGTTCAATGTAGTATGGCAGAAATACAATTTTCTATTTGATAGTCAACGTGGATATTGATGTGTGGCAGATATTGATTCAGCAGTGCCTAAACCTGGCCATTTAGCAAGCCTGACAGTCTTTTTTTGGAGTTCAGGCTGGTCCTGAACCCCCTGTGTAGCCCAGGCTGGCCTCAAACTCCTGCTGCCTCAGCCTCCTGAGTGCTAGTGTTATAGTCATGTGCCACCACAGCTATTTTATGTGGTGCTTAGGAATTGAACCAGGACCTTGAGCTTGGTAGGCAAGCACTTTAACCACTCAGCTACACCCCCAGCCTGCATTGGTTCTTTTAAAAGTGTTTTACACTCCTTTCCCAATCCAGCTGTCAGTTTGTTTTTTTACCCCTAACTTTGTCATACTGGACCTGAGTGAAGGTTTTTCCTTTTTTTTTTTTTGTTTTCATATCCTATCTTGATCATTTTTATTTACCTTTCCCTTCTAATCCCTTACCCTCCCATCCCTCTTCCCTCTCTACAGTCTATCTTCTTTCTTCCATCTCTTTTTTTTTAATGGTTTGGTTTTCTCATGTTCGAGAAGTTATGCAATATTTAATCTTCTGTGTGTGATTCATTTTGCTAAGCATGATAGTCTCAAGGTATAGCCATTTTCCTACAAATGAGTCAAATTTATCTTTATGGCAGAGTAGTACTCCAATGTGTAAATATACCATATCATTGTTATCCATTTATATGTTGATAGTGTCTGCTTCCAGGCATTGGCTATTATAAATAGGGTTGCTGTAAACATGAACATACATGTATCACTCTTGTATGATGACTTTAACTCTTGGAACGATACCCAGAGGGGAGGTATAGCTGGGTTAAATGGGGTATCTATTTATTTTCTTTTTTCTTTTTTTTTTTTTTTTTTTTTTTTTTTTTTTTTTTTTTTTTTTTTTTTTGAGGATTCTACATATTGCTTTCCCCAATGGTTATACTGGTTTACAGATCTGAGTGGGCCCCTTTTTATGCTGTCTAGAGAAATACCTTTTATCTCCTTATATTACTTTATCCCTCATCCCTTCTACTGTCCTTACAGGGTAAATGTGGCAAATTAAAACAGATGTTGGGCTGGAGGAATGGCTCAGTGGTTACAGTGCTAAGTACCTGAGTTTGATTCCCCCAATACCACATAACGCAGGCGTAGTGGCACATGCCTGTAAGCCCAGCACTCGGGAGGCTGAGACAGGAGGATTACCATGAGTCCAAGGCAAGCCTGGGCTCCAATGTGAGTTCAGGACTGGGCTACCGAGTGAGACATGTCTCAAAAACTAAATAATAAATGAAACGTGTTAATGGGATTGATTAGAATTATTATTTCAAAGTTAATCGCTTACTTGCTGTTATCTATAATGTCCACGTGCCTAGACCGAGGTTTTGATCTCTGGTTGGTCAATGTCTGGCCGAGCCATGGGTGCTCAGCTGTCGACTTTTCCATTAGTACTGGCTGGATTGGAGCCCAGTCAGTTTTAGGATAAGGACTACTCTTGTTCAGTTGGTTAAGAGCAAAATGTAGCTTTCTGGTTTAAAATAGTTGGAAAAGTAGGACACATAGACCTGGGTCACATCTCTTTTGTAGAACCTTTTGTTTCCTTGGAAGAGGGAAGAGGAACCACAGGATGAAGTCAGGACTGCGCACCCTCAAGCAGGACTCTTAGCCATCGGGGTTGGCTGCTCTTGGTGCTACCAGGCCAGATGAAAAAGCAGAGGTCAGCAGACTAGAGGAAGCCATGGTTTTAATCAAGAAGCTCAGAGCAAGCAGAGAAAAAACAGGCTGTAAAAATTTAGGGCGAGCTGGGTGGCTGGCTGACCGACCGGCCACTTTAAGCTTGCAATTGGTGCGCATGCATTATTGAGATATAGTGGTTGCTGTCTGAGGGTGGAAGCTTATTTTTGCAGACCTCTTCCATGGGGTTAGTGGTTACACATGTGTATTTTGGTAAGGTCAGCAAGGCGCCCCCCCCCCCCCCCCCAGGGCAGGTTAGACCTTGTTACCAAGGAACATAGATGGGCTTTCTATTCACATTACCTAACATTCCCCACCTTCTACACACATACACATACCACCACTACCCAAAAAGTTTGACGGCAGACTTGGTGGCAGTTCTACTACCACTCTAGCTCTGAGTGGGTTACTTATGGTCCTTGGTTTTCCTGTTCTGCAAAATGAAGTTGGTGATGTCAGAGGTTCATTCTCAAAGACCAAATCTCTGTCACACTACTGAATACTTGAAGTTTAGCTTAACATGTCTCAGGAGTTGAACTGCGTTCTTTGATCATCCCCTTTGATGTATGCAGAGTGAGGATGTGGCAGATTGACATTTTCCCCTCTGTATTCAGAAAGTCCTGGGATTTCTCGTGAAGTTAAGCCATTTGTCTTCAAGGCTGGGGTCTGTGTTCTCATACTTGCTCCTGTATCTAAGTGACCAGCCCGCTGCCCTCTAAATGCCTAAGTTTCTCAGTCCTGCACGCCTGTCAGTGGTAAGGTAGGCTCAAGAAATCTGCCAATGTCAGGTAACCAAAGCCAGAAGGTGGCTCTCACCAGCCATGTTCTTTTTTCGAGGGTGGTGGTTTTTTTGTTTTTGGGTTTTTCCTTTTTTCTGTATTAGGGATTTAACCCATGGCCTTTGTGCTGAGCTACTATTCCAGTTCCTTTTTAAAATTGCCTATTTGAGACAAGGTCTTGCTAAGTTGCCCAGGCTTCAACTTGGAGTCCTCCTGCCTCAGCCTTCCCGAGTGGTAAAATTATAGGCATGTGTCACCACACCTGGCTTAGGCCATAATCTTGGCCAGAACCTTCAGCCCTGGTCTCTTTTGGCATAGGCAGGACATGGAGTAGATGAGGAATGGTGCCCATCTTGGGAATATATCTTCCTTAACAGCTCAGTCTCCAAGACTGTCCCCAGAGGAGTGACTACACAGTCCCTTTTACATAATTTTTCAAATTTCTTATTTAATTTTCTTGTGATTCTCTGAGGAAGGGTTTGCCATGATCTGTTTTGGAGAAGATTTAAAATGGTAAAATAGTTGGGCTTAATACACTTTTTTTTTTTAACTATGTGCAGAGTTGAGTAAGGTCTTTGAAAAGCTTTGTCTTGAAGACACATTTCCACGAGCCAAATGTAGTAATGAGACTCCCTAAAAGGATATTGTTGATCAGTATTGCAGAAACTTGGTCCCAGGGCCTTCCAGAAGAGGAGACAGATGTGTCTACTCCCTTAGGAATCACTCTGAGGTATAGAACTAACAGGTGACAAAATTAGGATGTCACTTTTTTTTTTTGAGACAGAATTTCAGTGAGTAGTCCAGGCTCTTTCTGGACTCACTATATATCCCAGAGTAACCTTGAACTCAAGGCAACTCTTGCCTCAGCCTCCAAGTGCTAGGATTACAGATAATGCACTACATGCCTGGCTTGGCCTCACCGCTCTTGATGTTTGTGGTATCCTAATGGTTGCTGCTGTGGGTACAGCCCAGGTAGGGAGCAGGCAGGCTGGACAACACATGGTATATTCTCCTCTCTTTGTGAAAAGAAAACAGCAAAGTGCACTAGTACTTTTAATGCCAAGGGTCAGGCTGGACCCAGGGAATATTAAGATTCAAGCTGCCACTCTGGGACCTTAAAACAGTTTCTCTTTTTATCAAGCTAGGTTCCTTAGCAGTAAGTAACACACTTGTAGTTTATGCTGGGCACAGTCTGCTGAAGTTTGGCCAAAAGAACTTCTGTTGATCAGAACTTTGGCTCCTACTCTTAGAAGAGTCCAATACACTGAGAGTTGTCTATGGGCTGTCAGAACAGCCAGGAAGTTGAGGGAGACCAATGCTAAAAATCCCTTCAGGTGGGGTCAGTGCGAAGGTCATTTCTATGGGCCCCTGCAACTCTACCTCCACTCTTTATTTTTATGAGTACTAAGCTCAGAGCAAGAACCTGGCATGGCTTATCATTTATTCTAGAGTCCTTTGGTGATTAGGGCAGTCATGCTTTGACAAACATCTGGTTTTGCTCCAGGACTGCATTAAGAGAAGTGATTCCTTTTTGGAGATCAGAAGTCAGGGCCCTTAGTCATGCCTGTAGCCAATTCAAACAGCAGGGAACATTGCCTGTAGCTGGCACTGGAGATTAACTTGGAAATATATCTGTGGACTTAGCTATTTTGGGCAGTCCTCTGTGTATATAATATATAAGGACTGTGTTGAGCCCAAGCTTCCAGACCAGTGTTGAATACAAGGATGTGGGGTAAGACCTGGAGCTTTTAGCCCTTGGAATGGGGCCCAGGAAGCATCTGCTACTGGCGGATCCCCGCAGGAAGTTCTAGATCATTATCTCCTTGGCAGGTGTTGAACTCAAGGCCCTGCTTGCCCCAGGATAGTCTGGGGCCCTCTACCTATGTCAGTTGCTTGGCAAATTGTAGTGGGGTGCAAGGCATCCTGCATTGTCTGAACCAGCTCTGTGGGTAGGCCTTTCACCATATTTTTCCAGGGGTGTCAGCTATTTAAGTGGTATAACTCTGATCCTACCTGGAAGGGAAGAGGTGATGTCTGACTTTTAAAATCATGTAATGACTAATGAATACTTGAGTTACAAAGTGTAATAAAAAAAATGACCAGCCTAGTAGCCTGGCACTTTCAGAGACTTAGGCTGGAGGCTTGCAAATTTGAGCCCAGCCTGGGCAACTTAGTGAGACTGTCTCAATTTAAAAAAAAAAAAAAAAGGTGGAGGAGTTCCTGGAGATGTAACTAGGTATGAAGGCCCTGTGTACCACAGAAAAGAAAGAAAAAAAAACTGGACATGAACCTGCTCTCCTCCTTACTGCAGATGAAGAAATTGGGGTTCAGGCTAGTAGGAGACAAAGGTCTGGTGTGAACACAAGTCTCTTCAACTTCCTGACTTCTGTTTGTTGCTGCTTGCTGTGGGCTGACAGATTAAGGTGTTACTTGAGAAAGAATTCTTTGGTCAGGGTTCAGTTAAGTGAAGTCAGCTGATTCTTTTGCTATATTCTCAGATCCATAGCAATACTGTTTGAAACTTTTTTTCTTTTGGTGGTACTGGAGATCAGAACGTAAGGCCTTTTGCTTTTTTTTTTTTTTTTTTTTTTTTTTTGAGACAGGATCTTGGCTGTGTAGTCAGGGTAGCCTTGAACTTGCAGTGAGCTACATCCCCATTCCTTTTTTTTTTTTTTTTTTTTTTTTTTTTTTTTTTTTTTTTTTTTTTTTTTTTTTTTTTTTTTTTTTTTTTTTTTTTTTTTTTTTTTTTTTTTTTTGAGATGGTGTTGCCAAGTTGCTTAGTCGCTTAAACTGGACTTGAAGTTGTGATCCTTCTTCATCAGCTTCTTACAAGCCGACTTTACTGAGCCTGGCTTGAAACTCTTGTTACCAGTATTCTCCAGAGTAATTTGATTGTGAATATGGGGCTGATAATCACAGAAACTGAAGAACCCTGACCTAGAGCAGCTGGGAGTAAGGGAAATCTATAAAATTATGGCTTATTTTTCTACCACCAGTGTGGCCTCAGATTTCTAAGTCACAGTGCTTCTCTCTAGAGGCTAAGCCTGAAGGAACCTGGCCTTTTATTTATTTATTTTCTTTCAGTTTTAGGGTGTTCTGTTTTGTTTTGTGTTTGTTTGCTTTTGTTTTTGAGACAGGATCTTGCTGTGTAGTCCTTGGAAACTTTGAACTTGCCGTGTAGTCCAGTGTATCCTAGAAATCTTCCATTCTTCTGCCATAACCTCAAGTGCTAGGATTGCTGAAGTGTGCCACCATACCTAGTCCTCCTTCCTGTCTTCCTTCTTGCCCTCCCCTCCACCCATCTTTTCCTTTACCTTCCTCCCACCCCAGGCTGCCTCCCTTCTTCTGAGAATTAAACTCAGGGCCTCCCATATACCAGTCAAGTGCTCTACCATTGAGCTATATATACTCAGTCCTTTTTATATTTTGTGAGCCTGGAACTTTAAATCCTCCTGCCTCAGCCTTAGAGTACCTGAGATTACATATGCGTACCAGCATGCTTAACTTGTCTTTTTATTCTCTTTTTTGAGATATGGTCTTGCTCTGTAGTCCAGACTGGTCTTAAACTCACTATGTAGCCCAGGCTGGCCTTGAACTTCACAGCAGTCCTCCTGCCTCAGCCTCCCAAGTGCTAGGATTACAGGCATATGCTACCATGCCCAGCTAGTGTGGTGCTGGGGAATCAAACTCAGGCCCTTGAGCTTGCTAGGCAAGCACTTTAACCGCTGAGCTATTATTCCTCCAGCCTTTGGTTTTTTTTTTTTGGTTTGTTTGTTTGTTTGTTTGTTTGTTTGTTTTTTGGTGGTGGTCTTTTGTTTTGGAACCCAGGATTGAACCCAGGACTTTGCATGTGTCATGCAAGTGCTATGCCACTGAGCTACATCCTCAGCCTTCTTTTTATTGGCTGTTATGTCCATTTCTGGCAAACAGTTGGGCTAACCTGGCTACTTTGAGGAGGCTTTTTCTGATCTGTTCAGTTTGTTTTTGTTTTTTGAGACAGTCTCACTAAGTTGCTAAATTGCCCAGGCTAGACTTGAACATACCTGCCTGGCCTATGCTGACTTGAGTTTCTGGCTGAATTTCTGGCTGTGTAGATCTGCTAGCGTAATGGAGAAACTTAGGGTGGAAATGTCTTTAAGGTACCGGGCTCTGTGAGGGGTTCCAGAGTCACTTTGAGTTTCAAATCAGAAAGGTACTAGCTGAGGAGAGGACAGTCATCTACCTGTATTCATTGGTCTATGAACAATTTTAAAAACTGTGTCACTTGTTGAAAATTGGTATTTGAGTGTAATGGAAATTCTTCAAATATTCCAAACACAGCTGTCTTCAAAATTTTAGATCCCAATAGAGGAAGTTTTTGAAAGCTTTTTTCCAATGAGACAAATTCTCTTGGAACATGGCAGTCCCAGTTTTTTCTGACTCAGTGTTGTTAGAGGCTTTCTTGGCTTCCTCTACATAGTGAAGGATGAGGAGAAAGGGAGGAAGAAAGGGGATTTTTTTTTTAACCTCTTTACCAAGGTCTCTCCCAAGTCACTCCACTTGTCTTCAGAGCCACTAAAGAAGTACCCCTCTTAAGGGCTGTTTAATTTTTGGGGCTAGAGATCTGTCTAACCCCATGGCCTTGTATATACTGCACAAATGCTCTGCTAGGCTCTATCCTACCTTCAGGGCTCTTTAAAAGAAGTGTTTCTTGAGCCGGCAGAATAGCACTGCTGTTAGAGTGCTTGCTGATAAGGTCTGAGTGTATTTCTGTCTCCCAAGTACTTTGATTGTCTGTCTGTTCTTTATGGTGACATGTTATATTTCTTTCCAGTGGATATGCTGCTGATGAAATCACTCACTGCATACGGCCTCAGGACATCAAGGAGCGCCGAGCAGTTATCATCCTCAGGAAGTAAGTGTCTATGTCTAGAACCGTGTTCCTCCTATATACGGCTGTCTGGAGATATAGTTCTGGGTCTCCTTAAAAGTAACTCCTGTGGCAAGATGTAATAGCACAACGCTGTAATCCTAGCACTTGGGAGACTCTTGGTTGCCAGTACTTCAAGGCCAGCCTGAGCTACAGCAAGACCGGTCTTGAGATGAATCAGCACTCTGTACTGGTGTGGCATGGTGGAGTGGCGACAAGAAGACTATAAATTCTTACTTTTTATTTGCATTTTGTGAGAGTGAAGCTGCTTTGTCTTCAGGAAATTAAATTTTTTGGCTGTTTAACTTGGGAGTTTAGGACTGAATACAAGCACATGCTTTTGGTATTTATGGGCAGTCTTGAGACAAGTTTTGAGAAATACTTCCTAAAACTCCAGCCCATCCCCAACCTCTTTTCCTCAACTCCTTGGTTCTGATTTTTCACATGTGCTCTTTGTTATTATTTTTAGGTTGTGCCTTAGTAAACTGCTTTAAAAGTGCCAGGACTATACTCTGGTTTTCTTTAGATCACTTAAATCTTTTGCCTTGAAAATGCGAGGGCTTGAGCTGGAGTAATGGCACAGTGGTTAAAGCGATTGCAATGCAAGGCCCTGTGTTCTATTCCCTACCACCAGATAAAGCTGGGCATGGTGGCACATGTCTGTAATTCCAGCGCTCGGAAGGCTGAGGCAGGCAGATTGTCCTGAGTCCAAGGCCAGGCCGAGCTACACCCGTGAGTTCAGGACCAGCCTGGGCTACAGAGTGAGACCCTGTCTCAAAAAAAAAAAAAAAAAAAAAAAAAAGGGAAAAAATGCCATGGCTTGTACATCTGGGTAGGAGCAGGAAGTAAGGAGACATGAGGGTGAGAGGTTCTAGGATGGAACGTTAGCAGGGCTTATTTTGAGGTGAAGGAAGTATTGGGGATTCAACACAGGACTTTTGCTCTAAGCTGCAACCCTAGTCGCTGTTTATTATTGAGATAGGATCTTATTAAGTAAGTTGCCTATGCTAGGCTTAAACTTGCAGTTGTCCTGTATCAGTTTCCTGAAGTGTTGGGATTACAAGAGTTTGTTACTGGCCTGGTTATGGTTTCTTGCTTGTAACAACTATACCACATAAATGTAAGATTCTAACAACAGAAGAAAAGTAATACAGGATACGTGGAAACTCTGTACTATCTGTAGTATCATCAGAGTTTTTTCTAAATCTAAAACCGTTCGAAAAAAGATAGTTAAGCTGAGTGTGGTGCCACACACCTGTGATCTAGGACTTGGGTGACTGAGACAGGAGGATTGTTGTGAGTTTGAGGCCAGCCTGAGCTACAAAGTAAGTTCAGGATGAGCCAGGACTACAGAGCAAGACCCTGTCTCCAAGAAAAAAAAAATGATAGTTTTTATTTATTTAGAGCCAAGGGGCTTGCTTTGTATTCCAGGCTGCCTTGAACTCACTATGTATCCCAGATTGGCCTCCTGGAAGTCCTCCTGCCTCAGCCTTTCAAGTGCTTGGATTACAGGCATGTACCACCACGTCCAGTTTAGGAGGCTGCAGAATTGAACCCAGGTCTTTGTATTTACGAGGCAAACACCTTAATCACTGAGATAAACTCCCTTCTCCCCCCACCCAACTTAATATTTTTAGTGCATTCTTCCTGCCTCAGCCTCTTGAATGCTGGGGATTACAGGTATGTGCCACCACTCCCAGTTTATTTGTTGCTGGGGCATCGAACTTGGGGCCTGTTAGCTTGCTAGGCAAGCATTCTAACTGCTGTGCTGTTCTTACAGCCCCCCACTTAAATTTTAAAGTAAAAAAAAGAAGTCCAGGCAGGGTGGTACATGCCTGTAATCTCAAGCTGCTTCAAAGCCTAAGGCAAGAATGTCATAATTTCAAGAATGGTCTCAGACAATTTAGTGAGACCCTTTTAAAAAGGGGCTTGGTGGGGAGGGCTGGAGACATAGCTCATTGAGTAGATTGCTTGTCTAGGAGGTATGAAGCTCTAGGTTTGATCCCTCAGCACCACATAATAGGTGGTGGCACATACCCTCAATCCTAGCCTTAGGGAGGCTGAGACAGGAGGATTGCCGTGAGTTCTAGGCCATCCTGGGCTACATAGTGAGTTCAGGACCAGCCTGAACTAGAAAGCAACACTCTGTCTCAAAAAACAAAGAAGCAAACACCCCCCCCCCCCCACCCCGCCAAAAAATTAATCTAGGGATGCAGATCAGTGGTTGTGTACATCCATAGTAGTTTCTGTTAATTTGGTGATTGGCATACTCTCTCTTCTAGCCTAAGGATATTCCCAGAATTTATGAACGGACAAGCTCATTTACTGTCTTTCTGTTTTCTCCTGTGGATCCCAGCACAATCCCAGACCCACAACTCAGAAATTTAAAAATCCAGAGTAAATTTTTCCTTTTGGCCTTTCTTCCTTAGCATTATTCTTAGTAACCTGGTACCTCCAGCTACAGCCATGGATGAGTAGCCTGTCCAGGCCAGCAACCTGGAGAGAGAACTTCTGGGGTTAAATAGAATCAGAGCAGTGACTTCCCAGGTATTGCTTCCCATCCTCTCAAAATAGCTTATCCTGGGGAAAATCTTTGCTAGAGGGGCATCAGCCAGTCTTCCAGGTGGTTCCTTCATTCCAGCTAAGTCAAATGTGCTTCTTAGCCCAGCTAGGAGTCTGTACTGTTGGCTCCCCTGAAAGCTCCTTGACCCACTGGCCCTAGCCTTGGTCTAACCTTGTTGTGGATGGCTGAGGCTTTTTGACTTTATGACTTGAGTGAGCCCAGGAGGTATCCAAGAACTAGGCAAGAGGATAGAAGCACAGAGTTTTGGTACAAGGGGGCTAGAGAGAGAATAAGGGCCCTGGATTTGTGTCCTGGTGTCTGTAGCAATGTGGCCTCCATTAGGAACACCTTCTCATCTAAGGTGTTCATCTTGTGATCCACCCTGGCACCCTAAATGACCTACATTGCACACTGAAAGTTGGTTAATTTTGCTGTCCTTACTTAGGTCGTAGATATTGACCATTTTGACATTCAAGAAAATCATACCCTGTCAGCATACACTCTGTTTAGACTGTCGACAGCTCATATACATGCCATCCTGAGTTTCCAAATTTATGTTTCATCTGGTATCCAACATGGAGCCCATCCCAAAGGGGCATCAGTCCTATAAGAAACACTCCAGCATAGCTGCAAGGGCTTATCTTAGAAAAGGGACAGCTAAGATATGTTGAAAATGGGCAGCACCTTGGCCTGGGTATTCAGACTCTGCCCAGAGATCAGTAGAAGGTAGCCTGAGGGGTGCATGGCTGATAAGAGATGGATGTCCCAACAGGTAGAATTGGTCTTCTTTTCATAGATAGCTGTATTGGAGCCAGTCTTCTCTTAAGTTTGGGTAAAGATTACTGTGGCTTTAGTTTGGGCATAGTGGCACATTACTGTAATCCAGCACTTTGGAGGGGCTGAGACAGGATACAAGTTCAAGCCCAGCCTGGGCAACTTAGTGAGACCCTGTCTCAACATAAAAGGACTGAAGATATAGCTCAATGAGAAGGCTCTAGGTTCAATCAAGTATAGGGAAAGAAAAAGTCTCATGATATATACTTAGTGTATATGTTGACATTTGGTTTTATCCTTAGCACAACCACCCCACACCCCACACCCCCCACCCCTCAAAAAATATGCAAGCTGCTGAAGGAGGCTTTCTGGGGTCTCTTGACTTCAGTTCAGGTCAGTCTGAGCTGACAGAGTCTTTCTAAGGACCTCTTGGGGACTGGGGGTGCTACTCAGCAGTTAGTGCTTGTGCTTACAAGGCTCTGGGTTCAGTTCCTCTGCACCACATAAGCCAGGCGTGGTGGTGCATGCCTTATAACCCCAGCACTCAGGAAGCTGAAGCAGGATGATTGCTGTGTATTTGAAACATGCTGAGATAAAGACCAGCTTGAACTATAGAATAGCAAGATACTGTCTTAAAAAATAAATCTAAAGACCACATGGAGGGAAGCTGCCAAGTGCTTGCTAGTTAAACAGAAGTGCAGCTACATTGAGCATGCATGGTGCTAGGTCTTCATGCGCTTGGTAGGCTTGTTGCTCACTGTGAGGCTGGAAAAGTGAACTTTTTGAGAGCTTCAGAATATTTAACCTATAGTTTGGTATTACAGTTTTTGGGGTCACATTCAGTAAATGGCTGAGTGATACCTTGAACCTGGGTCTCTTGGTGTTCAGTCTTGGGTTTCCTTAGTGGTTTGCACAGTGGAGCACCGCAGGCCTAGCCCCTGCCTCCCAGTGTTGTTGGAGGGGAAATCTTTGTGTTTAAGAAACAAGTTCAGGGGCTGGAGGAATGGCACAGTGGTTAAAATGCTTGCCTAGCAAGTGCAAGGCCCTGAGGTTGATTCCTTAGCACCACATTCCCTAGCTGGGCATGGTGGCACATGCCTGTAATCCCAGCACTTGGGTGGAATGAGCAGGAGGATTGCCTTGAGTCCATAGCTAGCCTGCTCTGCATAGTTCAGGACCAGCCTGGACTACAGAGCGAGACCCTGCCTCAAAAAAAGAAAAGAAACAAGTTTAGATATAAAAGGCTTTCTTGCCTCTGCTGTGCAAGTAGAGAGCTTTCGGTAAGAGTGTTTTAAATATGAAGATAGCTACTATGCAGATGACCTGAGGAAGCCGCTATAGGCTATTCAACTCTGTGGGGTCCTCTGTACCCTTGAGGCCTCTTTTTTTTTCTTTCTTTTTTCTTTTTTTTCTTTCTTTTTCTTTTTTTTTTTTTTTTTTTTTTTTTTTTTTTTTTTTTTTTTTTTTTTTTTTTTTTTTTTTTTTTTTTTTTTTTTTTTTTTTTTTTTTGTATTTCCCAGCATACCCAGGAAGAAGCTGTCCGTTGTGCATCTTTTCTTTGTAATCATTGGTACCCCTGATAGGGAAGCTGGACCTAATCTTTTTGGAGGCTTAAAGTTTTTGTGTGTATAGTACTAGAGATCAAGCCCAGGGCTTTCAACCTGAGCTGCATCCATAGTCTATTTTTTAATTTTGAGACAGGATCTCAAGTTGCTGAGTTGCCTAGGCTAGACTTTAACTTGCAGTCCTCCTGCATCATCATCTCAGAGTGCTGGGATTACAAACCTGTGCCACCAGGCCTAGCTAAAGTTTTAAAATGCTAGATGACTAAGAAGCTTACAGATCTGTGGGTTGAAACATTTTATGAGGAATGAGAGGTCAGTGTTTACATGATTTCCTAGCTTGTATGTTTGCTGCTTCTCTTTCTGGAAGAATGTGCTAACTACCAAACATCTGCACATTAGCCCCTAAGTAGAAATTGTGAACTGTAAGGAAATGGACTTTGTTTTGTTTTGTTTGAGACAGAATCTCTCTGAAGCCCAGGCTGGTCCTGAACTTACTGTAGCCTAAGCCCAGGCTGGCCTTGAACTCAGAATAATCTGCTTGCTTCAGCCTCCCGAGTGCTGAGATTATAAGCATGTGCAACTACTCCCAGCTTTAAGGAAACGGGCTTTGGTAGAAATTGAGTATTTGGAATGATCTTTGAGCAGGGAATTCTGACCTGAGAACATCACGTTATCTGCTATGTACAAGGCACCTGACGTAGGTACCACACAGTACTTGGTACTCCCTTGATTCTTTCTACCTTTGCATGCTATTACAAATGCAGAGCTGAGGGAGCCCTGGTAGAAAAGCACAGAATGCATTTCTGGGGGATCCACCAAAAAACAAAATGAAAAAATTACAAGCAGAAAATGCCTTTAATCCAACTACCCTGGAAGCAGAGAGATATCACTAGTTCAAGGTTAGGTTGAGCAACTTAGCAAGGGACAGTCCAGGGCTGGTGGAGTGGCACAGCAGTTAAAGCACTTGCCTGGCAGGCACAGGGCCCTTAGTTTGATTCCCCAGCACCACATAAGCTGGGCATGTTGGCACATTCCTGTAATCTTAGCACTTTGGAGGCTGAGGCAAGAGGATTGCAATGAGTCCAAGGCCAGTGTGGGCTGCATAGTGAGTTCAGGATCAGCCTGGGCTACAGAGTGAGACCCTGCCTCAAAAAAAAAAAGAAGAAAAGAAAAAGAAAGAAGACTTGTCTTATAATCAGGAATGACATGTACCTGTAATTCCAGCATTTGGAAGGGTAAGGCAGAAGGATCACAAGTTTGAGACCAGCCTGGGTTATGTGGTTAGACATTGTCAAAAACAAAACAAAACTTAGCCGGGTATGGGTGGCACATGCCTGTAATGCCAGCACTCTGGAGGCTGAGGCAGGAGGATTGCTGTGTGTTCAAGTCCAGAGTTGGCAACATAGTTAAGGACCATACCCTGTCTCAAAAAAAAGGAAAAAAAAAATTGCATATGTAAGGTCACCATTCTCCGTTTAATCAGAGAAACTAAGCAGTCTACTTCTTAGTTTTTGGGCCAGTAGGATTCAGCTCAAAGTGGTCTGAAGCTGAGAAAAGCAACTAGTGATCCATTTGCCAAATATTAACTGAAGTTTGTGTGTGTTTGTGTGTGTGTGCGTGCGTGCCTAGATTGTGGTTAGTGTGAGCCCTTTCCCATTTATTGTTGTTACTGTTTTATTTTGAGACAGGTCATGCTCGATAGTCCAGGCTATTCCTGAACTCACGGGTGAACTCAAGATAATCTTCCTGCCTCAGCCTCACAAGTGCTGGGATTACAGGCATGCTAACATACCTGGCTAATTTGTATGTGATAACTGAGGACTGAACCGAGGGCCTTGCACATGCTGGACAAATGCTCAACCACTGAACTGTACCTGCCAATCCCCTCCGATTTGTTCTTTGGGGGAGGGTTTAATGTTGAACAACTCACTAGGGACTGTTTCTAGAAAGGCACACTTGAAGGTGGTTGAGGTGCTTGTGTCTTGTCAAGAATAGAAGGGGCTCAGGAGTAGAAGGTGGTTAAGTCAGAAGAGATGCTCTTTAGGCTAGGTGTATGGCTTAGTGTAGAGTACTTCCCTAGCATGCAGAGACCCCAGGTTCCATCCCTAGCAGTGGGAGGAAAAGACTTTTCAGAGGCTTAGAGTCCAAGAACTTTGAGGTAGTTCATTATTCTAGAACATGGAGGAGGGATGAAGTGAAAGACTTGATAAGACCTAAGAGCAAAGACTTCATGCCATGTGGAGAAATCTGGGCGGAACTGGTGAGCCCCTTGGGCATGTGAACAGTGGCTTAAGGGGTTTGTGTATGACTGATTGTAGGAGAATGAATTCAGTGGCTTATTAGACCATTGAGGCCAGGACCTAAGGGTCAGAAGACTCCCTTACCTGAAAAGCAGAACAGCTAGCATGTGAGGATAAGCAGAGAGAAGATGTACTTTGGGCTCCATTCCCTCAACAAAGTGGAGAAATGGCCAGTTGCTGGTTTCCCTGACCCTGTCTAGCCTGAGGCATTGCTTGCTCTGGTCTAGTGCATATGTGTCTACATG
Source organism: Ctenodactylus gundi (assembly GCA_004027205.1). Taxonomy (NCBI): domain Eukaryota; kingdom Metazoa; phylum Chordata; class Mammalia; order Rodentia; family Ctenodactylidae; genus Ctenodactylus; species Ctenodactylus gundi. The sequence goes on along the minus strand of PVKB01000538.1, from coordinate 144,067 downwards.
CACACACTGTCCATTTATCATCCTGGTGTGACTTCTGCCTGACCAAACCATCTGGGGCAGTGAGACCACCAAGGAAATAACCAGCTTGGATTTTGAGTCCTGTGCTCTCACCTGTAAATTAGGGCATTTGTGGCTAATTTGTGAATGCTAGATAGGCTTCTCCTAAACTTCATTGTGATGGTGATGGGATAACGAAAGCTATGCGCTTCGTAGAGATACACAGTGTGAGTGGAAGCGCACGGAGTGGAGTGAAGGAAACTCAAATGTGTGGAGTGTAGTAGCACAGGTGGGAAAGAAAACTTGACATCTGGCCTCCTGAGATCTTGGAGGACAGTGCTAGTAGCCCACCAGGTCTGAGTTGAGAAGATTTTTGGATATCCATGATGCTCTTTGTCATCCATGGCTCCTGGAAGCTTGGCAGTACACATATGTAATAAGACATGATGGGAACCAGGCAGTTAGAGAGGCTTACTTGGTGCCTGAGTATCTTGCAGGCCTTTGTATAAGTAAGATCTGCTGGGAGCTCAGGACCATGATGATAATCTTTAATTTGCTTTTAGGCTCTTCTCACCATAGCAGGCTGCTACCCCTGTCTTAGCATTGCTCTGAGGAGAGAGTAGGGTAACAGAAACAAGGTTTTAGAAGGAGGCTAATGGGAGGTAGGTGGGGAAGTCACAGCAGGAGGCTGAGGGTTACTAGAGGAGAGGAATCAAGACGCAGATCTGGGCTTTGTGGGAATCTGATGCTCAAAGGCACTGGAAGTCCAGGGACCAGGTTAATAAATAGGCCCTCTGCACTAATCTTGATCCCTGCCTCCTTGCTCTCTTGGAAGGCCAGGCTTTATGGCACTGAGTTCCACATAAGTATGAAGCCAGCTTCTTTCCTTTCCCTTTTCCCTTTCCTTTCCTTCGGTATATGAAGCCTTAGGACTTCTTGCACTTTGCCAGATTAGCCTCCTGCTAGTGTGGCCTGAGCATCTCCGCCCAGTTCCTCTATCACTCTTCCTCATCCATACTTGAATATTTTGCCCTTGCTAAATAGAATGTTCCTTGAAACCTTTACCTTTTGCTGGTTGGGACTTCAAAAGTTCTCTCTTCTTTGCTTGGTTAGTATTCCTGAGCAGGCAGAAGCTGCTAGATGGTTATGGTGGCATCAGAGACAAGCTCATGACTTCGGAGTGGTTCTGGGCTGTCCCTCCCCTGCTGGCACTCTTATTCATCTCTGTGTTCCCATGTCCCTGACTCCACCTGAGACAGTGGCTCTGGTTTTGGTTGAAGCTGGGATCTTTCATATGTTTATATTTCAGGCAAGGCTCAAAGCATCTGTTGACATATGTGGTTCCCACCCATGGGACTCTCAGTCTTAGGGCACAGTTGAGTGGATATTCCTGGAGAACTTTTGGACCCAAGTTGGGTGAGGTGGGCTTTCCACATGCAGCTGAGAGAGAGCTGTGAAATATGTTTCTTAGGATAACTGATCTGTGTAATTGGAAGTCTCCAAACAGAGGTGTTTCTTTCTCCTAGGCCTGAATTTGAGAAAGATGGTCTTTGGAGGTCACCAAGCCCATTCTGTTGTTGAACCACAAGGAGACTAAGACATAAAGCAAACTTCGGGCTTGCAGGCCCAGCTGGTTTCCACTTGGCCTGGCTAAACTGAGAATGTGTTTGGTGGGGCCTCTGCTCTCACCAAAGGCCCAACTGGCCCTTTGTTTCTTTTACAGGACAAGATTAGATGCACCCCGATTGGAAACAAAGTCCCTGAGCAGCTCCATTTTGCCACCCAATTATGCTTCAGATCGCCTATCAGGAAACAACAGGGACAGTGCTCTAAAACCCAAGCGATCTCACCGCAAGGCAGATCCTGATGCTGCTCACAGGTACCCTTCTAAGAACCTTCAATATAAGCTGGCAAAAGTGGGCAGGAGGTTGAGGTAGGACGGTAAGGTCAAGGGTAGCTTGAACCATTTAGTGAAACTCTATCTCAAAATAAATAAAAAGAAAACCAGTCCTGGTGATGCAGGCCTGTAATCCTAGCACCTTGTGAAGCTGAGGCAGGGGAATTGCAAGTCTGAGCCCAGCATGGGCCACTCAGCAATTTAGGAAGACCCTGTCTCAAAAGGGGGAGGGGGGGGGAAACACCTGTAATCTCAGCACTTGGGAGGTTATGGCAGGAGGTTCATGAGTTCAAGGCCAGCCTAAACTACATGGTAAGATATTGCATGAAAAAGATCTAAAAAACAAAAATAATAAAATAGCTCAAGCTTTGTGTTGCGGGCTTATAACCCCAGCACTTCGGGAGGCTGAGGCAAGAGGATTGCATGTTTGAGACCGACCTGGGTGGTTTAGACAACTAGCAAGACCCTGTTCTCAAAATCAAAACCAAAAAATGGGCTGGGGATGTAGCATACTGCACCGGCTCTGGGTTCTATCTCAGATAGATCATATTTAAAAGGTTGGAAATGTAGCTTAATATTGCCTGGATTTAACCCCCAGTTCAAAGATGCGGGGGAAAAGCCAGCAAAGCATTCCCATGGCCTAAATGCAGGGTACAATGGGTAGAAGAGCCTACAGGGTCGGCTGGTTAGGAGTGTGGGGTTCTCTGTATCCTTCCAAAGCCTTATGTCTGGTTCTTCTGGAATAGTGGCATTGGTGGCATTCCTGTCTAACTCCCTGTCAGCTGCCTATACTCTGTAGGGATGGAGTTGGGCAGAAACTGACAAATAGGAATGTGTCATGTCTTTTGTGCCTTCCTTGGTTCAGTCCCATCTAGACACACACTTGCGGGTTACACTCAGCCTTCATGCTGGGAAGTGAAATGGGGACCTATTTGAGAAGAACTGGGGAAGGTAATCTTAAAATTAGACCAGGAGGATAAGGAAGGGAAGGGTAGCCCAGGCAGAAAGAATTGTATGGGCTGAAGCTATGAGATATGGTGATTTCAGGAACTAGTTGGATTGGTGAGTAGAGAAGGTGGTATCAGGAGAGTCGGAAAGCAGAGGTAGATGGCAGAACTGTGTAGGGTCTTGAGATTGGGAACAGGATGCCTGTCTGCCCAGTAGACTTAGCAGAGTCCTAGGCATCAGACTTTTTGTTGTTGTTTTTGAAGTGGGGTTTCATTCTAGACCAGGCTGGCCCTGAGCTCACTCTGTAGCTCAGGCTGGCCTAGAACTCAGGCAATCCTCCAGCCTCAGCCTCCTGAGTGCTGGGATTATAGGTGTACGGCCACCACACCCAGCTTATGTGGTGTTGGGAAATAGAATCAACAACTTTGTGCTTGCTAGGCAAGCATTTTAACTGCTGTGTTATTCCTCTCGCCCCTCTGGGCATTATTAGACTTAAAGCCACAGAGATTCACAGGGTAACTGAGAGGTGGCCTTGAGATGAGATGAATGAGCCCCTGGCACTTAGTGAACAAGAACCTTCAGAGCCAGGACTTCTGCCAGACCGTTGAGCTTGATTAGCCCATCCCAAGGACCCATTCTGAGACAGGCACACACAGGTGCTTCGGCCAGTCCCATCAGCTGACCTCTCAGATAACATTCCTTCCCTCTTTGCCTGTAGGCCTCGAATCCTGGAGATGGACAAGGAAGAGAACCGGCGCTCAGTGCTGCTACCCACCCACAGGCGGAGGGGTAGCTTCAGCTCTGAGAACTATTGGCGCAAGTCCTACGAGTCCTCTGAGGACTGCTCTGAGGCAGCCAGCAGCCCTGCCCGAAAGGTGAAGATGCGAAGGCACTGAGGCTTGCTCACCAACCTCCTGGGAACTCTGGCTTTTCCTCATTGTAGCTGCCCCTCTTTTTGTTGTGACGGTTTTTGTTTTTGTTGTTTTTTTTTTTTCTTCCCCTTGATTGGTTGCCCATTAAGGCTGAAAAAACCGAATTAGCCAAGACCTGGATTTTCGGGTTTTTGGCTTTCCTCCTAGATGGAAAGGCTATTGGTGTTGTGTAGGAGATAGTCATGCTGGAGTAACCAGTAGAGATGTGGGGCAGCTGTCTTCAAGTGAGGCTGTGTCAGGCTGGGTTTATTTAAAAGCAGCAAAATGTTTTGGTTAAGAAATTCTTGTTTTTGCTTTAAATGTAAATCTTCACAGTGTTCTAAATGAAGTTCAGTCTCCTGCCTGCCCCTTTCCTCCACTGATGCCTGCCCTGGTTGAGGTCTTATAGCGCCTGGTCTGCTCCACATGGGCCATGCTTCCCCTCCTTTCAACTGTTCTCCGGAGTCTGGAAGCTCATGCAAACATTTTTTTCTCTTCCTCCCATAGCAAAATGGTCCAGGAGATTGCTAGGGGTGAGGTGTCAGTTAAACAGTCCTATCCCCTACCACCCCTAAGCTAGTGCTGAGCCCTCTGGGCTCCTACACCCTCTGGCCTCTGCCTGCTGATCCTTGAGCTGCCAAGGGGCTAGCACAGTGGTCCTGACTTCTCTTGCCAAGAGCATGCCTGTTTGCTGGGTCACTCCTTTCAAGTATATGCGTGGGTTTGTATGGAACAGTTAGGCTTGCCATGTTGGATCATTTTAGAAATTGTTCATAGCTAGAGGGACTGGTATCCTTCCAAGTCTAGCATTTGAGTATGGGAAATTGTTGTGGTGTATGGTAGGGTTTTTGTTTTGAGTTTTTATTTTTTCGTTTGGTCTTCTGGCTTTCTCCTTTACCTTTCCTTTTTTCCTTCATGGGCCAGCTTGGGCCTCATTCCCCTGTCAGCCTTCTAGGAAGGTGCCTGCCCCTTCTGTCTGCCTGCAGCATGCATCCCAGGCCAGAGCTCAGGCCTGTAGACTGGGTTGGTGCCTTCTCTGCTTCAGGGGCATGGGAGCTCAAGAAGGAGCTTCTAAAAAATAATGATAAAGGGAAAAAAAGGCTTAAGTCTTTGGCAGTTTTTGCCTGTTCAGATCCTGGAAGGCTGCAAGGTTTTGCGGATCTAGATTTATTAGAAATGTCATCTTGCCAGCCAGGCTGGGATCTGGGCCTGCCAAAAGCAGGAGGCCCTTCTGGCAACCTCCATTCCTGGGAGCTTTGTATATAGATGCCCAGGCTGAGGCCTCAGGCTGCAGGAATCTGGGGCAGCCACCATCAAGCCTCTCTCAGGGGCCAGAACTCCTTTGCCAGCGTGGATTCCTAAAGTCAGGACTGCATAACTAAAGCAGTTGCAATTTTATTTTTTTTTTTACAGCTTTTTTCCCAAAAATGATTTGTAGTTGTGTGTGCAGCACTTTGCCCTGATATGTGTGCTCTACAATAAAAACCAAATCTAATATATTTTGAAATAACTGTCTGATACTGTCATAAAAGAAAGCTTGCCTTTGGTGCTTCCTTAATCCCTTTCCTAAAGTTTTAAGCAGGGGTTAGGGAAGCGCATCTCATTGCCACCAGAGCCCCTGTGGAGGAAACCAGTTGCTGATGGCAGGCCACTTGATGGCCAAAGGTAGACTTGCCTTCTACCCACTGTCCTCTCCCCTCCAACGATAGCCTGCATAAGCCACAGTGTTTATGATCCTACGTCCCTGTTGTGCTCATGGAGTGGCCACATAAGGGGAAGATACCCCTGAACCATGGTAGGGAGAAACCTGTTTTTGCCAGGACATGCAAAGGTCTTGCTCAGTAATGAAGTGAGCTCCCACTTACATATAGTATCCTGGCCCAGCCCTCACTGGAAACCCGGTAGTGAGGAAAACCCTCCTGGGCTCTGCCTTTCAGATGCATTAGAGAATGGGATATGATATGGATAACAGGCATTAATGAGACATTTTTTGTTCGGGGGAGTGTGGGCCCCAGAGGGCTTTGGTCTCCTGCTTCCTCACCTGGATCTCAGGGCCTGTCCAAGGGATTCCTCTGTTACATTGCTCAGTCTACTTGGCTAAATTCCTGTCATGGAAGGCTGGACAAGCCGCTTAAGAGCCACTTAGAAAGTAGAGGGAGCAAATGGATAGCCAGGTTCAGTGTGGCTTAGAAGATAGAAGGTTCCAGAACCTCTTGGGTAGTCTTTGCCAGGTGGCCCAGCAGGAACAGTACTGAGCTGGGCACAGTGAACCCTGGTTGTCCTGGAGCCTAGATGGAAGGACTTGCCAAACATCATTCGCACACATGGGACAGAGGTGAGTACCCCCCTGCCCTTGCTCTTGTTCACCAAGTGGAGCCCTGACTAGGGGCATCAGATGGGGCTCCTGAAGGGTTAGGGTCTGGGAAGGACACTTCTGTAGCTCTGACAAAATTAGACCTAGCTTTACCCAGCCACTAAGAGAGAGGTCCTCTATCCCAAGACTGAAGGACAGATAGGGCTCTCACCCTTGCAGTTCCTGCCATCTCCCTGGCTTCAGTCTCTGCACACAGCCAGTAGCTCTGCTGCTTTCAGTACATGAATGTTAAACTTGAGCAATTAAGAGGCCCATACCTGAATCCTTGAATCTGCCTGGTAAAGTACACAGGTGATTATCAAGAGCTGGTACCAGCCCTGACCACTTAGGTGCCCATTTCATTCTGCCAGTCCTGTTGTAGGGAGGAGAAATTCAAGGTGCAGAGTGTTCAGGGACTGGTCCAAGGTCACATTTGTTCATTCAAAAAATGAATGCCAAAGAAAAAGTGCCCTACTTACTGCGTCTGAACTCAGCACTGAAGATAGAACACCTGTTATAAAACATCATGTATATGTTAGAGTATATATTGTACTGATATAACAAATATTACACATAAAATTTAAATAATAGAACATACTCTTTTTAAAAAAGTGATACTGGAGGCTGCTTTGCACTGATCTGCTTCAGCAGCCCTTTTTTAAAAAAAATTATTTTGAGATAAAATCTCCATAAATTGCTCAATTGCTCAGGTGGCACTCAACCTTGTGATCTTCCTGCTTCAGCCTCCCAGAGTCCTTTTTTTTTTAAAAAAAAAATAATAATAATAAAGTTCTGCATAGCCAGTTGGTTCTCAGGGTCTACTTTCCTTGACTTTTTTGCTGAAATCTGTTATATGTCATCTGCCTGTGGATATAACAGGGCTGATGAAAAAGTGGTATGTGTTTAAATTTTGAAAACTTAGCTACACTATAAGACACATTGCCATTAATTCCTCTCCAGATACTCTGTCCTTTCAGCACACTTGTCTCCTAGTTCTTGCTAGTTTGTTAAGTTGTAGGAGGCCTCTTTTCTAAGTGTCTTTATAAGAGTGATCAAGAACACAATACACACTGAATATTACTACCAGGTGCCATCTAGTGGAAGGGGAAGCTTGTAAAAATGTGGTGTGCCCTTTTCCGTTTTACTGCATCTGGCACCATGCAACTTCTGATGCTTCCCAAAAGTCAAAATGACCATGAAAGGTAAACACTTTAAATAGTAGATTCAGAACCGGGCCCAGTGGCACAGGCTGTGGTTCCAGCACTCTGGGAGGCTGAGACAGAAGGATTGCAAGTTTGGGGCCAGCCTGGGCAACTTAGAGTCTTAGTGATATCCTGTCTCAAAATTAAAATGGGCTAGGGATGCAGCCCAGTGGTGGAACATCCAGAACCACAAAAGTATGATTCAGGACATTGAGGCTGCCATGATAGTACAAGTAGAGACAGAAGACTTTTTTAGAAATGTTTCAGAAGGTAGCAAGAACAATGGAATAAATAGTTCAAAGCGAGAAGGAGTAATTTCAAGGGGACTAAAGGCAATGTGTCTTTTACTGTAATAATCTTTTTCCCCCCACAGGGTCTTTTTCTGTAGTTCCGGCTGGTCCTGAACTCACTATGAAAGCTAGGCTGGCCTTGAACTCACAACAGTCCTCCTGCCTCAGCCTTCCAAGTACTGGGATTAAAGGTGTGCACCACCACACTCGGCTAATCTTCATGTGGCGCTGTGGGATCAAACCAGGGCCTTGCATGTGGTAGGCAAGAACTTTAAGCACCAAGCTACACCCTTGATCCCTATAATAAAGTTTTAAAAATGCAAATGTTTTTCACTTATACCTTGTACGACTACAGTGTGAAAGAAGTACATCTTACTTGTTTCTATCAGTTCTCTGTGGCTGCCAAAACAAATTGCCAACAGACTTAATAGCTTAAAACAACAGAAATTTATTCTCAAAGTTCTGGAGTCAGAAATTCAAAATTTACTATTAGTGGGCTGGAGTCAATCAATATGCAGACAGCCAAGCTCCCAGCAGAGGCTTTCTTGAATACCTGTCCCTTGCTTCTGATAGCTTCTGGTAGCTGTAAGTGCTCTCACTTGTAACTGCAGTATAGGCTCTGCCTCTGTGTTCACACGGCCTCCTGTGTACCACATCTGCACATCTTGCAATAGGACATTTGGGATTGGATATAGAAACACCCATGTAATCCAAAATAATGCCCCACAGAGCAATCTTTAATCACATCTGCCAAGACTGCAGTGCTGAGAATGGAACCCAGGGCTTCCCGCGTGCTAGGTAAGTGCTCCACACTGAGCTATACCTCAGCTCTTGACCCTTTTTAGCCTCAGAGGCCACTGTCAAGCTTTCCATACTGCTGTTTTTGTCATAAATTGTCGTTAAATCTGATACAGGACGTACTGATTTCTCCAAGAGATTTATGCTAACTGGATTGAATTTTCTCAGCCTCCACTTTTTAATCTGAATTGTTAATATTTTCTCCCTTGCTGTCTTTAGACTAACCTGTGCTGCTCCGGGCTATCGTCAGTAGATCTGTTAACTGTTAAACACTTGAAATGTGGCTAGTTTGAACTGAGATGTACTTTTAATTGTAAAATGCATAGCAGAGTTTGAAGTCAGTATAAAAGAATGTAAAATATATCATTGATCACTATTGTGTTGAGATATTTTGGACATACTAATTTAAATAAAAGATATTATTTAAAATTAGTTTCACCTGTATTTTTTAATTTGGCTGCTGATTTTTAGATATTGAACTCAGGGTTTGTATGTGCTAAGCACTGCACTCTTCACTGAGCTATACCCCTAGTCTCAGGAATTGTAAATTATTCATGTAACTTATATTTTTGTTAGATGGCATTGGTCTAGAAAATCAACAATGTGTCAATCCTGAGCTGGGCCCAGTGGCACGAGCCTGTAATCCTAGCACTATGGAAAGCTGAGACAGGAGGATCTCACAGCACCACATAAAGCTGGGCGTGGTGGTACATGCCTGTAATCCCAGTACTCAGGAGGCTGAGGCAGGAGGATTGCAATGAGTCCAAAGCCAGCCTGCGCTATACCAGTGAATTCAGGACTGGCCTGGGCTACAGAAGACCTTATCTCAAAAAAAGTGTCTCTAATAAATAATTTTTTAAAAGGGGGTAAGGTTTATCTCAAACTGAAGACCATGTGTTCAACCCCCAGAGTTGCAAATAATGTAATAATCTGACAGTTGACAGTTGGTAGTTGCCATAGTGTAAATACTCCCATCGTGACTGATTTCATTTTGAAGGACAGTGAACCTGGAGTTGTGAAGTGATGTGTTTTATTATATAGTGTTTACACCAAGAAGGCACACTAGACATTTTTCTGGCTATACTGACCATAGACTGAAGGAATAGCATAGCAGTTAGTGCTTGCCTAGCAAGCAGGAGGCCCTGGGTTCAATTCCCCAGCACCACATGAGCTGGTAGCACCCGTCCATAGACCTGGCACTTGGGAGGCTGAGACAGGAGGATTGTGAGCCAGCATGGACTATGTAGTGAGTTCAGGACAGGCCTGGATTAAAGAGTGAGAGCCTGTCTCAAAAACAAATAGGTTTTGTATAATTTAGTTTTCTTTTTCTCCATTGCTAGGGTCCTCCCTCATAGTGCCCCTCCTTTTCCATAACAACTGATTTGACAGAAGTTCTTAGAAATTTGTCAGTTGAATTTTACAAGTGGCTGCAGCATGCCATTAGGTTCTCACTGAATCACTGGAGTTTGTTTTTTTTTTTTTTAAAGACCTCATAGCAATCCTCCTGCCTTAGGTTTCCATCATCACTGGAGCCTTTGAAGAGAATGGATGTGATCAGACTTGTGATCCCTTGTGCTACTGTTATTGCAGTCAAAATCAACAAGAAAGCTGGCCAGCCCTGCCGGCACAGTCTTGTAATTCCAGCACCCTAGCACTCTGGGAGGCTGAGGTAGGATCACAAATTCCAGCCAAGCTTGTACAGTGTAACAGCTTAGCGAGACCCTGTCTCAGAATCAAAAATCGGCTAAGGATATAATCTTGTGTGAAGGCCCTGGACTCAGTCCCTAGTACCACAAAAAAAAAAAAAGGTAGATGTGGTAGCACACCTATAATCTGAACTTCCGGGAGGCTGAGGCAGGAGGCAGGAAGGCCACAGGTTCAAAATTCAAACCCAGCCTTGGCATCTTAGTGACCTAATGAGACCCTGTCTTAAAAAAAAAAACAACAAAAAAAAAAAACTAGCTGAGGATGTAGCCCAGCACACAGGCCTTGGGTCAGTCCTCAGTACTCCAAAAATCAGTATAAAGGCTGTTGTGTTGGCAAGAGACTAACTGGTGTGAAATTTAGGAGCTGGGGTGCCAGGTGAGAGTCATGAAAATCTTAAGTCTCTGATAGAGTTGGAGTTCCCCAGCTGGGAAGCTGGCACTTATTGCTGCAGTTCTCCTTTGTGTCCACAGTGTGGCAGTATACCCTGAGTGGCAGTGTGTTCAAGGTACAACAGGAGACACCTAACCCTTTGGATTGGATGAAGAACCAAGGTACCTAAAGGCCCCAGAACTTGTTAGAGGTAATCAAAAGGCAAAAACTCAGGTGCTTCACTTCTGCCCTCAGCAAAGACCCTCTAACCTACTGGGTGTGGAAGGGCAGGAGAGACGAGTCTAGATACCATCAGGTACCACCATGCCACTTTTAACACTGTGGGCCAATTTCCCAGTATGAGTCTCACACTTTTGGGCCCCAATTCCTTGGGGGAACACCTGCACGTGCCAGTGCCCTCTGCCTCAGGGAAATCTGCTCTGAGCCACCTTATCTGGCCTCTACCTGGGCCCATAGGGCCACCATGGGCTACCCTAGACCATTGCTTCCCTCTGCACAGCAGAGCATACTGTGTGGTTCCACTATTTCCATTCCAAGCCAGGAGTCTGAGACCTACCTCTTTCCCTTTTCCTGGACTCCCACTGTGAGTGAGTGAGGCATTTTGTTTATACTGTGGATCAAACCCAAGGCCTTCACATTGAGCTACATCCGTGGCTTGTATAGGTACTGGAGACCAAGCCCAGGGCCTTCACATTGAGTTACATGCCCAGCTCATTTTTAGTTTTGATTTTGAGACACAGTCTTGCTAAATTCACTAAGTTATCCAGGCTGGGTTCAAATCTGGAGTCTCCGAGGTCAGCCTCCCAAATGCTGGAGTTACAGGCCTGTATCACCAGGCTTGGCTTCATTTGTGTGCTTATTGAGACAGGGTGGTCCTGAACTCACTGTGTAGCCCAGGCTGGCCTAAAACTCTAAACAATCCTCCTGCCTCAGCCTCCCAAATGCTGGGATTACAGGTGTGTACTACCACACCCATTTATTATGTGGTGCTGAGGAAATGAACCTGGAGTCTCATGCTTCCTAAGCAAGCACCCTAACCTACATATGCCCCCACCCCCTCTATTTTATTTTGAGATAGACGTCACTAAATTGCTAAGTTGCCCAGGCTGGTCTTGAACTACCACCTGCCTCAGCCTCTAATCTTGGATTACAGGCCTGTACCACAGGTTGGTTTATTTTATTTCTCTGTTAACTCTTACCACAACCTCAAAAGACTTTCTTGAGACAAGTCAAATCCTGACTCTTGTAGCAGTGTGAATTTGGTAAATGAATTAATCTCTCTGGCCTCTGTTTCTTCCTATGCAAGAAGGGCCTGATCTAGAGAGATTAAAGGAATCACTATGATGCCTAACAGATTAAGCATTCAGTGTTAGCAAATGGTAGCAATTAAATAAGGCCCTGTGACACAGGCCAATAATGCAGCAGTCTGGGAGGCTGAGACAGGAGGTTTGCAAATTTGAGCCCAGCCTGGGCAGTTTAGCAATACAGCAAAATCCTGTCTCAAAAAATTAGCCAGATATGGTGGCACACACTTGTAATCCCAGCACTCAGAAGGCTGATTCAGGACTGCCATGAGTTCAAGGCCAGCCTAGCTACGCAGTGAGTCCAGGAACAGCTCAGGCTACCAAGCAATACCCTGTCTCAAGATAAAATAAAAATTAAAAATGGGAGATGTAGCTCAGTGCAAAAGCCTTGGGTTTAGTTCATTATTGAAAACAAAAAATAAAAATGGTGCAATTTATATTATCCCCCATTTTACAGCTGAGAAAACTGAGGCCTAGAGAAGTAAAGTGACAGAGGCAGGATGAGATTAGACCTCAGAGCCCCACAGAGGAATGAAACGTAGAGACCTACCTGACACTATGCCAGTAGCAGCTTTTATATGCCAGCCTGGGGCCAGGTACACCCAAATCCCTTTCCTGAGACCCAGAATGTACTGCAAGGAGCATAGCCCAGGACCCAGGCTCAGGGGGAGCGTCTGGCTGAGTGTTGCAACTTAGGAGAAGGAGCTGTGCATTCCTGTGTCAGCCACATGCAGCCTTGGGCAGGTCTTCTTCTGCAGCTGCCCCAGTCCCCTGACCCATCTAGTGATTTGCTTACAGAGGCATAGGACAGTTTCTACCTTTTGGATTTAGGAGGCGCTAAGCCCAGTGCTGAGGGCCAGCATCACTTTGCTTACCCCCTCCTGTCTCTGGCATGGGTTGTCCAGTTCCCACTGCCTTGGCATCCCATCAGTTCCTCTGTCTCCATCTCCTTACCTCTCCCACCCTGTGCCCTGCCACCTGGCCCACCCCAACCTAGACTTCAAGGCCCCCTGGAGTCACCTGGAAGGAGTTGTGTGTTTGCTCTGGGCACCACAGCCTCCCAAATCCTGGGATTACAGATGTGTACCACCATACCTGGCTTACCTTTTTTTGGTTTTAATTGTTAAGACAGCATCTTACCAAGTTGCCCAGGCTAGGCTTAGACTCGTAATTCTCCTGCCTCAGCCTCCCAGAGTGCTGGGATTAAAAGCCTGCGCCAATAAGTCTGCCTTTCTGTACCTATTTTACCATCTCTCCTCATTTCAACCTGATCAGATGGGACTATGCTGGTTCTCAGTCACCTGGTAAAGAGCTGCTTTAGTATCCAGATTCCACATCCACATCCCACAACCACTCATGCACATTCAGGTAGCCTAGAATCTGCATTGTTTTTATTTATTTTTCAGACATCTTTCTTTGTAGTTCAGGCTGGTCGTGAACTCACATTGTAGCCCAGGCTGGCCTTGGACTCACTGCAATCCTCCTGCCTCAGCCTCCTGAGAGAGTGCTGGGATTACAGGCATGTATCACCACACCCAGCTTTATGTGGTGCTGGGGAATCAAACTCAGAGCCTTGCACTTGCAAGGCAAGCACTTTTAACTGTGTCAATCCTCCAGCCCCTATTTTTACTTTCATTTTTTTGAGACAGGATCTCACTCTGTAGTCAAGGCTAGTCCTGAACTCTATAGGCCCAGGCTGGCCTCAAACTCACAGCATTCCTCCTGCCACAGCTTCCTGAGTGCTTGGGATTACAGATGTGTACTACTGTGCCTGTCTGCCTGACATGTTGTGAGGACTTGATAAGCATTCATTCCTTTAATATTTACAAAACGTGTTTGAGTGTAAATACTAGGATTGGCAAGGTTTTTTTTGTTTTGTTTTGTTTTGTTTTTTGATGGCAATGGGGATTGAGCCAAGGGACTCAAACAGCTATATCCCTGGCCCATTTTTTTTTATTACAAAAATTTTTTATTTAAAAAATGTTTCTTTCCACAGAATACATTTTCTAATTAACAATCCCTATGATGAGAAAACATTTATTACTTCAGTTTTATATGTGTGGACAGATTATTTTAGAACAAGTAAAACCCACTTGAGAATTAAGTCTACTTGGAACTTACCAGGCAGTTCCCTTCCCTAAATGGAACTTCTCTAAATTCAGAAGCTCCCCAGGCTCTCTTCCTAGGACCTAGGAATCTGTGACAAGAGCTAGCACACCTCTTACTTTTAAGGTTTCGCCGAGACGTAATCATCATTGCTGGTACCAACCAACCAGACAGGGAAGGTTCCAAAAATTAAACACTGTCTAATTTTCTGCAGTCATTACTCATGAATTTACAGTCTTTCCCTATGTCCAATTTTTCAGACACAAATACAGAAATATATTGATAATAATAAAGCTGAATTCTCTTGAAGAGATTGATAGTTTAAAAGGCAAAAGCTCATATGTAATGTTTAGTTTTTCTCTGAATCTGTGAGCCAAGAGTCAGTCTCACCAATTCACCAGAATTACAGAACTTGGTCTCACAATTTCTTGGATATAATTCCTCTCAAATCTTTTCCTCAAAATTAAATTCTGAAAACAACCAAGTGATAAGGTAGGTAAGATTCATCTACCAATGGACTTATCTTTTATTTCCTCCTTATTGTGAGCTGAACAGCAGGAGAGCAGAGGCAAGGAAGCATACAATCAATTCTTAAGACATTAAGTCAAAAAGTCAGAGCTTCCACAGCATGGCAACAGCTCTGCATATGCCCACATCATGGTAATTGAAATTACAAAGGCCAGCAAAGGTTAAAGTGGAGAGTGCCAGAAGACCCATGTTGGAAGCTTTCTTTGATGCATCTCCATGAACATAGTAACAAATTGTCCAAGGCCCCAGTGGCTATGAAGAGTGAGGGCTGCGGCCAGAGAGTCAGTTCACTGCAGAGCAAGGGTTCAAATACGCAGCTGGAAGGAGGCCTAGAAGCAGCACACTGCCGACTCACTAGTCCAATGGAGAGATGCAGCACTGGAACCAGAATGGTGACTTGGTAACAGGTGAATGTGCTGTGTCCCACACCGCTCTGGGGCAGGTCGATCTTGGAGGAACGCTGAGACATGAGCAGGTCTGAGCACCGGGGTTCCAAAGAACAGAGCTGGCTTCCTCAGGCACTGCAGAGGACACTCAGCCTCAATACGGCCACCATCTCACTTTTTTCCCATTTTTATTTTTGATTTTGAGACAAGGTTGGACCTCATCTAGCACTGAGTGGAGGGCAGTCTATCCTCAATCTGGAAGAAAATATCACTAAGTTACTACATTACCCAGGCTGGGCTTGAATTTACGATTCTCCTGCCTTAGCCACCTAGAGTGCTGGAATTACAAACTTGTGCCACGGGCTCCATCTGGCAGCATTTTTACAAAAGGGAAAACTGAGACACAGTCACTCTGAGATAAGATGCTCTGGGTTGCAGTTGGAGAGTGAATTAGGGGCTGGAGGAATGGTAGTGGTTAAAATGCTCATCAAGCAAGCATGAGGCTCTGTCTTAGTTACTTTTTTGTTGCTGTGACTCAATACCCGACACCCACAAACTTAGGAAAGGTTTATTTTAGCTAACAGTCTCGAAGGTCACAGTCCATTCAGGGGTGGCCGGCAACAATCGAAGTACATGGCAGAGAGAGAGGTGGAGGCAGCTTCCCAGGACAAACAGGAAGACAAGCTGAGGCTAGTTGAGACTAGTCCCAGTCCTCCAGGAAGGCAGGTGCAGCTTATGTATCCTTTCAGGTCTCCGCCCAGTAACCAGTCCCTCCTGCGTCCAGGTGTGGCCACTACACACCGTTAATCCTAACTTAACTGTAATCCACCCCTCCAGACTAGACCCCAATCTACCAACATCACATGGTTCCATTAAAATACATGAGACTTTTGGGGGACACTCCAGATCCTAACCACAACAGGCTCTGAGTTCGATTTCCCAGCACCATATAAAGCCAGGCATGGTAGCGCGTGCCTGTAATTCTAGCACTCGGGAGGCTGAGGCAGGAGGATTGCTGTGAGTCCAAGGCTAGCTGGGACTACACAGTGAGTTCAGGACCAGCCCGGGCTACAGAACGAAACTCTGAAAAAGAAAAAAAATCTCCTAATGCTTCCTGCTATGAGGCCCATGGCAAGCAAGGCCACTCATGCTTCTGAGTTGCCTGAGCTGGGCGTTAGGGAGACAGTGGCCAGAGGGGTCGGATCCTCCTCAGTGCAGTCAGCTCTGCCCAGCTGCTGACCCCCTTGCCTTTGCTCATCTGTACTTCAGCTTGCTCAGCTGTGAAAGGGGATGATGTTGCTGGAACCATGGAAACCAGTGAAACCAGGAAGATCTTTTTTCTGCCCTGTGTTGGGATGATGACCAAGGCCTCCTGCATGCTAAGGTACATGTTCTACCACTGAATTTTAGCCCCAGCTCTTTTTTTTTTTTTTTGTATTATTTTCAGACAATGTATCTATAAATTTCCCAAGCTGGCCCCAAATTCACTATCCTCCTGCTTCAGCCTGTGAGTGGCTGGGATTACCAGTTATGCTACCATACCAGGCTTTTCTCTTTTTCTGTTTTCTTCTTGGTAGCACTATTGAGGGTACCCAAGGCCTCCATGAAAGTGAGGCATCCCCAGGCAAGCAGGGAAGGCTCTGCACTCTGACACTTGGCTGTCATCGCCTCCATTTCTCTCATTAGCCCCATCACCAGTTCGAGCAGGCCCTGTTGCTGTGCAGCTGCTTCTGGGTCACAGGTCAGCACCTTCTCCTCTGACAGCTGGTGGGTTAGGGTTTGGCCCACCTGCCCCACCTAAGCTTCTGGGACCACCCCCAGCACTGAGCCAAGGGCCGCCTATCCTCAGTCTGGAAGGAAAGGTCAGCCTGGAGGCCACTGTCTAGATGAGAAAAGGTCTGGGAAGTGGGTAGGAAAGGCAGATTTGTTTGTATACTATTGCCTATGGAAGAGAGGCCCTTCCCCTATTTCGGAAAAGCTCAAAATCCAGTCTCAGGAGTACAAAATGCCACTTCTTACTGTCCCTGTGTCTTTCCTTGGCTGGTAACTCCCTTCAGAGCCTGGACACTGTAGCCTTTTGCAGTTGGGTCCTGAAGCATGTGTAGGAGTTCCCTAGCGGTAAGAAAGGGATTGCTGATTTACCACACAGCCAGGGCAAAAAGGATGGCGGTGGGAAGTGCTCTGGCATACTGGGAAACAAAGTGTTTTCCCGCGAAACTGGTAAAATGTAAACTTGGCAACGGTATAGCCAATAGTATAGACAGGAAAACAGGCTCACAAAGGCCAAGGAGTTGTCACGGCTCTTTCAGCTTTCCGGCACGTCTATCCCATTACCTGAATGTTCTTTGCTCATAGGGGATAAGAAAAGCCTCCTCGTCTCCCACACCAGGAATACGCACCGAATCCGCAGAATCTAGTACTCAGCCGCCCACGCTAGTGCCTCAGCTCACAGACTACAAGTCCCGGCAGGAACTACGCCACTGCGCCTGCGCAGCGGGTGCCCTTTGGCAAGCCCGGTCGAACCCGCGGGCTCTGTCCTCCCCCATTGTCTGGCCAGTAGGGGCGGAGTAAGAGTCAGGATGGGCATGCTCATTGGTCGGGCTGTGCGTCTATCGAGTCCCGCGCCCACCCCATGCAGGCCCCACCCCGCGCGCCAGTGCCTGGGTCTCTTGGCGCCCCGCCCGCGCCTCAGGACCGGCGGGGCCGCGCGGCGCATCCTGCGGGCGGCGGCGGGCGCGGCGCCGGCAGCCGTGCGCAAAATGATGAAGTTTCGGTTCCGACGGCAGGGCACCGACCCGCAGCGCGAGAAGCTCAAGCAGGAGCTCTTTGCCTTTCATAAGGTGCGGCGGCCGCCCAGGCTGAGGCGGAGGGGGCGGGCCGGGGCCCGGACCGGGGGCTGGGGTCTGGAGCCACGTTGGGCCGCGGGGAGGGGGCGCCCGCTGGCTCGGGCCCGGGGCGGGCCCTCCTCTGCCGGCCCCGCCGCCAGTCTCCCGCTCTCCTCCGCTCGGTGTGTGGGTGGGTCCGGGTCTCTCTGACTTTCGTGCCTGCCCCTCCAGCTCTCCGTGGGCCTCAGTGGTCCTGGCCCTGCGCTTCTCTGTGTGTGTGTGTTTGTGACTCTCTCTCTCTCTGCCAGTTTGAGTCTCCTCGGGTCCCTGTCTCTCTCTATCTGTGACTGCCTCCCTCTCTTCTGTCTGTACTTGTATGTGTATCATGGGGGGGGGGGGGAGGTGTCGCTGTCTTAGGTCCCTTTGCCTCTGCCTCTCTTCGCCTCTCCTTTCTGTGTCTGTCTTTGGCTGCATGTCTCTCTCCGCCTATGTAGCGTCCCTCTCAATCTCGCTCTCTGGCCCTTTTTCATTTATGCCCTTTGCTCGGCCCTTAAGATAGCCCAGGGCCGGGTTTTGTTTTGCTTTGGCACCCTTGCGGGCGAATCGCAGTGGAGGCAGAAGTGGGGGGTGGGGCTGGGAAATCCCTTCCCGGATCCTCCCCTCCCCTCCCCCACTGCCCGGGCCCTGCCTTGCTTGCCCCGTTCAGGGGCTGTACCCATGGGACGTGTCTGGCTGTGTCTCGACTGCGCTTGCAGTCGAGGTGCCTCAGTTTCTTTAGCTATGCATGGGGCTGCTTTCGTCCTTGATGGTGGGTCTGGCTTCCTGTGCTACATGGGTTGGCTGTCCTGACGCTTTGCACCAACTTAGAGCTGGGGTGTGGGGCCGGTTCTTTCCCTGAATGGGGCCAGAGAGGCCCCGGAAGCTCTCATCCCTTGCCTTCCCAGGCACAGATGGGAGGTGAGCGAGCCCCAGCCAGGCCCTTTGCATTTCCTCTCTGAGAGTCAGGGTTTGGTGTTGGTTTGGGCCCCAGTTTTCCCCAAAGCCCTCCTGTTTATTAGATTTGTTGTCTCTATCACCCACATGAGAAAATTGAAGTTCAGAAGGTAGGACAGCAGGCTGGACTGCTGTGTCTTCCTTGAGTTCCTCTGTGCTGGGCTTGCACTTCATCCATGAGGGGCAGAGAGTTTCGGAGGGGCTGCTGTGATCCTGAGAAGTCACGTGCCCAGGACTGCCCTGAGAAGACTACCTCAGGGAAAGCAGCTCTGGGGTGTGCTAGGAAGGCTGAGGTTCCAAGTGTTGGTGGCATGGTTGTTAAGACCCTCAGACTTGGTGACTGAGAACTCGATGGAGAGGATGATGTTCTGGGGCCCCTACGTGGTGCCTCTTCTTGTATTGGGGTGGCTGTGAGGGTGAGACCCCCTGAAATGAGAGCATGGTCCTCCCGGTGAAGTGGGGACAGGCACTGAATGTTGTTTCCTTGTGTAATGAATAGAGTGTGCAGATCTAGAGACTTGCAACTAATGGGGGGTGAGGTCCTTAGGCTCCCTGCACACTGGTTGGCCCAAGGGTGGCAGAAGGTGGTGAGGATTAGGCTGTATTTTTGCTTGTTCTGTTTTGTAATGGAAATTGAACACAGGGTTTTGTGCACATTAGGCAAGCAGTCTGCTGCTAAGATACACCCCAGCCTCTTATTGTATTTCATTTTGAGGCTTGAGACACAGTTTTGCTAAGTTAAGGATGAAGCCTTATTCTCAGTGGGCAACAGTGGACGAGGGTGGTTTTGGGAAAGGAGTTTGGTTGCCAAGGCTCATGATAAGTGATCTTTAGGGAACAGGCATCAGATTTCTCCCGCCAGTATGGACTTTGGCCTCTTGGTCTCAGGTTGACATCCTAACCTAGGCCACAGTTTGGCTGTGAAATGTACATTAATATCAATTCTTTTGTTTGTCTTTGTTTTTTTTTTTTTGTGGTACTGTAGATCAAACACAGAGCCGTCACTGTGAGCTACATCCCCAGTCTCTTTTTATTGTTTATTTGAGACAGGGTCTTGCTAAGTTGCCTAGCCTGGGCTTGAACTTGCAATTCTCCTGCCTCAGCCTCCCAGAGTGCTGGGATTTCAGGCCTGCACCACCAGGCTCTGCTTGATTTTTGATTTGAGACAGAGTTTCATCAGTATGCTAAATTGCCTGGACTGGTCCCAAACTTGAGATCCTCTTTCCTCAGCCTCTCAGAATGCTGGGGTTATAGGCCTGTACTACCAGGTCAGATTTTTATCAGTTTAATTTTAATCCTTTGGATTAAAGCACTTGCCTATGCATGATGCTTGTTCAATTCCCCAGGACCACATAAAACTTAGCAGGATTGCTGTGAGTTCAAGACCATCTTGGATTACATAGTAGGTTTAAGAAAAAAAAAAATTGGGGGCTGGAGGAATAGCTCAGTGGCTAAGTTGGCAAGTACTAAATTCCTGAGTTCAATTCCTAGCACCACATAAATGGGGTGTGGTGGCGCACGGCTGTAATCCCAGCACTAGGGAGGCTGAAGCAGGAGGATGCCACGAGTCCACAGCCAGCCTGGACTACATAATGAGTTCAGGACCAGCCTGTACTACAGAGTGAGGCCCTATCTCAAAAATAAACAAACAAAAAAACCAAAAAATTGGGCTGGAGGAATGACACAGTGGTTAAATCACTTGCCGAGTGAGCACAAGACCCTGAATTTGATTCCCCAGCACCACATAAAGCCAGATGTGGTGGCGCACACCTGTTATCCCAGCATTAGGGATGCTGAGGCAGCAGCATTACCTTGAGTCCAAGGTCAGCCTGGGCTATAAAGTAGGACTCTGTCCCCCTCCCCCCCAAAAAAATAAAGTCCCTACATTTTTTTTGTTTGTTTTTTGAGACAGGTTCTCATTCTGTAGTCCAGGCTGGTCCTAAACTTGCCATGTAGCCCAGGCTGACCTTGAACTCATGCCATCCTGCTAAGTTTTAAGAGATGCTGGGGAATGAACAAGCCTTGTGCAGTCCTCCTGTCTCAACCTCCCCAATGCTGGGATTACAGATATGTACCACCACACCCAATGTATGTGCTGGGGAATCAACTCAGGCCTTTCGTATGCTGGGCAAGTGCTCTAACTGCTGTGCTATTCCTCTAGCCCTTCCAAGCCTCTGCATCTTGATGTTGGGGGAGCTATTGAAACCAAAAGGGAAAAATACCTCTTTGTGATACTGATGTACTCCCTAGAAAGATGGTGCTAACAAGAAAAAAATAACCTATAATACCAGTGCTTTGGTAGCGTATTGCAAATTCAAGCCCAGCCTGGGCAATTCAGCAACTTAGTGGAAACTTGGTCTCAGATAAACAACAAAAGTGGGCTAGGGATTTAGCTCAGAGCAAAGGTCCTATGTTCAATTCCCAGTACCACCAAAATATAAAAAAAGAAAAAAAAAGTAAAGTACGCAGAATGATGGCCATTGCTATGCATAAGATGAAATTGTAGGGGCAGGACCACTACTATAGCTGGTACATTTAGGAAAGGCTGTCTGAGCAGATGTCTCCTGAGCTGCTGGAATGAGCTACCTGGGGAGTGAAAGGTGAAAGGTGGTATGCTTAGGGCAGAAGGACTGTAAATGCAGAGTTTCTGGAGGAGTGAAGAGAGCCTTGGGCCTAGTGTCTGGGGAGCTGGGGGTAATTAGGAGATCCTGATAGAGGGGCCAAGCGATGAGGACTTGGCTTTTATTTTTTTTCCCTCAAGTAAGAAGCATAGGAAAAGCTTTATTAAGCAGATTTTTTTTTTTTGAGACAGAATCTCTATAGTTCAGGCTGGTTCTGAACTCACTATGTAGCCCAGGTTGACCTTGAACTCTTGGCAGTCCTCCTGCCTCAGCCACCTGAGTATTGGGATTAGAGGAGTACACCACGGTACCTGGTTTATGTGGTGCTGGGGATATGAACCAAGGGCGTTGCATTTTCTCAGCAAGCTCTCTAATTATTGTGCTATTCCTCGAACCCCTATTAGGAAGAAATTTAAAAGTACAAGCTCAAAGAAATCGAGGGCAGGCCCTCAAGGAGAGGCTGAAGCTTGGCTTTGACTGGGTAAGCCAGGAGCCCCTAAGCAGAAGAGTGACAGGAACTGACCATGGTTTTCACAATTCTCTCTGGTCTCTGTGGAGAACAGACTGGTCCAGCCTGGCAGTGCGGAGCCTAGGAATAGACTGGCTGTGGTGTGAAGAACGAAGACAATGACCTAGCCTTGTCTTCTCTAAAGTGAGAGAGAGCCTGGTAGGGCCGACCAGACTGTGGGAATTTGCAATGCAGATGCTGCCATGTGCCCTCCTTGATTCGGCCAACTCTAGGCTGTATCCTGGGACAGCTAGTTAAGGTCGGGTCTGGCAAGGACATGGCAGTGCTGGGGGGAAGGGGAAGTCTCCTACCCAGTCCCAGGCAGATGGACAGCTCTGTCCTCAGGTGAGCTCACTGTTTCCTGGTGGCAGAGAGCAAAAGGGCAGTGATGGGAAACAAGTTTGGAAGGTCCCTACCTCGTAGCCTCCCAGCCATGCCTCAGGGAGTAGGAACCCTACCAGTGGGTGGGCAAATGGGGCGAAACAATCCTGCCAAAGGAAGGAGGAGCTGGAAGGGAGGGAAGGGGCACGCCCTGTTGGGTCTGGTCCCAGGAGGAGCAGAAGGCCGAGTGGCAGTGATGCCTTAGACATTAGTACCCAGTCCCCTTACAAACCCTCCCACCACTGATAAGCTGGGACTCAGTGGCCTGGCAGTTACTGGGCGGGGAGGTGGATGATGCCTGCAGGAGTGAGATCGGAAGCTGCCTCTCTGTGACTCAGTCTGCCCAGCTGATCCTGAGTGGTAACCTAGAACTGTGCCTCCATGCTGTCTCATGTTTGTTTATTTATTTGTTTGTTTTTGAGACAGGGTCTCTCTCTCTCTCTCTCTCTCTCTCTCTCTCTCTCTCTCTCTCTCTCTCTGTCTCTCTCTGTCTCTCTCTCTCTCTCTCTCTCTCTGTAGTCTAGGCTGGCCCTGAATTCATGGCCGACATCCTGCTTCATCCACCTGAGTGCTGGGATTATAGGTGTGCACCACCACACCCCGTTTATGTAGTGCTGGGGAACTGAAGCCAGGACCTTCCGCTTGCTGGGCAAGTGCTCTAACCCTTGAGCTGTGCCTCCAGTCTTGACTTCATGAGGGATACCAGCTAGCATGGCTTCTTACTGAACTTCAGTCTGTGCCTCTAAGAATGGGCCAGGTGGGGTCCTCTTTGGTGCCTGTGCCTCATTCTGTTTGCTGCTGGAGTCTTGTGCACAGTGGGTGATCTGGAGGTTTCAAGGAACATGGGCTTGGCAGGCAGAGGGCCTGTGTGGGCCATACACAGAAGGGAGCTGGTGGCCTAGCTACTTCCCTGCTGACCGAAGACTCAGTCACTCCTTTCACAGTTGGGGGCACTGAAGTCCAAGGAGCAGTCAGGTCTGGTTCCTGACCCCAGTGCCTTTTTAGTAGAGCGTGGAGGATGCGTAGAGTGGCCTCCGCTGGGCAGGAGCACAGTGCCCGATGTGTGTGTCCCCAGCAGCCTTCCTTCCCCCACAGACTGTGGAACATGGCTTCCCTAATCAGCCCAGTGCACTGGCCTTCGACCCAGAACTTTGCATCATGGCCATTGGTACCCGGTCTGGGGCCGTCAAGATGTATCCTTTGCAGCTGTGATGTTGGGGGCTTGTTTGGAGCTATCTGCAAGAAGTTCCCTGTGTGCCAAGGTCCCAGCCCTGGTAGGTGCTTTGTGGACGCTGCGGTGGGTGCTGAGATCTCAGGACTGGCGTTGCCTTGTGCCTGGCAAACCTAGGACGACTTCTCTTGGGAATGATGGGATCCTTTGCTAGGAGACAGGGTAATGGGGGATCAGTTTGCAGTGGCCACAGCTGTCCTTTGCTGTATTTCAGCCAGCCAGTTTCCTTGGTGACCCTGCCATTATCCCGGCAACTGTGACTGGGGAGGCCAGGCCAGGGGGCTGGGCCATGGGACCCATGAGGGTAGTGAGTGGGCTGCGGGTCCTGTTGAGTTGGGTGCACGTATGTGTTGAATGTGAAGACACGTGTGTTAAGCCAAGCGGGTGGGGCAGTGCCAGGCTCAGCAGGGTGAGCACAGTGCAGCCCCCACCTGGATCCTGGCAACTGCACAATGGGCCATGTGAGTTGCACAAAGCAGGCATTTTCCTGCAGGCCCTGGGGTGGGGGTGGAGGGCCAGCAGGCAGCTAAATGCCTCTTGCCTGCCTTGGAGAATCCCACCACAACTGCACTGAAGTGCACAGCCTGGCTAGTGGTTTCTTGATGAGGGTGCCAACTATTCTCTGTATCTCTGGGTCTCTGTAACCTGGTTGTGGATGTTGTTGGATAGGAGAAAGTATGCCAGTGCCTGGAAAGGGGAATGGGATGAGGTGAAGTGTGCTTGTCCCAGGGCTGGAGGCACTGGCTAACTGGTGCTGTCAGAGCCTGTGATTGTGAGCTTCTTGCTTGCTCTAGGGGGTGTGGTGGGCAGAGAGTCCATTTCTCTCCCCTGGACCCTGATCCGCTGTTCTCATCCCTCATGAGTGCTGTACTACCTGTGCCCACGTGACTATGTGGCCTGCTCCTTTGTGTGTCACAAGGGTCTGTGTCTCACAGTGCCTATACCGGCTTTGCTGCCAGGCATCCTGAGCAGCCTTGTTTATGGCGGGGATCTTGTGCAGGGCTTTTCATGTTTCAGAGAAACTGACGTGCAGATGAGAATGCTGAGCTTCAGAGGAGAGGTCATATCCCAGAGTCTCCCTTTGCTTTCCTTCTGCAAAGTGCCACAGCCTTTGATAGCCCTTGAGCTCAGGAAACTGAGGCTGGAGGGGCCATCCGTGGTCTTGGAAGCTGCCCTTCCCCCAGCAGTGCTGGCCCCATCTCCTTGGTGACCCTGCTTCCCATCCAGCTGCTCTGCCCTCTCTTTTGTCTGCTCTTCTATCTCTACCAGACTCCTGCAGGGAATCCCAGCTCAGGCTCCAGGCAACGGCTCCTGCCTTGTCACTGCAGCAGTGTCCCTAAATCCTGTCTCCTGGGCCCCCTCAGTCCAGATGTGCACCATCAACCCTAGAATTGCTGGGACTCGGGGCGTTGGTACCAGTCACTTCAACCAGGTCACCCACCCTTGCCAAGTGAGCACCCTTGTGTTCCCTTATAAAGTACACAGGCTGGATCCCTGCTTCTTTGTAAGAGGGCCTGCTGGCTCCCTGCTCCGAAGGGCTGTTGGTTCCTTGCTCGTGGGTGGAGTTGGGCCTGAAGTGTAGTAAGGGGCAGCCTGAACTCTTCTCTGCCCTTGGACTTCCCTGTTCAGGCCTGGCTTTGTGTCTCTGGTCTGCCTTACCCCAACCTGCCAAGTTTGCAGCCCACACAGAGAGCATGCAGACACATGAGACTGGAGTTAGGAGGCTAAGCCCCATCTGTATGTCAAGTCAGGGCCAAGCATGCTGGGTAGGTTTTTTTCTCACTTCATCTGTGATAGCGCAAGAGGCAGAAATCACTAGCTTACTCCCACGCCCACCCCCAACCCCCCTTTTTGAAGTCAGGGCCTCACTCTATAGTCCAGGATGGTCCTAAATTCAGTATATAGCCCAGGCTGGCCTCAAACTCATGTAGTCTTCCTGCTTCAGTCTCCCAAGTGCTGGGATTATAGACATGTAGTGTTGAGGAATTGCACTGAGGGCTATGTGCTTGCTGAGCAAGCACTCTAATTCCTATGTGAAGGTCCTACAGCTTGTAGCAGCTGCATGGAGCCTGCATTTTGAGCCCTGTGTACCTTAGTGGTGACACAGAAGCAGAGCTTCTTCAGGGAGGGTCCCTGATGGATCGTGGAGATCTCAATGGACAGGTCAGAGTAAGGCCCATCAGAGTAACCCTAAGAAAGGAGGAGCTTAGGCATTTCTCTTGCTGCAGTTTTCTGGCCTGTGCCTGTCTTCTTCCTGTCCTTGACCAGCTTTCCTCAGCTATGGTGCACCTGGTGTGGAGTTCACAGGCCTACACCAACAAGCAGCCACTATAACCCAGATGCATTTTCTGCCCGGCCAGGTGAGTTTCTGTTTCCCTCCCCTGCCAGGTTCTTGTGATTCCCATGACTTGCAGTTCCTCCAAATCAGCCCAATTTTGGACTCTGCTCACTCTCTAGGGCCGCCTCCTGACCCTCCTGGACGACAGCAGCCTGCACCTCTGGGAAATCATTCACCATAATGGCTGTGCCCGCCTGGAGGAAGCACTGAGCTTCCAGCCACCCAGCCGGCCTGGCTTTGATGGTGCCAGGTACTAGAGGACTTGGCTGGGTCCAGCTGCTGGGCAGGAGCTCCCAGGGAGGCTGTGGGAGCTGGCTCTGCTGAAGTGTGGCAGAGAGAAGCAGCTGCCAGTGGGCTTGGGATCATGACCCTGCTTGGCTGAGGGATGCTGTAGGCTTTCAGGATAGATGAGAAGTTCTGGTTGAGATGAGGTGAGTAGGTTGAGCTATGCTACCCATGTAGCTGTGCTGCGTGCCAGACTCCTCAGACCTGGAGCCTGGTGCTGTGCTCCCTGCAATGACAGAGCCATCTGGGGATTGGGGTATAGTCTGAACCAAGCTGATACCAATATAAGTCCCCACCTCCTTGATTTGAGGTGGGAGATGAGCAGAAGGGATAGGGGCAAAGAGGGTCCCATTGGCTGTACTTGGTGAGGTGTGGGCAGGACTGGCAGGAATAGCTGAATGGCTGTGCCCAGCTGAGAGTACAAGAGCCTGTTCTGCCCTGTCTCACCTGTAGAGGCTAGAGTCGGGGAGTCCTGACCCAGGGCCAGACTTCCAAGTAGTCCCAGCATCTGCAGGCAGGAGATGTCTGTCAGTGGCAGTAGTGACAGGACTTGTGGTTAGTTTCACGGAGGCTGTGTCTGTCCTAGAGCTCTTAGTCCTCCTGGCTGAGGTGATGCCCAGGTTTTTGCCTTCCCCTCCTGGTGGTGGGAGGAGTGGGGAGTCCCTCTCCAAGACCTGAGGACCTATTTTTCTTTCTTTCCCTGCTGACGTCCTGATGAATAATTGAGTGTGCTAATTATACCACTGTCAGGCGCCAGCCTGCCATGTGAGCAGGTCCCCCATGAACACAGAGAACCCAGCCCCTCCAACACCCTCCTTAACAAGTGGATGGACTTGCACCTCACTCCCCCCCCCCCCCCCCCCCCCCCCCCCCCCCCCCCCCCCCCCCCCCCCCCCCCCCCCCCCCCCCCCCCCCCCCCCCCCCCCCCCACCCCTTGCAGTATGCCTGCTGGCCTCACCCGCATCACAGTGGTCCTGCTGGTGGCTGCTGATGACATGGTAGCCCTGGGCACTGAGGGTGGCAGCGTCTTCTTCCTGGATGTCACCACCCTGACACTGCTGGAAGGACAGACCCTCAGCCCAGATGAGGTTCTGCGCAGGTGAGAAGTGGAGGGCTTCCCAGCACCCACTGCCCCTAGGCAGTTCTTCCAACTCACCAGGACTCCCTCTGCAGTGTGCCAGACGACTACCGGTGTGGGAAGGCACTGGGCCCTGTGGAGTCACTCCAGGGACACCTGCTGGACCCCACCAAGATCCTCATAGGCTACAGCCGAGGCCTGTTAGTCATTTGGAACCAGGCTGCAAAATGTGTGGACCATGTCTTCCTGGGGAACCAGGTAAATGGGTGAAACCCACTTGTCCTCAGCAAGGCTGTGCACACACCTGCTGCTCACCCTCGCCTGTTCCCATCTGTAGCAGCTGGAGAGCCTGTGTTGGGGGCGGGGCAGTGGCACCATCATCAGTTCGCACAGTGATGGCAGCTATGCTGTCTGGTCGCTGGAAACAGGCAGCTCCCTGACGCTGCAGCCTACGATGGCCACGACACCTTATGGTGAGTGCCAGGAACCTGAGCTGGAGGGTGGCTTGGCCTTGGTGGGGGGTGGTGGGGACAGTGGTCAGGGCTGAGGGCCTTTCCCTGGGAGAGGCAGGATGCAGCTGCAGGGTAGACCAGGAATGGGAGGTCTGACATAGTCCCACCTTCCAGGCCCCTTTCCCTGCAAGGCCATCAACAAGATTCTGTGGCGGAACTGTGAGTCGGGGTAGGTTGAGGGAGCATCATCGGTTGGGGGCTGGAAGAACGGGCTGTGGATACCTAGGGGTGAAGCCCTTGCCATGTGTGTGATGTGTGCAGTGTGTGCTTCTCCTTGTAGGGGCCACTTTATCATCTTCAGTGGTGGTATGCCCCGCGCCAGTTATGGTGACCGCCACTGTGTGAGCGTGCTGCGAGCCGAGACACTGGTGACGCTGGACTTTACCTCTCGCATCATTGACTTTTTCACAGTGCACAGCACAAGGCCTGAAGATGGTGTGTACCTCCCCTGCCTTTACCCTGTCCTGTTGTGGCTTTGGCCCAGCTCACCCTGTCCCATCCTGCAGACTTTGATGACCCACGGGCGCTGGCTGTGCTACTGGAAGAGGAGCTGGTGGTGCTTGACCTGCAGGCACCTGGCTGGCCGGCCGTGCCTGCCCCCTACCTGGCCCCTTTGCACTCATCTGCTATCACCTGCTCTGCCCATGTTGCCAACGTCCCCGCCAAGCTGTGGGCTCGGATTGTGAGCGCCGGCGAGCAGCAGAGCCCCCAGCCTGCCTCCAGTGCCTTGGTATGTGCTGGAGTGCTCAGTGGGGTGCAGCCCTGGGGAGGGAGCGTGTTCTTGGTGCATATCAATACTGATGCCTAGGCCTGGAGGTAGGAATGTGATGGGTATGTGGGGAGTTCTGAATGCCATATCCTGGGTGAGAGGGAGGAGAACTTTGTCTTGGCCTTGTGTTCACATTTCTGCTGTCCTTCGCAGAGCTGGCCCATCACTGGAGGCCGTAACTTGGCCCAAGAGCCATTGCAGCGAGGGCTGCTGCTAACTGGGTAAGTAGGGGAGGTAGTGAGACCCACCTACAACAGGCCTGGTGTGTCCCTGACCTGTCCAGACACTAATGGTACGAGGGTTCTGGGTGACTCAGGCCTGGCCAGGGTGGGTCCAGGTTGTCCCCCTGTCTGGAATAGGTTGGATGAAGCCTCCCTAGATTCTATGCAAGGCCCTGCCCTATTCTTCCTTTGTCTGGGAATTGAGCTTCCTCAGACCCTGAGGCTCCACCTACCGGGCTAGCCTGCCCTGGGACCGGAAAATCTGGGCTGGCCCACGCCAAACTGCCCAAGGCAGGTGCAGGAGAGAGCCTGACTGGGCCTGGCGGGTGCTGAAGGGCCTGGTGACTCAGGTTCTACTTCCTGCCCTGCTCCTCCCTCCAGTCTGTACTGGGAGCTTTGGGCCTCTGACAGCCATGGTAGTGTGCTCTCCTTGTTGAGAATTTGGTGTGACTCTCAGAGCTGTTAGTTACCTTCTCCTGCTCTGGGCTCCCCGCCAGTTGGGGTCTGCAGCTGTCTCCTGAGGCTTTGCTCCCTAGATTTGTCTGCTCTTCCCTCTTCCCTCCCTGTACCCTCCTTGCCTCCACAGTCATCCTGCTATTCCCCATATGTGTCTGTTGTGGGCCTCAGCTGATTGTCTGCAAACGCCCCTCCAAACCTCTTCCCTTGATGGCCATTGTTACTGCTGCTGTTGGCTGCACCTGCTCTGACTGCTGGCGTGGAACTGCGTTTGTCTTCTGTTCTGTCTCTCCCTCTGCCATCTCTGGATTGTGAAGGAGGTCATTTGCACATTCCATACCCTACTCCAGAGACCTAGATACTTGTGATGCATGTGACCTGGCATAAGGAGGCACTAAGTATGTGTTTGTCCTATAGAGCAGGTGCTAAGTATAATCATAATAGTGACCAGTGTTTGGTCAGTGTTTGGCATTTGCATTAGGTGCTCAGTGAGTGGCCCCTGGACAAAAGGGACAGGAGTGTACAGCACTCTTGGGTGGTCTGACACCTACCCTCCCTCTTGTAGCCACGAGGATGGCACTGTGCGGTTCTGGGATGCCTCTGGTGTGGCGCTGAGGCTGCTCTACAAACTGAGCACAGCTGACCTCTTCCAAATGGACTGTGAGCACACAGACAGCCTGGCCCAGGCTGCCGAGGATGACTGGCCACCGTTCCGCAAGGTGGGCCCCTTCCCCTGGCTTTGAGGAGCTGGTTCTGGCTATTCCCACCATTGTTACTTCATCCTGTCTTCTCAGGTGGGTTGCTTTGATCCCTACAGTGACGATCCCCGGCTTGGCGTGCAGAAGGTTGCACTCTGCAAGTACACAGCCCAGATGGTGGTAGCCGGTACTGCAGGCCAGGTAGGCCTGGTGTGTCTGGATTGGGGCTGTCAGGAGCTTTTTGGAAGAAGCCGGTCTGTAATAAAGGGTCTGGTGGAGGGGCAGAGGGACAAGCCCAGGAAGCCCAGAGATGGGAATGGTGCACTGAGTGAGGCTACTTAGGGGAGCACAGGCTAGACGTAGAGCCTGTCATAGGGACCTAAGTTAGGCTTTTGGGGGGAAACCACGGGAGGGCTGGTGCTAGGCCTGAAACATTACATCACATGAATTAGTAGGTCTCAGCCACTGCCCTCTGTAAGCACCTCAGTTTGTTTGTATTTACTTGGAGGGTAGAGACTCATTCTAGGATGTATTTGAATCCAGGAGGGAGGGACCATTTGGACTTGGTCACAGCAGTGTAGCTAATACTTGTACAGTATATGATAGGTGCTCAGTGTATGCTTATTGCTAAGTAGAAGAGAGGCTATGGTCAGAATGAATCATTTTCTCTAGGGTTGTAGGGAGGAAAAGGCTTTGGTCTCCACTATGTCCCTTGTTGCCCAGTGAGGATCTTGGTATACAATAAACATTCAAAAATTACTTCATTTTTGAGGAACATAACTCATTGGTTAGAAAGGCCCTGGGTTTGATTCCCCAGCACCATATAAGCCAGGTATGGTAATGCAGGCCTGTAATACCAGTTCTTGGAGGACTGCCTGAGTTCAAGACCAGCCTGGACTACAGAGTGAGACCTTTTCTCAAAAAAAAAAAAAAAAAAAGAGAGAAAAAGTACCTATATGATAATAAACAGAAGACAGTTCTAGGGGCTGGAAGAATAGCACAGTGGTTAGAGTACTGGCCTAGCAAAGTGTAAGGCCCTGAATTTGATTCCCTAGTTCCACATAATAAAGATAGTTTGGCCAGGTTGTTTTGGAGGCCACAGCTGAGTGGGTCCCAGAAGCAGTCCCTCCTTTGTGCTGACACCCTTCTCCTGCCCATGGGCTCAGGTGCTGGTGCTGGAGCTCAGCGATGTGCCAGCGGAGCAGGCTGTCAGTGTGGCTAGCATGGACCTCCTCCAGGACCGTGAAGGCTTCACGTGGAAGGGCCATGAGCGGCTGAGCCCGCGCACAGGGCTGCTGCCTTGGCCCGCCGGCTTCCAGCCTCGTGTGCTGGTGCAGTGCCTGCCCCCAGCTGCTGTCACTGCCGTCACGCTCCATGCTGAGTGGAATCTTGTGGCCTTTGGTACCAGTCATGGCTTTGGCCTCTTCGACTATCAGCGCAAGAGCCCAGTGCTGGCTAGGTATGTGGGGTGGAAGTGGGGACGGGTGGGCAGTTGGAGTGAGATTTATTCTGGACCTATTTCCTTTTCTAAAGTTTCGTGTGGCAAAGGAAGTCTGATTTAAAATTCCCTGTAGGCTCTGGCCCTGAGGAATAGTCTCCCTGTTTCCCGCTCCTGGGGCCACAGGGAAGCATCAGAAGGCTTTCCTCCAGGAACTGGGCTCATAATGCCCACTCTCTGGGGTCAGTGGGAGTGTGGTAGCTCCAAAACATGACTGGCCCTTGCCTGACCTCAGGTGCACCCTTCACCCCAATGACTCCCTGGCCATGGAGGGACCATTGTCCCGAGTAAAGTCCCTCAAGAAGTCACTGCGCCAGTCTTTCCGACGCATCCGCAAGAGCCGTGTCTCGGGCAAGAAGCGGACTGCTAATGCCAATAGCAAGGTGAGCTGCACAGGCTGCCTGGGCTGTTCCCTGCCGCAGACCTGGTGGGCAGGGGCTTGCTGCACCTTTAGGCAGGCCTGGGGTGAGCAGGGGAGCTGGGAGCATGGTGGATGGACATATACTAGACAGGGGCAGCATTGGGGTCAGGTGTTCAGGAGCCTGCTTCTCCTAGTTGCAGGAGGCCAATGCACAGCTGGCAGAGCAGGCCTGTCCTCATGATGTGGAGATGACACCTGTTCAGCGCCGCATTGAGCCTCGCTCTGCTGACGACTCGCTCTCAGGTGTCGTGCGCTGCCTCTACTTTGCTGACACATTCCTTCGAGATGGTGAGGCTGGGCAGGGCCAGGGATTTGGGGGCTCACTTGACCATCCAGGAAGTTGTTGGTGGTGGGAGAGGTAGTAGCATTGTGCCTGCCAGGAAGTTTTAAAGTGTTACTTTGCATTACTGTATACTGGGCCACACAGATGGTGGGGAAGCTCTGGCCAGCCATACAAGTGCCCAGGGGCATAGAGATGGAGTTACTTGAGTATGTCAGGCAGGCTGCACAAACCTAGGCAGGATGAAGGTAGCCTGAGGTCTGGGAGCTGATAGTAAGCGGAAGGGTTCCTGTGGTGGGTGGGGGTAGGGGAGGAACTTCTGGGCTGTGTGGCTAGAGTGAGAGAGTAAGGAGGCTCAGTTAGGGCTGGTGCTGGCCACTACACTGAGGGCCTGGCTTTGATGCAGGTGGCTTGGAGCTCTCCACAAGGTCACAGGTGTGTTGCTTGATTTCTGCTTTGTGCAGTGATGTGTGGAAATAGAGAGGTGTTTACCGTTGTCCCCTTCGCTTCACCTTCCCCCAGTGTCTGCTGCTCTTCTGTGCTCATCCTACACTCTGTGTACTTACTGGAGCATCTTAAATGAAAACCCAGGCACATGTTTGACAGGTGTGCCGGACAGCCACATGAAACCAGGCTGATTTCTGTGTCTTGGCTCATGCTTGGCCTCTAGGCCGTTTTCTGATAGCATCTATTTGTTAAGGTTTATTCTTTAATAATTTTCTTCCCAGTGCTGGGGATTGAACCCAGGGCCTTTACACTGAGCTACATATCCAACCGTTTTTATGTTTGAGACAGGATGTCATTGAATTGCCAAGGAGGGGTTTGAACTTGCAATCCTACCTCAGCCTCCCAGAGTGCTGGGATTATAGGCTTGTGCTATAATAGGACCGTGCTCCTATTTATTATTTTTATTGTTTTGTTGTTTTTGAGACAGCGTCTCACTCTGTGGCCTAGACTGGGCCTGAACTCGCTATGGAGCCTAGGCTAGCCTTGGACTCAAGGCAATCCTCTTGCCTTAGATTCCTGAGTGCTGGGATTACAGGCATGTGCCACCATGCCCGGCATATGTGGTGCTGGAGAATTGAAATTGGGTACTTAGTGCTTGATGTAGCGCTTGCTAGGCAAGCACTTTAACCACTGAGCCATTCCTCCAGCCCTATTTATTTATTTTTGTGGTATTAAGGATTAAACTCAGCCCATTTTAAGAATCATTTTTCATTTTAATTTGAGATAGAGTCTAAGTTGCTCTGACTGGGTTTATCCTCCTGCCTCAGCTTCAGAGTGTGTGGATTACAGGCATGCACCACTGTGGCAGCCTAGCCTGGGGGTTTCTACCTTACTGGACATCTGTGTGCTGGACTCCTGCCTCATGGCCATCATGCTTGAGTTGATTCTTTACTTTTCACCTGCGGGCCCAGGCAGTTGCTATTCTAGTTTTCCAAGGTGCAAAGTGGTGAATGTCCACAGCTCCCCTGCACCTGTGCAGTTCAGTTCTGATTCTCCACTAAAGCTCTCCTCTTAAAGGCTCCGTTTACACAGAACTGGGCGGCAGAGTTCTGGATGGGTTGGTGACTACCCTCTAGCTACCATGTGAGCAGGAGGCTACAGAGCATGGGGGTGGGGTGGGGGCCTAGACTAGGGTACAGAACTAGTGGTCTGCTGGGTGAGGGGCCAGTGTAGGGGGCCTGGGGCCTGAGTGACAGGAGGAGGGAGCTACATTTGCTGAATTGGGCCAGAAGGTGAGTAGAATTGGAGTTGTCGGGGGCCCCTGACATTCTATGCAGAGATACTCTTTGGGGTGCCCTGGAATCAGCACCATAGAGCTGCCCTCTATGGCTAGGAATGGGAAGGGACCTGTAGAGAGTGGAGGATGGCAGTGAGCAACCCCCTCACCATGTCTGTGTCCCCACAGCAGCCCACCATGGGCCCACTATGTGGGCGGGCACCAACTCAGGTTCTGTGTTTGCCTACGCACTGGAGGTGCCAGCAGCCTCGGCGGGTAGTGAGAAGCGGCCTGAGCGGGCAGTGGAGGCCGTGTTGGGCAAGGAAGTGCAGCTGATGCACCGGGCACCCGTGGTGGCCATTGCAGTGCTGGATGGGCGTGGCCGTCCACTGCCTGAGCCCTACGAGGCCTCTCGGGATCTGGCACAAGCTCCTGACATGCAAGGTGGGCATGCCGTGCTCATTGCATCAGAAGAACAGTTCAAGGTAAGCTGTTGTGGGCTCTTAACCTGACCTGGAACACTGTCATGGTCACATGCCCCACTATTTTCCAAGTCACTCATGCCCTGTTAAAATGCCCCCAGCCAGCAGAGACCTCCTCTTAAGACCCCTGATACCTAATGAGTTCCCCCAAGTGCCTGGTACTTCACTGTCTCCCAGAAGGCCCTAGACTAGACCCTGCAGGACCCTTGAGTCCTCCCTAGGGAACCAGGGCTGGATGGGGGTACCAGACAAAACCTCAGGAAACAGAGTGGTTGATTGGGCCCAGTGAAGATCAGGGAGGATTCCTGATAGGGTGAAGCCTAGGTTGAATTATGCAGGAGGGGAGGAAGAGGGTGGCTGGCTGAGCAGGTGGCATTGTGGTCCAGGGCAAAGATGGGCTGAGGTCTATGGAGCAAGCTGGGTTTTGGGTTGGGGCTGGTGCTTTGCAGTGAGAGGCCCTGAGGACAGGGCCAGGACTTGCTAATTGGCTTTCTGCCACCAGGTGTTCACACTACCCAAGGTGAGTGCCAAGACTAAATTCAAGCTGACAGCCCACGAGGGCTGCCGCGTGCGTAAGGTGGCCCTGGCCACATTCACCAGTGTGGCCTGTGAGGACTATGCAGAGACCTGCCTGGCCTGCCTCACCAACCTGGGCGACGTGCACGTCTTCTCTGTGCCTGGCCTGCGGCCCCAGGTACACTACTCCTGTATCCGCAAAGAGGACATCAGTGGCATCGCCTCATGTGTCTTCACACGCCATGGCCAGGGTAAGGCAGGACGGGGCGGTCAAGAGGAAGAGGGGATGGGGTGGGAGCAGAGTTTCCCAAGTGGTCCACAGAAAGGTCATTCCAGGCAGGGAAAGCCCCTGTAAGCATGACCCAGGCAGGGACCAGCTAAATGTGAGACCAACTACTGTTCTTCTGCCTTTCTAGGCTTCTACCTGATTTCCCCATCGGAGTTTGAACGCTTCTCCCTGAGTGCCCGCAACATCACAGAGCCACTCTGCTCCTTGGACATCACCTGGCCCCGCAGTGCCACCCAGGCCAGGTGTGTAAGGTGGGGGATATCCCCTGGCTGTGTGGGACCTGCAGTCAGGGCCAAGACTCATCCCACTCTGGGATCTGCCCTCCCTGGGGTAGCTCCTGTCTCTTCTCTGGGCTTAGGAAAGGAGGATAGGGAGGTAGCACCTGCCACGGTCCTCCTCATAGCCATTTCCACACCAGCAGGCTCCGCGAGTCGCCCAAGCTGAGCCAGGCTAATGGGACCCCGAACATCATCTTGGCCCCACAGAGCCGTGATGGAAGCCCAGATCCTGCCCACAGCAAGGGAGTTGGTGAGGGGGTCACGAAATGGGCAGGCCCTGGCCCAGCGGTACCCTGGGGGGAGTGAGGCCCTGCTTGGGTACAGCTGGAAGCCAGGTCTGAATACCACTTGGAAAGGGCAGGCATGAGGCTATTAGGATGCCCCATGTGGGGGGGCCTAAGGGGTCCCAGCAGGGGCTGATCACTTCCTCCTCTGCAGACACCCCAGAGCCACCGGAGGCCACCCTTTCACCCATGTCCATTGACTCAGCCACCAGCGCTGACACTACACTGGACACGACCGGGGATGTTACAGTGGAGGATGTAAAGGAATTCCTGGGGTGAGGCCAGCTGCCCTGTCTCCTAGTCCCCATCCCAGGGCCTTTCCCATCCCTGACCTTTCTGTTTGCTGCTTCATCTTCCAGCTCTTCTGAGGAATCGGAGAAGAATTTGAGGAACCTAGTGGAAGACGAGGCTCGTGCCTGCACCATCTTGATTAAATGAGGTGCCACAGGGGCAGGGTCCTGGCTTTCCCTGGTCTTTCCCACTCAGCTTTGTCATCCTATTGGGCTTCACCGGATGGGTCTAAGACCCAACAGCAGTGTCACTCTGAGGTCTGCTTGTCTTTCAAGAGATGGCCCAGCCAGGCTTAGGAAGCTCATGCTGTATTACTTTCAGTTATCAGCTCTTGGCTGTCCTGGGTGTGGAACAAGGTCAGCCCTAACCACTTAACCTGCAGGGCCCTGGGCTGGTCAGACCTTTTTGCAGGAGGCCACTGAAATGCACAAAGTCAGATCTGTTTCTTGGGCACAGCACCTAGCCTGCCAGAGACTCACCTGGCCTGATTTGCGTATCAGGGTGGGCCCTTTTTAGCTTTAGCCTACAGATCTGTCTGGTTCACTTGCTACCTGGTACTCAACCTCCCTGGTGCTGCATAGGCATTGGCATGGTCCCTCTTCATCTGACCCTGGGTTCCCACTGCCCCACCCTGGCCTCAGTGGATGGTATGTGGCAGTACTTGGCTACCTAGTCAGAGTTTCACCAAACTCATTCCAAGTAGTTGCTGAAGGTCTACGACAAGAAATGGTTAGGTGTACCTGTATGGCCTGGACTGACTGGGGCCACCTTGGGCAGGCCACCTACCACCTACCCCCTCTGAGCTCCTCTCATCTTCTGATCCCTTTCTCTTCTACTACCAGGAAGGCTAGCAAGATTGCAGCCACTGCCTACCCTGCTCAGAGTTGGTATCCTGGATCCCCAGCTCTCGCCTGGCCCCTTAATGTAGACCCACACCTGCTAACTTGTGGGTGCCAATGGACCTGCCATCCTTATCCCCACTGAGGCTGGGTCTCGGGGGCCGCCCAGCCAGGAGGAGGCTGTGGGGTTCTACCCAGAACCTTTTGGTTTGGGGTGTCTGCATCGTCCCTGGGGCAGGTGGCTGGACAGTGGGCCACTTCCCACTCCACATGTGCCCTTCCTCCTGCCTTTGCAAAGAGTATTTTTCTAATGTCTACGCCAGGCTGGACAGTCATTTCTAAAACTATTTTGGTACTTGCTCCTGGGCCAGCACCCAGCCTATATATGTGAC
The DNA here is from genome assembly GCA_004027205.1 of Ctenodactylus gundi. NCBI lineage: Eukaryota > Metazoa > Chordata > Mammalia > Rodentia > Ctenodactylidae > Ctenodactylus > Ctenodactylus gundi. The sequence goes on along the minus strand of PVKB01000538.1, from coordinate 107,041 downwards.
AGGGAGTACCTCAGCTGGGTGTCAGACTGTGCTGGTGGGGAGGGATACTGAAGTGGGCTTCTCTGTAGATTGTATCTAGAGGGTTTTTTTCCTGTCATTTTTTAAAAAGTTAGTGTTTTAATATTAAAAATACTGATTTTTAATAATGAAAATAAAAGCATTTAATATCTCCTAGAGGTCAACCACATCTGCTTTGTCTCTAGAAGAGGATTTCGCATGTGTACTCACACTGAGGGAAGGAGTGATTTCCTAGAACTCCGCCTGCTGGTGCTGCTTTGGACTTTGTGCTGCTGGGGACAAGGGCACTAGCGAGTGGCCAGGGTAGGGGCTTTCACTTGGATACACTTCTCAGCCAGCTGGGGTGGGTGGAAGGCCGCTCTGCTCTCAAGTGTGGCCTACGCTGGGGCCTGGCGGAAGGTGCTCCAGGCATGGAAGCAGCGGGTGAAGGCATGCTGCTCGTTGCCCTTGCGGACCAGGCGCAGGCGGCGGGGCCGCTCCTGCTCCTTGGAGCGCAGGTGCTGTATGTACACCTGAGGGGAAGAGGCATAGGCTTTCGGCACCTCAGACCTTCCAGGCTGGCCTGAGAGCCCCATCTGTTGCGCCTCTCACACTCACCTGGCAGGCCTTCAGACTCAGTTTGATTTCCACTTGGCTGGTCTGGGTCCCCACCCACATGTAGACCTTGGAGGACAACAGGGTAGGTGGTCATCAGGTAACTTGAGAATAGTCCCCTTCTCTGGCCCCACAGTTCCTATTTACAAACAGATAGGCTCCAGGCAGGGTCAGTGTGTACAGTCTCACCTCTTGTCCATTGTCCAGCAACATGATGTCATCATCTGCCAAGTCATCTTGGCAGAAGTCGGAGCATTTTTCGGTCACTGCAAAGTAGCCCTTCTCATTGGAGCACCTGTGGTTCAAGGGACAAGGTGAGGACAGAGGCCAGCACTGAGGAGGAAGCTGGGGAGGGAGGGCCAGGGCACTCACCGGAAGAGCCGTGTGTGCTTCATGTACTCAGCATCATCATCATAGGGCTTCTGGGCCCCAATGCCCACCCAGAAGAAGTTCTCGGGCTCCTCGCCCTCATTGATGACCTGAAGGAGGAAAGTGAGTGCGGCCCAGGGCCTTGCTACTCACCTTGCTAGATGCCCATCCCCACCGCAGTCACCTGTTTGCTGTAAGAAGCATCAAACATGGTGTTGAGGATGTCTTCTGCCAGCTTGGCTTCATCAGGGTCTGATGCCCGGCCCACCCAGGCATACACGATGCCCTGGTTGTCCTCGCTTTCGAAGGGGACCTGCCAAGTGTGTGCAGCGCAGTTCAGGGACAGCTCAACACCCTCCACTTCGGCCACCCTGGCTCACGCCTCCAACCTCACCTTGAGGATGAAGCAGAACTCAGAGTTGAGGAGGCTGCAGTCAGTGTTGATCTGGATGCACCTGAAAAGAAGTGGGGTATCAGCAAGGAGTCAGAGCCTACTCTGAGCCCCTGCTGACCACCATACCCCTCCCATCAAGTACCGGGTGCAGAGGGCACTGCCGTTGGTGCGGATCTGGTAGAGGCTTGGCTGCAGGGTGCCCTGGGCCACCTTCCTCTTGCCTCGGTGGATGATGAACTTTCTCTTGAAATGGGACAGGAACTTGGGGTTCTCCTGCTGTTGTGTCATGCGTACCACCTAGAGTGAGAGGTGCCAGGGGTAGCTCCAGGATTCCTGCCACGCCCCCAGGTCTGGGTCCCACCCACCCCCTCCAAGAGGCCATGGCACGTGGCCTGAGCTCCTTGCGCTGGCGCACCTCCAACTTGCCAGGGAAGAGGCTCTCAAATTTCTTTTGTAGGCTGAAGGTGAAGGTGAGCCAGCCCATGTTGGAAGCCTCGCGGCCCTGCCAGAAGTACACAATGCACTGGAAATCCTCCTCAGGCTGCTTCTCCTCGGCCTCGGCCGCTGCCTCCTCTCCTTTGCCCTCTGCTCCAGCCTTCCCCTCCTCCTTGTCCTCCTTCTTCTCTTCCTCCTCATACTCCACGGGGACCCAGTACCTGCAGGGTTAGGATGGTTAAGCAGGAGGCCAAGGCCAAGCCCCAGCCCCAGAGGAAAGGACACGAAAGGGGCACGTGCCGCCGTAGCACCTGCACAGGAAGACATAGCAGTCCTGAGTGTAGAAGTGGCCGAACTCTTCCTCCGGCAGCCGAGCAAATTTCTTCCCCTCCAGCACAAAGCCCTCCATGCCATCAAGGTCCTCGTTCCACTCCTCCATCAGCTGCTCTGCCTGCAAGTACAGGCCCCACCCACGCAGGTCAGAATGCTAGCGGGAGGCCTCCTCGCCACCCTCCCTGCTCCCTGCCCACCTCTGTGAGGGCCATTGGTGGCTGCCTTGGCAGGAACAGCGCAGTAAGGTCAGCCTTCATCTGGTCCTTCTCCGTGTCCTTCTTCACCTTCCCGGAGAGCCCAGGGCTCTGCAGTACCGCCTCAGCGTTGCGTGTGTAGTCCACTGTCAACACATCATCCCAGTTCTTAAACTTGGCCTTGAACACCTGCAGAGAAGAGAGGGACCATGAACTGGAAGTAATCCAAGTGAGCTAAGCAACAGTGCCTGGGGGTGGGGTCTAGCCAAGAGCTGGGGGTAGTGGAGGGCAGGGGTGCTAGGAAGCCAAGCCAGGGTCAGACTGCAGAAAAGATGGTTTGGATGGAGCTCTGCAGGGCAATAATGCAATCAGCATGTCCCAAGCAAGACCATTCTGTAGGATGATGGGAGCATACCTGGGCCTCAGTGCCCTCGAGGCTGCGGCTGACGGTGGCGTGGCGTGGCCGGTGCAACATCCCACACAATTCCTGGCCCAGTTTGAGGGCAGCAGCACGCACAAGGCGAGGGGACTTGCGCCCAAGCCAAATGAACACATCTGACCAACAGTCAAGGATGTATACACAGCGCGTGTCCAACAGGCTCTGCAGCTGCAGGAGGGGAAGCCGGGGTCAGCACCTGGCAGTGAGGGGGTAGCCCAGCCTCCATGTGCTCCCGCCTTCCTTACCAGCCGCATCCTTGGCATCAGCTCCACTTTAGGCCGCTTCTTATGTTCCACAGAGAGCTTGTAGTTGATCTGTGGCAATTCCAGGTAGCCCAGGCCCAGGCCCACCTGGCAGAGGGAAGAGACGGGCATGGCTGGGGTCCGTAACAGGCTCCTGACTTGTACTCTGTCTCTTGCTGTGTGACTCAGGTCCACTGCCTCTTCCTCTCTGTCCCTTCTACTGTGGATATTTTTTAAATATGCTGGGGCTGGTTAAAGCACTTGCCTTACAAGCACAAGGCCCTGAGTTTGATTCCCCAGCACCATATAAACTGGGCATGGTGGTGCACACCTGTAATCCTAGCACTCAGGAGGCTGAAACATGAGGATTGCCATGAGTCTGCCAGCCTGGGCTAGAGACTGAGACCATGTCTCCAAAAAATAAAATAAAAAATAAAGATAATCCTGAAGAGTTAATTTATTTTTTGGCTAGGGGCACTCACTCTACAACTGAGCTACATCTCCAGCTCTTTATGTCTTGAAACAGGGCTGCCCAGCTTGGCCTCGAGCTTGTAATCTTCCTGCCTTGGCCTCCCAAGTAGCTGGGATTACAAGTGTGTGAGCATGCCTATCTGTTTTTCTGCCTCTGGTTTTAGGGGCTGAATCCAGGGCTCATGCCTGATAGGTAAGCACTCAGCTGAAATGCTGTAAGTGGAAGGGCTTTTAACTGGTGCATTCCTTGTCTTTATTATCATCTTTAATTCCTAATATTTTTATTTTTTGAGACACAGTCTTGCTTTAGTCCAGGCTGATCCTGAAATCATGGCATCCTCCTGCCTTAGCCTCCCATACTGAGATTACAAAAGTACACCACCATGCTGAGCTAATTTGTAAATTCTTTTTGAGACAGGGTCTTGCTCTGCAATCCAGGCTGGGCCTGAACTCCCTGTGTAGCCCGCCTGGCCAAGAACTCACGGCAGTCCTCTTTTCTTAGCCTCCTGAGTACTCCAGTGAACTGTATGTTGTGCTGGCATATAAAGCCTAGGGTTGCGTGCATGCCAGACAAGCACTGTGACCACTGAGCTATGCCCTTACTACTCATTGCTAATTCATAAGTTGTTGATCCTTTCTTCCTCATGAAATCCCCAAGCTTCCTGACAACAACAAAATTAAGCAGGGTCCAGCTCAGGTACCCAGGCACTTCCTTCCAGAACCAAGAACTCCCACTATTCTTGTCCAAAGTGTGGCCCCTCTCCCCAACAAGGTCCACAGCACTGCCAGTGGGGCCTGGCCCTTTCCCCAGCTGCCTGATGAAGTTATAAAGTCAGGCCAGCCCTGTCCCATACACTCCAGGGCACCTTGTATAGCTTGGGCTGGGGTGGCCAGAAGTCATCGGGCACATGCTTCTTGATCTCCGCAGGTTCTCCACCCAGTGCTTCCCAGAACTCCGGGGTCTCCTGGCCCTGCACCAGCAGTGTGATCTCTGCCTTCCCTTTTCTCTCGTTCTTGTTGATTTTCTCTGCAAAGAGCCTGAGGACAAGCAGGCGTAAGGCCCTCAGTGAAGCCCGTGCTCCTTCTCAGGTGACACCTTTTCTTTGCAGAAAGCATTCTGCAATACCCTTGTACCTGGCCTTGGTGGTACTACTCAGTGTGGCCTGGGTCCCACGCCATATATAGATGTTCAGTCCTTGGTCCAGCAGGAACACAAACCTGGACCAGAGGTGCAAGAGGAAGGTATGAAGGACAAGGGGTAATGTTGTCTTCAGGGCCCTGATCCACCAAAAAATTCATCACTAAGGCTTTATCCCACCCTTCTGGGTTACCCCTAGCTCTATGAGAACAGGTCCAAAGCACTACTAGAGGGCTTCCTCTTTAGGCGGCCTGAACCTGTCCCATAAGTAGGAGGGAGGGTTGAGAGTCAAGCCTTCACTCTGGGGGCTTACCTTGGGTCCAGGGACGTCCCCTTGAGGGGCACAGGCTCCAACTTGATGTTCTTTTTCCCATACACGCGGTATATCCTGGGGGTCAGGGCAAGAGAGTTGCTCACTGTGGCTTCCAATGGGCCAATTTCCCTCCTCCATCCTCCCCTGAAATCACAGTAGGTCTAGAGCAGCGCCACTCACTCCCCATACATCCTCACCTGGTGACGTAGTGCGTGTCCTCCACAGTGTAGAAACCACTGGCTGTTCCGCCCTCAATGTAGGATATGTCATTGTCGAACACCTGTGTGTGTGAAGGTAGGGTTCTCCATCACTGTGCTGTCCCCACACCTCACCAAAACTGTCAGGCTAGGTAGAACCCTGTACACAGACGAAGTGCTTACTACAAATCTATGACAAGTGCGCATGAGAGTATGTGTGGTGCTGGGGATCGGCCCGGGGCTCCTGCACTGAGCTACATCCCAGCCCTTTCTCATTTTATATTTTGAGACAGGGTCTCACTAAGCTGACCAGGCTGGACTCAAACCTGTGATCCTCCTGCCTCAACCTCCCAGAGTGCTAAGATTACAGGTGTGCACCACTACAGTCGGCTCAAATCCATGATGTTAAAAAATAATAAAAGGTCTGTGCCTATAAATACTAGTGCCCAATACTGGGTATAAGGATGGACAAAACTGTATTCATTTTGTGTGTTTAAAATGAGGATAAGATGTTGAGCTGGGTGTACTGGAGCACTGAAGCAAACAGGTTTACGGTGGAAGAGTACAAACCTGGGTAAACATGTAAAATCACCAGCTCTGCGCAGTCTGCAGGCGATCAGCTGGTGAGCTGGGGTGGGCAGGGCCTCCAGCTACCCAGGGTGTACAGCTTGCCAGAGTGAACCTGCCCCACTTCCTTGGGTCCAACTAGCACCATCACCCCCTCCCGGTACTGGATGTATCCTCCATCGCTCACCCTGGCCACACCCCTCCAGCCTGGCTTTCTAGCTCCTGCGTTGGCTTCCAGTCCTCACTGCCCCCTTAGCCTCAGACATGGACTCCCAGCTTCAACCATTTTTGGCTTCAGTTCTCACCTTCCAACTGCCTCAGAGCCAGCTGCCTGTCCTTGCCTGCCACCTGGGACTTTGGCTCGCTGTCCTTTCCCATTAGCACCCCTGCCCCTGCCCGCCCCTCACCTGCAGGAACTCCTCGCTCTCCTCGCCCATCTCCTCCCGAATGGTGCGGCACTCGGCACCCAGGTAATTGCGCAGGTTGACGGCGTGGATGGCTGAGCAGGCCTTCTTGTCCAGTGTGGCCTCCCCACCAATCCAGTAGTAAATCTCCCAGTTTAGAGAGCCGCTGTCATCCAGAAATGTCTGGAAGCCCAAGAACCACAATGAGAACTTTCCAGAGCCTCAGGACAGAAGCAGAGGTCTCACCGCTGCCCACCTCCCGCCCTGTCTAAGGCCCAACGTGAGAGGCTGAGCCACCTAAGATGCCGACCCTGTGGAGCCAGGACGCACCTTGAGTACAATGTAGCAGTCGGCCTCATAGAACTTGCCGTGGAAGGCTTCCTCCACCAGCACAGGTATGAAGTTCTCAATCTGCCAAATGGTCAAGCCAGGCAGCTGGCCCACGTCCTCCGTGAAGAACTCTGAGTAGTCAAGGCGTGGTTTCTCCAGACCCTGGTCCCAGCGCCGTACTTTCCCGCCGGGGGCCCGGGCATCCCCACTTTCCTGGTGGACACAGTCACAGTGCGTGACTTGACCGTGAAGCTGCTCAGGCTGCCTTCTACTTACCACCCACTACAGACCCTTTGCATAGCTCTTCCCTTTGCCCAGGGTCAGATGATCTGTGACAGTACTGGCCGGGCTCACCTCCTGCTTTTTGTTCTTCTCCTGGGCCACGTCTGACATGCCCTTCAGCACCTGCTTGGCCTGGTCATCCTGGGCTGAGTCTCTGCGCCTCCGTAACCGCATCTTGCGAGCGAGGGGGTCCTTGGGTCCGCTCCCTGCTTGTGGGGGCAGCCAGTTGAGCCGTGTAGGCCTGTGTCCTTCAGCATCCAGCCAGTTACAGACTGACCCATCTTCTATATCCAGAGAGCTCCATCCCACTCAACTTACTGAGGCCCAAAGAGGCGGCCCTGCTCCCAGGGAGGACTTCCTGCTACTTACCAGCTGCAGCAGCAGCCACTGTGGCAGGAGAGGCACCTGCCAGCCGCAGCTGGTTTTGCAGTGAGAAGTCAATGTTGTACCATTCGGCAGCACGGTCGGTGGGCTTGGGTGGCATAACCAGGCTGGGGTTATCCCGCACATCCAGAACCTATCCCAGTTGAACAGAGCAGGCACTGTGTCTTTGTCCTGCCTCTAGTGGCCAGGAACCAGGGGGTCTAATCTCAGCCACGCCTGCAGTTAGCTAGGCAAGTGTGCCAGGGCATGGCTCACTTTTTCCCACTTGTACCTGGTGCTACCCCTGGAGGCCTCTGCAGGGCCCCGCCCGCTCTGCCAGGCCCTTCCTGAGCCGCCCCACCCTCAGAGGCACAGCCTGCTCCCACCTCGATTTCTGTTAAGAAGTGGATGGCCTCTGGAAGAGTCACCAGTCGGTTCTTGTTCAAGACGAGTTTCCTCAGCTTTGGGCACCTGTAAGGACAGGGCCAGTCTGAAAGATGACAGAGGTGGGGCGTGACAGCCTCCAAACTGGGGGAGAGGGGAAAGGCAGGGCCAGGACAGCTGCACAAGGTACCCTCTGTTCTGAGCTAGGACGCCACACGAGTGGGCCCTGATTTCCTGTGGAGCATGGGAATAGTGCTGGGGCCCTGTTCACTGGCACTGGACCCTCTCAGGCCTCGGCCTAACGATGCCTTTCTTCCCAAAGGGTACTCTGGAGAACCCAAGTTGGGAATGGATGGCATGGGATAGAATGGTCTTCCCCAAGGCTGGGGTTTTCTGACTCAGAGGCTCTCTGTGCTAGGCGTGTTCCATCCCTGCCCTGGCACCTGCAAAGACTCTCAGGAATGAGCTCCAGGTTGTTGTTGGCGGCCATGAACTCCTCTAGGCTGGAGAGCTTGCCGATGCCAGAGGGCAGCCCATCAAAGTCCAGCTTGTTGGAGTTCAGGTACAGCTTCTTCAGCTTGGTCAGTTTGCAAATGGCCGACTGGAGAGAGCCAGGCAGGACAGCAGTCAGGCCGAGCCCCGTGGCCATCCCTGCCCCCCAAGGGCCGCACTCACGGGCAGGGAGGTGAGCTGGTTGCGGGAGAGGTTCAAGGTCTCCACATGCACCCACTGGTCGATGCACAAGGACAGCTCCGAGATCTGGTTGCTGCTAAGGTTGAGGCGGCGGAGGCTGGGGAGAGTGTATAGGCACTCGGGCACACGCGTCAGGTCATTGCAGGACAGGTCCACGTCTGAAGAGCAGGGCGGGGTGCATCGGCAGGGCGTGAACCCCAGCTCTGCCGTCCCTAGGCTGTGTGGCCTTGGGCAAGGGACAGCCTGCCTGCATCGCAGTTCCCAGCGTGAGGTGGGTCTAGGCAAAGAGCAAGGGCTCACACCGCTATGTCATGAATAGTCGTTGTGACAATGACAGAAGGAATGGGTTTCTGGGTACTAAAGATCAAGTCTAGAGCCTTCACACTGAGCTACAATCCCAGCCCTTTTCTTTTTAAAAAAAATTTACTTCCAAAAAAGGTCTCAAGTTGCCCATAATGAATTTGCAATTCTCTTGCCTCTACTACCTCCCAAAGTGCTGGGATTAGATTACAGGCATGCGCCAGCAGCTGGGCTCAGACACAATCTTAACTACAGGACGAGGCTAAAGAAGCATCTTTTAGCGTTTTGTTCACAGGGAAGTGAGGAAGCCCGGAGGGGTCCTCGGGAGAAGCCCTGGGGTGGTCCTGACCTGCCAGGTTGCTCAGGCCCTCCAGGCTGGTGGGGAGATTGCTCTGGGTGCGCTGCGTGTTCCGGAGATGCAGGGTCTGCAGGGCTGTCATGGCTGGGAGCTGCCTGCCAGGGCAATAGGACCCTCAGGCTGGGCATGGGCAGGATGGGAAGAGGGGCATGGAGAGGTAGGCCAAGGGCAAGGATGGGGCAGGCAAGCAGAACAGAGGTGGCATGAGCTCAGGGAGGGCAGGCCAGGGTGGGCAGGAAGGGCATGAGCGGCAGGCACCCACCGGAGCTGTGCGTGCAGCAGCGGGTTCCCACTGAGCACCAGCGTCTGAAGGTGCACGAGGCGGCGCATCTGCGGAGGCAGGCTCTCCAGGCGGTTCTCACTGAGGTCCAGGTACAGCAGGTCGGTGAGATTGATGAACAGCTGGTTGGGGATGCAGTCGATACTATGAGCAAGACGGAGGAGGTCCCCAGGTCAGTATGATGCCGGCCCTGTGTCGCCCCGCCTGTCACCTGAGGCTGGCACCTGTTATGGCTGAGGTTCAGCACCAGCATGTTCTTGGCATTCTCCAGCTCCCTCGGGCACTCTGTCAGCTGGTTGTAGCTCAAGTCCTGTGTGGAAGGGGCAAGGCCCAGATGAGAGGTGTCCCCATGCTGCCAGGCCTCCGCCACGCCTGGGGATCCAGAGATACCTCAGGGGAACAGAAGAAGGGGCTGGAAGGCCAAGGAGAGATGGGACTCTGGGGAGGAAGGGTACCCAGGTTCGGGAGGCACCCTCCGTTTTTCCATCTGTAAGTCGGGTAACGATGGCCCCAGAAAACGCTGTCATGGGTGGGACTGAGTGGCTGAGCCAGCATAGGGGCCAGGTGGGTGGGTAACCACTGACCAGCACAGAGAGATCATCCAACTTGAAGATGTCATCTGGAACTCCAGAATTCTTCAGGCTGTTAGCTCGAGCTACAATAGCCTAGGGAAGAACCACAAGAATCTGGAATTCCTACCTTTCTCCTCTAGGAAGAAGCAGAGAGCTCAAGATGGTATGCTTCCTCTGGAAGCCCACAAGAGGGCAAGTCTGAATGCCCTCAGACCTCTGGCCTTTGCTCACAGAGTCCTTCTACCTCTTCTTATCTTCCTAGCAAACTCCTATTCAAACCTCAAAGCCTAACTCAAATATGCCCTAGAGCCCAGCATAAGGGAGCCCTCAGGGAACTTTCTTCTTCCTCTTTTTTCCTTAGTGCTGGGTGTAGAACCCAAGGTCTTCTCACTGTTTTACACCACCAGCGTAGTGTTTGGTTTTTGATTTTGAAACAAGGTCTCACTAAGCTGTCTAGGCTAGGCTGGAACTTATAATCCTCCTAAGAGTGCTTGGATTATAGGTCTGTGCTACCGGGCCTGGTATGAGTCAGGGTTTTTCCTTTTTATTTGTTTTCTTGTTTTTATGTGTTTTGTGGCACTGAGGCATGAACCCAGGATCTTTATTCTAAGCTATATTCCTGTTTCTTTTTTATTGTTTATTCAAGACAGGGTCTTACTAATTCACTGAACTGCCTAGGCTGGGCTCGAATTTGCAATCCTCCTGCCTCAGACTCCCAGTGATGTTTGTCTTTCTTTTTGTGGTACTGGAGATTAAGTCTGGGACCTTGACACTGAGCTATATCTCCAATCAATTTTTAATTTTTTTATTATTTATTTTTTTGAGACAGGGTCTTACTCTGTAGTCCAGGCTGGTCCTGAACTCACTATGGAGCCCAGGCTGGCCTTGGACTCACAGCAATCCTCCTGCCTCAGCCTCCTGAATACTGCAATTACAGGTGTGCACCACCACGCCCAGCTTAAATTTTTAATTTTATTTTACTTTTTTTTTTCTTTTAGAAACAGGGTCTCACTCCAGGCTGAAGATATATGGCCCAAGATTGGCCGAGAACTAATGGCAGTCCTCCTGCTTCACCCTCCAGAGTGCTGGGATTACATATGTGCACTCCCGTAGCCAGCTACTTTTTCTTTGTGGTGCTGGGAAATCACACTTGGGGCACTGCTTATGTTAGGAAAGCACTGTGATCACTGAATTACACCCCCAGGCCTCCAACTCTACTTCTGATTTTTTACTTTGAGACAGAGTCTTGCTAAATTACTAAATTGCCCAGGCTGGCTTGAACTTGGGATCCTTCTACCCAACTCACAAAGTGCTGAGATTTCAGGCTTATGCCATGAGGTCCTACTCCCAGCCCATCTTTTGGTTTGGATTTTGAGGTAGGGCCTTACCAAGCTGCCAAACTTGAGAGCCACAGTTTTTAAAATAGAAGAAAATGGCTGGACCAAAGAGACAGCAGAGTATGGACTTGGATGAATTCTACTTTCTCTCCCCAAACCTAAAATCTCACAGAATAGATGTGCAGCACTTAAGAGGTAAGAGGACAAGGACATCAAGCTGTGCTGAGGCTGCAGGTGACAAAAGGGAACACAGGCAATAAGCGCTGTCTCTGTCCTGCTTTTTTTTTTTTGTATTGAAGATTGAACCTAGAGCAGCCTTCATGGGATGCTATATCACCAGCCCCAAAAATTTAGCAACTTAGGAAGACCCTGTATCAAAAAAAAAAAAAAAAAAAAATATATATATATATATATATATATATATATACACACACACACATACATACATACATACATACATATGCGCCTTTTTTCTACTAATTTTCCTGCCTCCGTGTTCCAGAGTGCTGGGACTGCAGGTATGTACCACCCACTTTACCCGGCGATCCTCCAGCCCTGTTGCTGGTGTGGGGCAGGCTGCTGCTTCATCAGGTCATCCAAAGGCAGCCAAGGCCCGGAGAGTGGGAGGGACCCACTCAACACCAAGCCCCTAGGAAGCAGCTCAGGAAGCCCAAACCCAGCGGCTGTCCCCTCAGCATCTGGGGCTGCACACTGGACTGGAGATGACCTTCCCTGAGGCCTCCTGATGTGACTAAGGACCTGATGTTCTGGGGTACCAGGCTACCCAGCTGGCCAACCACACACAACCCAAACTATACTGCTTCCTGCCTGGGTGATGACAGACAAGGAACCTGGCTCTGTGGCCAAGTACCCTCATCTGTGGCATGGCTAGACATCAGGGGTATAGAACAAACCCACAGATAGCAGGTGGCACACAGCTGCGCCTCCACTGCTGTTATGGTGGCCACTATCAAACATGGTGGTGGCATTTAGATGGTTTCACTTCTCCCCACAATTCTCTTATCCATATGGGTTCTTTAACACAGGGGATCACTACCCTGTCGTAACAAGAGAACCTCCCGAGACACCTGGGCCCCTCTCAGGATGGCACAGAGACACACAGACACAGGCTGGGGTTGAAGACCTCAGGTCCTCAAGCCCAGAGGCCTCCTGGCCAGCACTCACCCGCAGTGAAGGCAAGCTGGACAGCTCCCCGTGGAGTGTGGTCAGGTTGTTGTGGCTCACAGACAAGTGCTCCTGGGCCAGACAGGAGAGCAGAGGCTCAGGGGGCAGGTGGATTATCCAGAGTTCCTGTCTGCTCCTGCAGTTTGGCACCTACCAGGAGGGTTCCCCCATCCCAGGCCTCCTCTACAGCCTGCCTCCTTCCTAGACCTGGCTCCTTCTTGCAAACTTACCAGGATGGGATGCTCACTCCCTCTCTGACAGCTTTAGTCCTCTGTTGTTTGCCCTCTCTGAAGGCTCTGCCCACCTGGCCCAACCCCCTCCATAGGGTCCTTCCCTACCTGTCCAGAGAACCTTACCAACTTCTGTAGGGCAGCCAGCTCTTCTGGCAGGTAGCAGAGTCCTGTCCGGTTCAACTTTAGCCATCGCAGGCTTGTCATGGCCTTGACATTCTCAGGAAAGTAGCCCCCCTGGTCAGGGGATGTCAGGATTAGGCTTAGCAGAATGAGGGAGGGAGGCTCCTACTTCACCCCATTCTGAGATCTCCACTGCCCTGGAGATTTTTGGGGGGCCAGACTAAGCCAACTCATCAGCTGTGAGACCCTAGACAAGTGACTCTGTCAATTTCTCCACCCGTAAAATGGGACTAATAAAAGGCCCCAAGTGACAAAATGTTGGCCTGAGATTTGTCTTTGCTGCTTAACTCTGAGCCTGAGGAAAGCCAGGACAAAAGGAGCTTATTTCAGGTGACATCCTAACATCTACTTTGTGTTTATCTCTGTTCATTTTCCTGATTGGGCTGCCGGGGTGGGGGAGGGGGGTCCCAGGATCTGCCAAGGCCCTACTATGCCCCAACGCACCATGAGCAATCAGCTATTCCTGGCAAACTCCAAACTCAGCGGGTCCCCACCCTGCAAAGCGCGGCCTCCTTCATTCAACCGTGCTCGCCTTTTCCTCAACTTCCCAGGTGCCCCTTGCCTGGTCTGTGGCACAAAGACTCTTTCCCCTCCCTCTATGGCCACGTTCCCAAATGGTGACTAAGGCACATGGAGACCGAGGTAAGGACACAGGGAGGGACAGGGAAAGGCAGTGTTGCTGCTTGCACTTGGGGTCAAAGGCATTTTCAAGTGCTGGCAAACGCAGGCAGAGCCAGCCTCCTGCCTCCACAGCTCCAGGATGACACCTAAACAGCTCGGCTAGTGGTCACTCATCACGCACCTGGGCCTCTCGTGGCCCTTCAACACAGCTCCCCTCCTTCCTGACTTCAAGAGCCACTTCCCGTCCCCACCAACTGGCTTGCGCGGGGGCTGGGCCGGCCTAGGCTCCCAGTTCCGGGATCTACGAGTCCAGCAGCTGCTCGGACAAGTGTCACTCGGCACGTCCGCCCTGCTCTCCATACTGACGGACTTTGCTACATTCAGGCATCCAAAAGGCTCGGAGACCAGTGACTAGCCCCGGACCTCGGGAGGGGGGCGGCGCGGCGGGGACAGCACGGGGTCCTCGCGCGCTCCGGGGCCGCGCGGCCGGTCTAGGCGTGAGACCCGCGAGGCCCCGCGGCCGGCTCGCGATGCCGGGCCGCCCCGCCCGGGCGTGGGAGGGAGGGAAGCGGCGCGCGGCCCGAGCTGCGGCCGGCGGAAGGGCGACGCCGCGCGGGACGCTCGGGGAGGGGAGAGGACGCGGCCCGCCACACCCAGGCCGCGGCGGCGGGCCGGAAGCAGCGCCGCGCGGCCCCAGGGGGACCGGGCCCACGGGAGGCCGGGCCGCTGCCGGCCCTGCTCACCTTGAAATCATTGCCGCTGAGGTCCACGCCGCGCACGAACGGCAGCACCCCGGTGGCCTCCATGGCGGCGCCGCTCCAGCTGCCGGCAGGACCGGGCGGGCGGGGCTGGGGGCGGGGCTCCGGGCGCCTGCGGCCGGCTGTAGGCCCCGCCCCTTTAACCCGCCCGCGCCCGGAGGCTTAGGCGCCGCAGCCGACCGGAGCGAGCTCGGCTCCGGGACTGCAGATGCCTCCGGGAGTCTGGGCGCCCTGTGCTCGGGCTGGAGGCTTCCAGACTTCGTCGCAACGCCCAAAGCGGGGGTAGTAACCCCGCAGGGCCAGGCAGTGTCCCCTGGGCTTCTGCGGAAGCTGCGTGTGGGGCCCGAGCGGGACGCGGCGGGGAGAGTGCTTGCCCAGCGAGAGCTAAGCCCAGGGCATAAGTCCTCGCAGCAGGAGTGTTGCCGCGAGTTCCAAGCCAGTCTGGGCTAGGTAGAGAGTTCGGGACCAGCCTGGACTACAGAGAAAATTTTGCCCCCAAAATAGAAACACCACCACCGCCAACAGCAAAAATAACCTGTCTGTGACCCTGGATCCAGTCCCAAGGATGCAGTGGCTCCAACAGTCTCTGTGACAGAGAGGTGATGGCAGACCTCTGCGCCCTTGTCCCCAGCCCTCCTGCTCTGGCCGGTTTCCTCGTCTGGAAGGTGCTTGCTAGAGTTGTTGCAGAGAGTAGCTCGTAGCCTACAGAAGGCGCTCAACAAATGGTCGGTTATTACTATTCCTGCTTAGCGTCAGCACTTCCTCCTCTCTTCATTTATTGGTTTTCTTCGTGCTCTGAAAGAAAAGCGTCCCTCATAGGCCGGGGTTCTCACGGTTATTTCACCCAGCCAGCGCAGTAAAAGAGCCACACCTGTTGCAGAAGCACAACCATCATTCACGAGGAAGTGTGCGCGCGCACCGAGCCTCTTAATTTGTGGTACTGAGGATTAAGTCCACAGTCCTCAGTGACCCATATCTCTACTCACCTCTCCTCTTTCTCAGTTTAGATTTTGAGACGGGATCTCCTTAAATTGCCCAAGCTGGGCCCAAACTTGTAATCTTCCTGCCTCAGCCTCCCACAATGCTAGAACTATAGGCCTGCACCACCAGGCCCAGTTCAATCCTTGTTTTATAGAAAACCGAGATGGGTGGAGGAATAGCTGAGCAGTTAAAGAGCTTGCCAAACAGGCTCAAGGCCCTGAATTCAATTCTTTAGCACCATATAAGTTGGGTATGATGGCGTATGCCTAAAATCGCAGCACTCAGGAGGCTGAGGCAGGAGGATTGCTGGGAGTTTCGAGACCAGCCTGGGCTCCCTAGTGAGTTCAGGACCAGCCCGGACTACAGTGAGACCTGTCTCAAAAAAAAAAAAAAAAGAAGAAGAAGAAGAAGAAGAAGAAAAGAAAAAATGAAGCGGAGTGCTGAAGCGCTGAGTGACAGTAGCACGGAGCGGGTGGCAAGGGTAGTCCCACACCTGTGTCTGACAGACTAACAAGTAGTAAGGAGCTCACCAGCCACTCTTGCAGAGGTGACTTGAAACAGAATATAGGCTTTTGCGCTAAGAGCCATCTGCCCAGTCCCAGAAGGAACGTGGGTTCAGATAGCCTTCTTCACCTGGAGTCTTCTATTATAGGTACAGGCGAATAACTGTGAGCCCTGAAGGACTCCCACTCACAAAGCCCCATCTCAGAATGCAGCGCTGCACCTTTAAATCCAGAATGCGTCGTCAAGCTCCGCCCCGGAGGAGCACGCTGGGCAATGAGGGGCGTGGCCTTCCCGCCATTGGCTGAGCCACGCGGTGTTTTGGAACGTGTGCGCGGGAGTCGGGCGCTCCCATTGGAGCGCGGACCTGCTTGTCTACTTGCCTCAGGTCAGCGTCCGCGCCCTGGGCCTGGGCGTTTGGTTCCCGGATCCTCCACCTTCCATTCTCAGGAGGGTCTAGGCTCAGGCCTGGTGGGCGTTGTACCCTCCCGTCAGAGCTGTTGCAGGTAGGGCTGGAGCGCCTCGGGGAAGCCCGAGGCTCCTTCACCTTCGGGCGTGGCGCGCGCCCTAGAAGCCGGCCGGGGGCGTGGCCCGCGGTCACTGCTGGGCCAGGACGAGAAAACTTTAGGCCTCCAGGCCTGAGTTCGAATCCGCCTCATTTTGAGTACTGCCCTTGGTTCCCAGGTCGCCGGTGCCCTTCTTTGAGAATGGGATCATGACAGGCCCATCCGTGGGCTGCTGTGCGGCCTGCTCCGCCCTGGCCCAAGATGAGCATGTTTGATTGAGGAAGAGGGCAGGCGGCATCCAGAGCCTGGCTGCTCAGAGAGGGATATTTTTAACCGCCTCTAGTTGGGTTTTGCCCGCGCAACCCCTTCAGAGGCAGGGCTAAATCCTACTCTGGGCATGTGCTAGAATGTAAAGAGCTTTCAGTTTGTAGAGTGGGTTCCTGGTCCGCTGGGAGCAGTGGCAGTTTGAGTCCCCACGTGTTAGTAAAGGGGTAGAGATGACTCTGGGGCCCTGGTGGATCAACCAGCTAGCTGGCCTATGACCTCGACAGGCCCCAGAGTTGTACCATATTTTTAGTCTGCCACCAATGGGCAGGTGTCCCGGCTGAGTCACACAGTGCCTCAGGCTCCAGCTACTCCAGGCATCTAGTCACCTGGCATCTAGGCTTCAGATAATCCACAGCCTAAAAGGGAGGGCAGAAATAAGTCCGTGGTGTCCTAGCAGGCTGTGACCTTGTAGTTTGGTGGACTGGGACCTGGGAGATTTCTGCTTCCAATTTCCAAGTGCCTGGCCCCACCCAGTCACACACTTTTAAGTTGCTCACTTAGAAGTGAGTAGCCCTACCATGCCTGGCTTATGTGGAGCTGAGGAATCAAACTTAAGAGTCTTGACCTTGCTGGGCAAGTGCTTTAACCGCTGAGCTATTCCTCCAATCCCTCCACTGAAGTCTTTACCAAAGATCTGAAAGCCCCAAACCCGTTTGTCTGGGGTCCAAAATTGCAGGTCTTTCCTGGGCTTCAGTTTCCTCTCGAGAGTATCAGAGAGGGTTGCAGTGCCCTGGTCTGGTTAGGAGTCTGAGGCCTGGTCAGTAGCATGGAGAGGATTGCTTAGCTTCTGAAAATGGATGAGAGACTGGAAGCTGTGAAGTGTGGGTTTGAGACCTCTACAGTTACCATGTGACTTGGCAGACTGCATCTCTGTAAAACAGGAATGACTGTGGTAAGACCCATGCCATGGGCCTTTGGTGATGGCATAAGACTTGGACATTGGGATCAGGGGAAATAGGTCTCCTTCTCTGACCTAACACAAGCCTAGACCCTTTCTGTATGAGCTCCCCTTTCGGGGGATTGGGGGGAGGGGTGTTTGCAGGATTCAGGGAAAGGGCTTATTAGCTCCCTCATTTCACTTGGCAAGAAATTCTTTGAGTGGTCCCTTTCTTTTCTTTTCTTTGAGACAGGGTTTCACTCTGCAGGCTGGTCCTGAACTTGCTATGTAGCCCAGGCTGACCTCAAACACGTGGCAGTCCTCCTGCCTCAGCCTCCCCAGTGTTGGGATTACAGGCATGGGCCATCACAGTTGGGTTATGTAGTGCTGGAAAATTGAACCCAGGGCCTTGTAGCTACACTGTAACATCTGAGCTATACCCTCAACCTGAATGGTCCCTTTCTGATTAGAAATTCCCAGGAGGCCCTCTCTGCATGCTCAGCCCTTAATTATTGCCTTGGCCCATGCCCATCCCCTTCCAGCCTCACCACTGCCACCCTCCACTAACCCCGCTCCTGCATCTGTCTCTTGCAGGCAGACCATGGCTGAGTTCTCTCAGAAGCGGGGAAAGCAGCGTGGTGAGGAGGGCCTTGGCAGTGCTGTGGACTTCCTCCTGGCCAATGCACGCCTGGTGCTGGGCATGGGCGGAGCTGCTGTGCTAGGCATTGCCACCCTGGCTGTGAAACGGGTAAGGCCAGGCTGGATGGAACACACGGCTGGGGCCTGAAGAGGGGTGCCACAAGGGGCAGTGGGACTTGTGAAGGCTGGCACTGGAGCCCAGAACACCAGCTTTTCCACCCCAACATCTTGGTTTGCTTGGCTTCTAAGTTTTGCCTTGACCATCCAGGCTTCAGATGATTAGCTCTGTGTCACTTTGCCTACAGCTCATTGACAGGGCTACTAGTCCTCCAGATGAGGATGATGCCAAGGGGGACAGCTGGAAGGAACTGAGTCTACTCAAGGCCACACCAAACCAACAGCCCCAGCCTCCACCTGCTGCCCTCAGTGAGCCCCTATCACCCTTGGTCCCCTTGCCCTCTGGTCCAGGTAGGTAAGTGGTGCCCCTTCTCTTCTGATGTGGGTGGTCATATTTGGGAGGCACAGCTAAGGCTTATAGAAGTCTCTGTCCTTTCCTGGGCTTTGGAAACCTCCTCAGAAGTTCAGTGGATATTTCTTTTTTCCTGATGCAGGGGATGGAACCCAGGGTCTTGTGCATGCTAAGTAAGCACTGTACTGCTGAGCTACAGCCCTAGCCCTGGGATCATGTTAATTTGTCTCCCAACTTCCTACTCAAGTAAGATGGGAAGCCTCAGATGGGAACACGGAAGCCTGGAGGGGGCACGGCTTCCTGAATGCCTGAAGCTCTTTCAGCTGTAGGGACTGGGTGTCCAGACAGTGCGAATTTTGTCTTCTAGTGCTCAGTCCTGTGACCTAGAGTCAGTTTTTTTGCAGTGGCACTTACAAATAAGGAAGAACAAGAGCTGTCACCCAGCTAGTAGTTGGATAGAAATCTCTTCATTCCCTTGTGGGCATTCTCATCCTGACGCATTCCCTGGCCCTTCATTCTGCAGAGGGGCCTGCAGACACTGGTCCTCAGACACCGCCACGGCTTAGCTCCCCAGCACCCCTTTGCCTGACATTCCAGGAGAAGCTGCTGGCATTCGAGCAAGACCATGTGGTTGTCCCCGCGGCCCATGTGGTTTTGGCCAAACAGTTGGCTGGTGACATTGCCCAGGAGCTGCAGGTCTACTTGCGCAGCAAGTTTCCAGAACTGCCCTTCGGGCCGCTTGTGCCTGGTGGGCCACTCTACGAGGAACTGCAGGCCGGGACCACTGAGCATGTGCGCCTTCTGGCACCGCTGGTGTTGGAGCCGGGCCTGTGGAGCCTGGTACCTGGAGTGGACACTGTGGCCCAGGATCCTCGCTGCTGGGCCATGCGTAGGACTCAGCTCGAGTTTTGCCCACGAGGAAGCAGCCCCTGGGACCGCTTCCTGGTCGGAGGCTATCTTTCCTCACGTGAACTGCTCGGGCTGCTCCGGAAAGCCCTGATTGCCTCAGTCAACTGGCCAGCCATTGGGGCCCTGCTTAGGTGCCTGATCCGACCTAGTATGGCCTCAGAGGAGCTGCTGCTGGAGGTGCAGCACGAGCATCTAGAACTCACCATGGCTGTGCTTGTGGCAGTCACCGGAGTCTGTGAGGACAGTCGCCTCCTCCTCGCCTGGCCTCTGGAGGGGCTGGCGGGGAACCTCTGGCTTCAGGACCTATATCCAGTAGAGGCTGCCAAGCTGCAGACCTTGGATAACTGCGATGCTGGCACTCGTCAGAGGCTGCTGTTGCTGCTGTGTGGTGTCTTCCGAGGCCACCCAGCCCTGGGGCGGCTAGGCCGCAGCCACCTGACTCAGGTGGTACTCCGTCTGGGGGAGAAGGAAGTGGACTGGGCTGAGGAGGCCTTGGGGGAGCACTTTCTGCAGGCCCTGGAGCTGCTCATTGGCAGCCTGGAGCAGGGAACCCTGCCCTGCCACTTTGACCCCAGTGTGAATCTCCTGAGTGGCTTGCAGGAGGAGGAGATCGACGCCATGGGTTACGCACTGTATAGTGGTCTGCGGGCACCTGAGGGGCTGCTCCAGGTGAGCGGGAATTAGGTGGCCAGTGTTTCCTGATACTGGTGAGCTACTCCTGCTTCCCTCCAAGGGACGTGAAGAGTGCGTTTTTGCTTGCTGTTAGCCAGAGCAAAGGAAGGTACATTACTTAAGCCCACAGGGTGGGTGTGTGCCTGGGCTGTGCTTGCCTGAATCACTGATCCTGCAGAGTGGATTCCTGCCACCGGAGTGCACTAGGGCTGACCTGTGCAGTTTGAAGCACCAGCCCCTCACGGAAGTGTCCCTCAGCCCTCGGGCCAACCCAGGACCTTGACGCAGTCCATTGTCACCAGCAATAAATCCACTGAGGACAGCTTTGCTACCGCAGGCCAAGTGAAGGCTAGCTCCATTCAGTTAATAGAAATTTATTGGTTTCTTCAGGCGCCAGCACACAGCACCCTGGAAGTACTGAGTGGTTTTTTTTTTTTTTTTTTGTCATGCTTTTATTCCATCCTGGAGGGTAGAACCTGAACCTGGGACCCTGAAGAGCAGCTCTGAAGGATGGCTTTTTTGTATGTGGTTCTAGAGATTGAGCCAGGGCCTTCACTGAGCTACATCCCAACCATTTTTATTTTTATTTTTGAGATAGGGTCTCACTGATTTGCCCAAGCTGGGCTCAAACTTGAGATACTCCTGCCTCAGCCTCCCAAAGTCCTGATATTATAGGCCCTTTGCCACAAGCCTGGCTAAAAGATGGAATTTTGTGTGTTTGATTTTCCTGTTGAGTTCTCTCATAGCTCTGGACAAGAGCTCAGTCTGACCTCCTGCCTACCTGCTACCTCGGGAAGGCCCCTTTGTCTTTCTCATCAGGCAGTACAGTCCTGTTGCTCCTAGGTCCCCTGGAGATGTACCTTCCCCGCCTCTGGGGAAGGGCTGGTCTCCCACTATCTTAGTGTGCCAAAACGACCTGCTCTTGTGGGTGTCTGTATTCTGTCTTTGCGGCCAGTTGAGGTAGCAGGGGCAGGACAAGGGACAGTCTGTCTCTACTCCCAGGGTAACTCTCCTGCTGAAGCATCTATGCCTTGAATGTGAACAGAAATAAAACAATAAACTCCCGCATGCGTGACTTGCTTGGGAGCAATTCCTGATGCTTACACAAGCTGCTGTTTGGAGCTGAGTCCTGTGGCTTCGGCTGACAGCTTGGCAAGAGGTCTTGAGATCAGCATGGATGTGGTAGGATGGGTGGGTGGGCAGAATGAGGCAAAGTCTCATTTTGTAGTCCAGGCTGACCCTGAACTCACCATGAAGCCTGGGCAATCCTCCTCCAGCTTCCTGAATGCTGGGATTATGGGCATGGGCCACTACACCTGGGTAACTTTTATGTGGTACTGGGGAATCGAACCCAAGCTAGGCAAGCACTATAGCCATGTATGCCCCCAGCCCCTGAAAGGATCTTCATTTCAAAAAGTAGCATCTTAGCCAGGTATGGTGGGGAAGGCCTGTAACGCCAAGTCTGGGAGGCTTAGGCAGGAGAATCACAAATGCAAAGCCAGCATGTGTAATTTAACAACTGTGAGACAACCTAGAAGAACCTGTCCCAAAATATATTTTAAAAAGATTTTTTTGGTAGCATGAAGAATTGACCCATGGTGGAGTGCTGAGCTGTATTTCCAGCTCAGTTTTTACCTAGTGTCTCAGTCATTAAACTGCCCAGGCTGGGTTCAAACTTGGAATCTTCTGTCAGCCTTGCAGAGTACTAGGATTATAGGCCTGTGCCATTTCCAGTCTGCAAAAATGTTCACGGATTATGTCATTTAGCCATGGTTAATATCTGGGACTTTGGTTTCTAACCATAAGAGCTAGAAACATTTTGCTGAGACATAGGCCTTGTGCCCTGTGCTGCAGGTGTCCTGGCTCATGGCAGGATTAGCTATCCAGAACTTACTCCTTCTACATTAACATATGAGAGCTCAATTGTGCCTGCCGAGGTGAATCAGGTGCGCTGCAGCCCACGGCCCACGCACATGGACACCTAGATCCTTCAGTTCCTTGAGGTTCATCAAGTAACGTAGGGCCAGTTCTGACAACTGTAGCAAAGCAGTAATTCCACTTGTTTGGAAGCAGGGATCACCAGAGCAGACGCAAAGAAATTCTGCGAAAATAGAAATTTAGTATCTCACAACGTAGTACTTAGATCCTCTACGCTAATGTAAGTCAACAATAAATCTCAAGCTGTGTGGTGGCATATGCCTGTAATCCCCATACTCTGGGAGGCTGAGTTGGGAGGACTGCAAACTTGAGCCCAGCCTGGCAATTCAGAAAGACCTTGTCTCAAAATGAAAACAAAAAAACCAACAAAACCAATAATAAAACAATAAAATAAAGCCAGGTAAGGTGGTATCACGTGGCACTGCGGAGGATTACCATGAATTCAAGGCCAACCTGGGCTATGTGGTGAATTCAGGACCAGTCAGGGCTACAGAGCAAGACCCTGGAGAGAGAGAGAGAGAGAGAGAGAGGGAGAGGGAGGGAGGGAGAGAGAGAGGGAGAGAGAGAGAGAGGGGGAGAGGACTGGGTATGAAGCTTAGTGATAAGGCCCTGAGTTCAATCCTCAGTACCACCAAACAAAACAAATTAAGTCTCAGCAGGAGGGATGCCACAGACTTGCTCAGTATATGCAGAATGCTACCTTTCACCTCTAGCACCAAAACACAAAACATTACAATAACAGAGTTCAGGGGCTGGAGGAATGCTACAGCAGTTAAAGTGCTTTCCGTGCAAGCACAAGGCTCTGAGTTCAATTCCCCAGCTTTATATGCTGGGTATGGTGGTACATGTCTGTAATCCCAGCACTAGGGAGGCTGAGGCAGGTGGATTGTTCTAAGTCCAAGGTCAGCCTTGGCTAGAAAGTGAGTTCAGGACCAGCCTGGGCTACAGAGTGAGACCCTGTCTCAAGTTAAAAAAAAAAAAAAAAAAAAAAAAAAGGTTCCTAAGAAGGGCCTGATGGTGCAGGTCTATAATCCCAGTATTCCAGCAATCTGAGGCAGGAGGATTGCAAATTTGTATGTAGGGTGGGCAACTAAGTGACTGATTGATTTTGGAGACAGGGTCTTGCTCCATAGCCCAGGCTCCTAAAAGTCCTCCTTCTTCAGTCTTTCCAGGGCTGGGATTATAGGCATGTGCCACCATGCCCAGCTTATGTGGTGCTGCAGAACTGAACCCAGGGCCTTGTGCTCTAACCACTGTGCCATTCCCGCAGCCCAAATTTAATGATTTAGTGAGACCCTGTCACAAAAATTAAACAATAAAAATGGAGCTGGGCCCACAGATGCAGACCTCTAATCTCACCACTCTGGGAGGCCTAGACAAGAGGACCTGAAGTTAGTGCCTGGCCTGGACAATTTAGTACTTTGCAAGACTTTGTCTCAAAATAAAAAAATGGGGGCAGGTGTAGGAGGAATGGCACAGTGGTTCAAGCTCTTGCCAAGTGCAAGGCCCCAAGTTGGAGTTCCCAGCACTACATAAACTGGGCATGGTGGTGCATGAAAATAATCCCAGCACTCAAGAGGCTGAGGCAGAAAGACTACTATGAGACCAAGGCCAGCCTGGGTTTCATAGTTAGCTCAGGACCAGCCTGGAATACAAAGTGAGACTTTTTTTCAAAAAATAATAAGGGGCTGAAGAAATGGCTCAGCAGTTAAAGCGCTTGCCTAGCAAGCGCTACATCAAGTACCCAAGTTCGATTTCCTAGCACCAAATAAAAGGGGTGTGGTGGCACATGCCTGTAATCCCAGCACTCAGGAGGCTGAGGCAGGAGGATTTCTGTGAGTCCAAGGTCAATCTGGGCTCCATAGTTAGGTCAGGACCAGCCTGGGCTCCAGAGCAAGACCCTGCCTCAAAAAAAAAAAAAAAAAAAAAAAAAAAAAAAGAGGAAAGCTGTCCCAGGTGCAGCTTTTTCAGAGAGCCATAGGAGTGAGCGTGAGGCTGGCACTGATCAAATCCTTAAGGATTGCCAAATTGCACTCTTGAGTTGGAGGTTAGAAAATAAACTCAGTACTGATTGGTGACTGGCAGGAAATAATCAGCAGAAAGGTCCAAGCTGAGTTTTGGACCTGAAACTACATAGGTGCAGTCACACTTCCTACCAGCTCACTGCCAAATGGCTATATTTGCCAAATTTCCTGAAGGTCTTATTTATTTATTTATTTATTTATTTATTTATTTGGAGACAGGGTCTTACTCTGTGGCCTGGGCTGGTCCTGAATTGAGTATGTATCCCAGGCTAGCCTTAGATTCACAGCAATCCTCCTGCCTCAGCTTCCCAAATGCTGGGATTACAGGCATGTGTCACCACTGGTTTATGTGGTGCTGGGGAATTGATCTCAGGGCCTTGCACTTGCAAGGCAAATGCTTTAACCACTATGCTATTCCTCCAGCCCATCCTCCAGCTGTTCAAAAAAAATTTTTTTTTACAAATTTCTGGCAATAAGGATGACACTAACATTCCCCAACCCATTTTTAATCTCACTATGCTAAATTTATAAAGTGATGTTTATCATAAATATGTGTGAAAAGATAGCATATACAGATTTTAGTCAATCCATGGACGAGGGTAGGGGAGGGACTAGTGTATAAACACACAATGAAAAACTACTCAGCCATAAAAATGAAGTTCTGAACCATGCGACAAAGTAGATTAGCCTTGGAAACATGCTAAGTGAAGGAAGCCAGATACAGGTCACGTATATTTGTATGAAATGTCCAGAACAGGTAAACTCAGAGAGGCAAACTATAAGCAGACACTTGCCCGGGGCTGAGAAATCCAGCAAGGCAGGCTGTGACTTATACCTACTAACCAGGTATTGCAGAAACAGGGCCAGAAACCTGCATTTGGAGGGCCCCTACACTGACCCTGAGCCAGCAGAGTGCCAGTCTCACTGCAGGGCAACTCCACACTCCAATTCCAGTTTCTTTACTAACCCACCCATGACTGTGTAACACATACCATTCCTGTTTCTCTAAGTCAGCCAGTCGTGGTGTTTGCCTAGCCGTAGCAAACTGGAAGATGGAAGGTCAACACTATTGAGTCTTGGATCAGTGTTCTGTACAGGGACAAACAGGGGTGGACACAGTTGGGCTCAATGCTCACCAAATGGCACTAAGGACTGGAATGGGAGGGGGCCACGAGGGACAGTGGTGGTCAGACTCCTGGTGCTGACTAGCACTCATGCTATCGCTTCTGCAAATGTCACCAGACACTGCTATACTGTCCCTTTGTCAGAGCAAAAGGGGTTTCTTTATTAAGGCACATGAATTAGTGGTGTCCTGGCTTCTGCTGATTTGATGTTAGGCGCTCTACACCCCAGCATCACACCCCCCTTCCTGGATGGCTGCGGAGAAACCTTGTCCAGGCTGTAGGAGGCCGTGGCTGTGCATGCATGGATGCTACTGGTTAGGTTCCCTATAAGCTATAAGCTTCACCACCACATGCTACCAACGACCCTTTCTGTGTGGTCATGGGGCGAGCACATGACTTCTCAGCAGGAGCTGCAGTCAACCCTGAGCTACAGGCAGCCTTCTTGAGAGTGGTCAGCATCTTGTGCTCCTTAATGAAGGAAATCCCCACTCCAAAACTAACTTCCCTCAGTTCTGAGGACAGTTTGTGGCCACCTGGACCAAGTTAACAGACACCACACTATAAGAGGCCCTCTCTACCATGCCCTGCTCTCATCTATTCTGAGGACAGAAGGGCCGGGTGTGTCCTGGCTGGTGGCACAGGCTGCATTTCCGGGGCTTCTTTGCCATAGACCCCATGTCTGAGGAACTGGCCCGAGGTCTTTTGCTCTTGGCCTCTGATCCCTGGGTTCTTCCTCTGCCTCCGGGCAATGGAGCGGCTGCAAAAGGCCCTGTGGGAAAAGTCGAAAGAAGGCCGAGTTTAGAACTGACACCCTGAAGTGGTAAGGAACATAGGAGGTGCTGGGTGAGGGCTACCCCCTGGGCCAAATTCCCTGTTCTGTGAAAGACGCTCCATGCCAAGATACAACCTGTCTACCACTTATTACTTGACACCTCTAAACTCCCCTAAGGTTGGAGACCCTGTCCTGATAAAGGGGCACTGGTACCACTGTGCAGGCTCTTCTCAGATGCAGAAATCCAGGCAAGTGAGGAGCAGAGATGAGGAGCTGTGACTAGCAACCTGCTCACCACCTTACCTGAAGAAACCTGAGCTCAGCTGGTGGTACGTGTTTGTAATTCCTGGGAGGCTGAGGCATGAGGACTGCATATTCAAGCTCAGCCTGGACAATTGAGCAACTTAGCAGATCCTATCTCAAGCTGGACATGATTGTGGTGCATGCTTGTAATCACAGCATTTGGGAGGCTGATGCAGGACAGCCATGAGTTTGAGGGCAGCCAGGGCTACATGGTGAGTTCAGGACCAGCCTGGACTTAAGAGTGAGACTGTCTCAACAAAACAAAACAAAACGAAACGAAACAAGAGCAAGATCCTAGCTTAAAAATAAAAAATTAAAAAAGGAAAGGAGAGGTAGATCAATGCAAAGACTGTGGGTTTCAATACCCAGGACAACTGACCAGTCTGGAGGTCAGATGCCACTTCTAGCAAGTTTCTTTTCCTTTCTTTTTTCTGGTGGTGCTGGGAATGGAATTGAGGGCCTTCACACTAAGCTACATCCCCATCCCATTTTTTGGTTTTTAACTTTTGAGACAGGGTCTCACTAACTTGCAGAGGCTGGGAGTACACAGGCCTGTGCTACTGTGTCTGGCCTCATCAAGTTTAAAGTATGTGCACAGACAGCAGGCCAGGCCCCTGTCACAGTGGTAATAGCTCCAAATCTTATGCTTTCCTTTTTTTTCTTTTTTAAAAAAAAGCTTCTTAGTTCTCCTGTATGTATAGAATTAGTGGTAAGAGTTCAAGAGCCACAGTCTAGCTCTGCTCCCTTATCAAAGATGAGCCCTACAAAAGTTGGCAGGTTTCCTCTCACTGCTGAGAGACACTGGAACAGTGGATTGCTTTTTTTTTTTTTTTTTTTTTTTTTTTTTTTTTTTTTTTTTTTTTTTTTTTTTTTTTTTTTTTTTTTTTTTTTTTTTTTTTTTTTGAGACAGGGTCTTGCTCCATAGCCCAGGCTGGTTTTGAACTCACTATGGAGCCCAGGCTGCCCTAGGACTTGTGGCAATCCTCCTGCCTCAGCCTCCTAAGTGCTGGGATTACAGGTGTGTACCATCATACCCAGTTTATGTGGCACTGGGGAATCGAACTCAGGACCTCATGCTTGCTAGGCAAGCGCTTTAACTTCTGTGCCATTCCTCCAGCCCTGGTCTTTCTTTTTTTGTGTGTGAGATAGTCTCAATCTGTAGTCTAGCCAACCCTTAAACTCTCAGCAATCCTCCTGCTTTAGTCTCCCAAGTGCTGGGAATAAGGTGTGTGCCACCACCATTGGCTTATGTGGTGCTAAGGAATTAAACTCAGGGACGTGCACTTACTAGGCAAGCTCTGTAACCACTGGGCTACTAGCTCAGCCCTGACTTAGTCGTTTGTTTGAGGTTGTACAGTGGAGTATGGGAGACAGATGTGCACAACTGCAAAGCTTTTCCTTGACACCTAGAGTTAGCTAAACTTCTACTGAGCACAGAACACCAGGGACCATCTATCTGAAGCACCAGCATGCACACTACGCACTGTGGCCCACTGCTGGGTGCCAGTTCTCACAATACCTATTTCTGGATGTTGGTCCAGGGTTGTAACCCTGGGCAGGTTCCTAAATGTCACCAGGATCAGCATATTCACCTGAAGGAAACAAGTGAATATGCCAGGGGGATGAAGGCCAAGAGGTGCACAGGATTACATCAGAGAGTAGGCCTAGGTTCCTATCTTGGGTTCTATGGCTGTGACCCTGAGAAAAGCTACCCTACTGATATGGACCATACATTTATTCTTCTGCCAAACCATAATCACCATACTTACCTACTGAAGATGACAGATACCTGCCATAGAAAGCAGACTGGGATTCATTACCTCACTGAAGAGAAGAAGGGAGGAACAAGACAGGAAGGGCCCCTCTCGGTTCCCCCACAATGCCCTGCCTTCTTCCCACCGTTCCTGGACTCTGAGGTAGAGACCATAGGGGAACCTAAAGAGGATCTGCATGCTCCACCAGCTCACCTGGGGCCATGTTCTCGTCAGCCCATTGAAAGAAGCCACACTGCTGCTCACGGGGCTTGGCGCAAGTGTGGAACTGGCGTCCCTTGTTGGGCCCATCCTTCTGCACAGTCCGCACGACAGCAGGTTGGCTACACAGGCAGGAAGTGCTTCCATCGCTGCCATTGCTAGGGCCACTGAGCCCACCCAGGTGGTGGCCTGAGCCTGGTGTGCATCCGAGTGAGATGCCTGGGGGTCTTGATACAGAGGAAGCAGGTACTCCTTCTCCAGGATGGCTGCCATCAGCCCAAAGGAAGAAGTTGCAGCTGCTACTGCTGCATTTGTAGAACAGCCGACCCCGGTTGGGGCCCTCCTTACGAACGGTGAGCAACACGGCCTCCTGGCCACAGTTACAAGTCACAGAGTTGCTTCCACCTGCTGCAGTGAGTGGCAGGAGCATCTGGGTTTGAGCCTGTGAGGGTCTGGTTTGTCTATTGCTGGGAGGCTGGGGGTGTCTGTGCTGGCTGCTGTCCATCCTGTTTAGGGACTGGCTAGCCTGTAGGTGGCGAGAGGGCTGACTGTCTCTGGGGGTACCTTGTGAAAATCTCAGACCCAGGATCTCTTGTAGGGTCTTATCACATCCACCAACACAGCCCACAAATTCCAGAGGCATGGTCGGAGGAAGGCTCCCACGCTTGAACTTGAACTTCAACCTAGTGAGGCCAGAAGATGAAACAAATCAGTAACTACCATGTGCCCAGTTATCTTCTCCATGGTCCATGTGGGTGCTTCAGCCCCAGGACTTCCCCTGGAGCCCCAGGGAAGCCCATAAAAGGCACTTGAAAGGTCCCTCATCAGGCAACCATAAGCCACCCTGTTCTTTCTTCACAGAAGTACAGCATGGGAAACAGTATGATGAAATCACCCAAAGACCTGGCCCACTGCCCAAATACAGATACCTCTCCAAGGTTTTTCTTTACACCAGTGGTTCTCAGTGTGGTTCTAGGACCCTTCAATGTGAGGTAGAAACTATTTTTTTAAAAAATACTAAGAAGCTGCATACAGTTTGCTCTAATTCTACCAGGTATGCATGCTAGTTTTCTAGAGGTGACAACACATGAAATACTGACCACTGGGACAGATGAAAATCTAGTCCTGCAAAAACGTAAAGCATGGTTGCTCTCCTCATTGGTGTACTTACAGTAGTTTTGCTTTGGACAGTAGGTATTTTTTTTTAAAAAAAATGTTAGCAATGCATTTTTTTCCTCTGGTTTTCTCTCTCTCTCTCTCTCTCTTTTTTTGAGACATGGTCTTGCTCTGTCGTCCAGGCTGGTCCTGAGCTTACTATGTCCAGGTTGGCCTGGAACTCACAGTAACTCTCCTGCCTCAACCTCCTAAGTGCTAGGATTATAGACTCTGTCGCACAATCAGATTATATGGTGCTGGGTAACTGAACCCAGGCTCTTGCACTTGCTAGGCAAGTGTTCTAACTGCTAGGCTACACCCCCAGCCCGAGCAATGCACTTCTATACATGAGTACTATATATGGTATATACCAGGCTTGTACAACCTGTGGACCATGGGTCACATGTGGGCCCAGGTCAGTTCTTTCTTTCTTTCTTTCTTTCTTTCTTTCTTTCTTTCTTTCTTTCTTTCTTTCTTTCTTTTGAGGCAGGTTTTCACTCTATAGTCCAAATCTGGTCTGAACTAAGTAGCCCAGGCTAACCTTGAACTCTGGCAATCTTCCTGTCTTAGCTTTCAGAGTGCTGGGATCACAGGTGTGGCCATGACGCCTGGCTTATGTGGTGCTAGGGAAAAAAATCCAGGGTCTAATGCATGCTAAGCAAGTACTTTAACCACTGGACTATGGTCCCATCTCATCCCCCAACCAGGACAGCAGGACAACTTTGAATGTGACTCAACACAAATTTGTAAACATTTTTGTGATTTTTTTTTGGGGGGGGGGTAACTCAATTGTGTTAACTACATTAGTTTTTTTTTTTTTTTTTTTTTTTTTAATTTAAAGAGACAGGGTATCACTCTGTAGCCCAGGCTGGTCCTGAACTCACTATGTAGCCCAGGCGGGCCTTGTATTCACAGCAAACCTCTTGCCTCAGCCTCCTGAGTGCTGGGATTACAGGCATGCACCACCACTCCCGGTTTATGTAGTGCTGGGGAATCAAACTCAGGGCGTTGAACCAGTGTGCCATTCCTTCAGCCCCATATTAGGTGTTTCATATGTGACTCAAGACAATTCCTCTTTACTTAGTGCAGTCCAGGTAACCAAAAAAGTTGCTGGAATATACTGAGAAATATGCACAAACAAAAGCTTTTTGTGCTTTTCAGTTACTTCTTAGTGTGTGAGGAGTCCAGCGACCAAGAGGTTTGAGCATGACTATTCCGCATGGGGGCTTGGGGCTTTCTGGAGGAGTTTGGGCACTGTATTTATTATGTGATACCTGAGCCAAATGCTAGGTGACCTGTCTGGAGAGGGCAGAGTATAGTGCCTCCAGGCCTCAGGATGTGGGAGAGCCCCTCCTCATACCTGGTCACCCTGCGCACAGTAAGGCAGGATACAACAGCTGCTGTGGGGACAGCTGAGCCACCACCATGCCCTGGCACAGCATCTCCTAGGTGTTCCCATGTGGGTTTTGGCAGAAGAAAGGGAAAGACAATCTTGTGGTAAGTGCCTTCAGTGGCACTTGGCTCACCTGTACACAGGAGGCGGCTGACAAACTGGACACACGCTGTCATCCCTGCTGAGCTCCAGGATGGAGCTAGGAAACCACATGGCTGATCGGCATTCTGGGAAACCCGTGCAGCTGAGGTAGAACCTGGGGAGCAGAGGCAGTCCTGGTCAGACCACAGGGTAGGAGACACACTCCTTGGCTATCACCCTCCTGCCAGAGAAATTCTTTTTCAGCCGACTAATGGGGCGTTCGTTCTTCTGGAGCACCATAAACTGGCTACATGTTAGCTGGCATCAAATGACTTAGGAAAACAAGGCTGAGTTTATTTATCACATCCCTGAGAACAAGGCAGCTACAGCTGATCCTGTTTTCTATTTAGAAAGCCAGCAGCACTGAAGTGGTTTTACTTCCTCCTCATTGTAATTCGGGAGAGTGCTGAGGACCTCGGTTTGCTGGTGGGTAAACTGAGGCTTGGAATGGTCCAAAAGCATACCCTGGGACACACATGTAGTAAGTGGGAGAAAGGACTAGCATCTAGTTTGAGGGGAGATTCTTCCCCTACCCCAACACCTACTCGCCTTTTTTGGACAACATTTCTATTCAGGAAGTGAGGGTCTGACTACAGAATTGTGTAATTTTGTAATTGTAGAATGTGTATATAATTTTCTAATTCCTCTGAGTGTGTCTGGGTATGACAAGGCAGACAGCAACCCTACACTCAATTTTTTTTTTTTTTGACACAGGTTCTTGCTCTGTAGCCCAGGCTTGTCCTGAACTTACTACGGAGCCCAGGCTGGCCTTGGACTAATGGCAGTCCTTCTACCTCAGCTTCCTAAATACTGGGATACAGGCTTGTGCCACCACACCCGGCTTCTGAAACTCAAATTATTTAAATGAAAACTTCACAAAGAAATGATAATTATTAAACTGTGCAACAGGAAATGACAAGGGGCTGGAGGAATCGCACAGGGGTTTAAGTGCTTGCCTAGCAAGTGCAAGGCCGTAAGTACAATTCCCCAGCTCCACATAAAGTCATGGGGGGGGGGGGGGGCCGGGGGGGGGGTAGACGGACAGATGGAGGACTGCAATGAGTCCAAGGCTAGGTTGGGCTACATAGTGAGTTCAAGACCAGTCTGAACTACAGAACAAGACCCTGTCTCAAAAAAAAAAAAAAAAAGCGATAATCTCTAGACCTTCCTGTGTGCCTCTGAGAAACATTCCATCAAGAATTGTGAGCCGATGGAGCTGGTTTGTAGCTTAGTGCGAAGGCCCAGGACTTGATCTCCTACACCACAATAAAATAAATAAATGAATAAATAAAAAATCAAAAAAAATGTAATTCTGAGCTGAACACAGACATTCTTTGGAACCATATGAAGTGATAGCTGGAGCCGGGGGAAGGGACAGAGAGGGGGTGGGAGGGTAGAAAATGGGAAGGGATTGTAAAGTTGATATGATACATAGATGTATGAAACACCCAAATTCATTGTAAATACTATGTATTAATTTGTATATTAATATAAATAGTGGGGGTAAAAAAAAAGAATTCTGAGCTACCTGAACCTGTTGATAGCACAGGTATGTAATCTCAGCACCCTGGGAGGCTGAGGCAAGAGAATTGCAAGTTCAAGTCCATGCTGGGCAACTCGGCAAGACCTGTCTTAAAAATGAAAACTAAAAAAATGGGCTGGACAATATGTTTACCAACAAATGAATGGATAAAGAAAATGTGGTATATTTACACAATGGAGTACTACTCTGCCATAAAGAAAGGTAAATCTGAGTCATCTGTTGGAAAATGGATGCTTAGCGAAATGAATCAGACACAGGTTAAATATTGTATGGTTTTTCTAATTCCAGAAAACCAAAATACAAAAAAGTCAAAGAGCAAAATGAGAGACGGAAGAAAGATTTTGAGGACATGGAAAGGGGATGGGGCTGAGGAAATGGGAACAGGAGTATAGGGGAATAAGGAGGTGGGAAGGGAAGTAATAATGATCAAGATATGTTATGTATTGGCACCAATTTCTCAAGCTGATTGTTATTATGTATTATGAAAACACAATAAAAAGAATAATTTTGCAAAATTTACAAAAAAAGGACTGAGGATATTGCTTAGTGTGAAGGCTATAGGTTAGATCCCTGGTATTCCATCCCCAGAAGGAAAGGAAAAAAACAGAATTCTGAGCTAAGCTTTCTTTCCGCTTATATTCCAGTGACCACTAATTACTAATGCAATTACTTTTAGAGCAAAGAAAAAACAATAGCATTTATTAAGCACTCAACTGATGGTTCTGGGCTAGGCTAACCTTTGAATGGCTTTTTTTTTTTTTTTTTTTTTTGAGACAGGGGCTCGCTCTATATAGCCCAGGCTGGTCCTGAACTCATTACGGAGCCCAGGCTGGCCTTGGACTCAGCACAGTTCTTCTATCTCAGCCTCCCGAGTGCTGAGATTTCAGGCATATGCCACTATCCAGGTTATATGATGCTGAGGAATCAAACTCCGGTACTTAGTGCTTGCCTAAGTACTTGCTGGGCAAGCACTTTAACTGCCGAGCCATTCCTCCAGCCCTTGAATGGCTTCTGAGTGGCTATTTTCCACATGCTCCCAGGTCTGGCTCAGAGAGGTAAGGTTCCTGACAGCCTGGGAGGCCTTCCCTTCCCTGGGGTCAACCAGACCACAGAGCCCTGGGTAGGGAGGGTTGGGGAAATCATCTTCTTCACTGACTGATAAGAAGATAGTACAACGCTGTTGCCCAAGACTGGTGGGGAGGAGTGGAGGCAGTAGGGACCTGGCTTCAAATTCTGATTCTAGTGGTGCCATGCGCCTATAATCCCAGAACTCAGGAAGCTGAGACAGGAGGATTGCTGTGTGTTCTAAACCAGCTTGGGCTCCATCTGAATTCAGGACTAGACAGGGCTAAAGAGTAAGACCCTGTCTCAAAACAAACAAACAAACAAACAAACAAACAAACAAAACAAAACCCGTCCTCTACAGACGTGTAATCTTCATTTTTATCTTGTTCTTTTTTTCCCCTCACTACTGGGCACTGAATCCAGGTCCTTTACACTGGGCTAAATTCCTAGCCCTTTTTATTTTTAATTTTGACAAAGGGCCTCAGTAAGTTGCTAAATTGCCCAAGCTGGGCTCAAACTTGTAACCCTGCCTCAGCCTCTCAGTACATGACTACAGTCAGCTATTACTCTTCCCCGCAGGGTGTTATGCCAATGAGATACTGTCTGCTGAGTACCCTGCCTGCACAGGAAAACACAAGGGCATGTCTGCCTCCACTGTTCACCACTGCTTTTTCCATATTAGCCAGGTCCTGGCCAAATCAGGTAACATGATCCTTAGGGTAAACTATCCACTCTAATCTACTACAGTAGAAATGGAACAGGAACTAAGATTTCCAGGCCTGGCTCAGAATTCAACTAGGAGAGAGAAAAGTCTTCAGTGAGTACATACCATATACCAGGAAATGGACTCTAATCTTGTCCCTTTTCAAATCCTCACCCTTACCACAGCTTTGTGAAGTAAATACTTTTGACCTACTTTCATAGAAAAACAAACAGGGATCAGAGAAGGTAAGTAACTTGATTAAGGTCAACTGCTTATATGTAGTAGAAGGGGGATTTGAACCCAGACCTATCTAGATATGAAATGCACACTCCACCATTTGCTACCTGTTTGGTAAATGACACTCCTGTGTAAAAAACGCCCATCATTTCTCAGTCTCCCATGTACCCGATTCCAAGGCACTTCATACCCAGATCCCACCCTGTGATCTTTCTAGCGCCAAAATCGTGCCCAGGGCTGCCATTAGAGCTGACCGGCAAACACTGCAAGTGCTGGTGAGCTGAGACACTCACCCACCGGTCTTCTTGGTCTTGAGGATCATGTCCTTGTTGCACTGTGGGCACTTCTGGATGGGCTCAGGTAAGGCTGGGTAGATTTCTTCTTGCTGTGGTACCTCTGCTCCTTCCCCAAAGTACTGGGACAAAGCCTCGTCCAACCTGAAGAAGAGTCAAAGAGACTCAGCAGCCAGCAATCAATGCAAAAACTTACAACATTCTGTGCCTTTAACACTTGAGCCAGGTACCAGGTGGCCAGGGCACCACAGGCCTGATGCAGAGATGAGAGCAGAGAAGACTGGGCCCAAACCAGCCCTGCTCCTCTAGGACTTCTAGGTTCATCTAGGCAGGAACCTAGCTACAAGAGACATGTAGAGAACTGCAACTCCACAGTTTTGTTTACATTTAATACTAGCTCATGCATTTGTTTTCTAAATCAATAGAGTGAACTGAAGGATAAAGAATTCCTCAAAATTGTCACTTTCTATCACACACACTACAGACATTTGGGAGTATTCCCACCCCCCACACCAATAAGCAACTGTCCAGCGGACACCAGATGGGTATCCTCAAATTCAATTTGGACACTCTGTACTTGGAGTTAAAAAGTCAGACTGCAAAGGCTGAGGGCTCAGTTCCCAAGACTGCCTCGCTTCAGAGCTACTGGCTACTGATTGGGCTTCCTGTGAGCCCCTCCCAGGTTTAATTTGATAGAGCACCTCCCAGAACCCAGTGAAGAACCACTAAGTGGCTGATATGCTGCCCTATGGCAACAGCGTCTTTTGTGCTGCCCGTGGGTGCTGCCCTCTAGAGCCTCCCTGCTCGGCTGCTAGAAGTTACTGCTAGCAGGCTTCATTACTTAGGCGTGACTGATAAATCACTGGCCACTGGTGATCAATCTTCGCCACTTCTCCCCTCTGTGGAGGTGGTAAAGGGGGATGGGGTGGTGGAACTGGACATCCCAGTCCTCTCATCACATCCTCTAACCACACAGCTGGCTCCCCAGGGCTCATCAGGTACTTGCCTCTCTCTTCACCACTCATCTGACTAGTGAACAAAAAGATATATCATTCTGAAGAGTTCCAGGGTTTTAGGACCTGTGGGCTAGGAAATAAAGCCCCAGTTTTAAATATGTGCATGTGTATATGTATGTGTACACACACACACACACACACACACACACACACACACACGTGTGTGTGCATGCACACACATACACACACATATATAAACATATACACATCTGATGATAATCACAGGTAGAAAATGAATTGTTGCTAACGTAAAACACACATATATAGCTTGATAGTCAACTCTGCTCATTTATACATTAATTTATCCCTTTTTTTGAGATGAGGTCTCGCTCTGTAGCCCAGGCCGGTCCTGAACTCACTAAGGAGTCTAGGCTGGCTTTGGACTCAGAGCAAGCCTCCTGTCTCAGCCTCCTGAATGCTGGGATTAAAGGTGTGTGCCACCAGAACCCAGCTTATGTGGTGCTGGGGAATTGACCTTGGGTACTTAGCGCTTGACTTAGCGCCTACTAGTCAACTGCTTTAACTGCTGAGCCATTCCTCCAGCCCCCAATTTTTCGATTTATATTGTAGTACTGGGCACTAAAATTAAGGCCTTGGTACTGATCTACAACTCCAGCCCTGTTTTAATTTCAGGTAGGGTCTTTTTGTTTTTGTTGTTGTTGTTTTTTTTCTGGGGTGGCGGTGGAGATCAAGGCCAGGACCTTAACACATGACTTAACACCTGTTTGGAGCTATGTCGCCAGCCCATTTTTTTTTAGTTTTGATTTTTTTCTGAGCAAACCGCTAAATTGTCATAACTGGGCTTGAGCTTGCGATCCTCCTGCCTGAGCCTCCCAGACTGCTAGGATTACAGGCCCAGCTAAAGTGAGGTCTTATTAAATTAATAAATTGCCCAGGCTGGGCTTGGTTTTCCTGCCTCAGTTTCCCAGGAAGTTCAGATTATAGGCATACTGTATCACACTGGCTTAAATGGCTAGTTCCTAATGCTCCAGAGAATAAATGGATCATACACCAGCATGTGGATGTAATGATTTAGAAGGTTGTGACTGGGTATTGTGGTTTGGCTCTGGAATGTCCCCCAAAAGTCTGATGTATTTTAATGTTATGGATTGTCTATGGAACCATGTGCTGTTGGTGGATTGGGGTCTAGTCTGGAGGGTAGATTGCAGTTAAGTTAGGATTAAAGGCATATGAGTTGGGATTGAAGGTGTGTAGTGGGATTAAGGGTGTGTAGTGGCCACACCTTCCACACCTGGATGCAGGAGGGGCTAATCACTGGGCGGAGACCTGGAATGATGTATAAGCTGCCTTGCTAGGACTAGGACTGGGACTAGGACTGGTCTCGACTAGTCTCAACTTGCCTTCCTGTTTGTGATGTTGTGAGAAGCTGCCTCCACCTCTGTCTCTGCCATGTACTTCGATTGTTGCCGGCTGCCCCTGAATGGATTGTGACCTTCTGAAACTGTGAGCTAAAATAAACCTTTCCTCCCCTAAATTTGTGGGTGTCGTGTATTGAGCTACAGCAACAAAAAAGTAACTAAGACACTGGACATGGTGGTGCTTGCCTGTAATTCAGCTACTTAGGCTGCTAAGGCAGGAGGATGATAGGTTTGAGGCTAGCCTGGGAAATTCCTGAGATCTTGCTTCAAAATAGGCTCACTTGCAGAGCACATGCCTAGCATATGCAAGATCCTTGGTTCAATCCCCATTACTACTACTACTACTACTACTACTACTACGACGACTGTGTTGTCTAATTCAAGCTGTAATCAATATCCAGAGAATTGCGTTTTTTCCCCTATGGTGGCAGTACTGAGACCGAACTCAAGGGCCTTTGCATTTAGCTGTATCCTGTGCCATTTTACTTTTTGTGACAGGGTCTTGCTAAGTCACTTGGTTGCTCAACCTGGCCTACACTTGCAATCTTCCTGTGGCAGAGGATTTCAAGTTCAGTTCAAAATGGGCAACCAAGGAAGATCTTATTTCTAAATCCCCAGAGTTTATTACGGCCATTAGTGAAGACAAGCTGCAGGGTCAGCCCCTCAAAGGGCAGGGGTCAGGAGTAGCTATATCCCTGTTTTTTGCTGAACCACCCCAACAACTCCTTTTTTTGAGATAGGTCTTTGTACTTCAGCCTGGTCCTGAATTCATTAGGTAAGCCCAGGCTGGCCTCAAACTCACAGCAATCCTGCCTCAGTTTGCCGAGGGCTTAGAGTTACAAGTGTGTACTAGCACATCCAGCCATCCAGCTAAATTTTTTTTTTTTTTTTTAAGAGACAGGGTCTCAGTGTGTAGTCCAGGCTGGTCCTGAACTCACTAGGAAGCCCAGGCTGGCCTTGGATTCATGGCAATCCTGCCTCAGCCTCCCAAGTGCTGGAAGTCCTGGGATTACAGGCATGCCAGGATTACAGGATTAAGCCACGCCTGGCTTCGATTGATACTGGGGAATCAAAATCAGGTACTCAGCACTTGACTTGGCACTTGTAGCAAGTGCTCTAACCACTGAGCCATTCCTCCAGTCCCTCCAGCTAATTTTTATTTGGTGCTAGAGAATCAAACCCAGAGGCTTGTGCATGCTAAACAAGCTCTTTGGTTATTGAGCTACATCCCCAGCCCTCCCACTTCTCATGGGAATTACTATCACAAGGCCTGGGATACAGAGTTCTCAGGCAGGAGAGCAAAGTCTGGCACTCACTTCTTTGCCTTAGCCACAGCTTCTATGAAAACCTGCTTGTATTTCTGTACTTGCTGCCTCAACACCACAGACTTATCCTTCTTGCCCTCACAGATCAGCTTCAGATCAGCTTCCAGCTCTGCCCGGAGGTCGGGTTTAGACATCTCATAGCCCATGGAATCATAACCTGCAAGGAAAGGGTATGCTCTATGAGGTTCTGAAGGATATCTGCAGGGGACTTGGGTAAGCATCTCCCACTACTCAATGCAAACTCCCTCTTTTCTTACCTTCAACTAGTCCCATGCCCAGGTGTCCAGGGAGGAACCGCTTGTCAGAGGTAAGCCCAACGTACATCCGGGCTTTGATAGTCTCGATGTGCTCCGCATGAGTGGCATCAGTACCTGGAAGCCATTTCTCAGTTGCTCATTCAGAGCAACAAAGGTAGATATACCCACAGGGCCCATGGGCACCCTGATCCCGAGCCCGTCTTCTACATGGACAATAGGGTGCCACCATTCACATCTGGCTTATCTAGGAATCACAGTGCCATCTCAACTCTTGTTCCTTCCTGCCCAGTGACTCAACATCTCCAATTCCAGCTCCACAATTCCTGCATTAACTCCTTCTCTCCATAGCTATCATGGCCTCATTACCTCATCTTGACTGGTCTAAAACCGGCCAATCTATTGATAAGAAAAATTAGTAGTTGCTTAGGGCTAGCTAGGAGAGGTTTAAAGGAAAAGGGCAGGAGGGAGTGATTGCTAAAGGGTACTGAGGTATTTTTGTTGAGGTAATTAAAGTCTAAAACTATTTTTTAAATATTTTTGGTACTGGTGATTGAATCCAGTCTTCGTTCTGAGCTATATTCCCAGCCCATTTTTACTGTTTATTGAGGCAGGGTCTTACTAAGCTGCTAACTTGCCCAGGCTGGGCTTGACTTGGTGCTCCTCCTGCCTCAGCCTCCAAACATACTGGGATTACGAGTTTGAACCACTGGACTGGGCTCTAAAACTGACTGCAGTGGAGGATGCACTGTATTGCAAATATACTGATAAAAGACTGAAGTGTCCATTTTCATATTAGCAGTGCTGAGGATGAAACCCAGGGCCTTCACATGTTAGGCGCTAGCACTCAGCCATAACCATCACTCTGAATATTTTTCAATGGGTGAATTACGTGGTATACAAGTTAAGTGTCAATAAACCTCTTTAAATTATTTACTAAGCACTTAGCTCTATGACTCCTTTATGTATAAATCTTAGCTGGCTCCCTGCGCATCACATGCCAACCTCCAAGTCCCTCAGTAGGGCACACAGAGCCCCAAGCAGCTGGCTGGATCTACTTTCAGCCTCGCTATGTGCCCACTACTTGCCCTGCAGCCACAGTGTGCTGCTGCTCTTTCCCATGTCTCTCTTAGGCTCAGCCTTTGCTGCTCAGCAAGTGTCACTATGTGGTTCTCTGGTCTAGCTTGATGCCACTTCCTTTCCCTCCCTGCTTCTGCAGAACCCATTACTTTGTGCTGGTTTGGTTTTGCTGGCTGACTGGGTGCTTGAAAGATTAGGTCTCTGGGTTTCCAGCGCCTGCCACTCATACTTGCTGTCCCATTTTATACTTTAAAGGATAAAGATACCAATTTTTAGGATGACTGTCCCAACTTCTAGTTTTTTGTACCTTATTTGTTGTTTTGAACCAAAATGAACAAAAACCCATGTGGGCCAGCTGATAGTTGAGTCATAGGAAACATCTATGTCATTACATATGATGTAGTACTGGACTTAGGAGCACTGGCTCAGCAGGGTCTGGTAGAGCAGGCCTGGAATCCCAGCACTCTGGGAGGCAAAGTGAGGAAGACTGCAAGTTAAGAGCCCCAGCAACTTCCTGAGACTCTCTCAAAATAAAAATGGGATGTACCACAAAAGAAAGAAGCAAAAGCAGCAATGTCTTGAAGCTGGAATATACCTCAACAGTAGAGTGCTCTCCTAGCATGTACAACACCTTGGGTTTGATGTCTCTCACCAAAAACAAAGACACCAAAAAACCCCAAGAGAAAACCACAGAACAACAGAACAGTGTACTGGGTGTGGAGTTATTTGGATCAGATTTTTGTAATACATACTCTTGGTGACCTTAGGTCATAAGGTCATAACCTCTACAGGCCTCACTTCAACTACAAAATGGGGTGGAAATATAAGCACCTGCCTCAAGAGGAGACTCAGTTAAGTGTCCATGGCCATGGACTCCCAGATGCGTTACTGACCAATGCCATGCTTTTCCATGAGGGAAATGAGGTCAGCCTCAGTGAGCAGCTGAGGAGGGCTGGTCTCTCCATCTACCATCTCCACAGTGCTGGGCTGGAAGCGGGAGCCTTCTTCATAGACAGGGAGGAGCTACAGGAAGCAGCAGGAGAAGAGGTCATCTCTTTGTCATCACACTCAGATCCTGTTTCTTAGTCAGCACGGGGATGCAGCATAACTGTCCCAAACCCGGTGCCACCTCATTATCACCTTGTCACTCCAGCGATCATATGGATACACATCCAGGTAGTTTCGAGCCAGAATCATGAGGCCATGGGCCACAAAGCGTTCCTGAGCAATGTCAATCTCCACAGTTGTCTCCTGTCCCTGAGCATCCTGAGAGCAGCAGGCCAGGAAATGACGAACGATGAACTCATATAGTTGCCGCTCGTTTCCCTAAAGAAATGCAAGAGTCAAACTTCCTCCAGAACAGCTTGTCTAAAGTTACACCAGTGTCCCTGGTAGTGTCACCTGAGTTATGCCACTACCAGCCTGAACTTCTGCATAGAACAGGTCAGTTGGCTCCTCAGCCCTGTATCAATGTGTATGCCAAAAGGGGTCTTAAGGAGCTGGCAGGTTTCAGCTGATATGCTTCATAATTCCGAACTGAGAGAAAGATAACCGGGGAGCCATTGTCCTACCCAGTCTGGGAAGTTCTCTACTGGCTGCCCCTCCACTCACGACAGAGCCCAGGCTGGCCTTAACAATCCTACTTGAGAGGCACTCAAGTGCTATGATTGCAGGTGAGCACCACCTCACTCGGCTTATGTGGTGCTGGGGAATTGAACCCAGCGCCTTGTGCTTGCTAGGCAAGTGCTTTAACTGCTGTACTACTCCTCTAGTCCTGGAATGATTTTCAAGTCAGAAAGAATAGGTGTAATTAAAGAAGACCAGAGTTTACTTTGCAGGTATCAAACTACTGCTAGGAGGGCACTCACTTCCCAGCCATCAAAATGAATAGCTAAGGCACTGAGACAGCTAGGCAGAGCTGTGTGAGCACTCCACTGTGGCAGCAGGCTTGTGAGAAAGGCTCCCGAGAGACAAGCTGTGAGGACTGACTTGCTCTTGATGGAGGCTGACCATGAGTAAAGCCCTAATGGAAGCCATTCACAAAAGCCACATACAGGAATAGCATCCTAGTACTGACTTCTTTTTGAAATGAAACATATTTCAAAACCACTTTTTCCTAAAATCAGGGCCCCAGAGCAAATTCAAATCCACTATTGACCCTTAGGCATCCACCTCTGGGTTCCAGCAGGTTGTACACTCAGCAAAACTAACCTGCAAGTTACTGGTGTACTTGGTGGGGTGAATGGGAGGGTGAGCTTGATCAGACTTGTTCCCGTTGCGTGGGTTGGGGCCACCCCGTTCCAGAATGCTCTGGGCAAAGGCTCCCCAATGTGGATCTGGGGTCTGCTGTTCCACCAATGCCGTCAGGTTTAAGTCTTTGGGAAAAATGTTTGTTTCTGTTCGGGGATAGCTGATGTATCTAAATAAAAGATAAACAAAAATAAAAAGAAATTGCTAGGCTCTTTCAATGGTTCAGAACAACTGATAGCCCCAAATAATACCTGCAGTCACCCACCTGACACAGTCAACTCAAAGAAAAGCATCTAGGTATAGGGGTCCCCAGACCCCGGACCAGATGGATTGAGTATTGGTCCTTGGCCTTTTTGGAACCAGCCACACTGCAGGAGGAAAGCGGTAGGAAAGCTTCACCTACATTTACATCTGCTCAGTGTCGCTTGCATTATTGTCTGGACTCTACCCCTCTACATCATGGAGAATACAGGAGCACAAACCCAATGTGAACTGTGTACTTGAGGTTGTGTAATTCTCATGAAAATCTAATGTGTGGTGACCTCAGGTGGAAGTGACACAGTGATGCTAGCATCCTCTCCATCTAGTCTCAGTTCTCTGGTCTGTGGAAGAACTTTTTTCCATGAAACTGGTCCCTGGGTGTCAAAAGGTTGAAGATACTGACTTAGGTGAGCCACACTGAGAAAAGGTCAATGATGGGACCCTCTTGGGGGTAAAAGACACTAAATTTTTGTTTTAGAATACTTTGAGAAGCCAAAGAAGATAGGAAAAGAGGAGCATAGCAAAAGATAAAAGTCCAGGATGCTGTGGCAGCCCTGTTGCCTGGGGCATGTCACTGGCTTCTTACGGCCAGACTGACAGAACTTTGTGTGGTACATTAATGAGCATGGCACTGAGAGCCTTGCTGGCCCTGACAGTTCCAAAAGAATATCTTTTCTTAAAGTATATAGTGAACACTGCGGTCTAATCAAACAGAAATATAGACTGTAATTTTAACTTTTTGCAATACTGGAGATTGAACCCAAGGGCCTTCCCTCCCAGCCTTTTTTACTGTTTATTTGCTATAGGGTCTTGCTAAGTTGCCTAGACTGGGCTAGAACTTGTGATCTTCCTGTTTCAGTATTTCAGAGTGCTCGGATTACAGAAATTCAGCACTGGCACTGGCTCACTGTATGCTGTGCTTAAATTTTCTACTGTCTGTTTAACCATTACTGAAGCTGAGGATGGTAGTGCACGCCTATAATGCCAATTCTCTGGGAGGTTAGGGCAGGAGGATTGCAAGTTTGTGCCCAGCACTGGCAACTTAGTGCGACCATATCTCAATATAAAAAGCAGGGGCTGGAGAAAAGCTCAGCAGTTAAAGCACCTAAATTCAATTTCCCAGAACCACATAAGCCAGGTACGGCGGCGCACACCTGTAATCCCGGCACTCGGGAGGCTAAGGCAAGAGGATTGCTATGAGTCCAAGGCCAGCCTGAGCTCCACAGTGAATTCAGGACCAACTTGGGCTACAGAGGGAGACCCTGTCTCAAAAATAAATAAATAAATAAGACACATTTTAAAAAGCAAAGGACTGAGGATATAATTCAG
This sequence comes from Ctenodactylus gundi, assembly GCA_004027205.1. Classification (NCBI taxonomy): domain Eukaryota; kingdom Metazoa; phylum Chordata; class Mammalia; order Rodentia; family Ctenodactylidae; genus Ctenodactylus; species Ctenodactylus gundi. Next base: position 63,618 of record PVKB01000538.1, on the reverse strand, counting down.
TATTAAGGCACTAGGCTTAATCTCTAGTACTGAAAAAAAATTACTGAGATATTGCAGTGGCAGAGTAATGCCTAGCACATGTGAGGCCCTGAGTTTGGACCCCCGTACGAGGGTAAAAGTTATTGAGGTATTTTTGTCTTATTTCCATGCAAGCCTTCAAAATCCAGTAGATATTATATACTTATAAAACATCTCAATTTGGATAAGCCGAATTTCAAGTACTTAATAGCCGAATACCACAGGAATACATGCTGCCAAAGTACACACTGGACAGGACTGTTAGATGTCAGGTACTAGGATGCAAATGACAACTAACATACACATAATTTTTTCAGGTACATGACTTTTTTTTTTTTGGAGACAGGGTCTATAGTCTAGGCTATTCCTAAACTCACTATTGAGCTCAGACTTGCTTCAAACTCACGGCAATTCTCCTTCAGCCTTCCAAGAGCTGAGATTCCAGGAATGCACCACTACACCTAGCTAGTATTGGTGCTGGAGGCCTTAACTTGCGGCCTAGTGCTTCCTAGCCAAGTGCTCTAACAGACACACAGCTTCCAAAGGTGCCACCTGCTGTGTGCCTTTTGCCAGGACCCCAGAAAAAGTTACTAAGAGGTTAAGAGTAGGATTTTGAGCTGGTATATAGCACTGTGGTAGACAGTGTATGCCTAGCATGTGTAAGGCTCTGGATTCAACCTCCTGCATTAAGGGCGAAGGAGAGATTATGAGCTCTTAGCAGAAATACCTTTTCTGTTATCAGAAGAGAAGTCAATGTCAAAATCCTCCTACCTCAGACCTTGGTATGTAGATAGCTATTAATTGCCTCATAAACCCTACTTCTGAAATACTTCATAACCTGATAAAGATGTATCATACCAGATTCCACTACCACATCCAGAATATTTACCCTTGAGTATAGAGTTTTTCAGCAATCCTCATGGTTTCTTTAGCATTTATTCTCAACTTGCGAGAGGCCAGCTTCTCCAGCTCCTGTTAAAGAGGTCAAAGGACTGTTGAGATGTGACACAAGTCAGAGTACCAGAAGACTACATGATTCATATTCAGCAGGTCTAGTCCCTGCCACTCCAGCTGTTGCACTCATGACAAGAAAGGACTGTGCCCAAGGAAGACTTCCTAGCCTGCTGGGCAAATCCCAGCCAGTGGTTCACAGATACTGATGCGCTACTATAGGACTGACCTAGGAAGCCATCAGATTTATAGGACCTGCCATTGGCCCTACCATAGGAAAGAGCTCGGATAGAGGCAGACACTCACATTTTTAATAAGCAACCTAGCACACTGGTATTATTACAGACAGTCTGAGAAATACAGTTTGGGAATACCACCAAAGTTCCAGTAAATTCTTCTACATGATGAAAAGCACCCTGAGGCCCCCTTCAGGAATAATCAGCTTCTCTTTCCTTGTGTGACACTCTGACAATGCTGCCAACTAGAGATCAAAGTCAATTTAACCAGTGAAGAGTAAAACATATGTTGGGCTGGGCATAAAGCTCAATAGTACAGTGCTTGCCTACCAATTGCTTGTGTTTAAAAACAAAAACAAAAACTAAAAACAAGAGGGCTGGAGGAATGGCTCAGCAGTTAAAGCACGTGTCTAGCAAGTGGTAAGTCAAGTGCTAAGTACCCGAGTTTGATTCCCTAGCATCACATAAGCTGGGCGTGGTGGTGCATGACTGTAATCCCATGTAATCCCAGCAGTTGGGAGGCTGAACCAGGAGTCCAAGGCCAGCCTGGGCTCCATAGTGAGACCCTGACTCAAAAAAACCCCAAAATAATACCAAAAAACTTCAAAGTACTCCACCAATAATGCTATACAAACATACGTGATTAAAAAAAAAAAGACGGGGTGGTGGTACACAGCTGTAATTCTAGCACACTGGAAGGCTGAGGCAGAACAACTACAAGCTAGAGCTCAGCTTGCCAGCTTGGCAATGTAATGAGACATTGAATCAAAATAAATATATTTACTTAAAGTAAAAGATGAGGGTACAACTCAATGCAAAGTTTCTGGGACTGATCCTTAGAAACATGGTTAAAAAAAAATAGAAGACATCAAAATTATACTATCAGTTATATAAGGCTGGTTATGGGTCATTTGATTTGTCTTCCTCTTTTTTTTTCTCCAACCTAACATAATGCAATTATATTGCATTTGTTAATTTATTTGGGGAGGGGTAGTACTGTTTATTATATTTGTTACCACAGCTCATGCAATGGAAGCCCAGTCCCAAAAACAGAAGTAACTGCTCCTCGGTGCCTGGAACAGTCTGTCTGGAACATACCACAGTATCCAAAGCTTGAGGCCTCCATCTGCTCTTCGGCTTGGACCTGACCTCCACCACAGTTGCCATGGGATCCTAGAAAGCCAGAAAAACAGAGATCAGATTAACCTGGCATGTGTCATCTTCATCCTGCTAAGACAGTTTACATTCACCACTCCAGATCACACTGCTTGCCAGCTCTTGTGGTTTGGGATCTAGAGTGCTCCCAAAAGCCTCTTGTGCTTAGATGTGGTGGGATACCTATGGAGCCGTGTGGTGTTGAGAGGTGGGGCCTGGCTGGAAGGGGCAGATGCCTGGTGCTTAACCTGGAAGGGGCAGGTCACCTAACACAAGACCTGAAGAGTATACACTAGTTCTGTCCTTCCTTCTATAACTTGACTTCTAGTCTGTGATGCTGTGAACAGCTTCTTCTAGTTAGGCTACTGCCAAGTGCTTCTGCCATTGCCAGCTGCCCATGAATGGATGGAGTCCTTTAAACTGTGAACTAAATATTTCCTCCTTTACTTTATGGATGTTGAGTACTGAGACATAGCAATGAAAAGGTAACTAAGACATCAACAGGGGCCAAAGCCACAGCAGGATACAGCCCACTTAATGTCCCCAGTAGTTCACAGTATATAACAGAAGCCATCACTCCTTTCCCACCCAAGCCAAGCTTCTAAAGGGCACTGTTACAAGCCTTCAGGTGCCTGCACCAGAGACAACGGAATGGCACGGCTTCTGTGTCTCACGAGTAGTTTCCTACCTACACATACACTGTTATCTATTTTTTTTTTAATTCAGGTTAGTGTAATTTTACACTATTCAAGCTGGAAAAGTCTAATCTTTTTTCCCCCGTTTTATTGATGTGTGTAAGTGCAAAATTTAAGGTTTACAATGAAGTTGAGGGAAAAGGTTAATCTTAAAACCAACTTCTGGCTTTCAAGAGATTGTAAATGAACAAAGAACTTAGCTTTGTACTTTAGAAGAATTAAAAAAGACATTAACCACCTCCCACCGCCCAAAGAACTCAGCTTATGTTATTTGTTAATGACATTTGTATGTCACAGATCAAATTGCTCTTTTCTAAGAGCATTTGGGAAGAGATACTCATTCCAAGAAATTCAAAGTGTGCTTGCTCCCTGCCATGTATTTCTGTACAATATTCTGGCAAAGAAGCAACAGGACAAGTCAGTCAGTCAGTCAGTCTGTCTGTTTATAGACAGGGTCTGGCTCTGTGGGTCAGGCTGGTCCTGAACTCATTATGGAGTCCAGGCTAGCCTTGGACTCACTGCAATCCTCCTGTCTCTGCCTCCCAAGTGCTGGGATTACAGGTGTGAGCCACCGCACCCTGTTTATGTGGTGCTGGCGAATTGGACTCGGTTACTTAACACTTGACTTACCGCTTGCTAGGCAAGTGCTTTAACTGCGGAGCCATTCCTCTAGCCCCAAGTCTTTCTATTTGACAGATAGTTAATGCAGTGTCTCAGAGACTCCAGGGTCAGAGGGTGGAGTGGTGAGTAGATGAGATGACTCATGTAAGAAAGTAGGGTCTGCAGCAAGAGCGCAGATATGCTGGGATGTAATCTAGCGCCCACTATCTCTCAATAACCCTAGTATTAATCTGTGAATTACTTCACTTTTGCTAGCTTCCTTCTGTGATATGGCAATGGGATCACAGATATCACATGATACATGTAATGAAGTGGCATATGGTAGGCGTTTTATAGGTATGACACCCCTTACCAAAGTCATAAGCTTTCCAGAGCACACCATGAATTACCAAACCTTGAGCTGTATGGATCTTCCTGAGGTGCCACCATGTGCAATGCTCAGGTTAAAGCAGGCACTGAGATGCTGACCGAAAGGAAGGGGCACCACACAGTGGTCCACTTGAGGGTCAAGTATCTGAAGGAGGGTCCCAGCTTTACTACTACTGACTGGCCTGAGCCCTTTGCATGTGCTGCTCTATTACACACGCTTCCCTTACTCCCACATTAATAAGAGGCCTAGCAGTACCACCACATCTGCAACATTCACTGTCCTATCCCATGCCACTCTCTAATCTTTCACCTTATTTTCATCCTGGCATTTATCATTTTATAAAATTAACTTGTAAAAGTCACAAGTCACTTGGGAATAAATTTATGAAAAACATTCATGACTTTCCTCTCTGCAGATTTCCTCATGTGATTAATGGAAGGAGGGACCAGATACTGTTTAATCCCCCTTACAGCTCTAGGAATTCATGATCTGGAATCCATGGTCTGATCCTTCCTAACCTCTGGTGATAGTATATGCCTCAGGAAGGGGCTTCAGCTAAATACTCCTCAAATAAATCCTGCACACACTTTTCTTACACATTTGTAGTGCTGTTTCAATGCTATTGGGAATTTTGCTGGTCCCCAGAAAGTGATCCCCTGAGATGTAAACATAAGCCAGCAGAGTTCAGTGGTAGAACAGGACAGGAGCACTTTAGCCAACAGGGAGAGTGTGGCTGGGGAGATGTGCAGAATGTTTCCTAGATCACCAAAACCTCCAAGGACTCCTTACCTCCATACATAACTGATAGAGGACAAGACAAGCTGTGTGGTTAAACAGACGATGCCTTTTCCAGCTGAACTCAACAGTGCCATCTCTGTGGTCATGAGTTACTACAGTGGGGAGACAACACAACGGCTGTTTCAGAGGTGCCATTTGATACAACAGATAGAAAGGGGCAAAAAAGTGGTCAAGTGATATATATTGGCATAAATTCTCCAAGTTCTGTATAATTAAAATGATACTGAATCTGTAATACATTTATATTCAAATTTTTTTAAAAGTGAAAATTAAAGGAATATGAAATACGGAGGAGTTCTGAATAACTAAGAAAGCTTTAATTTCTAAACATTGTCATGGGGTAGAGTGAAGCAAAAAAAAAAAATCATGCATACATACTTTTTTTTGAGACAGGGTCTTGCTCTACAGTCTATTCTGATCCTAAACCCACTATGTAATGTAGTCCAGGCTGGCCTCAAGCTCATAGCAATCCTCCTGCCCCAGCTTCCCAAGTGCTCAGGTTACGGGCACACACCACCACTCAGCTAGAAGGTAGTGTTGGCGGATTGAACCTAGGGCCTCATACTTCTGAGGCAAGCGTCTAATCACTGAGCTATGCTCCTAGCCCCCACACATACATTTAACTAGCGCTATTAATACTCCATGGTTCCCTTTGTATCCTGTTTTTTTCTTTCCTTTACAGTACTGGGGATAGAGCCCAGGGCCTCCACACTAAGCTACATTCCCAGTCCATCTTTTAGTTTTTGATTCAGAAACAGTCTCATGAAACTGCAAAGGTGCCAGGGTGGCCTCAAACTTGAGATCCTCCTGCCTTAGCCTCCTAAAGTGCTGGGATGACAAGTCTCGGTCACTAGACCCCACTTCCTAGTCTTACCTTTGATTCTGTGGAAAATTTCTGGCACAAAGGCCTGAATGGCTTTGAACCTCTCTACCACAAAGCCCAGTGTGGGGAACTGACAGCTACCATAGCTGATGAGCTGTTCAGCCAGCACCTCAGGAAAAATTTTTTGAAGCCGCAGGGTCTGGAAACGAGTAAAAGCAGCCCCTGGAAAGTAAGAAAGAGGGAAGAAATGAGAAAGATGTACACAGGGAGGTCACTTCTGGTTCTACAACCCGAAACCAATGTGCCACGTGGCACACAAGAGGGCCTGTCCAATGCCTCACCAATCCGTAGGTCCAGCTCCTGCCTCACATCCACAGCATCGCTCACTCTCTGATCAGGCTCAGTCAGGTTTTCACAGGCTGTCCTGACAGCCCGGGGAGTGATCTCAGAGAAGCGGGCTCTCAGCACCTGCAGACCTGGCTTCACTGCAGAACACAAGGGGGCACTGAGTTGAAGTTAAATCATACAGCACTGTCATCACAAAGGACTTATTTTTCCTATGCCACCCTGATATACAATCAACCAAGAAGCTATAAGGTATCCACTTTACCTATTAATATTAGGTTTTTTGTTTTGTTTTGTTTTGTTTTGTTTTTGAGACAGGGTCTCTTGTTCTGTAGTCCAGGCTAGTCCTTTATTCACTATGTAGACTGTCTTTGAATTAACAGAAATCCTCTGCATCAGTCTCATGAGTGCTAGGATTACAGGTGTGTGCTGCCACCACTGGCTTATGTGGTGCTAGGGAACTGAACTCGGTGTACTTGCTAGGCAAGTACTCTAACTGCTATGCTATTCCTCCAGCCCTTAGTATTAGTTTAGTACTCCTGCCTCAGCTTCACAAAGTGTACCATCATGCCTGTTCCTACGGGGGAATTTTATGGCCCCTGAGAAAAGAACATAGGGCATGCTGTTCTTGAGAGAGTTCATTTATATTCCCAGGAGCTAATATAACTTCTGATATAAAAACTCTTAGGAAAACCAGCAAGTCTGCCTACTTGTGAGCCAGAGAATGGCCTGCTCACCACTCCTTTAAGTTACGTGGGACCACTAAACCTGTGAGAGCCCTTCAAATTTAAGCCAACATTCACTCATTCATTTATTGAGGTGCTGGGGATAGAACCCAGGGCCTTGCACATGCAAGTTCTTTGACACTAAGCCACATCTCAGCCCAAACATTATCTATTAGTACACACAGTCAGAGAACACAGAAGAGGGGCTGGAGGAAGAGCTCAGCAGGGAAAGCGCTTGCCTAGCAAGCTCTAGGCCCTGGGTTTGATTCCTCAGCACCACATAAGCCGGGTGTGGTGTTGCATGCCTGTAATCCTAGCATTCAGGAGGCTGAGGCGGGAGGATTGCTGTGTGTTCGAAGCCAGCCTGGGGCTACATAGTGAGTTCAGGATCAGCCTGGACTACAGGGCATAACCCTGTCTCAAAAAAAAAAAAAAAAAAAAAAAAAAAAAAAAAAAAAAAAAAAAAAAAAAAAAAAAAAAAAAAAAAAAAGAAAAGAAAAGAAAAGAAAAGAAAGGAAAAGAAAAGAATAGATTACCAGAGATAAATAAATCAGAATATTTTACAATTTCTTTGATCTTTACTCATGGTATATATATTCCCTTGCATACACCCAGTATTTAATTTAAAAAATCATATGTACAAAATATAAACAGTACACATATATTTTGGAAGGGAGAGTGGTACTGGGTATTGAACCCAGATCCTTCACACTGAGCTATATCCCTAGTCTTTTTTTTTTTTTTTTTAAGCAGGTCTCACTAAATTCACCAGGCTAGGCTTTAACTTGTGATCCTCCTGCCTTAGCCTCCCAGAGTTCTGGCATTATATGTGTGGACCACCATTCCCAGCTAAAATACATATTTAAAAAATATACTGCTGACTCATTTAAACTTCCTAGTAGTCCTTAAAGTCAAACTTGCCTAATATTACAGATGAGAAAGTGGAGTAAGCCAGGTGTGGTGGTGCATGCCTATAAATCCAACACTCAGAAGGCTGAGGCCAGAAGATGGCTATGAGGTCAAGGCCAGCCTGGGCTACACAGTAAGTCTAGGACCAGCCTGGACTACAGTGTGAGACCCTATCTCAAAAAAAAAAAAAAAAAAAAGGAAGTAAAGGCTGTGCAGAAAACTCATCCACAGCCCAATGTATAATATACAGGGTGAATGCTCTATTTATGGGGCTTCCAAACAGAGATGCTCTGGAGTAGCAATGCTTACCTGCTTTGCATACATGGATAATCTCAAACCCTATGTTTTCACCTTCTCTGTCACAGTCAGTCCAGATCACTAGGGCCTGGCACTGCCGCGTCTCTCGTTCCAGAGTTTTCTGAGGTAAATGCGAATATGAGTGGTGAGAGCAGAGTCCAGAGCAATTATCTGACACTTCTACACACAGGAGATCTCATGGTTGCTGCTGTTCTCAAAATGTGCCAACTTTGAGATGGAAAAAAGACCAGACAAAACTGCTCATGGCAATGCCCACGATGGTGCATTCCCTAGTGTAATTCCTCATCCTGTCAGAGTTCCTAGAAGACTGAGAGTTTAATACAACTTTGCCAATATGACAACACCCAGAACTCAACTTTAAACACACATTTTTCTCTAGTGGTTCTGATTATTTGCTGCTTACAAACAAAAAAAAAATGAACTATATGTGCCTCAAATTCACAATTTACTGTTAAACAACCATGTATACTTTGTAGGCTCTCAGCTCATTCAGGCACAACATGGACATCAGAATTAACAAAACTTATTTCTAGGATTACTTAAACAATGCTCTTCATAGAAATCATTTACTACAGTCTCTTGATTATGGTTTAGTTTTTGATTTTTTTTTTTTTTTTTAATGCAGGATCTCACTCTGTAGTCTAGGCTGGTCCCGAGCGCACTATGTAGCCCAGGCTGGCCTCAAACTCATGGCAATCTTCCTGCCTCAGCCTCCCAAGTGCTAGGATTATAGGCATGCGCCACCATGCCCAGTTTTTGGGTACAGTTTAAAAAACCTCATTTACATACAAGTGTGAAAAACTTTTTAAATTATGATATTAAGTTTGGGGGAAAATCTGCACAATTCCAATGCTTAAAACACACAGAAATCACGCAGTGCCATTACTTGCAGTTGTCCAAATTCAAAGCATCATGTCTTCCAAAAGACCCTACCTTGATGTCTATAAAATTCTCAGGGCAGAATTTTTCAATTTCTGCTTCAAAGAGAACAAGGGGATTACAGCTCTGCCTAGAAAAGAAAAAAAAGAAGCAGGCTCACCTCAGCCCATGATGGAGTCTTCCACTCTAACAGAATCCACTGCTCTAGCAGTCTAATGGGTGGACCTCTAATAGAAAATGGCCAACAGAAAACAAGCGTGGTGGTGCATGACTGTAATCCCAGCTACCTTGGAGGCTGAGATGGGAGGACTCAGTCCCACAAGGATGGAGGTGAGGGTTCAAGAGCTGCCTTTGAAACACAGCAAGCCCCTGGGGAAATGGTGGATGAGGAGAGGGGGAATAGCAGAGGAAGGAAAAGAAAAGGAGATGGAAAAAAAAGGAAAAAGAAACAAGAAGGTAAAATAAAGGAGAAGGAAAAGGAAAAAGACCAATGGTCCAGAAGATGAAAGGCAAAATTACGACTTCCTGCAAAGGGCACTGTCTTTCCCTCCAAGAAGATTGATGGAGCTGCTGAGAAGAAGCTGGAACCCTCTCATGCCCATCTGTAACAGGATAAATGCATTCTAACAACCGCATGAAGGAAGTCTACTTGTGGGGAATATATAAAATTAGCTATTTATTCTAAAGATACCGTAAAGATTTACAACGAATCAACAACCCTAGGTTATCTTAGTACTATGAATTACACAGTAAAATCAACATGTCTCAAAATTCCCACAACACTTTCCTTAACTTATTGGAAAAATCACAAAGTCCTTCCCCTAGAAGTATACTCACCATTTTCGAAACTGCATCTTGAAATCATGAGCCAGCAAATGTCCAGAAACTGAAGTCATTACCATGGTAACATTCTGAATGACAACAAAATTCAAATTAGTCTTTTTACAGTTACATTTTGCCAACTCACTCAAAGGAAAAGGAGGGCTTCTACTGAAGAAGAAAACAGAGTGATTAGGAAGAAATAAACATAAATATAACTCTTTTGAGGTCAAAAGCCATAGTACAGGCTTCCCAGGCTCAGTGGCACATGCCTGGAATTCAGGCACTCTGAGAGGCTAAGGCAAGAGCATCACAAGTTAAGGCGATTTAGCAAGATCCTATCTCAAAATAAAGAACAGACACTTGGGGATTGAGGGCTCAGTGATTAAAACGGTTGCCCAGCAAGTTCAAGACCCTAGTCTGATTCCCCAGCCAACACCACATAAGCTGGGTGGTGTAGCACACACCCGTACTATAAGTACTCAGGTAGGTGAGGCAGGAAGATTGCCATGAATTTGAGGCTAGCTTAGGCTACATAGTGAGTTTCATCTGGATTAGAGTGAGACGCTGTCTCAAAATCAATCAATCAATCAATCAAATAAAATAAAATAGAAAAAATAAAAAAGGGTTGAGGATGTAGATCAGAATGAAGGCCCTGGGTTCAATCCCCAGTAAAATCACTATAATACAGGCTCATCTCAGGTGGCTCTGAATGGCTTTGAATATGAACTAACAGTTTTATAAACTTTCTTAAATGTCATGTGTAGGGGCTGGAGGAATGACTCAGCGGTTAAAGCGCTTGAGCAAGCACTAGGCCAAGAGCTAAGTACCCAAGTTCGATTCCCCAGCACCACATAAGCTGGGCGTGGTGGCACATGCCTGTAATCCTAGCACTCGGGAGGCTGGGACAGGATTACCGGGAGTCCAAGGCCAACCTGGGCTCTGAAGTGAATTCAGGACCAGCCTGGACCACAGAGCGAGATCCTGTCTCAAAAAAAAGGTCATGTTTATTTGCAATTTTTGGGTTACTTATATAAGGTATTTTATATGTGGCCCAGCATAATTCCTCTTTACTCAATTCAGGCCAGGTAAGCCAAAAGGTTGGATACTATGCCATAGTAAATACAGCACTCTTATTGTAGTACCATAAAGCCTTTTGTATTTTTTTTAAATCCTCAGGGCTGGGTATGCAGTTTAGTGCTACAGTACTTGCCTAGAATGCTTGAGGTCTTGGTTTCCAAGCTCAGTACAAGTTTAAAAAAAAAGAGGAGACTTCCTTAGGAGCTACAAAATTATCACCTTTAACCAGCTATCTTTTCTGCCATAATTATTGTTTTTATTAGTATTTGTTTGCAGTACATAACAGTTACACTGAACCTGGGGAAATCGTGCATATACGTATAACGCATTGTTTTTTTAAAACATGATTTTTGACTTTCCGAGTCTGGCTTATTTCACCTAACATGACGGTATCCAGTTCTGTCCATTTCCTACAAACAACTTGTATTCATTCAGCTTTATGGCTGAAATATATTCCATTGAGTATGTATAAAACATTGTCTTTATCAATTTACCTGTTGATGGGCATGGGGCTGCATATGTAGGCATGCTGACTAATTCTTTTGCATTGTTCTGAGGAAGGGTGTGGCTCAGTCAAATAGCATCTCTCTCCATACGTGTTTCAATGGCAGCTGCCATTAATTTCCATTTCCGGCTGTGTAACAGTTATTCTTTTTACCGTACGCATGCTACCATATTGTCCTTTTGTATTCTGGACAATAGCTGTTATGACTGGCATGAGATGGAATCTTGATATTCGATCTGCATTTTCCTAATGGCTAAATGCACTGCACATTTTTCCATAGACTTCCTATCTATCTGTACTTCTTTGAGAAATGACTATTCAGTAAATTTGACAATCTATTGACTATTTGAATTTTTTGGTCTTCACACTTGTGTTAATACATAGCATGCATCTGAAAAGAGCTTGTAGGGGCTGGAGGAATAGCTCAGCAATTAAAGCACTTGCCATCAAGGGCTAAGTACCTGAGTTCAATTCCCCAGCGCCACATAAGCTGGGTGTGGTGGTGCATGCCTGTAATTAATCCCAGCACTTAGGAGGTTACAGCAGCAAGAGTCCAAGGCCAGCCTGGGCTAAACAGTGAGTTCAGGAGCAGCCTGGACTACAAAGTGAAACTATCTCTAAAACAAATAAATAAGAGCATGTATTAATTTACCAGCTGATTAAAAATTTACTTATTGAGCAATATATGCTGTTCTATGTACCACAGAAAATAAAAAGCAAAACTATCCATATCCACTTGAGGAACTATAATACAATAGAGAGCAATGCCATGGCTAGTTTTGTAGCCTTTTTTTTTTTTTAAACATGGACAGCAGCAAATCTTAAAGATTTATTAGTAAGGCAATTATGCAGTCTTGAAAAGCTCCCTTGACATATTTGATCTTTCATTTCCCCATCAGTTTTCTACTAGAATTTTTACTGATATATGAAAATCAGCAGATTTTACATAAAAATACAGATTTACAACTTTTCTGAATGTTCAAATAAGCAGAACCATCAAACCCAAATTGCCTCAAGTAAAACCAGTGGAAACAGAGCAGGCTGCACCTCCCCATTCAAATAAAGGAATATGGAGCCTTCCTACTCACCATCCCTCTTTGTGCTCCAACCTCCTTGTACTGCAGGCATTGTGATTTGTAACCTGAGGTCTTGACAGGATAGGAGGAGCTGGGCATGGTAGTGTTACTTGTAATCTCAGCCCTCTGGGAAGCTGAGGCAGGAAGATCCTAAATTCAAGCTCAGCCTGGGCAAGTCAATGATTTAGAGCAAGATGTTGTTTCAAAATAAAATAAAAATAGTGCTCACTCCAGCAGCACATATACAAAAAATAAAATAAAATAAGAAAATTAAAGGACAAGATGGAAAGACTGGAAAATTAGGATAGTATTTCATATTTGGAAGCATATTTTGAAGTGGTCCAGGAAAACAGTGATAGGGCTGAGGGCTTAGCTCAGTGGTTAAAGTACAAGCCCCAGGCCCTGGTTTGGATTCTCCACCACCACATAAGCCAGATGTGGTGGCACATGCCCATAATTCCAGGACTTGGGAGGCTGAGGCAGGAGAACTGTCATGAGTTCTAATAGTGACATTTTATATATGGCAAGGTTAAGTCTTGAATAATTAACTCTTACAGCACAAGCAGTTTAGGAAGATTTATTATAAATAGTTGTCACTCTTAGTTATAGTTGAAAACCCAAGGAATGTGTGTGTACCAATGGTATATGAAATGGTACATGGACCTGGAAGCACATTTCAGTTTTTTTTTTTTTTTTCTTTTTTGAGACAGGGTCTCGCTATGTAACCTAGGCCAGTCCTGAACTCACTATGGAGCCCAAGCTGGCCTTGGACTCAGGACAATCCTCCTGCCTCAGCCTCCCAAATGCTGGGATACAGGGATGCTTCACCACTCCCAGCTTTATTTATGTGGTGCTGGGAAATCAAACTCAGGGCCATGTAAGTGCTTGAACCACTGTGCCATTCCTCCAGCCCCCACTTCAGCTTTTTGATACAAATATTTTAAGACCTAGGGGCATAGCTCAGTGATTAGAGCACTTGCTGAAGAAATGTGAGGCTCAGAGTATGATCCCCTAGCAGTACCAGCAGGGCTTAGTGGTGCAACCTTGTAATCCCAGCACTCAGAAGGCTGATGGAAGAGGATTATCATGAGTTCAAGGGTAGCCTGGGCATCCTCGTGAGTTCAGGACCAGCCTCGACTATAGTGCAAGACCCTTTCTCAAAAAAAAAGGAATATTTTAGTACTCACCTGACCATACAGATGATAATCAAATTCATAGATCTTGTTGAATTTAGAAAGTCCTTCTCTCTATAAACAAAACAAAAATGAATAAAAAATATAAAACACATTAAAAAATAAAAGACTCCTCAAGATCAAGTAAAACCAGGATAACAGGTAAAAACAGTCTTCTTATAAATAAAAACTAGGCTAAATTATTAAGGGCAAATATTTACTATGTGTCCCCTCTAGACACAGTTATCAAGTATATACTTGACAAAGTCCATGGAATCTTTATGCTGGAAGATAAACTTGTGTCTATGTGTCTCAGTTACTTTCTTGTTGCTATAATAGAATAATCGACATCTACAGTTCTTTTTATGAGTCTCAGTTTCAGAAGGTTGCAAACCTTCCATGGGAAGCTGGCAAAGGAGGCATTTGGTGGAGATGTAACTAGAAGACGAGCTGCTCAAGGCACAGTAGACAGAAAGCCAAGTGAAGGTGGAAGGAGGAGGAGTATAAACCCTTCCAGTTAAAGCCAGGGTTCTGCCCCTTCAAACCAGGCCTCACTTAACAGCACATGGTTCCACAGACATTCCACAACATCCAAATATATGAGGCTTTTAGGGGACATTTCAGATCCAAAAAATAACACTCCACCCCTGACCCCCAAAACACTCACGTCCACCTCCTTATGCAAAATGTATTTAGTCCTTCTCTAACAGCTGCCAAATTCTTAACAGGTCAAGCACTACTAAAAAGTCCAGAGGCTGTAGGAATAGCTCAGTAGTTAAAGAGCTTGTCTAATAAGTTCAAGGTCCTGAGTTCAATTCCCCAGCACCACGTAAGCTGGGTGTGGTGGCACACACCTGTAATACTGGCACCCAGGAGGCTGAGGCCAGATGACTGCTATGTGTTTGAGGCCAACCTGGGCTACAGAGTAAGACCCTGCCTCAAGAAAAAAAAAAAAAATAGTTCAAAGTCTCACCTGAGACTCAAGGCAAACTCTTAGCTCTGAGCTCCTGTGAAACTCAAAGAAAAGTTAAACATCTCCAATATATAATGGCACAGAATAAACATTCCCATTCCAAAAGGAAGGAATGGGATAGAAAAATAACTGGACCAAAACAAGTTCTAACCCAGCAGGGCCATAAATCTTATAGCACGGTGTTTAGCATTTGGGGTAAATTGTGGTGAGAAGTGAGCTCAAAACTGTTTAGGTGGTCCTGCTCCTACAGCACTGCCTCCAGCTGTAACCTTTATAGCCTCTCCTTTGGGTAGGCTCTGCTCACAGCCTGCAGCTTTTCCAGGAGACAATCTTGTTTCTGGCATCTCCAATTTCCCAGGTCTCCACTGCACTTTCAAATTTACCTTCGTAATTTCATGCACTGCCCTCCCAGCAGCCTAATGCCTGGCCTCCAAGGCCTTCTTCTGGGAGCTTCTATGACCCCACAACTCTTGTAGTCTTCATGCCTGTGAAACCAGCACTGTGTGGATGACAACAAGGTCTGCTGCTGACCTGAGCATTAGTCTGGCCCCCTTGGACAATTATTACCAAGGCTTTTGAGTTCTCAGATGGCTGACTTGGGCAAAACTTCTTTCTTTGGCCCTAAAGGATGCTCTGGGGTACTCTTCCTTCTGCCTTCCCACCCTTATATAGGTAAAGGGTGGCATCTTAATGATTTTTGAGATGTTCTCAAGCCATCTTTTTTTATAACTGATTGCAAGTACTTGCCTTTTTTCTAATGCTGATCTCTTTAACATCCCAATCCTCTCCTGCCCCATCTCTGCAGGCCCCTCCAGTCTTGCAAAACTGCATACCTTTTCCAGCATTTTTCTCTGCCATTTTCTGCTTTTCACCACTGACTCGGCTAAAAGCCATAAGCAGTGCCCACATAACAGCATAAATACTGGCCTACCTTGAAATTTTCTCTACCACCTTAATTAGTCCACCACCCTTAATCACAGCTTCAGGCAAACTCCCAGGACAGTAGCAAAATACCATACATCTTTTACCAGAGTATAATATGCAGGTTTTTAGGCCAGCTGCCAATAAAATCCTCCATCCTGTCTATAACTTTACACTTCCATCAGCATTCTTGTCTTCTGGGCACTGACTAGAATCTCCTATCAAGCTCAGCTTACAGAATTCTAAGGCTTCTCTAGCCAGCATCTTCAAAACTTCCCAAATTTCTCTCACAAAACAATTCCAAAGGTATGGTGGTTTGGATCTGGAATGACCCCAGAAGTCTCATGTGTTTGGATGTTACAGATTATCTGTGGAACCATGTGCTATTAAGAGATGGGGGCCTTGTATGGAGAGTGGATTATGGGCATGTGGTAGATTTATACTATGTGGTGGAAGACAGGCATGTGGCTGATTATAGATAACAGGCATGTTGATAAGAGATTGTGAACGTCACCTAGCAGTAGCAGTGGCACATTGTCCAAGGTGGCAGCAGATCTTTACATTTTTGTGCTTTATCTGACCAGGTGACCAGACAAAGGCAGAAAGGGAAAGGAGGGATAAAGGTAACGTCACTGTGATAAACTTGGCCCTGAACCAATGCCTTAGACCTTATCGGGAAGATTATGCCAATAGGAAAAGGTAGGGGGAGGGGCTTGCAACCTAGGGATTTAAGTCAGTATCCACCATGTTCTCCGTGTGCCTCTCTCCACTTGCACATGGGAAGGTCACTCTTTTTGCAAAAAGAAAATTAAAGCCTTATACTCTGTCATCTGTGCCTCCCACGTCCATCCTTTGTTTGGACAGGAAAATTTCTATGAGCTGTTCCTAAGAGAGCTTACAGATGTGTGGTGGATTACAGATTATAGGCATGTGGTAGGGGTTTAAACCTGGAAGGGGTGAAACACTGAGGCTGGACCCAGAAGGGATGAATCACTGGGCTAGGACCTGAAAGGGTATGTGCTACTTCTTCCCTTCCTTCGGACTTGGCTTCCTGTTCGCAGTGCTGTGTGGAGCTGCCTTCAACTTCACCTCCACCACTTGCTTCCACTGTTGCTGGCTACCCATGAGCTGTGACCTTTTGAAAGTGTGAGCTAAAATAGAGCTTTCCTCCTAAAGTTGTGGATTTCATATATTTAGTCATTGCTATGGAAACTAACTGAGACAAAAGGCTTCCAAACCTCACAGTCAGGTAAAGCCAGTGCAATGACCCCACTTCTCCGGTACCAATTTCTTTCCTATTTACTTTCTTACTGCTGTGACAGAATACTCAACACTTACAATTTAAGGGAGGAAAGATTATTTAGCTCACAGTTTCAGGTCTCTCTCAGTCCATTCACAGGTAGTGGCAATGGTGGAAGCACATGGCAGGAAGAGTCAAAGGACCACTGTCCACAGCACCACAGGCAGAAAACCGAGTGAGTGAGGAGGGACTTGATATCTGGAGATTAAGGCAAGACTAGAGTTTCCTCAGGCAGAAGCTCTAACAGTGTTTCTTCTTCCTTCCTTTATTTAATTCAAGCTGCCAGTTTAGTTGATGACACCCAGGCTGGATGCTCCTCCTTCATTTCCTGGCCTACAAGTCAATAACACACACCTGAAGTGCTGTTCTGGGTGGCCTCCATTCTCAGAAAGTTGACACAATCCCTTCAGATCAAGCCTCCCAAGCCTCTGTCCCTTCCAACCAGGCACCATCTCCAACTGTACTGGGTTCCACTACATACAAATACATGTGACTTTTGGAGGCCACTCCATATTCCAAACTATAATAATATGTAAATATCAATTCAAAATGGATTAAAGAAGTAAATGTAAGGACTACAACTACCCATCCTCCTAGAAGAAAACATGCAAGTCTTTCTGACCTTGGACTTGACTATGATTTCTTAGATAAGCGTCTAGTAGAGTTTTTGCCTAGCGTACAGGTTTGGTCCCCAGCATTGCAAAAACAAATTATCACCAAAGGCACAACCAACATTTTTCTAAAAAAGTCAAAGAGCCAAGAAGTACATTAAGAACTACTACAAATACTACAAATAAAAACATGATACTTCTTCATATCTACTAGGATGATAAATCAAAAAACAACAACAAAAAAAACAGCAAGTGATCTCAGGGATACAGAGAAATTAAAACACTGTCAGTTGAAAGTTAAAATGTTTTAAAATCATTTCCACTGTGGAAAATGCTTTGGTGGTACCTTAGAAAGTTAAACATAATCATTATATGTATATACAGCAACTCATTTCTTAGGAATTTATCCAAAAGCTGTATAATCAAACAGAAAGATGTATATATTTTTATAGCTATTATGTCAGCTAAAAGGTGGAAACAACCCAAGTGTCTATCAACTGATAGAAGGAAAACCAAAACTGCGATCTATCCATATTATCCAGCCATAAAAAAAAATACTAATACAAGCTACAACGTGGACGGATTTCAAAAACATTGTGCTAAGTAAAGAACTCTGACATAAAAAGTCACGTACACTACAACTCCATTGATAGAAAACATCCACAAAAGGCAACTCCACTGGGAAAGAAGATTAGTGGTTCTAGCAGGATGACAGGAAGGGTGTTTAAGGGGAAAAGCGCCTTTATAAATTTGGGTTTTCTTTAGAAGTGATTAAATTGTCTGGAACTACTCAGTACCTGTCCAACATTGTGAATATACTATATGACAGCAAACTGTACACTTCAAAACGTTAAAATGGTAAATTTCATGAGTTACCACACTCAACCACCTATACACAACCTATAGGGCTCCCTGTAGACGTGTGATTCATCTGCACCAAGTTCCCAGCCTCTCTTAGTTTTTTTTTTTAAAGGCAGGGTCTCGCTCTGTACCCCAGCCTGTCCCTGGACTCATGACAATCCTCCTGCCTCAGCCTGCTGAGATTACCTCCCGAGTGCTGGGATTATTATCTCCTATATTTTGAAGAAGCCAGGCAGCTTCAGCCATAGGTTTTCTCTCACAAGTTTCCACTACTGAATAAATGTCCCAAATAAATGTACTTTACTCGGTGGTCTTGGAATCAGTCTGTAGTACAGGAACAGGGTTGAATTTATCCCTAACCCAACATTTACTGAAAGTTCCTTGTATTTTTGTCACTATGTTAGGCATTAGAATACAGGTACTAACAGAATGCCCTGTGGAGCTTAGACACCAAGGAGGGGTGCTGAGAAATTAAGGATCCGTAACCCAGAAGTGGTGGGGCAAGGGATGTGAGGGAAAGGCCCCCTGAAGAAGAGATATTTAAGCAGAGCCTTGAAGAAAAGTTAATCCGTTCCCTGGAAGTTAAGGCAGAAGGAATGCCCTGAGTTCAAGGCCGGCCTGGGCTACACGGTGAGGTCAGGACCAGCCTGGGCTCCAGAGAGAGACTGTCTCAAAAAGCAAGCAAGAAAGAAAGAAGTTAAAGGGGATTCAATTCAAGAACTCCAGAGCCCTACAAGTAGGCAAACTTTGAGGCTGGTCTGCAAAGCAAACGGGGGGTGTGGCGGGGGTGTGGTGTGTGTGTGTTCCCAGGAACAGAGCTGACTTCACCTCTAACTCCAAACCTTGGTGCTGCGTGATGGTGCCATTGATCAGAGGCCGATTATGCCACAGGAACTATACAATGCAGGGAACCACTTGGCAGAAGGCAGGGAGGGCTTGAGTAGCTGAGACTCGATCGGTAGGGCTTGAACCCCAAGTTAATGGAGTCTGCAACTGAAGTAAACTTTAGTATCATGAGGACAGAATGTCAAAGTAGATTTTCCTATGGTCCCTGGGTGTATCGGAGAATTAGCTAAGTTTGAAAACGCTTTTTGTCAGCAAAAAAAGATCAAGTTTTCTCGAAAATGAGTAGAATATTCTCACTACACTGAACAATGTACGTCAGTGCAAGGAGGGCCTGGCGCCTGAGGGCTCTGCAACGGTCCAGAGACGGTGAGATCTCGGGCGGGAGAAATGGCCTCCACCTCGATTTGGGGCGCCCACATCCACGTCCCGCCGGTGGGCTTCCCTCAGGGAACACAGCTGATTGCAAGTTTCCTTACCCGCCTCATGCGACCATTGGATAGCAGGTCAGCGATCCCCTTCGCAGCGTCGTTCTTCTCGGCCACACAAAGAACTTTCCGTACGCTTCGTAAGGCCACTTCCATGGCGGAGAGGGAAAAGGCGCGGCTTCCGGGCCGCGGCAGCCACCTGAGCGCGTAACGCGCGGCCGAGATCATCTCTAGGTCCCGCGCCCGTTTCGGGGTTGCCCGCACATGTTGGGGAAGCTGGAGTTGGGGCGGGCTGGGGGCGCACTGTAAGGGAATTACAGCCTCCGGGAATCCTTTGGTCACTTGCCCAACAGCCCGCTAGCCTGCGGGGTTGCAGTCAGTCACAGCACCTCGCTACAGAACTAATCTCCTCAGCGTCCCGCCACAGCCGGCCCGCCTCTTCCGGCCACTTCTCCCAGACGCGCGCCCACAGCACCTCAAGATTGAGAACTACAATTCCCAGAATCCCCCGGGCTCCCGGAACTCTCCTCCGAACGCGTTTCTCCCCTTCCCTCCCGCCCCACCTTTCCTCCTTCCGGACCGTGGTTGGTTAATCCGACGCGTCCTTGGGAGGAGCCGCTGGACAGTCCCGTCCAAGGCATTCTGTGTTCAACTATCTTGGAACTACCTTAATTGCTTCTGCTCGGAAGTCTGCGAGGGTCACGAGACGCTGTTGATCGCAAGTCATGTGATGCCAAGATGGCGGCGCCGCGGTAGCTGGCTTTGAGTTGTGGCGTCCGAGTCGCCGCGACGGTTTCTGTCCTTGGGCCGTGGGGGGGTGGCAACGCTTGACAGACTCCTGCTGCAGCCGTAGCACGCGTTAGGTATTCAATCAGGACTGGGGTTGTTGCAGTCGCGGTAGATTTCCGGGGAGTGCTGGTGATCTCTCTGGCGGTTCTTTGCGCCAGGTGCTTGCCGGAGTTAAAAAGAAGGACCAGCCTCCGTGATCATCTCGGCAGCTTTGGAGTTCATGAGGCTTCCAAAGGCTCTGGGAGGCTCTGGGAGAGTGTACGTCTGAGGGAGCTGCGGGAATTCCAGTAGTGTGTAAGAGGGAGCCTAGGACCCCTGGAGCCGCGAAGACTTTAATTTTCCTCTAGAGGCCTGGCTTCATCGCGTTAATTAATTTCGCATTCTTTTCTACTTACTCTCAATGTTCTCTCCAGATACCAGGAAATATGATCAGCGCCCCTGATGTGGTAGCCTTCACCAAAGAAGATGAGTATGAGGAAGAGCCTTACACTGAGCCAGCCCTGCCTGAGGAGTACTCTGTGCCGCTCTTCCCTTTTGCTAGCCAGGGAGCCAACCCATGGTCCAAACTGTCCGGGGCCAAGTTTTCGAGGGATTTCATTCTTATTTCCGAGTTCTCAGAACAGGTGGGACCTCAGCCTTTGCTGACCATCCCCAATGACACTAAAGTTTTTGGCACTTTTGATCTCAATTACTTCTCGCTGCGGATCATGTCTGTGGATTACCAGGCTTCCTTTGTGGGCCATCCTCCTGGTTCTGCATACCCAAAGCTGAATTTCGTGGAGGACTCCAAGGTGGTGCTGGGAGATTCCAAGGAAGGAGCCTTTGCATATGTGCATCACCTTACCCTGTATGATCTAGAGGCCCGAGGCTTCGTGAGGCCCTTCTGCATGGCTTATATTTCAGCAGACCAGCATAAAATCATGCAGCAGTTCCAGGAACTTTCATCTGAATTTTCCAAAGCCTCTGAGTGCTTGAAGTCAGGCAACCGGAAAGCTTTTGCTGGGGAACTTGAAAAAAAGCTGAAAGACTTGGATTACACCAGGACCGTACTGCACACAGAAACAGAGATCCAGAAGAAAGCCAATGACAAAGGCTTTTACTCATCTCAGGCAATTGAGAAAGCCAATGAACTGGCCAGTGTGGAGAAGTCTATCATTGAACATCAAGACCTGCTGAAACAGATTCGCTCATACCCGTATCGAAAAGTGAAGGGGTCCGATTTGTTCTCTGGTGAGATGGAGAACATCCAGGATCAGGCTGACCAGGCATCCGCTACCTCTAACCCAGATGAGCTTGCTGACTCAGACCTTTACACCTGCAGACCAGCATACACCCCAAAACTCATTAAAGCAAAGTCTACCAAGTGTTTTGACAAGAAGTTAAAGACTTTGGAGGAGCTCTGTGACACTGAATATTTCACCCAGACCCTGGCCCAGCTCAGCCACATTGAGCACATGTTCAGAGGGGACCTGTGCTATCTCCTGACCAGTCAGATTGACAGAGCTCTTCTGAAGCAGCAGCATATAACAAACTTTCTCTTTGAGGACTTGGTGGAAGTTGATGAGAGCATGGTAGAAAAACAAGAAAGCCTACCCTCTCAGTCTATTCAAGACAAGCTGCCCTCTAGGTCTCTGGAAGAATGCCCAATTCCTAAAGTGTTAATTAGTGTTGGTTCCTACAAGTCCAGCGTGGAGTCTGTGTTGATCAAGATGGAGCATGAACTTGGAGATGAGGATTACAAGGAAGTGGAGGTGACAGGGTCAAGCAGTTTTGACCCACAAGAAAACCTGGACTACCTGGATATGGATATGAAAGGGAGCATCAGCAGTGGTGAAAGTATTGAGGTTCTGGGCATGGAGAAGTCCACCTCTGTGCTGTCTAAATCTGATAGTCAGGCCAGCCTCACGGTGCCTTTGAGCCCCCAAGTAGTCCGGAGCAAAGCAGTCAGCCACAGGACCATCAGTGAGGACAGTATTGAAGTCTTGAGTACCTGCCCTTCTGAGGCCCTCATCCCTGATGACTTTAAGGCCAGCTACCCAAGTGCCATTAATGAAGAAGAACCCTATGCAGATAATGAGGGGGCCATCCACTTCCATGCAAGCATCAGCCCACTGGAAATGGGTGAGGCCCAGGAGGATGGCTTGGAAAACACCCCACCCCAGATAGACTCCTCCTGCTGTATCGGGAAGGACAGCAACAGTCAGCTGGCATCACTTCCCACTCAGGCCCACATGCTCTCTGATGAGAATGGTGTGGTGAGCATCCCCCCACAGCGGTACAGGCAGAAGGATCAGGAGTTCCATGTAGACTTTGCAGTGGAAAACACCAACCCTTCTTCCCGAGACAACAGTTGTGAGGCATTTCCAGCTTATGAGCTGGGCCCAAGTCAGCTGCTTGCCAGCCGGGATGTCAGTAAGACCAGCTTGGACAACTACTCAGACACTGCCAGCTACATGAGCAGTGCAGCCTCCACCAGCTCAGACAGGACATCCTCCTCAACTTACCCCGTCAGCCCATCTTCCGAGAGACATAAAAAGAGGGCTGGCCAGAATGCCTTAAAATTCATTCGCCAGTACCCCTTTGCTCACCCAGCCATCTACTCCCTGCTCAGTGGGAGGACACTTGTGATTTTAGGGGAGGATGAGACCATAGTTAGGAAACTTGTGACGGCACTGTCCATCTTTGTTCCCAGCTACGGCCGCTATGCCAAGCCTGTGAAGCACTGGGTCTCCTCTCCCTTACACATTATGGATTTTCAGAAGTGGAAGCTTATTGGTCTGCAAAGGTAACTGGTTCTAGGTGGTTGGGGAGGGGGCTTGGCCAGTTAGAGACGATGTAGGTTGGTGTCGTGGACCAATAATCAGGAAGCTGGATTTCCAGAGAGGGCCTAACACCCACGCAATGTTACTGTAGGGAAATCATTTTTTTGTAGCTTTGGTTTCCTGTTCTGTAATGTGGGGGCAGGGACCACAATTCCTAAGTAGTTGCCACCCTCAGTCTTCTCTCTCCTGTGTGAGAATTATTTGAGGGGATTTTTAAAATTATGGATTCCTGGGCACCAACCCCAGATTCTGTTTCAGTTGGTCTAGGGTAAGACACAGAATTTAGCTGGTGTATAGTGAGGTTGGGAAACTTCTACATTTAGAGGTCTCAGATCCTTTCTGACTCTCAGTTTCACATTGTGGTGTAAGTGACTGTTGCCATCATTGGTGGAGGGACAGAAACCTCTAGTGGCTTTTACTTAGCTGTCCTATTTACTTTTACTTATTTTACTTTTTTAAGGGTTTTTTGTTGTTTTGTTGTTGTTGTTGTTGTTTTGCTTTGTTTTTGTTTTGTTTGAGACAGGGTCCAGACTGGTTCTGAGCTCACTATGTAGACCAGACTGGCCTTGAACTCATAGCAGCCCTCCTACATCAGCCTCCAGAGTGCTAGGATTACAGTCATGCACCACCATGCCCAGCTTATGTGGTGCTGGAGAATTGAACCCAGGTACTCAGTGCTTCCTAGGCAAGTGCTTTAACCTCTGAGCTTATTTACTCTTGAAGCCAGAGGTTTTTTTGGTTTTGTTTTTGCAGTGCTGGGGATAGAATCCAGGGCCTTACCCGGGGCCTGTGCATGCCTTTGAGCTATAACCCTGGCCTTAAAAGCTGTCCTAATGAAAAAACACAAGGCAGTCCCTCCTCACCACCTGTGAGTGCTTTTTATTTCTTTTCACTACTACTCCTTGGTGCTTTATTTTCTTTCCAAATACTGCTTGGCCGGTCTAGCTGGGAGATTATTCACTGTTTGCCCTGTTTTAGTTTCCTCATTTCGTGACCTGTCATTTTCCTTCTCTACTTTGTCTTTGCTCATCTGTATTAATAAAACAAGTGCCCAGATAGGTGATCATCATCAAAGTTCCTTCTGAGGGACCAGTTTTTACTTCCCATACCCACAGAAGGGACAGAAGGAATTTTTTCCATGCTATAACAGCAACCATTTCATTTTACATGGGTCCCTGATATGAGGTCACCACTTACTGGGTCTCCTTATGGTTTTTGTGTTTTGAGACAGGGTCTCACCCTGTAGCCCAGGCTGGCCTTGGACTCATGGCAATCCTCCTGTCTCAGCCTCCTGAGTGCTGGGACTACAGGCGTGTGCCACCATGCCAGCTTACTTGGTGCTGGGGAATCGAACTCAGGTATTTAGCACTTGCTAGGCAAGTGCTTTAACTGCTGAACCATTCCTCCAGTCCTTGAGTCTCTTTATGTTGTTGAACTTCATATGGAAGTCTTTGGTCCTTTCTGTGACTGACTGTTAGGTTGAGTGGAGTAGTGTGGTGGCTGCCTAGCAGATGCCACTTTTACATCAAATGCGGGGGACCACTTGGAGGTGCGTGAACAAAGTTACTGAGTCTTGGATGCAGAAAGATCGAGAGTTTTAGTAGTTAGATGCTTCCGTTTTAAGGAGACCAAGGGAGCAACTTAGTGACACACTGGAGATGAAGGGTGGCCCTTTGCTTGAGTAGCTAGGAATGTAGAGTTGCCATCACTGAATTAGGAAGTCGTTGAGGAACCTGTAGAGGAGCTGTCTGCCAGCCTCCCTGTATGGCTGGCTGATCCTTGCTTCTAAGTCTTTTCGCATAGGGGAAAGCTCTCCCAAAGTGACTTTTGCTGTTATTTGTGGACCGATGGATTGTTATCACCTCTCTCTTCTCCAGTTCTCTCTTAGCCCAGTCTTTGACCTTTGTTTTTATTATTTTGTACTGGGGGTCACTCTCAGTACCCTTACTCTGAGCTATATTCCCAGCCCAGTTTTCAGTTTTGATTTCAACAAGAGTCTTGCCAAGTTTTTAAGTGCCTAGGGTGGGCTTGAACTTGTGATAGCTTCCCAGAGTACCTGGCTGACGTTTAACTTTGTAAAAGATAGTGATTTCAAAAGACACAATTAGGGAAAGCCCATCAATCTGTCAACACAGGGATGATATATCCTCACTCTTTCCAGAGGCATCCATGAATTTCCCTTTGTAGCATGTGCCAGAATGGTGAAAGAGGCCAAGGTAAGTCTACTGGAGGGCCTTGTTGAGGGATTCTGAGGGCCAGACAGGGCTAAGTTGGAAAGGCTGGCTGTCATTCATGATGTTGTGAACAGCCTGTGGGCAATGTGTTTGTCCCTGGCAGGGAAAGGGAAGCTTGAGACTGTGTGAGTACTGGGGCCATCCTATCCCTGTCTCATTCACAGTAGGCACCTGAGCAGGTCACTTCTATTCCATGAAAGTAAGAAGATTGGATGGTCATTTGCCAAACATTTAATGAGGGCAGCTAAGGGCCAGTCATTATCCTAGGTGAGCTAGTGTGATGTACTTCGGCCTTACACTCACCCTTGTTCCCTACCATCTTGCCAGCTTGATGTCTTCCAACCACGGGCTCTATGTTGGAGACTAAGATCACATCTTCCTTACCTTGCTGTGTTTTTGGGTGTAGGTCTCCTTTCAAATAGTGCAAGATTTCAGGTTGTTCTTTATTACAGTCTCAGCTCTCATACCAGTGCCTGGTATGTATTAGATGTTCACTAAATGACTGTTAAATATATAACAGCTTTTTTTCCTTCTCCTGGTATTAGAGATTGAATTCATGACCTCTTTACACTGAACTACACTGCCAGTCCATTTTTTATTTTGATTTTGAAACAGTCTTGATAACTCACTAAGTTTCCCAGGCTGGTCTTGAACTTGTGATCCTCCTACGTTAGCCCCCCAGAGTGCTAGGAGTATAGTGTGTACTACTACACTTAGCAAGAAAATAACTTGAGGAAAAAAAGTACTGCAAGATGGCCTTGGTACCCAGTGACTATCAATCTTTTTACACAATATTCTGAGTTAAGTCCTAACTGTCAGAAGTTAAGTCAGTCTGTAAGATCTCTGGTCAGCGAGCCACTTGCCAGACCCACAGGGTAATTCCTGCATCCCTGTCCGTCTGGAATAGTGTTCTTAGAGGAAAGTGTTGTGTTTGTTTCTGGAGATGGAACCCATAGCCTTATACATGCTAGGCACATGCTCTACCACTGAGCTACACTTCCAGCCCTAGGGTGGGGTTTTTAAGGAATAGCTGAAGAAGGTTGAGCACTTGACCTCCTCTCCTCCCAGAGTACACACTGCTTTCTTGCAAATAGAGTGCTGGGCAGTGGAGGGATGAGAACAAATGAGATACAGTCTTGGGCCTCTAGAAAGGAGCTGCTCCTTGTTCCAGTGGGGGATACAAGTTCAAGGCAGCAGATACCACACTGGTTGGTGCTAGGATCAATGTAGTAAAGATGTGGCTGGAGGAATGGCACAACAGTTTAAGGACTTGACTTCCAAGCACAAGATCCTGAGTTCGATTTTCCAGTACCACATAAAGCGGGCACGGTGGTGCAAACCTATAATCCCAGCACTCAGAAGGCTGAGGCAGGCAGATTGTCTGAGTCCAAGGAAGGCCAGCCTGGGCTACACTAGTGAGTTCAGGACTAGCCTGGGCTATAGAGCGAGACCCTGTCTCAAAAAAAAAAAAAAAAGTATAAAGATGATGATAGCACTTCCTGAGGGCCATGCACCATCCCTAAAATGACTCCTTTTGTCACTGTAATAACTCCATGAGGAATGTAACAGTAGGAGCTGTTATCTCCATTACAGTTGAGGCTCAGAGAGGGTAAGGGGATAAAGGGGGTCTCAGCACAGACACAGAGGAACATAGAGGACTGTATCAGAGAAGCCTGGATGTTTTAAATTGGTGTGAGAGAGAAAGGATTTTAAAGGAATAGACACTTGGGGCTCCACAAGGCATAGCTCACTCCAAGTAGAGTACATTCTGGTAATAGAGAAAGTTTTAGAGATCAACAAAACTTAGATTGCTCAGGGTCTTATGGGCCAAGCCATTATGTTTGAACTTGGTTATGAGGGTAGTGAGGGGCCCTGTGAAGATTCTGATCAGATGTGCCTTCCAGAAGGAGCCAGTACCTGCTGACAGGATGGGAGCCAGCCTGGGGACAGCAGCATGCCTCATGCCCCAAGTGTCTGCCTCCATCTTCCAAACCCCTACCTTTCCTCTTGACCTTGGCCTGTCTGTTTCAGAGTGGCCTCCCCTGGTAATGCAAGCACTCTTCACACCCTGAGCCGCTACAGCCGCTACACGAGCATCCTGGACCTGGACAACAAAACCCTGCGCTGCCCCCTCTACAGGGGCACGCTGGTGCCTCGCCTGGCAGACCACCGCACTCAGATCAAACGGGGCAGCACCTATTACCTGCATGTACAGAGCATGCTCACCCAGCTCTGTTCCAAGGCCTTCCTGTATACCTTCTGTCATCACCTGCACCTGCCTGCCCATGACAAGGAGACAGAAGAAGTTGTGGCCAGCCGCCAGGCAAGCTTCTTGAAGCTGAACCTGGGCCTGGTGAATGAAGATGTCAAGGTGGTCCAGTACCTAGCTGAGTTGCTGAAGCTGCATTACATGCAGGAATCTCCTGGGACCAGCCACCCCATGCTCAGGTTTGACTATGTCCCCAGCTTTTTGTACAAAATCTGAGGTTGGTCCCAGCCACTGTGACTAAGACCTGTGACTCAGGGTAAAGGGAGGGGAGGGGTTGGCATGACCAAATGGTTGCTAAGCTGGATTGATTAGCCTTCTGGTCTTGTCAGTGGGAAGGAAACAGGTAGGAGCTGTGGTTCTCATGTGGCTCCAGGCAGCTTATGAGGTAGTCAGAACACAGGTGGGAGTCCGGCTCTCCAGAAGTGTCTAGGAGGACAGTAACAGTTGCCTTTGGACCCCTGGTGAAGACTAGCCCCTGGATAAGGGGTGTCCTTGACTTTCTGAAGACCAGCAGCTAGGGCAAGAGAAAGTTCCAGTCCCTTGGTGGGCGAGGAAAAGAAGGTGAGTGGACTGGGCAGCCACAGCCCCTATGGAAGGAGCACACTGGCCTTGTTCAACATTGCCAGACACTTGAGTGGCAAAATTGGCTAGAGAATCAGCCAGTTATCTGTGATTATTTGGACGAAAACAGGACACAATATCCATTGCCTCATTCAGGACCCCCACCCCGTGTAGCTCTTCATTTGGACTGCTAGAGCCCATCATCCCAATGGATGCCCCTTAACAAGGGGAGTTGGAGGGAGAATGCAGCTTCTAGCCAGCTGGGGAATGGGAAGCACACTAAGCAGTCCTTACCTCCACAGAGAGGCATGTTCCTGGGAGTGGTTGTCACTAGGTCTAGATGTGAAACAGGTGCTGGATGGCCACTGCCAGTGTGAAGACCACCCTGGGAGCTGTAGATGGAGCTAGCCACAGGCGGTGTAAAAGATAAGCTGTCAGCAGCTGTCCTGGGGCCACTACTGGCTTTTCAGAGTACCTAAGCACCAATTGTTTCCTGGACTTGGCAGAGGTCCTAACTTCTGTCACCATTCATAGCAAACCTTTGCAACCACCTCACTACCTCTCATAGGCTCTTGATGGCTTGGTGACAGGTTTTTGTTCAGCTGTCTAGTGTGATCAGCCCAGCTGGCAGGAACTGAGATGGCAGAAACTTCAGCCAGTTCCCACGTGGCTCTTTAGTGGAGCTGCCTCTGGAGGCTGTACTTAACTGTCTCCACAGCTTACGATGGTCCCCATGCAAGACCCCTTTCAAGGAAAATCTTCTCTGACTCCCGCATCATCTGTCCCACTAATGGTGATCAGCATGGCCTCTCTGGGACTTACTACTAGTGGCCACTGTGTTTAGTTTTTCACAACCTTGAAAATGTAGTTTTTAATCTATCTTTTTTCC
This sequence comes from Ctenodactylus gundi, assembly GCA_004027205.1. NCBI lineage: Eukaryota > Metazoa > Chordata > Mammalia > Rodentia > Ctenodactylidae > Ctenodactylus > Ctenodactylus gundi. The sequence continues at coordinate 34,622 of PVKB01000538.1, read as the reverse complement.
TTAAATGGGGGCAACTCTGGGTATTAACTGCTTTTTAATTTGTTCCATGAAAATTGTAAAAAACAGCCCAGAGTCAGCCCAGTGTGTGCATCTGTTGGGCAGTTAGTTACCTGCTGTTGTGGTCTGGTCTCATTGCCAACGTGTACACCAGTGAGGCCCCCTCATAAAGGGAGCTAGCTTTGCTTCTCAGAGAGGCAGCAGAGACCCCCCTGGTGGAAACCAGGTGACTAAAGGTGACTTATGTCACTCCAGTCCCCTTCCTTGTCCAGGTTATTGGCACAAAGATGTCACCTGTTGGTTTCAGCTACTGATTCCTGCTAGGGACTCCATTCCTCTCTCTGATTTTGTTTCTGAGGTTGTGACACATTTTTATGGCATGTGGTACTGCCTACGTTTCATCAGTTCTCTTTGTCCACACGTGCACAGATGGAAGTCACAGGATGCCTTGGCAGCTCTGACCAAATGTCCATTGTCTATTTTAACACCTGTCCTCATCTGTCTTAACACCTCCTTGTAATATTCTAGATGCCACTTTGCTCTCTGACTGTGTGGCTAAGTGCTGTCTATTCATGCCTGCAAGGATATGTCTCTGAAGTGATCTTGAAGGAAGGTCGGTGGAGTCCATGTACTGAGCTAGGAAGTAGTCACTAGCACCACTGCTGGTACCTTCCTATGTGTCAGCAGCACGGACACTCACAGTTGACACCAGGCTCACCCGGGAAACTGACAAAGAAGATGAGCTTTGGGCAGATGCTGAACTATAGCCACAGTGGGCTTTCTAGAAGCTAGAGCCATGTACTGCAGTGATCTTCAGTGCAGCCCACAGGGTATGCTGGGTGCCCAACGCCAGGGGTGGCTCAGAGGATGAAAGCAAAGGACTGGTGGCGGGAGATCAGAACAATCTTGTGGGATGGTTGTAGAAATGGCAAACGGGAAGTTCTCAAAATGGTTCTTCTTTAAGGATGGCTTTATTGACTAGTGGTTGAACAAAGATTAAGCTTTTGGTTAAAAACAAACTTTTCTGCATGACAGCTTGAAAGGATTACTTGATGCAAAGCATCTTCCTTTCAGAGGGATCTTGGAGCAGTGGTGGGACCAGGTCATCACTTGGACGGAGGCAGTTACTACTGGACATTCTGCCCCTCTCAGGCCCCTCTATTTTGGAGGACTTGAAGCTTCTAGAAGTCTTACATCTATATACCTTGATAGTGCATAGACCTATGCAACAGGACAAATCTCTTCAAGAGTTTTAATCTGTGGTATTCCTCTAGTAATAGGCTAAGAAGTTTTAACCAACATTTAAAAACACTTCCCAGAAAGGAGGTGACATCTATACCCCTATAACTTCTTCAGTCCTGTCTTTGGGTCCCCATTATTGAAACTGAAGTTGGTTTCAACTTGACTTCTATCCCATTCTTTCCCTTGCTCAGGTTAAGAACCACCTGGCCAGGCTGGCAGTCACACACTAGTGACTTTCAGAGGCTCTATTTTAGAGCTCAGTTGTGGGGCAGGTGTGATGTGCTGGACCGAGCTGCTGTCTCCTGCCTATTTCTCTATGAATCAGGCTCCTCTAGCAGAAAATGAGTTTTAGAACTCTTCCATAATTTACAGTGGTTGAGGTTATTGCTCCTGGGGTTAAAAATGGACTGACAGTGGACCTGTCATTCCCCATGTTGCTTTTGTCTCAGAGCAGCTGCTGTATTCGAGGTAGAGTTCATCCTATGCCAATAAAGCCCCTAGGAATGCCGGCAGACTTCACCCAAAGAGCCACTGCTACTGCGTTTGCATTGTGTGGCCTGGAGTTTAGAGAGAGCATTTCTGTACTCCCTGGATATGTTGCAATTACACCAACTACACATCTGCTAGTACTAAGCACATGCCTCACAATCCAATCCATGTACTTCATGTGAGCCAACATCTTGTCATGCTTTATTGCATCTTCCTCTGCAGGGCTGGTAATGCCAACTGAGCCCAGCCAGGAGCACCAGCCGGGGAAGCCTGGCCTCGGAGGAACAGAACCTCCACAGCAGGAGGGCAGGCAGGCCTTTCAGGCTCCTTTACCTTATGCTTTGAAGCAGACAACCAGCTTTCTGGCTTTGTGCCAATACTGTGATCAAAAGTGATAGAGAATAAAGTATTAAGAGACAGCAAACAGCATCAAATTTGTGGTTCCTGGAAAGTGAAACTACTTCCAGGTGACAAGATTGTGCATAGTAAATTTCCTCATCTTCCCTCAGGCCCTTAGCCTGTTCAAGTCTGGTTAAAGATTTGGGAAAGAGGTGGCAGGAGCAGATGAGTTTGGGGAATGAGAAAAGCATACGGCAGTCTGCTAACCTGCTGGTATGGGCTCAGCTTCCCAGGAAGAACAGGTCAGTTCCCGCTGGAGACTATATACACAGGGCTTTAGAGATGCCTTATGTCTTCAGCTAGGCAGAGTCAAGTCCCTGATTTAAGACTGCTTAGGCTTGAAAGCAGCTCCCAAGTCACAGGCTGGGATGTGGAGACTGATACGTCACCCTGGGAATGCTGTAGCTGTCTTCACATGGGAGAGGAAAAAAGCAACAAGATGGACCCCAAGCCATGGGGGCTTACAAACACTGGAAAGTTGAAGTCACAGGTCAAAATGAGATAAAAGCCCCCCTAGAGGTTGCAGTGAAGCATAATAGTCTGTGATGTACTCATGTTTGTTATTTTCTAAAATGCTATTTTATTACTGCATGTTCTTGTATCTGTGAATGTTTGTCCCAGCCCCACAAGCTACAGTCGTCACAGTGGTTGAAGCCACATACGACTGATGCGTGTGACAGCATCTCACAGGTGTCATTGCACAAGAGGTTAACCAGAGTACATGCCAAACAAATAGTATGAGTGTGCTTTTTAAGAAATTAATTTATTTGAGTTGAGATATTTTTGAAATATAAAAATTGGTTGTATTTTTTAAAGCTTTGATTCTTGTAGACATTCTGTGGTTAAAGTTTTGATTGTGCTTATTAAAAATAGTCATGTATGGTCTGCACTTCAGGTATGTGAAAAATAAAAGATTCTTTGGGAAGGTGACATTTGGGTTTCTACTGTAGGAGGAAGTTGGGTTATCTTGGGTGGAGCAGGAAAGCCAGGAAGGAACTGGGGCATTTTCCCCTTAATGGAGAAGTATATGAAAGACTTGGTGTTGGGGATTGAATCAAGGGGCCTTTCAGGGGCTAAGCATATGTTCTACCTGTGTGACACTCCCAGCCTTCTACAGCATACTCTGGCCTGCTGCCAGCAAACCTTCTCACTACTCTTGGTATATCTTGTATACTTGTCTAACTTTAAATGAAAGGACAAAATGGGAGACTCAAAATTACCCTATGTAGTTGTAATGGTCATTATTCAGTGCTCCTTTGGCATTCTGCTGAGCAGCAAAATAAGAATGAGCAGAAACTAGGTATTTGTCACCTGTCACAGGGAGTTAAGGGTGCCAGTAACTTGGGGAATGAGGAGTAAAATACTGGCATCTTTCTAATGGCTTTGTGTTGTACCATTATCTAAATGATGACGGCCAAAAGGCTAGACAGTATTTTATTTTTCTAGAATAATTATATATAGCTGTTGAGAAAGTGAAAATCAAATTTAAATTCCTTAGTAGTGTTTCGAAGAATTACTAACAATGGGGCTTAAAATACATTTTGATTTGTAAAATCGTGAGAAGTTTCAAAAGGGCAGAGCTCAGTGGCCCTGTGTGGCAGTTCTGTTGTCTGAAGAGGCTTCTGGGTCCTGGGCCCCCCTGGGCAGTCCGCACTGACTGACCATTAGCATGTACAGCTCTGGGGCAAGTGCAGAGACAACTGGTTCCTTCAGAAGTTAGGTGGGCCAGGCAGTGGGAAGAGAGAAGCAAACTTCTCCACTTCCTCCCGGAGAGCCTGCACAGCACTCTGGTGCTTCATGTCTCCTGCCAGCTTCTCTTTAAACTCCTTCAGCGTGGCTCTTGGGCCCATGTCCTTCTGAATCTGCAGAGTCAACTCTATACCTGTGCATAAAACAGTGAATCCCTTATGGCCCACACCATACCAGACACAACAACAAAGTGGAAAACAGTCAGAAACCAAGGCATAACTGCCACAGGATCTCCTGGAGCTGAGAGTGATCAAGCTTTATGGGTATCAGCGTTCCCCTCAGAAGTGATTCTTGCGTGTGGTATCCCTGAACAGGCGACTCTGGGCATCACACATGTACAAACCTCTCAGACCAGTTGATTTACTAGGGTGATTTGCTGTTCTCTGTCCCTGGCAATGAGCCTTGACACAGACCTTTCAGTAGCAAGGTCTCAGCCACTCAGGCACCAACCTAGAACTTCATACATTTCAGTAAGATATGACATACTTCCAAAGTCTTATCCTTACCTCTGTGGATAAAGTATGCTACTTTTTTAAAGTCTTTTTCCAGAAGTCCTCGGGTTGTCAGTGCTGGGGTCCCCAGTCGTAGACCACTGGGCCGCAGTGCACTTCTGTCACCTTTAAGACAAACAGAACTTTGTCACTAAGCTGCATCCAGTATACCATTCTGGTCATTGAATTTAAAAGGAACACTTGGGAGCTGTGTGCATAGCCAGTCGTTAAAGCTAAAGTGCTGTCCTAGCAAGCACAGGGCCCTGGGTTTGATTCCTTAGCACCATATAAGTCAGGAATGGTAGCAGGAGGTAGGAGGATTGCCAAGAGTCTGAGTCCAGTCTGGGCTACACGGTGAGTTCACAACCAGCCTGAACCATAGAAACTCTGCCTCAAAAAATAAGGGGTGGGTGTACAGGAATAGCAGAGAGTTTAGACACTCGCCTAGCAAGTGCAAAGCCCTGGTTTCAGTTGCCCAGCACAACATAAACTGGGTATGGTGGTTTACACCTATAATCCCAGCACTTGGGAGGCTGAGGCAGGGAAATGCTGTATGTTCAAGGCCAGCCTGGACTACACAGGGAGACACTGTCTCAAAAAAGTAAAAAAAAAAAAAAAAAAGGTGGGGGGAACACTTGGGCAAAAAAAAAAAATTGGCTGAGGATCCTGGCTTAATGTAGCTAGAAGAGTACAGGTGTTTTAAAAAATAGAAACCAACCCAAAGGGGCAAGGAACAAGGAGACAAGATCACTTGGGCTACTCCTGAAATCACTTTTGTTGGTAGGCTAACATTTTTACTTGGGTCTGAGTATGCTGCAGCAAGAAATGCTGTCGATTTTCAAGAGGGCCCAGTTCTTTCTTTCTTCCTTTCTTTCTTTCTTTTTTCTTTTTTTTTTTTTTTTTTTTTTGAGACACGGTCTCACTCTGTAGCCTAGGCTGGGCCTGAACTCACTGTGCAACCTAGGCTGGCCTTGGACTCACGACAGTCCTCCTGCCTCAGCCTCCCAAGTGCTGGGATTACAGTTGTGCACCACCACGCCCAGTTATGCTGTGCTGGGGAATTGAATTCAGTGTTGGCGCTTGCTAAGCGTTTTAATATGCTGTGCCATTTTCCAGCCCTAAAGCTCCACTTTTCACCAACAGCTGTACCACTGGGGGCTCCAGTCTTTCCCTTTCTGTTGCTTGTAGGATGACAGCCGAGTCCAGGGTTAGCTCTCCACATGTTATCTGTCCCTGGTCATCTGAGGTCTGTCCTCAAAACCATATACTTTCACCAGCAGCAACTCTGGCTAGAAGAAATGTGGACAGGAGAGGTGTAGAAGAGAATACCAAGGAGTCTCACCTGGGCAAGTATTCTTATTGCAGGCAATTGAACAGGCTTCTAGGACCTTCTCAGCCCTTCCACCATCAGTGCCCTTGGAACGGAGATCCACAAGGATCAAATGGTTGTCAGAGCCACCTGGAAGCAATTGGGTGACAGAATTCAGAAGGCTGACCACAGACCAAGAGAAGGAACCTCTCTTCCAGAGAAATGTGGGCAGGGGGTGGACACCAAGGCCAAGCAGTCAGGAAAGTGAGTGGCCACTATGTGGCCCGAAATGTCAATTACCCATAAAAGAAAAGACATTCCAGGGCTAGGAGTTAGGGCAGAGCCCATGTGAAAGGGGGTAACTGACTAGAGAGGTGGGATGTGACTCTGCCAGGTAGATAGAACATCCAGTCACTTTTTGCAGCTGTGACTGCAGACACCCATGATATGACATGACGTACCAGCTGCCAGCACTAACTGCAGCATGCCTGAGTTAGGGTCTTCGTGTCTTCTGGTTCCTCTTGACTGATGACTTGGAAATTTTCCAAGTGCACCTCACATCAATCGTTTGCCAGCCTTAGACGACCTTGGGCATACTTGTCAAGTGCTTTACTACTGAGCCATTCCCCTGGCCCTTCAGACACCAGTCTAGTAAGACTCTAAGGTAATGAATGACACAGTAGTGGATAAGAGTTCAGGTGGAGGGGGGAGGACCTAGAAGAATGGCTCAGTGGTTAAAGAGCTTGCCTGTCAAGCGTTAAGTACCTGAGTTTGAATCCCCAGCACCACATAAGCCAGGCATGGTGGCACACACCTGTAATTCCAACATTCAGGAGGCTGAGAGGGGAGGATTGCCCTGAGTCCAAGGCCAGCATGGGCTCCATAGCCTGGACTACAGAGTGAGATCCTGCCTCAAACAAGAGTTCAGGTGGGATCAGATTAAGTGAACACATACTTGATAACAGACACCATATAGCCTGTTGCTCATTTTGTCCCAAATGAGGTTGACAGTATAGACTGAGGATCCCTTATCTGAAATGTGTGGGACTGGAATGCTTTAAATTTCAGACTCAAGATTTTCAGTGTTTCAAATTTCTGCATTATGGATTATTTGCTGCACTTTTGTGAGTGTCCCAATTCCAAAATCAGCTTTTTAGGTGTCAAGTCAATGCTCAGATTAGGGATATTCAATCTACATTATTAGAGTAGTAAGAGTGTCCCTCAAAAGTTGACATGGTAAAAGGTTTGGTCACCTGAGTGGTGCTATACAGAGGTGGCTAAACCTGAAAGTAGGACGTAATAAGAGGCTGAGGGCTGAGAACAGAGCTCTGTGGTTGAAGTACTTGCCTAGCAAGCACAAGGCCATAGGTTCGATTCCCCAGCACCACATAAACTGGATGAGGTGTTGCATGCTTATAATGCTAGCACTTGGGAGGCTGAGGCATGTGGATTGCTGTGAGATGGAGGCCAGCCTGGGCCACATAGTGAGTTCAGGACCAGCCTAGACTACAGAGCGAGACCCTGCTTCAAAAAAATCAAAATATTTATGTGGTTGGAAGAATGTCTTAGCAGTTAAAGCACTTGCCTAACAAGTGCTTAGTCCAGCACTAAGTACCCGAGTTCAATTCCCTAGCACCACATCAGCTGGGTGTGGTACTGCACACCTATAATCCCAGCACTTATGAGGCTGAGACAGGAGGATTGCCATGAGTCCAAGACCAGCCTGAGCTATAGAGCAAGTTCAGGACCAGCATGAGCTACAGAGTGAGACACTGTCTCAAAAAAAAAAAAAAAAAAGAAGAAGTCTGAGATCATCAGGGGTGTGCACTTGAGGGGAATAGTGGGATCTGAGCCTTTCCTCTTTTACTTCCTAGCCATAAGGTGAGTGGTTTCACTTTTGCAAACATTCCTGCCATACCACAGGCCTCAAATCCATGTCAGGCCTCCATGACTATGAGCCGAAATAAATCGCTTTATATGTTTGGCTATCTCAGGTGCTTTTTATAATGACAAAAAGCTGACTAACGCATGAGGATGGTGATGCTAACAGATTTCGGGACTGACCCAAGGTGACACAGGCGTCTTCAGAGTCCCTAGTTCTTTACATTCATACTTCCTAAACTAGGGTGTGAACCTGGGACAACAGTGTTCTCACTTTGACGCAGGGTATGTTGTAGGGGAGATTTCAAAGATAAAGGTGAACTAACCCAACAGCTTAACTTGGGAGCCGCACAACTAAGTCACTGACCCAGGCAACTCAAGTGCCCATTTATAAAAGTAACCAATATACACAGGGCTGTCATGAGGTTTAAAAAAGATTCTGCATGCAGTGCATGACATGGTGCTGTGAACAATCAAGTATCCACAACCATTATCCATTTCAACATTTACAGCATGTCCTCAGTATAGCAGCATGAACAAAGATGGTGTAATAGGACGAAGATAAGCCTGGAGTATAGGGAGGTAGAGAAGACGGCTGGGGGCCTCAACAACCAGGTTCCTGGTGGTGTCTGTGGCAAAAAGGAACAAGGCCTAACTTCCTGCATCTCCACGGACAGCTGGTTACACATGGGACCTCCACCCAGATGTGCCATATCAAAAGATGTGTTTTAATAAGATACCTAGGGAATTCGTGTGCTTATCCAAGTTTGAAAAGCAGCAACATAAGGGGACTTAAAGGCCACCACCATTGACACCGAAATTTCCAAGGCTTTGTTACTTGAAGATGTGAAGGATGAGAGAAGCCAAGAAAGGAAGTGAAACAGACTATGAGAGGTTCTGCCTCTGATAATGGTGCTTCCCCAGCTCCACCAGCTCTGCTGCTCTTGACACAAAGTTGGGGGGAAGCCTCTTCCCATCATCTCTGTAAATGGTTAGGCATGTACAGTACAGGGGTTGGGGGAGCAAATGAGTCTACAGATGCCAGGACTCTTTTCTGGACTACCTCTGCTGCACATGTGGCAGCTGGGGGAGGGTATGAAAGCCACCCTTCCTCATGGTAATTGGGCATCTGTAGAAAAACAGTGTCCTCCCTGGAGGGACCTGCAGTGCTGAGGTGGCAGACAGCAGCCTTGAGCAGGGGCTTCCCCTGGGAAGTGCACCCACCCATGGGCAGTAACTCCTATTTGGTTTATATTAAAGTAACCAACGTTCCAGGAAGCTGACTGCCAAGAAAATGCAGCCAACTAGTGCTACCCTCCCCTCCTCACCCAGTGTGCTCTGATCTCATATATCAACCATTGAGGTGAACCATCAAGAGGGATCCTAGCTCTACCACCTATCAGCTGTGTAATGGCTGCAACCTTACCTTAGCATGACCAGCGGCTACTATGACTATCACAAAGCCCATCTGAGGGAGAGGCCACAAAGGAGTCTGTCTAGCTGACAGCATGCCAGGCCACACCCTGACCAGAGGAACCAAGGGCAAAACGTTAATGGAGAATGGGCCTGCCCATCACCATATGCACTTGTACCTGTGACGATTTTGTAGCCCAGCTCTGTGAGAGCCTCAGACAGAGCCCTGCAGTTGGCCACCACCTGGAGCTGGTAAACTTTGAATTCTGTAGTCATGGCTTGCTTCAGGGCCACGGCCACCCCTGCACAGGGAAACAGAGGATCAGAGAGGCAGGAATGAATTGAAAGACAATGAATGAAAAGCAGCTTTTGTTTCCACACAAGTTTCCTAGCTTTGCAATGTCACCAAGAGGGTTATCACTTCCCCTCCATTGTTTTTGTGGCACTGGGATGGAATGCAGGGTCTTACACATCTAAGCACACGATCTACTACTAAGACCCATCCCCTGTCCCATTTCTTTAACCCTACATTTGCCTGGCTGAACTTGTAGGGTTATTGTGGAAGCATCTCTCAGGGCTGCTTCTGAGGTAGCCTTCCTTTAGGCATGAAGCTCATTGCTAAGGCTACCTACCACAGAAGGCTGCCTCAAGCAAGAGAGATTTTACAGTTCTTTTTAAGTTTGATATGTACAAACAACTCAGTTGCCCAAAAAGCTGGTGCTTAGACAAGTATTGTAAAGCTCTCAGATCTGAGACCAAGTGGGAGGGCCCTGTTCTCATACTTTACCATCGAAACTCGTCTGGGTTCAACTCTGAGGACTGCTTTACTAACAGGACACAAACAGTGGAGGCTTGGGGCCAGATGTGTTCATAAAAGCCTCTAAGTCCATCACTAGGAGACATGGCAGGATGATAGCAAGTTCAACCTCAGTCTGGGCAGTTTAGCAAGACTGGCTAAAATTTATAATAATAATAAATAAAATAAACAATATATCTCAATGCAAAGATTCCATGCTCAATTCCCAGTACTAGAGGAAAAAAATAGGGCCATTAAAATCATGCACTTGAGTGCCACCATGAAGCCTCCAACCACTGTTTGAGAGAACAACCGGAAAGGCCCATGTGGCTTGCATACTGCAGGGCCCAGCACTTCAAAGTGGAAGGAATGAGCACGAGGCATGAAGCAAGAACCTGAAAACACTGGAGACCCCTGGAGCCCTTCTATCCGAGGTTCCACCATTGTCTGCTTTCTCTGATCTCAGAAATGCCAGCACTTCTCACTGAGAAGCTGTATCTCATCCTGAGCACTTCTGTGTGAGTACCACCTTGTTACAAGAGAACAGTGGGCCACCTCTAACAGGATCACAGAGTCCTAAGCCACTTGTCCCAATAAAGTCAAGGAGAGCCAGCTAAGTGGTTAGGGAATCGGTCCCAGTGTGCAGGTGTAAGGGTCAGACTAGTACTGCCAACCCAGCAGGCAAGGGCCATTAGGGTGGGCAGGCTGTACCTCAGAATAGATAGATCCTACTCTTTTTCACCCTTTGCTATGCCCTCATCTTTGCCTGATTTCCCTACTATTTCTCAAAGAGGGCTCTGAGTCTTTTACAAATTCTGGCCTGACTCAGTATCCCAGTGGGTGGCTTTATCAATGGTACAAACATCACTCCCTCCTTGTTCCTACCCTGCACCAATTTCAGATACCTCCCTTTTCTTGTGTTAACATTTCCTAGACAGAGATCATCCCCTGAGTTTCTTTCCCAATATAGTAGTCCTGGCACAGGCTTTGGAGGACAAATGAAATGGAAATTAGGGACCAAGAAATGGCTACCAGATTTCAAGAGGACTACTACCATGGCTGAACATGAAACCCAAGTGCCACTGAGGGCTCTGTGACACTTTACCAGCAATGGCATGGTTGTGGGGACCTCCCTGTAGGCCTGGGAAAACAGCAGAGTTGATGAGTGATTCGAGGTTGTATAGAATCTCTTTGCCAGTCTTGGGATCCACAGTGCTCACTCCTGGGGAAGAAAACCATCAGAATGAGATCCAGCAGAGTTGATAAGTGACTTGAGATTGTACAGAATTTCTTTGCTAGACTTCGGATCCATGCCACTCACTCCTGAAGAAGATACTATCAGAACAAGATCATACAGGCTGTCCCATTTTCTCTGTTTGGACTGTAGCCCCAACTGGTACTGTGGAGCAATAAGCCCGGCCTAGGCTCTATAGCTGGCTTGTGATGCTGTGGAGCAAAGGGAGCCCTTGTTTCCTGACAGCAGATGTATCCTTCTTTGCAGACAGCATGGACATCATGGATGATGATTCTGGCTGCAGTGCTAGTTTCAGCACTTCCCTTTTATACCTGCCCCCTTGATGGCATCTCTTCTTAACATCACAAGACCATAATGTAGCCTTAATGAGGCCCTGAAACTTAAAGGACATGAGACTTGCCATCTTTCTTACAAAAGTCTCCAGATGACAACTAGATGAAGCTAATGCTTTTCCACTTTTGGAAAAGAAAGTCACTTTCTGAGAAAATACTTAGATGTTAGTAATATAAATATGGACATCTACATAGAGCTATGAGCTAACAGCTGCTCTAAATATTTTATGTAAATCCATGCCAGTCCCAAATAGGTCTCCAGAAAGAGACAGGTGCTCTCATCAGTCCCCACTCTGGTTGGTAAGGGGGCCCAAAAAAGCAGTGCAGGCAGCCTGAGATCACACAGCAAGCGGCAGAGCAGACCCTGCTCAGGAGGGCTGGCTCAAGTCAGCCTGCCCTGGGTCTAGCAAATCCCATTCCACACACAATGGGAAATCCCAGATATCTCCTGTGCAGGTGGAAATGGCCATCTGATCAGGATATGCCTACCCACCTGAAGAAGGTTCTCTGAGGAGCAGAGAGGCCACAGGTCACTGGGATGCTCAGAAAGCACCTGGCTAGGTAGGTCTGGGCAAGGAGACTCTGCGCTGGAGTTCAGAGCAGTACAGTCACCACAGGGCTGGCTTCTCTGCAGACAGAAGGCTAGGGCATGGGATGTCTGCATGGACTAGGCTAACTGATGATCTGACTGCTGACCTGGATTTACCAGTTGTGGGAGTCCCAAAATAAGAAAAATGAGTAATAAGGTATTGGAAAAAGAAATTCCTTACTAAAAATATTACACTTAAATTAAGTGACTCACAATTTGATCCCTGTGGTCTCTCTCTTTCAGAAGTATGCCACATCAAACTCACCAAAATAATGCTGTAGCCTGAGACTGTCTGGTGGCCCAAGACTAGTATGTATACCCTTTCGTGCAAACACCTGCCTCCTGTGGGGAGGATTAACTGAACACCTTTGTCAGTGGCTGCGCTTCCCTCTTCCTACGTTCCTAGCACCTAGATCAACAGGAATGAGGCCAGAGCTGCAGCTCAGCCTGCTCTCCAGATTGTTTCTGGGGAGTTTGTCATTCATCGCTCCTTTACTGTTCGGTACTGACATGGGAAACCGGGGCCTGCACACTGAGTTATACAGTCCTAGGCCACTTTTTTATTTGATTTTGAGACAGGATTTCATTCAGTCATCCATTCTGGTCTAACATTTGTGATCTTCCTGCCTCTGCCTTCCAAAGTGCTGGGATTACAGGCTTGTGCCATCAGGCTCAGCCTAAGTAGCTCACTTAAGAGACTGGATCCTAACATTTTCAAGAAATCCCAGGTCAGATTGTTTTTCCTCTCAGCTTCCTCAACCAAACCTGAACCCCACAGGAGAAATGTCAGCCTCAGCACTCGTCTGCCTTCACCACTTAGAAGCTTACCTTTCCTGTAGAAGATCATGCCAGCACGGCAGCCTCTCAGGGTCTTGTGGGTAGTGGTGGTTACCACATGGCAGTGTTCAAAAGGGGAAGGCACCACACCAGCTGCCACCAGGCCACTGATGTGTGCCATATCTGCCATGAGATATGCCCCACTCTCATCTGCAATCTTCCGCAGACGTGCATAGTCCAGGTTTCGAGAGTAGCAGCTGGTTCCTGAGACAGGAGAAATGACACAGTAGGATCAAAATTGTATACATGCAATTCAGTCATATTCAGTGCAAATGCAAAGTAGCCTCTAGATGTGCATATCTAAAAGCCTACCCACCCCGCACCCCAGGACAGAAATAGAAAAGTCCTTGAGAAAGCTAACTAGGGGCTGGAGGAATGGCACAATGGTTAAAGTGCTTCCCTTGCAAGCACAAGGCCACTTTTGATTTCCCAGCACCACAAAAAACTGGGTGTGGTGGTGCATATTGTAATGCCAGCACTCAGGAGGCTGAGGGAAGCTGAGGCAGGCAGACTGTCCTGAGTCCAAGGCCAGCCTGGGCTACACCAAAGATTACACTTTGAGCCAAGAAGTACAGCAAAGCAGAAGGTAGCAGTGAGAAAGGTGTCACAGTGTGCGACTATCTTAACATCCTCATTTACAGAAGGCATGGATGCTGCCTCTGAGTAAGGGCACCTGTCACCCTGTTCCTTACCAGCAATGATCAGCTTCGGGTGAAAGAGGCGGGCATTCTCCTCCAGCTGGTCATAGTTGATGTAGCCAGTGTCTGGATATACCTACAGGTGTCAGGGGAACATAGACTTAGCTACTCTGACCAACAATGCTTCCTGCCCTCTCACCTGAACCCACTCCACCTGCCATGTCAACAGGAATGATGTCCAAGCCAGGACTCAGAGGTGAGGCAAGATACTGCTGCATTCAGCCTGTGTAAAGGGTGTAGATAACCCCGAAGAGTTCACAGGCCCAGGATACCAAGAGGGGCCTCTGGGTGCCAGCCCTTGAGGGAGGAACCAGAAGCCCCTGAAGAAAAAAGATGGAACCAATCTGCCCACATAGCCCGCAAAACACTGTTACCTTCAACATCACTTCTATTCCGAGTACTGTGTGGCAAGAAGAAATAAAAGGCATGAGATTAGGACAAAAAAAAATACTGATAGTACTCACAGATAGTACAACTATGCATATAGAAAATTCAGAAGAGTCCAGAGGCAAACTATTAGAATAAATACAGGAACTTAACAAGATATCTGTCTCTGGATACAGCATCACAATCATAAAGTTGGGCTGGATAAGTAGTTTAAGGGGTACAGCACATGCTTAGTATTCAAAGCCTTTAGTTTGATATTCATCTACAAAATACACAAAGACAAAATGTAATTATATTTGTACATATAAGCAATTAAAAGAAAACGAAGCCAGGCATAATAGCACACATCCGAAATCTTAATTCTTGTGGCTGGACAGGTGGATCACAAGTTTAGGTCAGCCTGGGTTACACAGTAAGACCTTCTCTCAAACAACCAAAAAGCCAAAAAGAAAAAGAAAATGCAACTTTAATATCATTATGTGTCAAAACCCACAAAATATATAATACAAGACATACAGGACTGCTGCACATGCTGGGCCCAGTAGCACAGGCCTGTAATTCAGCAGTCTGGGAGGCAGAAGCAGGAGGATTGCAAATTCAAGCCCACCCTGGGCAATTTAGCAATTCTGAGAGACTTTGTCTCAAAATCAAAAATGAAAAATGGGCTAGGAATGTAGCTCAGTGTGAAGGCACTAGAATTGATTCCATTACCAAGAAAAAAAAAAAAAAAACAGACTGCTGCATAGACTATTACTGAGAAAAATTTTATAATATTGTTGTGCTGGACAAGTGGCCCAGGTCTATTATCCCATCACTCTCAGAAGCTGAGGCAGGAGGATGGCAGGTTTGAGCCCAGCCTGGGCAACTTAATGAAATCCTGTCTCAAAATCAAAACTACAAACAGTCTGGGAACACAGCTTAGTAAAGGTTCTGAACTCAATTCCCAGTCCCACACACACACAAAAAATCTGTAGAGATCAGGGCAGTGCACATTTGTGTAAAAGCATTCAATCTGATGGAACAGGAAAGAGACAAGAAATACAAACCCATGCGACACACGTCACTGGTGCAACACTGTGAGGCTGGCCTTTTGAACAAATGGATCTAGATCAAGCAGGTATCCACGTGGAAAAAATGTTATCTGGATGCCAATTTATATCAAATACAGGAACCCATACCAGATTGAGCAGTCTCCCTCCTGGATGTACATCCTGAAGACTTGAAGTCAGTCTGTCCAGGACATGCTTGCACTCCATGTTTACTGCTTATCACAACAGGCAAGACACAGAAATAGCTTAAGTGCCTTCCCCCAAGGGTTGAATGAATAAAGAAAACATGGTACATACACACAATGGCAATCTTTAGGAGTTACTATCTTAAAAAGAAGAAAATCAGCCTGGTCTGGTGTACATGCCTATAATCCCAGCATTGGAGAGGCTGAGATAGGAGGACTGCTGTGAGTTCAAGGCCAGTCAGGGCTACAAAGTAAGTTTAGGACCCAGCCTAAACTAGAAAGAGACCCCCTCTCTCTCAAAAAAGAAAAAAAATCTTGTCACTTGTGACACTATAGATGATTCTGGAACACTATGCTACATAAAATAAGCCAGACACCAGAAAGACAACTACATCTTGTCACTTGTATGTGAAATCTACAACAGAGGATGGTGACTTCTAAAAAAGGCTGGGGAGAGGGAGAACTGGAGAGATGCCTTACGTACAAAGTTGCAGTTATAAGGAATAAGTGATAAACCTTTCAGAAGGCCATGCTAATTAAGATGACTCAATTATTTTATACTTTATACACAGATTACAATATTATTCAATTTTGTAATTCATTAAAAAATATAAGTAAAATTTTAAAAATCAATTTCAGACCTAAATGTGAAATTAAAATGTTTCTTCTCTTCTTCCTCCCTCTCCCCTCTGATTTTTTTTTTGGCATGGAACTCAAGGCTTCATATATGTTAAACAAATACTCTACCACTGAGCAATATTCTCAGACCAACATAACATCTCTTTTTTTTTACAATATATTCTTAGTTTAGTTTATTAAAGTTATGTTAAAACATACAGATGAAGGGGGAACAAACAAAATTGAAGGAGGATAACAGCAGGGAAATCTCATAGGCTATACAGAGGAGGAGGCCCTGAGAGATACCTCACATTCTGTATCCCAACTGCAGCCCTCCTTCCTCTGACCTGCCTGTCCCTACTAAAAACTACTAGTACAACTGCAATGAAAGGATTTTGCTTTGATAGTCACCCTCAAATAAACCAAGTACTTACAATCCAGTGTAATCACAGAAATACTCAATAATGTAAGGTCATAGGCACTGAGTGTCATCTGAGAGTCAGACTAAAAGACCCTTTGTTTCAAAGGCCAGGAAAGCCTCAAGCAAAATCTTTCAAGCTTTTAAAGACAGCAAATGTCAACCCAAGTTGTTGTATCCAGCAAAATTATCCCTGAAAATTGGAGCAGTAAAAATTTTTCATGACCAAAAATCCCTGAAGAAATCTGCAACCACTAGCCCAGTACTGAAGAAAATACTTAAAGGAATCTTGGAGAGAGCCAAGCAGCAACAGAGAACATGGAAGAAGATAAACATCTAAAGAGAAAGTGTAACAAAAAAAAAAATGGCATTTGAATCATTTGACTGGTATCCTACTAAAACAGTACCAGCTGTCTCATAAAATATGTGAAACTTCCCCCATAATTATATTTTAATAGTATATTAGTTTGTAAGACATAATAATTATATTCAACATGGGAATTGGTATGAAATCTTTTAAAAATATGTATGCATGAATTTATGGATGGATAGGTAGATAAAATGATAAACCAAATATAACAAAATTTTAGTAATTAGTGAAATGTGAATAATTTATGAAAGTTAAAAAAATTCTGAAATAACCAAGTATGCTGTTATATCTACTGCTTATATGATACTTACTTTAGTGATATAGACGTAAGTTCATTTAATGTAGCAATTCATTTATACGGTCTCTGATGTAAGTTTTTCTTTTTAAAAAATTTCCCCCATTTTTACTAATACATATATGCGATATATAATGTTTATAATAAACTTGAATATTCTGTTCCCATATATATCACATCAATCTTACAATCTCTTTTTGTGGCCCTCCCACACCCTCTCCATCCCCTCTAACTGCCACTACTACAGCCATTTGGTTCTGTAGGACGCCTGTACTCTGGGTTTCCCAAATCAGAGAAACCATGTGATATTTAACATCTACATGGCTCACTTCTCCACTCACATCACCACTCTTTAGCTCAGCTTCCCACCCCTAGAATAGGCTGTAGTGGCCATATCTGGATGCCTCTTCTCTAGGTCCAGCAGGCCCTTTACTGGCATGATTTGCTGAATGTTCTTTTATTTTTTGGCATTTTAGTATATCTTAGTTGAGATTCTTTAACATGGCCTCACCCACCAGACCACATAAGAAAATTTGATGTAAGTTTATCCTAACAAAACTGATCGACGTAATGACAACCTGAATGTCTTTTGAATGTAAAAGCATTTACCTTTCAGTACTCAGCTAAGAAATTGAAATTTAACTTCTCTCTTTTTCTTTCTCACATTTTCTGGCCTTATGAACTTCATTGTTATCGTTCTTTTCTTATGTGGACTGGGAGGTGAGGCCATGTTAAAGAATCTCAACAAAGGGGCTGGAGAAATGGCTCAGCAGTTAAACCTCTTGCAAGTGCTACATCAAGTGCTAAGTACTGGAGTTTGATCCCCCAGGACCACATAAGCCAGGTGTGGTAGCACAAGCCTGTAATCCCAGCATTCAGAAGGCTGAGGCAGGAGGGTTGCCGTGAGTCCAAAGCTAGCCTGGGCTTCATAGTGAGTTCGGACCAGCCTGGGCTTCAGAGTGAGTTCGGACCAGCCTGGGCTTCAGAGTGAGAGACCCTGTCTCAAAAAGAAAATATATCTCAACAAGTTAGAAATAAACTGCCACAATTATTTCCATAGTGAAAGAAATGGTAGGAAGTGGCTTTCATGTTCTAAGTTCAAAGGCCAACTATTTGAAGTATTTTATTCTTGTTGCCAATGTTTACAAATCCGGCAAAGTATTTTGCTCCTGTTGTCACACGTTTAAAAATCCAGCTTCAAGTACACCACTGGCCAATGAGACAATCTATAGCAAGAAACACCCAGACTTTCTGGGAAAAACAAAACCAAACCAGGTACAAAAAGTAAGATACAGGCTGAGCAAACAGAACAGTCAATAGGATGCCACAAAGAATACAAAGATCACTGCTCAATTTTTTAAAAAGAAGAAAACTCTATCGCCAATATTTTGTCTACTCTAAGAGTGACTTCTTTTTCTCACGACGGTAAACAGAAAACAAGCAACAGTGCATTTGACAGGAAGGAACATGAAAAGATTATTCCTGGACAATGGATAATAAAAACTTGCAAGTTATCTCTGCTCTGCCCATCATCCTCAGACTTTATTTGGGTGGCCAGAACAGTACTAGGAACTGAACTGAGGAACTTTTTTTTTAGTGCCACTAAAGATGGAACCCTAGATCTTTACACTAAGCTATATCCCTAGCCCATTTTTATTTTCTGATTTTGAGACAGGGCTTCACTAAGTTGTCCTAGCTCGGTTGAACTCAGGGAACTTGCACTGAGCTACATCCCCAGTCTTTTTCTATTTTGAGACTGATTCTTGCTGAGTTGCTTAATTGCTCAGGCTGGGCTGAATGTGCAATCTTTCTCTCAGCCTACGGGCATGCTTGGGATTACAGGAGTGCATTACCATGTCCAGCTCATCATCAGTCTTCATAGACAAATTACTCCAGCATAGGGACCCTTGCATCTTCATATATATTTATATATATATATATATATATATATATATATATATATATATATATTGACTTATTTATACAAATAAAGGCCTCTACAAAAAATTATCTGGCCAGGTCCTTGCATACCCTACAGGAAGCCATAGATACTAGCTCTGATAGTACTAGTTCCACTACAGGACATATGGCTGGCACTGGTTTTTGCTGAGGACAGGTCTGTGCATCAGGGACAGTAATGTATGGCGGGGTCAGCTCTAAGGGTCCACAGAGGTATGTGGCTACTGATAGAGAACTTGCTAGTTCTGGTGCTCAAGTCAGGGACTTTGCTATCCTTGTGGGACTGCTAGCCTGTAGAGGATCCAGGAAGGAATGCTGCTTAGTGAGGGCAGACCTGGGTAAGCAGCTGCTGCTGAGGGTCCAGCTGCTGCTGACCTGGTTGCTAGAAGTTCTTCAGATGTGGTAACTGTACTTCAAAGGCAATCATCACCACAGTGCAGGCCTGAAGCTCTTCAGTTGTGGTTTCCTCTAGTCCTTCCCTATAGCCTCATCTCTTCATCCCAGCTGTCAACAGTAGTCCTGGAGAGTGTAAGGAATCCTCAGAGCCGGGAAGCGAGAAATAGTGTGAAGTGGGGTTGCCTTCAGTCCCACACGAACCAACTACTTATCCTGACAGGTATAGCCATACATCAGAGGCTTCTGATGAAAGAAAGCTGTGGACAGAGAGTCAGTTTCTTACCTTATAGGGCATAGATTCAAAGAAGATGGAGGTAGCAGAGATTTTCTTCTTGTCTGTCATGAACCCATGGGTCAGATGGCCTCCATCAGGCAGGTCCAGGCCCATGATGCGCCCATGAGGCTCCACCAAGGCAGTGTATACTGCAAAGTTTGCAGGGGAACCTAAAACAGGAAGGCCAAAAGAGCTAAGGTTACATCTACCCATAAGACACCAAGTGATGTCTAGGAGCATGGCCACTAGGCAAAAATCCAGGAGAGATAAGGATACGTCTGGCCTGATTGGGACTCTGAGTCCCTGGAGGTGACGCTGTGCCAGTCCCACTGAAAATAAGTGAAGGCAAGTTTAAGGGCAGCACCCTGCCTAGGAGGGGTATACAGAACTGGAGACCCCCACCAGGGCAACAGAGAAGGATAAGGATACACATTCTCAGGTGGGCTTTCTTTTCTTCTTTTCTGTCTCCTTCTCCTTCCTTCCTTCCTTTCTTTTCCTTCTTTCGAGACAGGGTCTTGCTCTGTGGCCCAGGCTGGTCCTGAACTTAATATGGAGCCCAGGCTGGCCTTGGACTCACCACAACCCTCCTGTCCCAGCCTCCCTAGCGCTGGGATTACAGACGTGCACCACCATGCCCAGCGTATGTGGTACTGAGGAATCGAACTCGGGTACTTAATGCTTGACTTAGCACTTGCTAGGTGAGCACTTTAACCAGTGACCATTCCTCCAGCCCCCTTGCCTTGTTTCTTAATTTTCCTGATGAGAAGTGCTTCTTAGGACCTCGCATGAACATCAGCCCAAGGAGTCAGGCAGGGAGGGCCTGCGTGAGACTGGATACAGCAATCACCTGAGTAGGGCTGGACGTTGACACCCCAGCACTGCGGGTCCAGATGAAAAGCCTGCAGAGCTCGCTTCTGACACAGAGTTTCCAGCTCATCAATGAACTCTGTCCCACCGTAGTATCTGTGGGGAGAAGACCTGCATCCACCATGGCCTTCCAACCTCTGTAACTAGCTGAGGCCTAAGAGACTTCAGGGTGGACAGAACATGGTGGTGGAAAGCACGCCTCAGCTCCCCCATCCTGCTCTGTAAAGTTGCTATGCAGCTCTAATACACTATTAGTTGTGAAAATACTCAGTAAATAGGATCCGAGGCATATTGTGGAAAGTAGGTATTCACAGTAGGAAAAGATAAGATCTTCAAATGATTCTCTGGAGCTTTAGGGGTATGCCAGGAACAAAAATGCAAAAACCACACCAAAGTCTGTATTTTCTTTGTCTAATGGTAACTGTAAAAAGAAAAGCAGCAGCAACAGCATCTGCCAATGTCACCAAGGATGGACTCACACCTTACTCTTATCACTCAAGAAGTTGAGGCAGAAGGATCCCTTGAGCCCAGCAGTTTAAAACTAGCCTGGCCAACACAATGAGACCCATCTCAAAATAAGGAGAAGGAGCAGTAGCATATAACTTTGGTTTTAAGGGTATAAGAGCTAACAGAATACTATTCCATATGTAACTCTAATACTTACAGCATAGAATTAGTTTTTGGTACCTAATATAAAATCAAAAATACTCTAAAATCTGAAACTTTTGGAGCACCCAACATGACACTCAAAAAGTTTTGAGAGCGTAGCTCGGTGGTACAGCACTTGCCTAGCATGCATGAGGCCTAGAGTTTAAGCCCTAATATGCAAAAAAGTTCAGATTTTGAATTGGATTTTGAATAATTACCAGTAAATTCTACATACATAATTTAAAATCTAAAACATCTTTTTTTTGAGATAGTATCTCACTCTGTAGCCCAAGCTGGTCCTGAACTCACTACAGACCCCAGGCTGGCCTTGAACTCATGGCAATCCTCCTGTCTCAGCCTCCCAAGTGCTGGGATTACAGACGTGCACCACCATGCACTGCTTTAAAACCTAATCTTGATACTTCTAGCTTCTGAGCATTTCAGATCAAGGGACACTCAACCTGTACTATAGGTTCCCCCTTATTCAATGGCCACTTCCAATGCAAATTTGAAATGCATAGCAACATCCACTTTCTGTGGTACCTCAACCTTTCCTAGATAGACAATATTCCTGCTACTCCAGGAAGCCCCTACAGGGTGGCTCTAAATATGCCCGTTCCAAGAACAGTTATCATGGGCTAGCATCATAAAAGTCAGAGAACAGAAATAGAAGGGTAGACCCGACATTAAGAGGTTTGCTATTTTCTGAAATTAACATATTATTATGGTTCTATACTGACTCAGGACATCACATCTGTGTGTCAAGGCAGGACTTTGAAAACTCACTTACCTCTGACCTGGGTACCCCTCAGAATATTTGTTATTTAAGCAGGAGCCTAAGGCCTCCAAAACTGCTCGGCTGGCGAAATTCTCTGAAGCAATAAGCTCTAATCCCATGCGTTGCCGGTTGCTCTCCTTCTTAATGATGTTGTACACCTCGTGGGAAGAAAACAGATGCGTGATATTGGCACACTATAGTTTAAAATTCTGCTCTGGTTAAAGCCATAATCTTCCTGTAATCCCAGCACTTTGGGAGAGTGAGGGAGGGGATCTCAAGTTCAAGGCCAGACTGGGAAACTCAGTGAGACCATCTATGAAAAAAAAAGTAAGCAAAAAAGAGCTGAGGATCTAGTTCAGTGGGAAAGGAGTTGGTGCAACCCCTAGTACTGCAAAAAACAAACAAAACACAATCTCCTAGAGAAAAGATACTATTTCAGATTCATACTGTGTGCTCAAAAGCTGATGGATCCCAAATAAACAGGAAGGCTCCCATAACGCTTAAGGGGCAGAATAAATCTTCCTCAAAGACACTGGGAAAGAATACAAGAAAATGAATCAAGAAAAACCGTATGACCTAAAATTATGAATCTACCTGGCTTTTAATTCTACACCATCCATTGTTTATATCTCTATATTTCACCAAGTTTCTCCCTCTCTAGCCTTATTCCTTGCTCCTTTTCCTTAAAGGAAACAATGCTTTGCAAATTCAGAGAAAGAAAAAGTAGATTAGTGGCTGACCAAGGTGGAAGACTTTGGGGAGGGTTGGGGTAACTGCTAATGAGCTCTTGGAGATAAAAATGTTTGAGAGGCTGGAGGAATGGCACAGTGGTTAAACCACTTGCCTTGCAAGCACAAGGCCCTGAGTTCAATTCCCCAGCACCACTTAAGGCCAGCTGTGTGTGGTGACACATGCCTGTAATCCTAGAACTCAGAAGGCTGAGGCAGGAGGACTGGAGTGAGTCCAAGGCTAGCTTGGGCTACAGAGTGAGTTCAGGACCAGTTTGGGCTAAAATTTGAAAATTGGCTGTGTAGAAATCTGGAATACAGTAATGTCATAGAACTAAATGAGGGGGATAGTGGGAGTTGGGGGGGAGGGAAAGGGTATGGGAGAGTCAAAAAAGGAAGAGAGGAAGGGTCTGCAATGATGACACAATATCTATGTGCACAAAATACTCAAGTTCATTGTTAACATTATGTATCACACACACACACACACACACACACACACACACACACACAAAATGGGGAAAAAAAACAATTGACTGTGAATACAGATGTTCCCTGAATTAGGGTGATTGAACTTTACAATGGTCAGAAAGATATATATTCAGTGAAACCATACTTCAAATTATGAATCTGGATATTTCCTGGGCCAGAGATTTGTTGTATGATCCTCCCGCTTGATGCTAGGCAGTGGCAATGAGCAGCAGCTACCAGTCTGCCCTGCAACTGAAGGAGGGGAAAACCAATGTTCTGTGCTGCTAAACCATGAATGTGTGGTAGGCTAAATGTGTTTAACGCATTTTCAACTTAAGTATATTTTTAACTTGCGATAGGTTTATTGGGTTGTAACTATATCACAAGCCAAGGAACACCCGTATGCTAAAAAGCACTGAATTATATGGTAAGTGAATAATCTCAATAAACCTTAAATAAGGGATGGAGGCACAGCTCAGAGACTAGAGCAGTACCCTAGGAAGTGCAAGGTCCCAGGTATGATCCTCTAGCACCATGTAATATAGTTGGGCATGATGGTGCAAGCCTGTAATCCCAGCACTCAAGATGTTGAGGAGGAAGGACTGCCAGGAGGTTGATGCCAGTCTGGGCTCCATAGTGAGCCAGGATCAGCCTAGACTACAGAATGAGACTTTGTCTCAACACACACACACACACACACACACACACACACACACACACACACACACAGACACATACACCCCCCCACCCAACCAACAACAGATTTTTTTTTTCCAACAACAGATTTTTAAATAACAAAATGCATCCAGGTATCTAAGTAGATATACTCCCCATGAACTGTACGGAGGTCAACCCCAACCTTTCCCTATCTCCCCCTGCTTTTCTCCAGAGCACCTAGCACAGTGCTCTGCACTTTGTACAAACTCAGAAATACCAAAATTTACTCTCATAGGACTTTTAGTAACTTTCTTACCACTGCTTCTCAATTTAGTACTTTTTCTTTTCAGTGCTGGGGATCTAACCCAGGGCCTTGTAGATGCTAGCCAGGTGCTCTACAGTACTGAGCTGTACCCCCAGCTTCACTATCACTATGTATACTACATACAGTAATTACAATATTGTCATAATAAAATTAACTCATGACTAGAACTTATGGCAGGTGTACCTCAGCAGTACAGTAGTAGCCAGCATGAAAGGGCCTGGGTAAGATCTTCCATGATGTGAAAAGCAAAATGAAAAACTAGAGATTCAAACAAAAGTCTTTGATGGAAACATGAATCTCACCTCGACATCGCTGTCCTTGAGGGGCTGTGCCAGCATCTTATCATGGGAGGACCACAGGGCCAAGTCCTTGGGGGCTTCACTGACAGGAGTCGTCATTGCACCAGCTCAAAGCTGCCGAACAATGGGAAAAGCATGTGTGGCATCTGATTAAACTTAGCAAAGCTCACAAACACCTGTAAATTCTCCCATGTTGCTAGAGTACTGGCCTGCCTTTTTACCATAGTCTGCAGAATTGCTACATAATCACAAGCACTACTACTGCAACACCACTGTTCAGAATTTCTAGTTCCTTTCTGAACTGCAAACCTGACCCTCTCTCCAACCCTATTGACCCCAAGCCCGCCCAAGGGGCAAGTGGAGACCTACAGTGATTCATTGCCACTTAAGGTGCAGCTTACCCCTCAACTTCAACCAAGCTCCTGAAGGTGAGCACTAAGTATTCCTTTCTTTTAACTTTCTCATAGTACCCAGCACACCTAATTATGAAGAAGTAATATTACCAAATGATCAAACAAATGATTTGATTTGATTTTTTAGGACTGAAGATGGAACCCATGGCCTTCACAATGAGCTACATCTTCAGCCCATTTTTATTTTTATTTTGAGACAGGGTCTCACAAGCCATGATCCTGCTGCCTCTGCCTCCTATATGCTAGGATTATAGGTTTGCACCACCAAGCCTGGTTTGCCCATGAATTGTTAACTTTGAGCAACTCCACCAGCAAGGGAACAGGTAAATTCTCAAAAAAAGGCAAAAACTGTACAACTTTTCAGATATTTCTGGGTGAATATACAAAGTAACAAAGAATACTGGCAACTAGGGCTGCAGGAATGGCACAGTGGTTACAGTGCTAGTCTAGCAAGCACAAGGCTGAGATGGAGGATTGCCATGAGTCCAAGGCCGCCTGGTTTCCATAGTGAGCTCAGGACCAGCCTGGACTACAGAGCAAGACCCTGTCTCAAAAGAACAAAAACAAAAACAAAAACAAAAACAAAAAAACACACCAAAAAAACCAGCAACTAGGCATCCATGATGCCTGCCAGCAGCATTCCATATTTTAAGTACAGCAGACAGCAACTCTACATTTACTCTGCACATTTTTCTGAGACCTCTCTCAAAAAAGTATACATACAACTGTGCTGTAAGAACACCTCTAGGCACTGAATATCAATTGTTACATTGTAATACTAACACCACTTCCGTGTGTTCATTTTTCCACATCTCCAGCAATGAATATGAAGCTCAGAAAAGAGAAGTTTCTTAATCCAGAGCTGCTCAGAAAGGTGGTCATGGTGGCAGGTCTGAGAACCCCAAAGCACAAGGGATACAGGGCTACAAACATGGACGAATTACAAGCCTTCTAAGAATTACAGGTCACATTTGCATGTTTGTATTTCTATCAGAAAACCATGGCCTATGGATGAAAATTCAGCTGATTAAAAAACATCTTAAAGTATGTTTCTACAATGAACTAGAATTTTGTGACCAGTGACATGTCCCTGGACAGTCAAAGTTAAATGATTTATAGGAACTGCCCTTCCTGAATCAACAGGCATCAGCTTTTGTGTACTGTTCCATTAATTTGGTTACATTTTCATGTAAACTTCATTCAACAACTATTTATCAAGAACCTTCCATATCCTCCTACTGTGTTCAGTATGGTTGTGAACGAATCCACCTGGAGTCCTGTCCTCCTGGGCTTCCTCGGGGAGAACAGGGGCAGTGAATTAGGATACTAAATGTTAAAGAAGTATGTGCTGGAGTGGGAGGGCAGTAAGAACGGTGGTTCCTCAGGTAGCTGGGCTAGAAAGCCTATTCGAGGATATCAAGATTGAAAAGGGGCCAATCAGAGGAGAGATTCTTTTTTCAAAACACGTGACAATTTATAAAACAAACAGAACCATTGAAAAAATAGCCTAAGTAATCCTTAATCTGGCAGAGCTGTCATAATAATATATCATCCATCATCTCTGGGCTGCGGACGTAGCTCAGTAATTAGAGCACTTGCCTAGGAAGTGCGAGGCCTCAGGTTCAGTCTTCCAGAACCACACAACAGCCGGGCATGGTATAATCCCAGCACTCTGGAAACTTAAGGCAGATAGACTGCAATGAGTTTGAGGCCAGCCTGGGCCCCGTAGTGATTTCAGAACCAGCCTGGACTACAAAATGAGATCTTTGTCTCAAAAAAACAAACAAACAAACAAACAAAAAACTGTAACCAGAAACTCTAATTGGGGCCTTCAAAGCAGTCATTATTTTAGCACCAGTATGACATCATTAAACACGCCACACCTGCAAAACACAGCAGTAGTCAAGGTGCTTGGATTCAAATGCTGTGTTTTTGTAGTCACAGCAACAGCGCCCTGGCGAGGCCACATCTGTCGTGACAGCGTGCAAGCCTTTAGCACCAGGCTCCACAGCTTCTCCCCACTAAGCTCCACAAACCAGCCCCAGAGCCAAGCAGGCCCCTTGATCCCGAAATCCCAAAGAGCAAATCTCTTAAAGTATCAACTGCTGAAGGCTAAAAATGATTCTAAAAGTAGCCAGCAACACAGAAAGAATATTTCTTTACCACCAAGGAACTGTAGCTAAGTGTACTTGGAAACTTCTCCAGGTCAGATATCAAGGCATATGGTAAATACATTCAGTTCAATACTGGAGGGAGGGAGTCTCAACTTCCATCCATCCAGGGCCCCTCTGACTCTGCTTCAGCAGAATGTGCTTAAACATGGACAGAGCTTAGCTCCTCTGTCCATGTTTAATTGTTTTTTTCTGATCCATTATAGTAATTTTTTAAAAGACAGTGTCTCATGAAGTTGCTAAATTGGGGATCCTCACTCCAGAACCCCTCTGGATCTCTCATCGAAAGCTTTACTTTCTCAATGAAACCATTTCTGGCTTTAAATCTTTCATGTGAACTCTAAATGATTATTCAGAGTTCCTGAACCTGGACATCAAGCAGCACTTGCAGTAACATTTGGGGGCTTGTCATCCGGGATTTGGAAGACTGTGGATAAGACGGGAAGGTCAAAGTCCTGCATTCCACCCTGCTCACCTTGGCCTGCCTATTAAAGCATTAGAAGAAGCGCAATCTCCTGTCTGTGAAGAAGGCTCTCATCTTCTGCATCCACGGTTGGCCCTAATCAGCTTCTTTTTGCCTTTGAAAATCTATTATCAGGGGTGGAACAACTCAACTGGACAGTACTTCCTCAAGGATTCAGGGACAGCCCACATTTGTTTGACCTGGCAGTCAGAAGGATGTGTTTTGTTACAATATACAGATGACCTGATGATCGGTGGGCTGATAGGCAACAAGTAGTTCAGGGCACTACCTCTCTCAACTTTTTGGGATCCAGAGGTTATAAAGTCTCTAAGGAAAAGTACCAAATATGTGAGCCACCAGTGCATTACTTGGGTCTAATAATCTCAGAGGGAAAAAGCACACTGTTTCCTCTAGAGAATTGAGCCAATTAATAGCTCAGTACCCTCTCCCATTAACTGTGAAGCAACTAAGGACATTTTGGGGAGCTACAGGTTTTTGCAGATTTTGGACTGCAGGATTTGCTGAACTGGCTAGGCCTTTATTCCAGCTTTTAAAACGAGCCCAGGCTAAGGGGACTCTCATTCCTTCTTGGGAACTTGAAAATGGGTTGTCTTGAAGGTTATTTCACGGGGCTTGCCCACTTAGCCTTGTACCTACTCTATATCACAGAAGAGGGAGGGAAGGCAGGTAGTTTGTCCTGCTTTAATATTCATACCAACCAAGTCCAACTCCAGTGCCTCTAGAAGATACCTCTTTTATAGACAAATAAAAAATGTCTCTGCCACAGCAGCTGAGGTGGCCCTGTCAACAGGCAGTAACTTTAAGAGATCTTCAGCAGTCTTTGGACTCACTAGCTGGAATGATCCTAGAACATCATCAAGTTCTGGAATGGATGCTTATAAGGCAAGTTGGAATATGTGCAATTCTTAACAGATCTGCTGCGCCTACAGGTTGAAACTTGGACTCAGGTCATTCTCCAAAGACCTAAATGGCTTGCCTGGCCTGACTATTACTGACAATCTGAACCTAAGTTTTTGAACAAATCAAAGAGTAGTTTCCCACACTTTCCACCTCGCTACTTTTGCAGGATCATTGCTAATGTTCTTTCTTGTGTTCGCCTTTTAGCCATGTGTGGTAAATGCTGTCTCGCTTCATTTCTAACAGAACTGAGGCCATCCAGCTACAAGTGGTGCTATGCATGGAGACTCATGTGAACCAACCCTTCTACCGTGGGCCTCTGGACAGACAGCCTCTGAGGGAGACTTCTTGACCCCAATGTCGCCCACTTTCAGCACAAAGCAGCCAGATAGATCAGCGCCCCCTCCTCTTAGAGAAACAGGGTGGTCTCCTCAGAGAGGGTAAATGTTAGGTAGGAGAATTAGGTTAGGAGAGATAGGCAGGACTAACATAGGGCATTCCCGTGGCCATGGCAGCAGAAGAGAAATCAAGATGAAGTCAAGACTCTGGCCCCTTGGGAACAATAAAGAAGTAGCTAAGACAGGAAGCTGAGCCTCCCCCCACCCCAGTTTCTTCTAGACGCCCTAAGGTAATTAGTGAGTTTGCATTGTTCTACAACCCTGACTACAGAAAGACTGCTTACAACCTCCTTGTGTACAAAAGCTTTATAAAGGCCTCAAGTCCTTCATTCCCTGAGGATCCTCACTCAAGACCTGCTCTCGACCTCTCTCCTCACTCTCAACCTCTTCCTCCAGAGCTTTATCAAAAAGCCCTTCTTGCTTTAAAAAAAAAAAAAAAAAGTTGCTAAATGACTCAGTCTGGACTTGAACTTGTAATCTTGCTGCCTCAGCCTCCCACAGTTCTGGGATTACAGTAGTGAGCCACTCTACCTGGCTTTCATGACAGTAATTCTAACCTGCAGTGACTTCCTAATCTCTGGGTAAGAGTCTGTCAATGTGGTCACCTATTGGTTCCTCAATCCAGCAGTCTGTTCCTGCTCTCATTCCTTTCCTATCTGGTTTTCTACCTTGTTTCTATTACCATGTATGATCAATTATCACTGCCCATCCCCATCTGAGCACTACTTAAACCTTATTAGTATAACTGAATCCCTTTATTAAACTCATACCCTCCTACGGTTCTAATTAAGTTTTTTTTCTGAACCACACAAAAGTTTTATTTCTTTTTTGTGTGTGTGATAATGGAGATCCAGCCCAAGACCTTCATACTGAGCTACACTCCCAGTTCACTTTTTTGTTTTGATTTTAAAACAGGGACTCAGTAAGTCACTCATTAACTTGCCCAGACTGCAATGGAACTTGTGATCCTCTTGCCTCAGCCTCCCAGAATGCTAGGATTACAGACCTGTGCCATCAGGTCAGACCTGAATTCTTTATTTTAAAAGTTCAAGATTCTTTATCTCATTTTAGTTAACTCTATTATATCTTGGGCTATTCTTAATTACAGTAAAAAAAAAGACAGCAATCCTGGAGCTATATACTTTTTAAGATGCAGAGGTAAAAATAACCATTTTTATTTAACACAATATTTAGGGAAGAAAAACTCAGCATCTTAAACTCTGGGGGTTAGCTGAAAAACATTCTCACTTTTTTACTTTTTGGTTTTCAGATCAACCATTTTTAAGTGTACAGTTCTTGGCACTAAATGATGATGGCTATGAGGGTAGGGGCTACTTTAGATTGAGTCACAGAAAGCATAAGAGCTGAAATGTGAACAGTGGGAGGAAACCAAGCAGAGAGAGCAATCTAGGCAGAGAAAATACCAAGTGCAAAGTCCTAGGAAGCTTTCTGGTTTGTTAAAGGTCACAAATCAGGCTTATGCTGCTGAAGGTGGGGAAGCAAAGCAGTATCCACAGGAGATGAGTTACAAAGGCTCAGGGACAAGAGCAGGGCAGAACAAATTTTTACCTTGATATTACATATCAGGCTTGTCCTACCTCTGGCTCACGGGCTATATGTGGCCCAGGTCAGCTTTAAATGCAACCTAACACATATTTTTAAACGTTCTTAAAACACTTTTAGGTGGTTCTTTTTGTTTTGTTTTGTTTTGTTTTTGGTAACTCATTTGGGTGGTTTTCCAGGGCAAACTTTGTAGGCCAGGCATGTCCAACTCTCACTCCATGCCTTTGGACAACTAATAACATGATTTTAGCTAATACTGTTTGTGACTCAATTGCAGTGCTTGAGTATGGAGTGTTCAGGTGACAATCAAAAGCTGTGTAGGGCAAGTTTCAGTGATAGCTCTGCCTCAGCTGCCCGCCACACACAATCAGGGAATCAAAACATGCCCTTATCAGATCTTACATGCCTTGTATAACTTGGATAATAAAACACAATTACTGATAACAGTATTTCAACCTACTTACATGTGTGCCTGTGAAGACACATTTATTGTTATTAAACAATTATGTAAGTCTTCTTATTTATACTTTTCTTATTATACTTGAGCTTACTGTGTAATGTTTAGCTAAACTTTTACTCAAAACAACTGATAACTATTAATTTGTATTAATAACTATATTATTACCCAGATTAAAATAACTATATTATTATTACCCACAATTATTAAACTTGGGATCATTTAATGTTATAATAAAAATATAAAAGGTAATATTGTTACTTATAAACATATTCAATGTATTATATGTGGCCCAAGACAAATCAACTCCTTTTCACGCAATGTGGTCCAGGCAAGACAAAAATTTGGACACTCAGGTTACATATTTACAAGTTTCATACTGTTTCCCAGAAACCTAAAATAATGGGGCCTGAGGAATGGCATAGTGGTTAAAGCACTTGTCTCGCAAGCTCAAGGCCCTGAGTTCAATTCTCCAGCACCACATGAAGTTGGGCATGGTGGCACACACCTGTAATCCCAGCACCCAGGAGGCGGAGGCAGGAGAACTGCCATGAGTTGAAGGCCAGCCTGGGCTATGTAGTGAATGCAGGACCAGCCTGGACTACAGAGAAAGATCCTGTCTCAAAAAAAATAAATAAAGAGAAACCTTAAATAGTTTAAATAGTCTTAAACTATTTCCCTGTCCATGTGTGAAACCTGAAACAACCAACCAGTAAAACCCCAAAACCCAATGGCAAAAGACCAAAATTCCTCATGTAAAACAGCAGGTGGACATGTCACAAGCTGGATACCTCAGATTCTTCTACTTACAGCAGTGAGCCACACATGAGGAGGCAAGTACTGAAGTTTATTACTGGAAGGGTGACTCTAGGTTCAAGTCCTGCTCTGCCACTTTCCAACGTTGGACTCCAATTACTGACATCTGTGTCTCAGAAGACTCACATCTAACACAGAGATAACAATGTTTTGCAGCTGGCTGTGGGTGTTAAGCCAGGTTATCAGGTACAAAGTACACAAAGCAGTGCCAGGGATAGAGTAAATACTCAAAAAGTACTAAAGATTACTGGCATGAAAGAAACCTGAGAGCTAGGCACAGTGGTACACATCCATAATCTCAGCACGCTAGGAGACTGACACAGGAGGATGGAGAGTCTGAACTCAGCTTGGGCAATTTCGTAACTCAGCCAGACTCTACCTCAAAACTTTCTAAAAATGAACGAAGAGCTGAGGATGTAATGTAGCTCTGTGTGAAAGTCCTGGGTTCAAGTCCCAGTACCACAGGAAAAGAAAGAAGCCTGGAGCCATCTTCATTCTCTTTACCAGTAGCTCACACTAAGCAGCCCAGACCAACACAGCTCACTGTAGCTTCCCTGCCACTAGCGTTATTTTTTCTATGGAGGCACTGTCACTCATGTGTACCAAGATCCTCATTACCCCAAGGACTGACCTCGAAGTGAAGTCAAATCGATTTAGCCAGGCGTCTGCTGAAGGAATTATCTTGGTGAACACCCGAGTCACAGGCAGGTCTGTGCTCCCTCCATTACAGAGGAAGACGGCACTGAGGTCAGACAGCTGCCATGTCAAAGGTCATACAGGAGTCACAATCTGAGCTCTGGTTTGCCTTTCGTTCCAAAACTTGTTCCCACAACACTGAATTGGATAAAAACAAAACTACCCGCTAATATTGCATGTTCTATCAAGTCAGAAATTTAAAATTTGATTCTACAGGAACCTAAACTGGTGTTTCCAGTCCAGCAACTTCGCAATCCTCAGCTGACCAAGGGTCGCGTCACTTCCAGAACCCCGAAAGTCCCGGCACCGGGCCAAGAATCCTACAGTACGACGTTTGTCTCCTAGAACAGAGATCGGGTGAGCTTGCAGACAGCAGGATCTGAGCGCATGTCAAAAGCTAAGGCCACTTCCGTTAGCGGCGGGGTGAGCAGGCTTTACTAACGGGGCTCGAATCTGGACGCTTCGTTTCCGGCCAGCGTCTGCCTCGCGGCCTCACCTTCCTCATCTGCCAAGTGGGGTAAATGCTACAGCTCGATCAGCAGGCTAACGGAGCACAAGAGAACGAGGTGAAGCTTAGTCCTCAAACCCACACACCCGGTGAGAGCAACAACACGTCACGCCCACAAGGAGCCTTTCATCCACGCCAAAGGCCTCAGCGCCCCCCGCACCCCTGACACCGAAGTGGCCAAGAACCGGGCGCTGCGGCCGACTGCCTCCCGACCCCTCAACCCTCAGCGTCTCACCTGAACGCGGCTCCACACGTATCTGAAGACACCTTGGTCCCACGCCGCAGCGGTTTCCACCAGAGCCTGTCCCCGCAGACCCGCGCCCGCCACGTGATCCTAGCGCGCTCAGAACCCGAACTTGGCGCGCAGCATCTCGCGCTCCACCAGGTGCACAAGACGCCCCGCCCCCGGCCTGACTCCACCTCTGGAGGCCCCCAATCACAACGCGAATCCAGGAAGAATCCGCCCAAATGCCCCGGCGCTATTGGCTGTGATGAGACTGGGCGGGTCAGAATCCAAAAGACCTGCGAAAGGACGAGTGGTGCAGTTGCTAGGACTGAGGCTGGTGAGGGCTGGGCTGCCGGGGTCAGCAAGCGGTGTCCAGGGGGCAGCATGGGTTTTCCAGGAGAAAGCAAAGGGTCAGCCCGTGTTAAATTAGGTAAACTGCTTGGGCTGAACGGTTATGGGTGAATTTTGTTACTTAGTTTAACTTTTCAACGCTCCTACTTAATGTTAATCTTTCAAATAGGTTCCAAAAGAAAATATTCGGAATCAAATCCTATACCAGTCCCTTAGCTTCCTGCCCTTCCGTAATTGGGAGCCAACCCGGGGGTGCACTACGCCCTGAGCTACGTCCCAGATCTTTTTAATGAAACTTATATTATTTCAAGACAGAGAGTCTCAGGAAGTTGTTCAGGCTGTTCTTGAACCTTAAGGTCCTCCTGCCTCTGGTTACTCAGTAGCCAGGTTTACAGGCATAAGCGCCCCTGCTCAGCTTCTCATTTAATTGTAGGGAGTGTTTGCCGACATGACTGACACTGCGCGGGCTTGTAACCCCAGCACTTGGTGTGAGGCTGAGGCCGGAGCGCAGCATTGGTTTTGTGAAACTATCTCAAAATCAAAAATAAAAAGTCGGGGGCTGGAGAGGAATAGCTCAGCAGTTAAAGTACTTACCTAGCAAACACAAGGTCCTGAGTTTGATTCCCCAGCCCCACATCATAAAGCCAGGCATGGTGGTGCTCGCCTGTCATCCCAGCACTAGGGAGGCTGAGGCAGGAGGATTGCCGTGAATCCAAGGCCAGTCTGGGCTCCATATTGAGTTCAGGACCAGCCTGGGCTACAGAGTGAGATCCTGTCTCCAAAAAGGGGGTGAGGGGGAGTGTAGCTCAGTGCAAGAAACTTTGGGCTCAATCCCCAGTACCACAGAAAAAGATTCAATTAATAGATATTAGCTCGTTAAGAATACACACTGAAAACAAACCAAAAGAATACATATTGAAAATATGGATTATTGATAGTTTTTTTTTTTTTGTGATGGGGTCTTGCTCTGTAGCTCAGGCTGATCCTGAACTCACTGGGTAGCACAGGCTGGACTTGGATTCACAGTAATTCTCCTGCCTCAGCCTCCTGAGTTCTGGGGTTACAGGTGTGTGGCACCATGCCTGGCTTTATGTGGTTCTGGGGAATCAAAATCAGGACCTTGTGCTTGCTAGGCAAGGAATTTTACCCCTCTGCCATTCCTCCTTTTTTTTTTTTTTTTTTTTTTTTTTGAGACAGAGTGTTGCTCTATGGTCCAGGCTATTCCTGAACTCACTGTGTGGCCTAGGCAGGCTTTAAACTCAAGGCAATTCTCCTGCCTCAGCCTCCCTGTGCTATGATTACAGGGGTGTACCACCACACCCAGTTTACATGGTACTGGGGAATTGAACCAAGGACCTGTGCTTTCTAGGCAAATAATCTGACCACTGATCTGACCGACTTTACATCTGACCATGTCACCTCAGAGTGATGTTGTTTGCCA